>CM065385.1:13452500-14052500 GCA_033060915.1 Euryodendron excelsum
CACCATAATTATAACATTATAATATTACAACATTAGGGTCTAGCCCTTATAAACGTTACATATCATTAGGCCCGTGGGCCGCAATCCAAATATCCTAGTAATGAGCCTCCCTCTAAGACTTCCTTATTTGGTCATCTGAAAACATTTTTAGAAAACGTAAGCTAATGCTTAGTGAATAACAATGATGCATGAGCATAAATTACCATGGACTAGCAGTGATAGCTACATATAATCAATAGGTAAACATTTGTGCAGTTGGAGCATGGGCGTTGAAATAAATAGAAAGAATGCATGAAACGTAATTAAACTTAAAAGCATTTAGAGAGTAATAAGTCTTACTCATGGCATATCGTTATTCACCTCTCTCCGATAGAACGGGTGCTAAACAAGGCGTTCCTACACAAAATATACATGGAAGTATAGAAACATGAATACAAGACTATAAGGCAAAGTAATGACACGTAAATCAAGGTTAAACACATAAGTCCCTCAACCTCAAATTAACAACACCTCACTCAAACAATGGGAGGGCGAGGCTAAACTCTAAGACAAAGCCCCAACATAAAATGAGAACACAAGGTTGAGATTTGAACATGAAAGCCGGGACGTTGACTCCTTCATCGCATCTCAACCACTTCTCAAGGAATAGTTCACACTCTAGGTTAGTTTCATTTGAAAATAGGCTTAAAGTGCTTTAATCTGATAGGTCATGGGTCGCAAATACATTTCGGGTGAAGAAGTTATGACCCATAGAAAATAGACTAAAATTTTGGAAGAAGAATGTTACTGGCATAATTTTAGGTCAACTTCAAAATTTAATATCTCACAATCTATAAGGAATTAGAGTACAAACTCTATATAAGTACAAAGGTCTATGAGTCTACTTTCTAATGCTTTAAACGGTGCATCAATCTGAGGTTTTTAGAGAAAGTTATGCCTATTTTACTAAACAGTGTCTGAGCTGAAAAGTGAAACCGGGGACTGGACAAAAGTGTCAACTCCAGAGACTAGGGAGTCGGCTCCTGAGCGGAAAAAAATAAATCTGGAAGTTCTCTGGGCAAAAGTGTAGGCTCTAGAAATAAAAGAGTCGGCTCCCAAGCTAAATGAATAAATCTGGGAGTTCTCTGGGTAAAAGTGTCGACTCCACAGGTAAAAAGAGTCGGCTCCAAAGCAAAAAAACCCAGATTTCAACCCGAAAACTTTCACAAACTATTTTAGGGCTTCTAGGGTCCAAAGCTTGACCCAAGAAGGCCACAATAACTCAAAATGAAACACTTTAAATAAGAAAATCGAAGGGATCTAGGGTTTGAAATCTCAAACCCATCATGTACATATTTGGGGTTTTTATAAACCCTCACATCAAACCCTTAACATAAGCTTATAAGGCTTTAAAATCTAGCCAAGTGGGACTCAAAGGAGTCTCCTATGATAACCCAACAACACAACCCCCTAAGATAAATACATACACATAAAATTATAGAACGAGATGAAACCTTACCTTTCTTCAAGCTTGCTTAAGTCTTCTAATGGCTTCAATCTCTTCCTTCACCTCTCCTTCAAGCTCTTCCTCCTTCAATCTCCCTTTCCCTCTTTCTCCTCTCTCTTCTCCCTCTCTCAACCGATCGGGTGTGTGTATATGTGGGTGTGGGTGTTTGTTTTATGTGTATATAAGAGTATATAAGATGATACACATGGGAATAATCCCATGTATCTCACCCTATAGGCTGAAGCTACAACATAAGTTCCCATTAGTCGCTCTTGACTCAAATGAGGTAATAATTAATATTAAACAATGCAAATGCTAGAAATTCTCATTAATATAAATAAATAGAGGTTCGAGATATTACAGAAGGTTAGCACATTCAAGAAAGCTTAGCTTGGTTCAGAAACCCTAGGGAAACACTCCAATAAAATAAAAAGAAAATAGTTTTGAGATAAAGTTTTATTAATCTAAGCTAAACTATGAAAAACGATTTAGAATTAATAAAAGAAAGTCTTAAAACCAATTGTTTCAATCAATTGCTTCACCTGAAATTTCAATGGAGGTTTTTGATAACTCAAATCATTGACTAGGTTGTGAGCCTTTGATTCGAAAGATTTAGCAATAAAAATAGCTATTTTTTAACAATCAAACCTAGAATCAATCAGGTTTTAAATCATAGATGCATACCATCGGCTTGTGCAATAAATATACAAAACTAGGATTTATGCAAAAATATTATCAAGCATAATCAGACATTTAAGTTTTCATAAATATGTATAGTTTGATCCCAAAGGATTAAGAAGAAGAAAATAAAATCATTGAAAACCAATTTACAAACAATGTTTATCCAAGATCATCAATTGATCTTCACAATTGATCCCAAGATAAGAATTAGCTGCTTAAAGGCATAATAGATATGCAAAAATATGTATTGAAATCTATTGAAAACTGTTCAATCTGATTACATGAATTGAGAAAACTATAAAAAAAAGTTATAAAGTTCTACTCTAATCTACCCTTAAAACTCTAAAAGGAACCCTAAAACTCGTAAAACTAATTATATCAAAACAGGGCTCAATCCCGGCATATATAGGCAAAGAAATTTGGAAATTCTGTACATCATTTGAATGCCCTGGCCATCGTTCGAACATCCGTTCGAACAAACATCTAATGCACTTATGACGCTTTGTTCAAGTTGCAGAATCTTCAAACGCTCTTCAAACCTAATTTAAACAGGTTTTCTACTCTCAGTACTTTCTAACACCTGCAAGACCGTTCGAATGCTCTTTTAAGCTTTTGGTCCGAATTTGTCTTTTTTAAGCCAGAATTCCCATTTATAACAAACATACTAAGTTAGAAACAAAATAGAACTAAAACTACATAAATAATCATACGATAGGTCTAACAAGTAACTAATTAAGGCATAATGATTGCACTTTTAGAGTATAATCACACCCTCGAACTAGATTTTTTACTAGTCCCTTTGAAAATACTAAAAACTAAAAGATAATCTCTACTTTCGTAGAAGTCACGAGTGCATTTAACATATGCACCAAGCCTTTAAACCCTTGGGTTACCTCTAGTGGACAAGTGGTGTCTCGTGAGAGTTTCTCGTGATGGTACCCCCAAACATCTACTCATGTCAAACAATCAAAGATAAAAAGGCAATCGAAGCAAATAATAACTTGCTCAAGATAATCCTCAATTTGCCTTATTTCATAAATCATGCAAGGTTAAGGCACAAAAACTCATAAGAAAGATTCACATAAGGATGTACTATCAATAGGATATAACTCACATGTCTCAAATTCATGCACCCACATCCTTCATGCTTCGATCCAAGACTCACCAGGCATACACTCACAAGAACATTGATTACATAGGCCTCTCAACGGAAAGCTCATCATAACAGTAAATGTATATAACACACAATGAGAACAATCCAATAACGAAAACTACAAAAATGTAAGCGCATACGACTTGGCATAACGTTACAAAAGAATATCCACAGTTCAAGTTCTGATAAAAGGATTGGCATATATGAGTTATACTCAAAAGAATTTTCAATTCATGTATTCTCTCGGATCAACTAAGGCTATTTTGAGGTTATAGTTTGGCCAAGAGGTATAAATAGGGAGAATGGAGATAAAAAGCTCAAATAATGTGTGATCAAGGAATGTAATGATCATTTAGAACTGTTGACACCTAAATTTTGACCCCGGACCCACATAACCTCAAACCGGAGACCAGGCGAGCATGTCTTACTTCAATTCGACGACATCATTTCAGAGATCTGTCATCTCCAATCACCTTAAACTGAAGTCCAGGCGATGGCGTCCTGGTCCGACTCTGATGACATCATTTCAAAGATCTGTCATATCCGATCACCTTAAATCGGAGTTCATGCGACTACATCTCGATCAGACTTTGATGACATCATCCTAAAGATCTATCATCTCTAATCACCTTAAATTGGAGTTCATGCCACTACATTTCGGTCCGACTCTGATGATGTCATCTCAGAGATTTGTCATTTCCGATCTCTATCGACATCGTCTAGCATCTTTAGCATGAGTCTCGACAACCGCATCCCCGTCAAACTCCGAAACCCTAAGCCAAAAGTTTGAAGCTTTTGCAATCTCGTAAACTGGAGATTGTTAAGCTCCGATTACCTAAACCAGAGGCTTGTGATCCCTGATATCATCCTCTGATGTCCGATCTATCAACCAGGAGCAATAACCCTTGATCGGAGAGCCCCAAAAATGGCCAAACTAAGGAAGTCAAGCTTCACAACATTGGTATGTCGTGAAGAAGTATTTTTGTGCCCTTCATGGCACTGTAATGCTATAAACGCCATTTTCTCTCTGTTTGGCACAATAATGCGTGTTTCCTACATTAGCATGACATCATGATGTCATCAAAGTAATCATTACAAAACACGACATTAAAATGCCTTGAAGAGTGAAAATACTCCTTATGGCATTTAGATGCCGTGAGGAAGGAAATCTTTCTTCATGGAAGTGCAATATTTGAAGAACAAAAAAGCTCTTCACAGTATTGCAATGCCTTAAAGAAGAAAGATTTCCTTCTTCACGACATTGCAATGTCATGACAAAATTATCTATATATAGGCCCCTCCCCGCTTCACATTTACTCACTTCTTACCTTCCCTCTCTCTCTCTTTAAAAGCTCTCTCTCTCTCTCTCTCTCTCTCTCTATGTCTAGAAGAGAGAGCTCTCCTATGGCCTTATGCTAGCAAATCCGTTCTAATCAGCCTCAGCCTAGCTGGACCCCTGTTTGATTGACAGGTCCAAAATCACCCAACCCTAGCCAAACCTCTACCTGACCAACGAGTCTGATAGCGCTTCTACATAGCTTGAACTTTGTTCGATTTTTAAGCCCGAGGATTCAGAAACTACTCCTGACTAGCCAAAACTCTATTCAGTTTTTGGGTCAGATAGTGTTTCCAACTTGCTAGAACTCTCTCGACAGGAACAGTGAAATCTGCCTCTGGCTAGGCTAAAATTCAGCCAGAATCCCACCAATACAATGTAATTCAAATTGGTCAATTTAGGTTCTAACTAAAGCTATTGCAATGCTATGGTGTTCGCATGGCTTAGTGGGTATCTAAACTACTAGCTGGGGCAAATTCTAGCACCGACCATCCCTCTAGCATAGTCGTCACTCTGTCCGGCTCCTAGCTTCAAATAGGCCCCTGCCTAGCCATCACTTTGCCTGATTTCTAGATCCAAATAGGCTCCTGTCTAACCGTCATTCTGCACACTTTTTTTTTTTTTTTTTTGCAACCAAATTGGATCCGTACTAAGCCAAAACTCCTCCAAAATCACTCTAGGTACACAAAATTACATTTTAAGCCCTAAAAGTCAATATTTCTGATTCTACTCCTTAGTTTCCAATGGCCTACTTAGGCTTTTAATTGGCATACTACATCTGCATACTCATAAATAGCTGCATTTTGACCCATCATGAGTTGTCATAATGCCTGTTTTAAAAAATTATAAAAATGTATATTAACTCATTTAAGGAGTCGCAATGCCCATTTTAAACCTAAAAATTACATTTTTGGGCTGTTACCAACCTGTATTATACCCGGTTGAAAACCCAAAAATAACTTTTTTAAAAATTAATAACCAAACCATCGTCATTAGCCATTGTACCTATGATCTACGGTTGCCGTCTACACAGATCTTCTGTTACTAAAAATACGTGGCCCACCAAAATGATAAAAATACCCTTTCTAAAAAATCATTATTTTTCTCTAAAAAGCACAGAAAAAGTCATTGGCATAGCACGTATGCTTTATGGTTCCCGTTACCAGGATCTTCCATACTAGAAAATTTAAAACTGCCAAAATGATAAAAATGCCATTTTCTCAAAATTGGTCCAGCTTCATTTTTGAGTTTGTGTACGTATGCTCTATGGTTGTCGCGAGCTAGATTTTCCATATTCGAAAGATCAGACTTATTTGTAGACTAAGCCAGCCTTTTCAAAAGTGGTACAAACAAGCCAAAATTGCATAAAATAAAAAAACTTCCCTTTTCAAAAATTAATTTTCATAACATTCAACATAATCATTACATTTAATGTCATAATCTTTTTACACATTTTTTGTTAAAGGCGGGAAGCTCTGTGGTATCAACCTCTTCCCATTTCAATCATGTCGAACTATGCACAACTTGATTCTTGCATTATCGAGATATGCCAGGCAACCTAAGCAAGGGTTTAGGTCACTTTTCTCCCATCTTATTGAGAACGAGTCATTTTGAGTTGGAGTTCTATTCATAAACTCCGGGCCACTCTGTCACACACCAAACTAGGGCACGTAGGTAGTTTGGTTTCTCTTCACAGGCTCTGTTACCCTCCCCCGAATAGGCGGGGAACATCACATTAAACCAAAGTTCTGTTCATAAACTTTAGGCCATCAAAGTCACTATGAACTATGTTTGGCCTGATTCCTACACAGTTAGGATACATAGGCAGTCTGGATTCTCTTTCCAAGCTCAATCAAAACTCATCATAAGCATTAGTATGTTTTATTCGTTAATTGGAACAACATTTCAAAACTTCTTCCAGAGGAGAGGCAAGTCTTTTAAAGCCTTGCATATGCCCTTTTTAAAAAACAACATCATTGTATTCATATTGCATCTATAAGCAGCATATCAGTTATGCCACTAGCATTTGTGCATCCACAACACATGCATATCCGCACATTGCATAAATATATAAGCAAAATCTTTTTCAATTGCACACAATTGACATAATGCACATACACAAGAATGATGATGATGATAATGATGATAAATTTGATAGACACTGGAAAAGAGGTATCTAGAGGGGGGGTGATGCCAATTTTAGGCGGGGTTGGGTGTTTATGTTTGTATCACATATTCTTCCCAGCACGTAATAGGATCCCCAAACCTAGACCTAATTAAGCAACAAACATAGAGTCAAACCATCAAGGGCCTCTCAAAACTGGCACAAATGCCTTTTCAAACTAATTGGAACCTTTCCAACTTGCATGCCATGTTTTTGGCATAAAAACCATGTTTTTTTTTTATCACACCCTTTCCTAATTAGGTGCCTTTAACACCATCTTAGGCGAGCGTGATTGCACAGGTCACCAACCTATAAGCGAAACCTCCACATAATCCGAAAGACAGAAATCTTATAGGAATCAATAATATTAATATATATATATCAACAATTAGTTAACATCATCATACAATCCTCTAAATATAACATATACTAATACAAGAGTAAAGACAAACTACCGACATCAACATAGAGACAGACTGCCGATATTACAATAAGAGCTTCTCGAAACTCCCCAATTCAACCCCAACCTTTACAGTAGATTGGACATCTCCAAACATCCTGCAAAACAATCTATGTGGGTGTGAGCTATATATCCACGTGCTCACAAAGATAATCAAACTCATAATAACTGAATGATGAATAATTTGCCAATCAATGGATAAATCACCCCCAATAATAAGAAATGCCTCTTGTGATACAATGCATGATACATTGCAGATGAGTGCGCTATTTATGATAACATTGGCTCAATATATCGATGACTTGTTATTAAAGGATGTCCCTCTTTGAACACCCTTTAGGTTAGCCCGCACACGGCTGAACCTTAGGTTAGCCCCCGCTCGGGTAGACCTCCTCCATGCAATGCAAGTTATGCACAAAAATGTATGAATTGTATGCAAATAACACCTCATAATCTAGCAATCACCTCCAATATAGATAATAAGACATTCAACACAATATGAATATGAATATCTTATACCCCGCCCGCTACCGCTTTATAACCATAATCGAGTCACCACTTTGGTTGAGCCGAATTGCTTTGCTTGTCTTCCGAACCTATCACACACCACCATATCAAACTTGATAAAGTAATTGTTATAATGTATAACCAATGCATGAAATGTGACATGTTAAACCCTTCCCGATGTCATGTAAAGTACAAATGTATACTAATGAAAACATTCTAACCGTTAGGACAGTCATAAGCATTGGCAAACAACCAGAAGAAAGTTGCCGACTTATGGAACATGCTAACTATGATAGGAAGTGTCGTTGCCTACTAGAGAAGGCGAATTGCCAACCTCAGTGTAATACCTTGTTGTTAGGATGACATTAGAGACCATCCTGCCGACCAAAACATCCCTGTGGTTTGGCTATAACATTTGCCGTCCTAACTCCTAAGCTTACCATACCATCCCAACACAACTAAAAACTCTCTAAAGACCCAAAATGACATTCTATGGCTATAACAAGACTCCACATATCAAAACCATGAACAACATATAAGATTCAAGGCTTCCAATTAAAAACCTTAAATATTTCTCCAAATCTCACCTCCAATTTACCACCATGGCATGAAATGACGTAGACACATGCAAAAACCACACATACACAACAACACAAGCATGAATATGAGATTATAACCTCAAGAAATGATCACACAAGCTTTCCCTTGCACTTTCCTATTCTTTTCATTCCTTTCTCTTGTTCTCTTTTCTTTTCTCACTTTTGCTCTCACCCAACACTTTTCCTCTTCCCTAGCTCCTCTCTTTCTTCTTCCCCCCCCCCCCCCCCCTAACTTGAAAGTCAAGATAGATACAATTTGTATCTAATGCGCCACATGTCACACATGCATCATTGCTAGCAAAAAGTACACACCTCATGCACACACGCCACTTAAGTGAGTCATGCACCTAGGTGTTAAGCATACACATACACACTTAGCACTTCACTAATCTACATGAATAACATAATTAACCACACTTATGATAATTAATTATGATTATTGAGAGATAAAGATTCTACAGTTTCCATATCAAGGTCAGCCCACTACAAATGTAGTGCCAATCTCCTACAAAAGAGACCCAGCATAAGCCCACTATAAGTAATGATGCTGACTTGAGATCAGTAAAGCCCAGCATCTACTAAGACATAATTGACCTACATAAAATGCTCACAAAAATGATAACTCCACCCCCCCCCCCCTAGTGGCATGGTGTCACTCAGTCAAACAAATCAAAGTCCTCAATTAGTATAATCACACACTAGAATGTATGCAATTAAATTAAACAAGATGTTAAACAATGTTAGGTCTTACAGATCTTTCCTTCTTTAAGAATTTCATCTCGAAATTCACTTACCAGGCTGAAGTAGATATGGATACTATTTTTTCATTGTGTCCTCACTCTCCCATGTAGCCTCCTCCATTGTATGACTCATCCACAACACCTTTACAAGCGATATCACCTTGTTACGTTGAACTTGTTTTCTATGATCTAGAATCTGAACAGGTTCTTCTACATAAATTAAGTCATCTTTTAACTCTATCAGTTGCTAAGGTAACACATGATAAGGATTCTGCATATACTCCCTTAACATAGAAATATAAAAAACATCATGCAGTGTAGACATTTCTGAAGGCAAATCCAACCGGTAAGCTGTCGTGCTAACTCTTTCAACAATCGTACAAGATCCAATATATCTTCAACTCAATTTTTCTTTCTTCCCAAATCTCAAAATACCCTTCCATGGAGATACTTTCAAAAATACCAGATCACCAACTTCAAACTCTAATTCTCTTCTTCTATTGTCAGCATAGCTTTTTTGCCTGCTTTATGCTACTTTCAAGTGCTCTTAAACAATTTTAATCTTCTTAGTTATATCTTGAACCATTTCAGAGCCCAATAATTGTCTCTCTCCCACCTCATTCCAACATACTAGAGTTTGGCATTGACATCCATACAAAGCTTCAAATGGAGCCATCCCAATACTAGATTGATAACTATTGTTAGAAGCAAATTCCATTAAAGCTAAATGATCCTCCCAACTACCTTTAAAGTCAAGTACACAAGTCCTCAATATACCCTCTAAAGTTTGAATAGTCCTCTCTGGCTGACCATCAGTTTGAGGATGAAATGTCGTGCTAAAGTTCAAAGTTGTACCCATAGCCTGCTGTAAACTGAGCCAAAATCTAGAAGTAAATCTTGGATCCCTGTCTGCAGCTATAGACACTGGAGCATCATAACCTTACAATCTCATCAACATATAATTTTGCATACTTGGCAAGAGTATATGTAGTCTTCACTAGTAATAAATGAGCCGATTTAGTCAACCTATCAACAATCACCCAAATAAAATCAAATCCATTTTGGGTTCTGGGTAATCCCACCACAAAGTCCATAGTTATGTGCTCCCATTTTCACCATGGAATAAGAAGAGGTTGCAACAAACCTGTCGTCTTCTGATGTTCTGCCTTCACCTGTTGATAAGTTAAGCACTTAGCTACAAACTCGGCAATCTTTGTTTTTATACTAAGCCACCAATACATTTCTCAAAGATCTCGATACATATTTGTACTCTCTGGATGTATAGCATATAAAGATTGATGTGCCTCTTCTAAAATCTCATTCTTCAAAGCTTGATTATTTGGTACACAAAAACGAGTCCCAAACATCAGTGTAAAATCTTCATGTATGGAGAAGTAGGCTCTCATTCCATCCTTTACGTGCTTTCTGATTTTCTTTAATTGTGAATCTTGAGTTTGAAATTCCCAAATTTGTTCAAGCAATAAAGGTCTAACCCAAAACTATGCTAACACTGCATTACTTTCCATTCTTTCAAATTCTACCCCTAAAGATGTCAGTTCGGCAAACAATTCTGCCTGATGATGTTGAAGCCATACTAATCTCCTTGAGAATTTTTGACTTAAAACATCAGCCACAACATTAGCTCTTGCTGGATGGCAATGAATGACACACTCATAATTTTTAATCAATTCCATCTATCTCCTTTGTCTTGCATTTAAATCTCTTTAAGTAAACAAATACTTCAAACTTTGACGATCGGTGTATATCTCACATGGCTCACCATACAGATAATATCTCCATAATTTCAACTCAAACATAACTGTTGCCAGCTTTAAATCATGAATAGGATAATTCCTCTCGTGAGTCTTCAATTGTCTGAAAGCACAGGCAACGGCTCTACCTCGTTGCATTAACACACAACAATAACCCTGACGAGAAGCATCACTATAAATCACAAAATCTCCCTTCCCTGAAGAAATGGTCAACACTAAAGCTGTAGTCAACTTTGTCTTTAATTATTGGAAACTATGTTCACATTCATCCGACCATTCAAATTTCACATCCTTACGAGTCAATTTAGTTAATGGTATAATAATAGTTGAAAATCCCTGAATAAATCTCCTACAGTAACCAACCAATCCCGTGAAACTTTTAATTTCTGAGACATTCTTTGGTTACTCCCAATTCATTATTGCTTTGACCTTCTTTGGATCAACATAAATTCCCTCATCAGAAATTACATGCCCTAAAAATACCACTCTGTCAAGCTAAAACTCACATTTGCCAAATTTGGCATATAACTATTTGTTTCTAAAAGTTTGTAATACAAGTCTTAAATGCTCGTCATGTTCTTCCTTACTATGTGAATACACTAGTATGTCATCAATAAATACAATAACAAATGAATTAAGAAAAGGCTGAAATACCAGATTCATTAAATCCATAAATATAGCTAAATTGTTAGTCACACCAAATGGCATCACCAAAAAGTTGTAGTGCCTATATCGAGTACAGAAAGTACACCACTATCCTTCACCTTCATTATTTGCTTGCTCAGTTTGCTTTGTTTTTCTTGCTTTGCTTCGGTCTTCGTCTTAATCTTCAAGAGCTTGTTCGGATCTTCAAGAGCTTTGGAGTTACAGCACTTCAAGTCTTTAATAGAGGCTTTGGAGGCTAGTATATGAGTATATATGAGTGTATGGGAGCATATAGGGGTTAGGGTTTGGTGTATAGAGGCTAGGGTTTGGAAAACCTAAAGGAGACTAGGTTTTGGAGAGGCTTCGAGCTTTGTGTGTCGAGGAGGAGAGATTTTAGACTGAGTTTGTGGACCTTCTTTACGCTGGAGGAGGCTCTGTATTTATATACAAAGGATTGACCTGGCGCCTGTTGTAGTGGCGCCAGCTAAAAATTCCTTCTAACGCCACTAGGATTGGCGCCACGCCAAATTTTGGCTTGGCGGTACTACTAGGGGCACCAGCCACTTAGGAAAGTCTTAAGGTCAGCAAGCAACATATCTTCAGAAGATTTAGGCACCTGTAATAGTAACTACCATGCAATTTTTAGCTTGGCTTCACTAGGAGTGACTTTGGAAGGTCCAGGAATGGCCCGGAGGGCCAGAAAGGGACAAGAACCCTTAGAATAGTGCCTCGGGGGTAGTAGACTTCAAAAATGATGTCAAGATGTGTCGGAGGGGTTGACCGTGCCATTAGGGGCAAAACGATTAATCAGGCCAAAAAGTTGCCGGGATGGACTTGGAATGTCTCAGAAAAAGGCTTGAGGCTTGAAAACATTAGCTAGAATGTTCTAAAAGGTTGTCAGTTTGATACCCAGAGCCGGCGTGGTTAGAAAAGGCAACCGGCCCACCAGGGGTAAAATGGTCATTTTGCATCCGACTTGCCAAAATTGACTCGGAATGATCTGGAAAGATAATGGAAGGTCGGGAATACTATAAGAAGCATTCTTGAGAGGTTACCGGTTTGATACAGAGAGCCGGTGTGGGTCCCAGCGTTTTCGGATGCCTAGGGGCAAAATGGTCATTTAGCTTCAAGTGGGCTTGGGAAGCATCCGGTGGACTAAATTGGAGTTTAAAAGTCAGGTTAGAGTCTGAATGTGCATGTTATGTGTGAAAATGAGCCCATTCGAGTTAGAGTTTACTGAGCGGGCAAAAATGGGGTGCTTACAGTTGCCCCTCTTTTTCTGTCTTCACTTATCGAAGACAAAAAACAATAAAGTAAGAATCCTATGTTGATAGCGAGGTGATCGAAGGGACTGGAAGAATTGGAATCCAAAGGATAGTTACCTCGAGTAGATGGTCGATGCTTGGTATTTTGTCTGGTAAAATGATACTCCTCTGGGGAAATTAATGCTCAAACTGGCGCTCCATCTGGTAGAACAATGCTCCTCTAGGGGAATTCATGCTTCTTGAACCGGCACTCCGTCTGGCGAAACACTGCTTCTCTGGGGAAATCCAAGGTTTATGTATGATATTTCTTAAATTGACACTCTGTCTGGCAAAACACTGCTCCTTTAGGGAAGTCCAAATTTGATTTATGATATTTCTTGAATAGGCACTCCGTCTGGCAAAACGCTGCTTCTTTGAGGAAGTCTAAGGTTAACTTCTGATACTTCTTGAACCGGTACTCTATCGAGCAAAACACTACTCCTCTGGGGAAGTCCAAGGTTGATGTCTTGAAACCGCTACTTCTTAAACCAAACACTCCGCCTAGCGGAACTCTGCACCTCTGGGGAAGTTCAAGGTTGATGTCTGATGCTTCTTGAACCGGCACTCCGTCTGGCGAAACGTTGCTCCTCTGGGGAAGTCCAAGGTTGATTAGGGAGGTCGAGGGTGGGCCATTGCCCCATTCTTTGCTTCTTGTCGACTAGGAAAGTCTGAACTTTCTGAGGTGTACGCCAATATTGGAGATGTCTGAGGTTACTTGATTGCAGGGTGGCTTTTTAGCTCCTTTTTGTACTTTACCTTAATCCTTGTTCCTATTTGAGAGAGAGAGAAAGACATAAAGTGTGTTTTTGTGCAAAAATAGTTTTGAAAAAATGCCCCAGTAAGGGGTGAATGCGTGTCATACTTTTTTTGATGAATGCACATGGGATTAAATGCAAGACCTATTTTATGAATGCACAAGTTTATATAAGAATTGAATTGAATGCATGTCCTACTTTTTCATGAAAGTGAATTTTGTGAAGGGATGTTTTAGAGAGCAATTTTTTTAGAAAGCAATCTTGGAAAGAAGATTGGAAAGAATTTTTAGAAAGTATATTGGAGAAGAGATTTTAGAAAGTAGATTTGAAAAGAGATTTTGGAGGGGATTTAAAAAGAAGATTTTGATAAGTAAGTTTGAAAAACAATTTGGAAAGGGATGGATTTTTACAAGTCTCTAAAAATATCTCACTTTCCTAAAATGACTCTAACCATAAGAAGATTAGAACCATTCTAGGATTGTAGTTTTGAAAACTACTAGATTTGAAAATATGGACCATAATGGTCACTTTAAATGTAACACTTTCCTAAAGCAACCCTAGCCATGGAAAGGCTAGAATCACCTTAGGATTGTGATTTTGAAAATAAGTTTTGAAGAAAAAAATTTTACTTCAAGTTTTGAAAACGATTTTGATGCAAGCTTTTGAAAACAAGTTAAAACAGATTTTGGAAAGATGCATGATCATGATATGCATAATGCAAATTGGGGTCGTGGTTATACAAGGTTAAAGGCTTCACCACATAATCAAGGGGGTCGAACCCACGTGGTCTCCGGTTAGGCTGAGAGAAAGCCCCCGACACGATGACTTTCAATAGCCTAATCCTACACATGAACCAGGGAGTCCATTATTTCAAACATGCAAAAAAGTGGGGGTAGAAGATGGGGGATTAAAATAAAAGAAAACCCAAGTGGGTTAGGAGAGAAAAGTGAGAGGGGGGAGTTACAGAAACGTAAATAGGAAGCTTGCCTTGTGTCTTCTTTTATTTGCTTGCTCGGTTTGCTTTGTTTTTCTTGCTTTGCTTCGGTCTTTGCCTTGATCTTCAAGAGCTTGTTCGGATCTTCGAGAGCTTCTGAGTTGCAGCACTTTAAGTCTTCAATAGAGGCTTTGGAGACTAGTGTATAAGTGTATATGATTGTATGGGAGTGTATGGGGGCTAGGGTTTGGTATATAGAGGCTAGGATTTGGAAAACCTGAAGGAGACTAGGGCTGAGAGAGGCTTCAAGCTTTTTGTTTTGAGGAGGAGAGTTTTTAGACTGAGTTTGCGGACCCTTTTCATGATGGAGGAGGCTCTGTATTTATAGAAAGAGGATTGACTTGGCACCTGTTGCAGTGGCGCTAGGCAAAAATTCCTTCTAGCACAATTAGTAGTGGCACCAAGCCAAAATTTTGGCTTGGCGGCACTACTAGTGGCGCTAGCCACTTAGGAAAGTTTTAAGGTCGGTAAGCAACGTATCTTTAGAAGATTTGGGCGCCTGTACTAGTAACTACCATACAATATTTAGCTTGGCTTCATTAGGAGTGACTCCGGAAGGTCCGAAAATGATTTAGAGGGTCGGGAATGGCCCGGAGGGCCGAAAAGGGACAAGAACCCTTAGAATAGTGTCTCGGGGGTAGTAGACTTGAAAAATGATGTCAAGATGTGTCGGAGGGGTTGATCGGGCCATTAGGGGCAAAACGGTTAATTGGGCCAGAAAGCCGCCAGGATGGACTTGGAATGTCCCGGAAGAAGGTTTGAGGCTTGAAAACATGAGCTAGAATGTTCCAGGAGGTTGTCGGTTTAATACCCAGAGCCGGCATGGTTGGAAAAAGGCGACCGGCCCACTAGGGGCAAAACGATCATTTGCATCGAGCTTGCTGAAATTGACTCGGAATGATCTGAAAAGATAATAAAAGGTCAAAAATATTACAAGAAGCATTCTCGGGAGGTTACTGGTTTGATACCCAGAGCCAGTGTGGTTCCTGAGGTTTTCGGATGCCTAGGGGTAAAATGGTTATTTAGCTTTAGTCAAAATAAATCCATAAAAATTTTCAAGGTTTCACTCTAAAAATTCTTCTTTCCAAAATTTCTATCAAATTCCAAAGTTTTCTATCCTAAATCTTTCTCAATCTTAAAATTTTCCAAATCTAAAACTTATTTCCATAAGAGTTCCTATATTCTTCCCTCCAAAGTTTCTTCTAAAATTTTATTTTTCAAAATTCCCCTAAGTTTTCTTTCAAAAAGATTTTAAAAAGACCCCTGAGTTTCTTGGGGCATTCTCTGCCAAAAAGATCCCACACTTAACGGTTTATATCTTTTTTCTTTAAAAAAATTTTATTTCAAAAATTTTCCTACTCTTTTTTGACTTTTAGAAAATTTCGACAGAGTTTCTACTTAAAATGGTCCCTACAACACCCATGACACTAAAACGAAATATAAGCCATACGTTTTACTTCAGAATCACATAACACCAACACCCGTGCACATTTTTTGGATTTTCAAATTTTCGAAAGGCATGCTTTATTTTTTAAAAAACTAATGGGTTCCAAGGTTGCCACAAAATTTTTCAAAATTATTTCAAATATTTTCTGAAATATTCCTATATTTTTCTAAATATTAAACTCTAAATAATTTCATCAATCTCTTGAGTTTTCTTAATTTTCTTAATTTTTTAAACAAATAAAAAATTCACCGAGTTTTTAAAAAATCACAAAACTTTACATGACTGTTAAACACATTTTCTAAGGCACATAGGTTAAAAATCTAGCCAAAAAACTAAATAACCAAAGCTGTAGCGACAAACCCCCAATTCCTGCAGAAACCCCATTTACATAATCATGCAAAATTACTCTAACTAAATTAAACAAGCATTAAAACATTAAAATAACATCACCAAAGTATTTAAAACATTTCAAAGCATCAATTTTGATGATTTACATGACTCAAACGGAATTCTATACGTCAAAATTAACACAAAACAAAAATCTTATCTCTTGGAGTTTTTTGACGAAATCTTCTTCTCTGGCAACTTTTTTGGCAACGGTGACAACTTCCGACAACTCCCTGGGGTCCCCAAAGATTACTCCAATGTTCAAGCCTCTTTTGTTGCAGAACACCCGAAGGACTCTCAAGCTTAAGAAAATTTTGCAAACTCGCAAAATTTCGAACCAAAAGTTTGCTGCATTTTAGCCTCAAGCCTGGCGCCACTACCAAGGAAATTATAAAGCAGATGCCATTCCTAGTGGTGCTAGTGCTAAATTCTAGGCATTTTTTCCTTTTTCCCGTCTACACTCAATTTCAAACGCCCCCTTGTAAGCACCCCATTTTTACCCATTCGACAGTCTCCAGTCTGTCCAGACTTGTATTCAAGTCAATATGGACGTATGCCAATCTAAATCAAATTTTCTAATCTAATCCCGTCAATCAATCGCTTCGCGGGCCCTTTGAGCCTAAATAGAAGCAAAAGGACCCAACTGCCCTTGGGGGCATTGTTCGGTCCAATTTCGGTAGGCATGTCTTCTCGAAGACGGTAAGCCCCCTTTTTCAAGTCCAATTCCAATTCCAATCCCTCCCTCAAGAAAGTTGATTCGTCGAGGCGGTAAGTCTATCTTATACGGCACGTTTCTAAGTGAACTCTTTGGAACGATAAGTCCCTTCAAACCCGTCGACTAGGACGGGACCCCAAGTCCCCGAGATGGTAGAACGGTCTACCTTTGGCGCCTGCTAGCCCGCCAATGTAGAAATGTCCATTTCGGCACGTTTTTTGAGAAAGATGATTCCTTAGGCGCTAAATCCATTTAGCAGCTTCTCGAGATCAGGTAGTCTTGGGAATGATCGCGAATCGTCAGAGTAGTGGAATTACTCATAAACATCGCAACCGTTAGAGTAGCAGAAGTACTCGTAAATAGGTCAATATAGGGAATTGCTAGCAAACCCCTGTATCACGGGAGCACTGTCAGAGTGGCAGAAACACTCAAAACCCAAGTCAACATCGGTACCTGCTAACCCACTTTGGTGAAAAATAACCAAATTGCCCCTAGGGCCATTTTCGGCACGTTTCTCCAGAAAGTACCTAAGTCCTCAGAACGATAAGTCCACCTTTCTAAGATTGTCTTAAAGACAATCCGGCAAGATTAGGTGCCTTTTAGTTAGTTTCGGACCAATTTGCCCTTAAGCATCCGAATGCCCCGAGAACCACACCGGCTCTGGTTATCAAACTGGTAATCTCCCAAAAATGCTTCTTATAGTATTCTTGACCTTCCTTTAACTTTTCGGATCATTCTGGGTCAGTTCTGGCAAACCCAGTGCAAAATGACCGTTTTGCCTCTAGCGGGCTGGTCGCCTTTTCTAACTACATCAACTCTAGCTATCAAATCGGTAACCTCCTAGGACATTCTAAATAATGCTTCCAAACCTCAAGTCTTCTTCCGGGACATTTTGGGTCCGTCACGGAAGCTTTCCGGCCCGGTTGACCATTTTTTCCCCTAATGGCCCGGTCAACCCTTCCAACACATCTTGATATCACTCTTCAAGTCTACTACCCCCGGGAAACTGTTCTAAGTGTTCCTGTCCCTTTCCGGCTTGCCAGGTCATTCCCGAGCCTTCTGGAGTCACTCCTAGTGAAGCTAGGCTAAAAATTGCATGGTAGTCACTAGCACAGGTGCCCAAATCTTCTAAAGATACGTTGCTTGTTGACTTAAAAACTTTCCTAAGTCGTTGGCGCCACTACTAGTGGCGCCAAGCCAAACTTTGGTCTGGCGCCACCAGAAGGTTTTTGGGCCTGGCGCCACTGCAACAAGTGCCAAGTCATTCCTTTGTCTATAAATATAGAGCCTCCTCCAGCGTGAAAGAGATTCAAAAACTCAGTCTAAAACCTTACTCTTTGATATACAGAGCTCGTAGCCTCTTTAAACCCTATTTTTCTTTAGGTTTTCCAAACCCAAGCCTCCATACACAAACCTAAGCCTCTTATACACTCATACACACTCTCATACACTCATACACTAGCCTCCAAAATCTCCATTGAAGTCTTCAAGTGCTGCAACCCGAAGCTCTCGAAGATTAAGACGAAGACTGAAGCGAAGACCGAAGCAAAGCAAGAAAACAAAGCGCGCAAAGCTAAGCAAAATAAAGAAGACACAAGGTAGGCTCTCTATTTACGTTTACGCATCTCCCCCCCCCTCTCTCTTCTCTCTCCAAACTCACTAGGATTTTCTTCTATTTTAATCCCTCATCTTCTTCCCCCTTTCTTGCATGCTTGAAACAAGGTACTTCTCGATCCATGTGTAGGATTAGGATATTAGAGGTCACCGTGTTGGGGGCTTTCTCTTAGTCTAACCAGAGATCACGTGGATTCAGCCCCCTTGATTATGTGGTGAAGCCTTTAACCTTGTATGTTCACGACCTCAACTTGCATTGTGCATATCATGATCTTGCATTCTTCCAAAATTTGTTTTCAAACTCGTTTTCAAAACTTGCGTTAACTTGTTTTCAAAACTTGCATCAAAATCTTCTTTTTCAAAACTTGTTTTCAAAATCACAATGCTAAGGTGATTCAAGCCTTTCCATGGTTACGATTGCTTTAGGAAAGTGTTACATTTAAATTGACCAATATGGTCCACATTTTCAAAACTTTGTGGTTTTCAAAACCACTATCTTAGAGTGGTTCTAACCTTCTTATGGTTAGAATCGCCTTAAGAAAGTGAGATATTTTATATACTTTCTAAAAACTCTTTTTTCAAATCTCTCCTCCTAAAAACCTCTTTTCTAACATACTTTCTGAAAACTCTCTCCAATCTTCTTTCCAAAATTGTTTTCAAAAACTCCCTTCCGAAAATCCCTTTCCAAAAACTCTCTTTTCAAATTCGATTTCCAAAAACTCCTCTTTAAGATCTCCATCCAAAACCTCTCTTTCCAAAAATTCTCTCAAAGCTTTACTTTCCAAAAATCCCTTTCAAAAACTCTCTTTAAAATTCACTTTCTAAAAACTCCTCTCTAGGATTGCCTTCCAAAAATCTCCCTTTCTAAAAATTCACTTTCCAAAAACTCTTTCCTTAGAGCCTAAGTTAAACCCTAGAGCCAACGATTAGGGAACCCTAATTCCCTTTCTCAAAACATGATTTCCACTCTTGCCTCAAAACCTAGGTTTCCAAAGTCTCCTTCTTTGCATCTAAAATCATAAGTTTCCAAAACCTCTTTTCTACATCAAAACTACAGTCTTCCAAATCTAGGGTTTCTAAAACTTCATCCTTTCAAATCCATGTCAAATGTTATCTTCCCTTTAGGAAACCAAATCTAATCTCCCATTTAGGAAACTAGATTCTATCCTCCATTTTTGGAAACAAAATCCAATCTTTCGTTTTAGGGAAATAGGAATCTCTATCCTTCCAAAGCCAAATCTTTTCTAATCCACTCCTTCCTAATCTCATACTTTCCTAAACCTTAAGTTTCCAAAACTTAAACATTTAAATCTTTCCTTAAACTTTAAACTTCCAAATCCTTCTGAATCTAAACCTTTCCTAATTCCATACCTTTTCAAATCTAAGTTTTCAAATCTTTCTCAAACTCAAACCTTTCCTAATCTCTAGAATTTCTAAAACTCAAACTTTGAATCTTTCCAAAATTATAAACTTTCCTAAACTTCAAATCTTTCTAAATCTAAAACTTTCTAAACTCAAAACTTTCTTATTTTTAAAACTTCCATTTTTCAAAACATTCCAAATTCAAAACTTCCCTAAGTCAAAACTTTCTAAAATCAAAATCTTCTAAGTCAAAACTTTCATAAATTCTAAACTTTCTAAATTCTAAAACTTTCCTACTTTCAAATCTTTCCTATTTCAATACTTTCCTAATTTGAAAACTTCCCTAATTCAAAAAATTTCCTAAACCGAAACTTTCCTAAACCGAAACTTTCCTAAAACGAAACTTTTCTAATTCAAATCTTTCCTAAATTCCAACTTCCTTAATCTTCCAAGTTCAACATTCGAGCCAAATCTTTCTTAACCTCAAGTCTTTCCTAGGTTCCATATTTCCTAGGTCATGGTTTCCCAAAACCCTATCTTTTCAAATCTAGTTCAAGTTCTCTTATAAAGGTCAAATCCTCTTTCAAGTTCAATTCTAGGTCTAAGTTCAATCTCTCAATCTTCCAATCCAAATTCCAATTCAATTTCTTTTCAAAATCTTCTATTTTTTATCAGACTCTTGTCCGAACTACGACTGACCTAGTTTCTCAAAAAGGATATGTAGGCAACCCTTATGGGTGCGGTCACAATCTTTTTCAAATCTCCAATTCCATAATCTTCTTGAAGTTTCCAATTTCCTAATCTCTTCCAAGCTTCCAATTCCATGATCTATTCCAAATTTCTATTTTCAAATCTCTATTTCTAATCTCCAAAACTTTCTTTCCAAATCAAATCGAGTTTTTTTCAAATCTATTTTCAAACTCACTTTTCTTACAGTTGCACATCATGCATCATGTCAATTTCTTTCTAAATATTCTTTTTAAAGTGGATAGTTTTGGACATAGGTTAATCGAAGACTCTTATGGTTGAATCTAGGGTGAATAGATATGTAGGTGCCGTAAGGGCGGGGTAGGGTGATGGCTTAGTGCGTCTTCCCTACACGTAACTAACCTCTGAAGTTAGATCACTGTTTTCAAAGACCAAAATGGAGTTATTTTCAAAAAAGGGATTAAATATTTTCCGAAGGTTGCCAAACAACCTGTTTTCCTAAAAACCCTCTCTTGAAGAGATATTTTTAAAATTGTTTTCAAAAACCCTAAGTGCAATCTTCAGATTGTGCTTAGTTTTTTTAGGTAACCTAACTCATTTTAATCAAGTTAGGTGGCGACTTCAAATTGTTTTTCAAAAGCCTTTTATTCAAATCTATTTTCAATTCAAACCTAGTCGCACTTATTCTTCTAGAAGGATGAGTTCTAACGAGAGAGTACAATATTTTTTCCGCTTGCGTATGTATTCCTCGAGTGTGAAAAATCTGGGCGCGATAGCTGGCGACTCCACTTGGGACACTTAAAGGGTTAGGCCATAGTCATGTCTCTTCACTCTTCACCCATGTAGAGTCTTCAATTAACTTATCTACTTCTATCCACTTTCAATTTTCAAAATTATTTTAAAAAACATGCATTTAACTCCATTCATATTATCTTGTATCAAGTTTGCCATCCACATACTAACTCTTGCATCTTTGTTTTGTAGGTGCGCTTGTTGTTTACATTATTGTTTTAATTAACTGCTATGTATGAATGTGATGGACAAGATGGATGGGAGTTGTTGGACTCTTTTCTCCGCTTTCAAAAATCACACACACACTGCACGTGCACCTGCATTTTGCATACTTACATTTTTACCTTGATATGACCCTTCTAGTTAGAAAGGGGGAACGGTATATTGGTTGTGGGCAAGATGCTGTGTCAGTTTCTTCGCCTACAGCCTCTTGATGGTTCCTCTGCTCGGATCACCAACCAATCATGGCACCACCTAAGGGAGTGGGCCTAGGTTTGAAGATCCGGGGACCAAGCCTTTTTAGGACGCATTAGTGAACCCTAAACCTCATGCTTATATAGACACCTTGCATAGCTGAACCTCTGCTGGATTTAAGGCACGCGCACCATTTTTAAAACCATGAAGAAACGGGCGACTGCTCTTATTTTCATTTATACCTGTCTATTCCTGTTGTTATAATGACTATATTCTTACTCTTATAATGACTATCTAACTACTCATGGATGCACGTTTACTTTACCATTGCATTCTCTTTCCTTGTACTCTTTGCATATCCATGTTCATGCATTCAATATCCCATGTAAAGATAGGATTTCTAAAGTAACTCAAGTCACTGCATTCTCATGCATATGATCAACCCATTGAGAGTGACACCAAGGTCACTCTCCTTTGCATTAAACCTACCCAAACCCTAAGGGTTTCCACGTAACCTTAAGGAATCATTGCATGCATTTTACGTCATCTCATAAGAGGGGCCCCAATCCCTCTATGCCCACAGAGATAGGATTACCATGAAGACAAGGGGCAACCAATCAACAAGGTCTCTCAGCGACCTCCTCGACATCAAATCTAAGGAAGGCGAATCCGAAGACTAAAGAGTAGTTTAGGATTTCTTTTGTGAAACTATATAGGTATAACCCCCAAAGGAAAATGTTCCCCCTCCCCCTATTAAAATGTATTTAAATTCTTTTGTATCTTAAATCCAAAGTTAAATGTATTCTTTTATTTTCCTCAAATGAATGGATAGATGAATATATAAATAGATGAAGTTCCCTACTTAACGGTAAGGTACTTGCATACCGGGGCAAATCCCCTATCTCCAAAAGTGAGCCAATTCGGCATGATTAGTCTCCCTTCTAAATAGGGACACCCTAGGGCATGCATTGCATAAAATTTTGTAAAAATTAGACAACAACTTCTCTCTTTTGCTGATTTCAAGGGTTCTCTCCACTATAGACCAAAATTGAGGAACACCCATGGAGTCACTCACACTCGATGCCTTAACTCTGCTACTAGCAAAAGCGAGAGGAGTCAGACACAGGATGGCTAAAATGGAAGGCATGCTCTCTTCACTCTTACCCCGTGTGACCCATGAGCAGGCAGATTCCTCGCAGGCCCAGACCTATGAGGGACAAAAAAGGATGAAGAGGGAAGACCAAGATCACACCCCGACCATTGTTCACCGACAACCTCCACAGGCCATTTATCGTATTCCTGCATCTCTCAAGCCGACCTTTAACCAAACCCCTGAATCCTATAGTCTGTCCTATGAGTGCCAATCCTATTTGCTTAGCCGTGACACCGGAAATTGTCCCACTTTAAAACATAAAACCTGAAGCTCCTCCAATTGCACTAGCCCAACAGTTGTTGCACCAGAATTGGATCCCTGCCCTTCTAGGCCATTTAGGACATCGAGACGAATGACACCAAAAGATTGACTTTTCACTAAACTCGCTTGTACACAAACCAAAGCTTACTTCAGTCTCCTAGCCGCTGAATATCTGAAACCTATACCCCTTCGACCTCGTCCTAATCGCCTGCCACCTCATTTTAACCCAAAAGCAAACTATGAGTACCATTCAGGCGGCTAGGGATATGACTCCAGAGAATGTTGGACCCTCAAACATAAGATTCAGGATTTGATAGATAACAAAATTATCAGCTTACGACCAGTGAATCCTCCTCTGAAAGCCACTACGAACTCCTCACTAGACCCCACTGTTAATGTCATTATAAAATTTGGTAACAATAAGGTTTGGTTCGCCTCATGCCAAGAGATATATTCCAAGGACGGGGAGGAAATGGAATGCGAAGATGTAGAGCAATGTCATGCCTGGTTGAGTTGCAACCCTGATAAGGAGCCAGTCCCTGAAAATGAATTCGTAGGTGAATCCGCCAAGAAGGTTGACCAGCAGGTGTTCGAACCATTTGATAAGAATCCGCCACTATGTGTATCTGAGGAATACCGAGACACGGCCAGACGCTAGAACAGAAAACCTTGAGCTCGATCTATTAAGCTGGAAGAAGGCTGTTGCGCCCAGATTTTTCGCACTCGAGGAATACTCACACAAGCGGGAAAAATGTTGTACTCTCTCGTTAGAACTCACCCTCCTAGAAGAATGAGTGCGACTAGGTTTGAATTGAAAATTGATTTGAATAAAGGGCTTTTGAAAAAGATTTGGAGTCGCCACCTAACTTGATTAAGGTGAGTTAGGTCACCTAAAAACTAAGAATAATCCAAAGACTACACTTAGGATTTTTGGAAAAGGTTTTTGAAAATATCATCTCAAGAGAGGGTTTTTAAGAAAAACAGGTTTTTTGGCAACCTTTGGAAAACATTTAGCCCTTTTTGAAAAATAACTCCTCTTGGTCTTTGAAAACAGTGATCTAGGTTCGGAGGTTGGTTACGTGTAGGGAGGACGCACTAAGACATCACCGTACCCCGTCTTTTCGGTACCTACATGTCAATCTACCCTAGATTTACCTATGAGAGTCTTTAACTAACTAATGTTCAATCCCATCCACTTTAGAAAACGATTTTTAGAAAAACATGATGCATGATATGCAAGTGTAAGAAGAAGATTTGATTTGAAAATAGATTCAGGAATAGAAGAATTTGATTTGATTTTAGAAAAGAGATTTGAAAGGATAGATTTGAAATTGAAATTGAAAAGAGATTTGAGAAAAGGGATTTGAAAATAGAAATTTAAAATTGGAAGTTTGAAAATAGATTGGAGATTTGAAAAGATTGGGGAATTTGAGATTTGAAAAATATGGAGGAATTTGAAATTTGAAAGAAGTTGTGACCGCACCCATGAGGGTTGCCTACGTATCCTTTTGGAGGAATCAGGTCAGTCGTAGTTCGGACAAGAGTCCGATAGAAAATAGAATGTTTGATTTGAGAAAGGAGTTGAATTGGAATTTGGATTTGATTTGGACTTAGAATAGAATATTGAAGATTGGAATTTAGAATTTTGAAATTGAAAAGGTTGAATTTTGATTTGGAAAGATAGAACTTGGAAGAAAGATTTAGACTTGTTTTGGAAAGACAAAGGTTTAGGAAAGACTCGAGAGTTTAAGAAAGATTAGATTTAGGAAAGGTTCAAATTAGGAAAGGTCCGATTTAGGAGAATTTTGAATTAGGAAAGTTTTCAAATTAGGAGAGTTTCAAAATTAGGAAAGTGTTATTTTAGGAAAGTTTTGATTTAGGAAAGTTTCAACTTAGGAAAGTTTTGGAATTAGGAAAGTTTCAACTTAGGAAAGTTTTGAATTAAGAAAGTTTTTGGAATTTGGAATGTTTTGAAATAGGGAAGTTTTGAAAGTTGAAAAGTTTAGAAAACAAGGAAGTTTTGAAAATAAGAAAGTTTTGAGTTTAGAAAATTTTGAAATTTGGAAAGATTGGAAATTTAGAAAGTTTAAGATTTAGAAAGTTTTAGAGTTTGAATTTTAGAAAACCTCGAGATTAGGAAAGGTTTGAAAACTTAGATTTGGAAAGTTAAGATATGGAAAGGGGTAGAGTTAGGAAAGATGTGGAAGTTGAATTTTAAAATTTAGGAAAGATTTTTATGTGCAAGTTTTGGAAACTTAAGATTTTGGAAAGGAGAAGTTTAGGAAGGATTTGAACTAGGAAAGATTTGGATTAGGAAGTAATTGGATTTTATTTCTAAAAGAGAAGGTTTGATTTTGTTTCTAAAAACGGAGGATAGGATCTAGTTTCCTAAACGGGAGATTGGGTTTGGTTTCCTAAAGGGGAAGATTGGATTTGACAAGGATTTGGAAAGGGAAAGTTTTAAAAACCCTAGATTTGAAAGGCTATAGTTTTGACGAAGAAAAGAAGTTTTGGAAATATGTAATTTTGATGTAGAAAACAAGGGGTTTTGGAAACCTAGGTTTTAAGGCAAGTTTGAAAACCGTGTTTTTGGAAAGAAAATTAGGGTTTCCTAATTGTGGGTTCTAAGGCTTGACTTGGACTCTAAGGAAAGAGTTTTTGGAAAGTGTGTTTTTGAAAACAAAGATTTTTAGAAGGAATCTTAGGGAGGAGTTTCTAGAGGGAAGATTTTGGAAAGAGAGTTTTTTAGAAAGATTTTTGGAAGAAGATTGTTAGAGAGAGTTTTTGGAAAGATTTTTAGGGAGCATTTTCTAAGAAGGAAACCTAGGGAGTGTTTTTAGGAAAATGGATTTTGAAGAGAGTATTTTGGAAAGAAGTTGGAAAATGGAGTTTTGAAAAATAGACTTTTGGAAGGAGTTTTTGAAAACAACTTTGGACATGAGAGTTTTAGGAAAATATGTTGAAAAAAAGATTTTTAGGAAGAGAGACTTTTTGAAAAGAAAAGTTTTTAGAATGTATAAAAACATCTCACTTTCCTAAAGCGATTCTAACCATAAGAAGGTTAGAACCACTTTAGGAAAATAGTTTTGAAAATAACAAGATTTGAAAATATGAACCATGAAAGTCACTTTAAATTTAACACTTTCCTAAAGCAATCCTAACCATGAAAAAGCTAGAATCACCCTACGATTATGATTTTGAAAAAGAGGATTTTGATGCAATTTTGAAAATGAGTTTGAAAAAGATTTTGAAAACGAGTTTGAAAACGATTTTTGGAAGATGCATGATCATGATATGCACAATGCAATTTTGGGGGTTATGAACATACAAGGTTAAGGCTTCACCACATAATTAAGGCGGCCGGACTCACGCGATCTCCGATTAGCCTAAAGGAAAGCCCCCGACACGGTGACCCTTCGATAGTCTAATTCTACACATGGACCGGGAGTCCCCTTATTTCAAGCATGCAAAGAAAGGGGGGGAAAGAGTGGGGGATTAAAATAGAGAAAACCCAAGTGGGTTAGGAGAGAGAAGAGAGAGGGGGGAGTGCAGAAATTTAAATAGAAAACCTACCTTGTATCTTGTTTATTTTACGCGCCTTGCTTTCTTCGGTCTTCGCTTCACTTCAATCTTGATCTTTGTCTTTAATCTTCAGGAGTTGTCTTCAATCTTCAAACTTTATATTGCAGCTCTTCAAGTCTTCAAAGGAGGGTTGGAGGCTAGTGTATAAGTGTATGGAGGGGTGTATGAGTGTATAGGAGGCTAGGGTTTGGAAAACCTAGGGAAGCTAGGGTTTAGGGAGTGCACGAGCTCTGAATATCGAAATATATGATTTTTAGACTGAGTTTGCAGACCTCCTTCACGCTGAAAGAGGCTTTGTATTTATAGAGGTAGGACAGACCTGGCGCCTGTTGTAGTGGCACTAGGGTAAAATTGCTCTTGGCACCACTACTAGTGGTGCCAGCCAGTTAGGAAATTTTCTAAGTCGCAAGCAATGTATCTTTGACTAGATTTGGGTGCCTATACTAGTGACTACCATGCAATTTTTAGCCTGGCTTCACTAGGAGTGACTCCGGAAAGTCTGGGAATGAGTTTGAGAGACCGAGAATAACCTGGAAGGCTGAAAAAGAGTAGGAACACTTAAAACAGTGTCCTGGATGTATTTGACTTGAAAAATGAGGATAGGATGTGTCGGAAGGGTTGACCGGGCCTTTAGGGGCAAAACGGTCAATCAGATCGGGAAGCTACCGGGACGGACTTGGACTATCCCGAAAGAAGACTTAATATTTGGAAACATTATTTAGAATGTTCCCAAAGATTGCCGGTTTGATTCCCAGAGCCGGTGTGGTCAGAAAAGGTGACCGGCCCTCCAAGGGCAAAACGGTCATTTTGCACCGAGTTTACTGGAACTGACTCGGAATGATCCAGAAAGATAAAGAAGGGTTGAGAATACTATAAGGAGCAATCTCAGGAGGCTACCGGTTTGATACCTAGAGGCAGTGTGGTTGGAAAAGGAGACCGGCCCACTAGGGGCAAAACGGTCATTTTGTACCAGGTTTGTCGGAACTGACTCGGAATGATCCGGAAAGGTAGAGGAAGGTTGAGAATACTGTAGGAAGTATTCCCAGGATGTTACTAGTTTGATACCCAGAGCCGGTGTGGTCGGAAAAGGAGACCGGCCCACTAGGGGCAAAACGGTCATTTTATACCGGGTTTGCCAGAGTTGACTCGGAATGATCTGAAAAGATAAAGAAAGGTCGGGAATACTCTAAGAAGTATTCTCGGGAGGTTACCAGTTTGATACCTAGAGCCGGTGTGGTTCCTAGGGCGTTTGGATACCTAGGGGCAAAATGGTCATCTTGACCTAAAACTCTCGAAAAAGGCCCAAGGGGTAGTTTGGTCATTTTTCACCTGAAGTGGGCTAGCACGCACCGATGTTGACCTGGGTTTTGAGTGTTTCTGTCCGCCACTCTGACGGCTGTGATGTTTGCGAGTATTTCCGCTACTCTAACGATTGTGATGTTTGCGAGTATTTCCGCTACTCGGACCGTCTCGAGGAATAAACTATCTTGAGAGAGGGATTGAAAAGGGGACTTACCATCTTTGGAAAAACGTGCCTAATTTGGAACCGTCTCGAGGAATAAACTGTCTCGAGATAGGGTTTGGAAAGGGGACTTACCATCATTGGAAAGATGTGCCTGATTTTGAACCGTCTCAAGGAATAAACTGTCTCGAGAGAGAGATTGGAAATGAGACTTACCATCTTCAGAAACACGTGCCTGATTTGGAACCGTCTCGAGGAATAAACTGTCTCGAGAGAGGGGTTGGAAAGGTGACTTACCGTCTTCGGAAAGACGTACCTGATTTGGAACTGTCTCGATGAATAAGCTGTCTCGAGAGAGGGGTTGGAGTTGGAATTGGAAAAGACAATGCCCCTAAGGGCATTTTGGTCATTTTGCCTCTATTTGGGCCTGGCGGGCCCTCGAGGCGATGGATAGACGGGATTTGGACTTAGAGAGTCAATTTCGGTTGGAATATGCCCATATTGACTTGAGTACAAGTCTGGACGAAGTGTAGACTGCCGAGCAGTAAAAAATGGGGTGCTTACAAAGGTAAGCTACCCAACTGGTTTATTGAAGAAACTAAGGAGCAAACAAAGGAAGGCAAGTCGGTCAAGAAAACTGACAATTACATTATGGCTGCCAACTCACTTGGAACTTTGAAAGAAGCATCTACTTGCCTTGCCTTGGCTGAAGATCTCAACCATGGATGGAATATTGATATGGGCATTGTCCTAAGGCCTTACTGAAATAGGAATCCCTTCAAAAGTGTACAAGAGAGAGGTGTTTTCACCCACCTTCTTTCTATCCCTTTTATATTTTTGTTCTTAAATTAATATCTGCACTTCTTTTTCTTTAAACAGAACTATATGCTTTCCACTAGTATATTGAAATGATTAAGGCTTTTTATTCATTGTTGTTGCCTTCTTTTCTTTTGTGAATGGTAACTATTTTCTACGCAAGGGGCATGATTTATCTTATGGAATGATTTGACTTGAAGGGATGATAGCATGAGTTAACCACTTGCCAAATGATCAGCTTTCTAGAGAGAGAGAGAGAGAGAGAGAGAGAGGACAAGGAGGAGTGAGGAAACTACCCAGAGGCAACACTTGCAAGACAGCAAAGCTAAACGATGTGTGGCCAGACTAATCAAGATGAAGAGGAGCCACCTTTCATTTCCCTATGTAAAAGAAAAAGTGTTTATATTCCCTTTGCTTAGCCCCTAGTGCCTCACATCAAACGAAGTTTTTCTTGTCAACCCCGATCCAAGAGTGTCCTCCCCATACTGGGGCAAACAATAGTTGAGAACTCTAGGAATGGTATCCACCTCCATCGTGCTAAGGTAGCATTGAAGGCTCTATGGACCAAGCAATCAAGTTCAAAGTGAAGAGATGCCCTCATTTCATTCCCCATACAGTAAAAAATAACCCCTTGTCAAACCTGTTGAGCCATTTATCTGTTTCGAGAAAACCCTAACCTAGGGATCACAGCCCACATTAAGTTAGATTGAGCTGCTAAGGAAAAGGTCTAAGGAAAAAAGGGTGGTAGAATTGTTTATTTCATAAAAGGAAAGGAAAGAGATGAAAAGGGAAAAGAAAAGTAAGGAAAAGAGTTGCCAAGGGCCGAAAGGCTAAAAAAAAGAAAAGGCCCTAAAGTAAACCATGATTGTGCCATCTTGAAAAACATAATAGAAGGGCCAAGAGAGAAGAAAATCATATGTATACAGAAAGGGCGAAAGAAAGGAGGTATTTTCACCCTGAGAAGTACATAGTAAGAGCAATGAGGAAATTAAAGGTGATCTTAGGTTACAAGGAAACCCAGTAGAAACAATAGGTTCGAGCCTTTATCCTTTCTTGCAAAACCCTGAAACCATGGCCTACATTACAACCTTACTAAAATCTACTCTGATTGAAAATAGATTGCTTGATCTAAATGAGTTAGACACGCTGTCGAAGCCAAGAAAGGATGCTCACCCTACTGGAAGAAAAATAGTCAAGGATGGCATGGATCTAAACCATATTGAAAAAAACATCGAATTTGAGCCTATATATCCCGTTGTTTCAAAAACCCTATAACCTAGCCTACATTACGATCTTAGAACAAAGTCTCCTCAGATTGAAGGACTGGCCACCTATCGCTGTACTAAAGGTCATGTAAGTTGTTGCTAAAACCCCGAGAGTTGAGAGTTTCAGCCCACGAACCCTATACACTAACCCAGAGGCAGAGTGTTGGAGGCGGTTAAAAGGTTAAGAAAGGTACGAAATACTATCATCTAGCAAAGGTGAGGTTGAGTCGAAGGAGCAGCCAGGCCCCTCGAAAAGGAAGGAGTTACCATTCTGAAGATTACAAGTTCGACAGCACCCCTTGTCATTCTGTTAGCTAATATATTCCTAATATGTGCATAAATTTTCAAAAAAAAATAAAAGAAGGGCATGAGCTTTGCATACATAGGATAAAACTCCCTGTAGAAACAGAAGTCACCCACACAATTTAATACCAACTTATGTAATAAATACACAGCATCATCATCCATCACATGCATCTGATCATATAAAAATCATAAATATCTTTGCATGTCCATGCATTTAACTAGCTAGGTCATAAAATGTCTGTCTCTATGCAAAATTTACAAAAATAAAGTTGTCTAACATAAATACATCTGAGGGATAAGGGAAAAAAGAAGATCAGAGTCTCCGTAAGGGGCATCTATCAAAGGTCAAAGTCAATGTCATCTAGATCGAAATCCCTGAAGCCTGGATCTGGAGGAGGTGGATAACTACTAGAAGCACCCGCATCCTGCGAAGAAGACAAAGCCGAAATCAGCCACATGAAAGAATAACTAAACAACAGCAAAGCTAAAAGAAGGAAGGAAAAGACAGCATACCCCGCCACCTCCCATCTCGGCTAACCAAGTCGTCAAGGAAGCTGCCTCTATCTGATAATGATCTCGCTCCATCTGGTATCGATCCCTTTGGTCCCTCACAGCAGCAAACTCAGCCTGGGGCATGTACATCCCAGCACGACGCCACAAGTCAACCACCTCCTGGCTTACAGCGTATCCGCCGACTACTACCTCAAACCGGGTGAAGGCGCCAATAGAATGAGCCTCGAAGTGCACAGCATAGTCCGTATCCGGAGGAAGCAAGAACTCGACACCTGGCTGGCGCTCCTGATAGGGGATAGGCACTCCAGCCACTAAAGCTTTAAACATATGCTCTGGTAGAGCTCCTGCTAATCTGAACTCCTCATGAAACTGCTGCCAGTGTCGCTCTCCTAGATAGGACTCCCAAGTATTGTCACTAAGAAAAGCAGCCCTCGACAGGGACAAAAGGACCACGTACCGCACCATCTCATAATGAACTGACCCGATAAAGGGCCGCCAAGTCATATCCCTTGCCTTAATCAACTCCAGGTTCGCCTGTAGCGTCATGAAGTCAGCAATCTCCAATCACTGAGCTACTCAGTCACGAGCCCACCTCAAAGCACGAGGATAAAGGCCATTCTCAATAACCGTGGAGCAACGAACAGGTAGGTACTCATAACTCCACCAGACAAGAAAAGGCTAGAAGCTAGTCATGCTGCCCCAACGAGAAGAAGTATGGACCCGCATCAAACAAAGGAAGCAGCCAAAGGAGAAGGACCTCCATCCCAGCACAGATAAAGTCCCAAGATTAACTACTATGCTCACCAAACAAAAAGGCACAAGCGACTTGTTATTGTTGCAGAAGCAGCTGAAAATGATATACAGGACAAGTCACTGTCTCATGATGTCGCGCCGAGCAGGGGATGACTCAACAGCAAAGGTACTGTCATCTGTCGCGCCCAGATTTTTCGCACTCGAGGAATATTCACCCAAGTGGGAAAAATGTTGTACTCTCTCGTTAGAACTCACCCTCCTAGAAGAATGAGTGCGACTAAGTTTGAATTGAAAAATTGATTTTGAATAAAGGGCTTTTCAAAAAAATTCGGAGTCGCCACCTAACTTGATTAAGGTGAGTGAGGTCACCTAAAAACTAAGCATAGTCCGAAAACTACACTTAGGGTTTTGAAAAACGATTTTAAAAATATCTCCTCAAGAGAGGGTTTTTAGGAAAACAAGTTATTTGGCAACCTTTGGAAAATATTTAGCCCTTTTTAGAAAAATAACTTCGTTTTGGTCTTTGAAATCAGTGATCTAGGTTCGGAGGTTGGTTACGTGTAGGGAAGACACACTAAGCTATCACCCTACCCCGCCCTTTCGGTACCTACATGTCAATCTACCCTAGATTTACCTATGAGAGTCTTTAATTAACTATAGTTCAATCCCATTCACTTTGAAAAACAATGTTTAAAAAAAAGAAATTAACATGATGCATGATACGCAAGTGCAAGATAAGAGAGAATTGAAAAATAGATTTTGGAAAAAGATTGATTTGATTTGAAAATAGATTTGAAGAAATAAAATTGAAATTGAAAAGTATGAAAATTTGGAAATAGAAATTTAAAAATAGAAAGTTTGAAAGTAGATGGGAATTTGAGATTTGAAAAGATTTTGAAAACCGCACCCATGAGGGTGGAATTGAAAGTTTGAAAAGTATTGTGACTGCACCTACGAAGGTTGCCTACATATCCCTTTGGGGGAATCAGGTCAGTCGTAGTTCGGACCGGAGTCCGATTGAAAATAGAAGAGTGGATTGAAGAAAGAACTTGAATTGGACATTGAATTTGATTTGAAATTAGAAAAGGAGATTTGAAATTGGAATTGAGAGGATTGGACTTGCTTTGGAAAGATTGATTTTGGAAAGACTTGGTTTTGGGAAGAAGGAGGTTTAGGAAACCTAGACTTGAGATTAAGAAAGATTGGATTGGAATATTGGATTTGGAAGATTTGGAAAGATTTGGAAACTTGGAATTTAGGAAAGATTTGGATTAGGAAAGTTTCGAATTAGGAAAATGTTATTTTTAGAAAGTTTCATTTTTGGAAAGTTTTAGGTTTAGGAAAGTTTCAACTTAGGAAAGTTTTGAATTAGGAAAGTTTTCAAATTAGGAGAGTTTTGAATTTAGAAATGTTTGAAAAAGGGAAGTTTTGATTTTGAAAAGTTTTGAAAACAAGGAAGTTTTGAAAATAAGAAAGTTTCGTTTTAGGAAATGTTTGAAAAAGGAAAGTTTTCAATTTAGGAAATGTTTGAATTAAGAAAGTTTTGAGTTTAGAAAAGTCTTAGATTTGGAAAGATTTGAAGTTTAAGAAAGTTTAGAATTTAGAAAGTTTTTAGGTTTAGAAAGATTTAACTTAAGAAGGTTTCAAATTTAGAAAGTTTTGAATTTGGAAAGATTTGATATTTAGAAAGTTTAAGATTTAGAAAGTTTTAGAGTTTTAGAAAATCTTGAGATTAGGAAAGGTTTGAGTTTAGGAAAGATTTCAAAGCTTGGATTTGAAAAAGATTTTGGAAAGGGGTAGAATTAGGAAAGGGTTGAATTAGGAAAGATTTGAAAGTTGAGTTTTAAAACTTAGGAAAGATTCTTATGTTCAAGTTTTTGGAAACTTAAGATTTAGGAAAGTGGAAGTTTAGGAAGGATTTGAATTAGGAAGAGATTGGATTTTGTTTCTAAAAGAGAAAGGTTGGATTTTGTTTCCAAAAACGGAGGACGGGATCTAGTTTCCTAAACGGGGAGATTTGATTCGGTTTCCTAAAGGGAAAATATGATTTGGCAAGGATTTGGAAAAAGAGATTCTAGAAACCCTAGATTTGGAAAATTATAATTTTGACGTATAATAGAGGTTTTGGAAACATGTATAGTTTGGATGTGAAAATAAGAGATTTTGGAAACCTAGGTTTGGGGCAAAGTTTGAAAATCATGTTTTTGGAAATAAAATTAGGGTTTCCTAATCGTGGGTTCTAGGGCTTGATTTGGGGCTCTAAGGAGAGAGTTTTTAGAAAGTGTGTTTTTAGAAACGAAGGTTTTCTAGAAGGGAATCCTAGGAAAGAGTTTTTGGAAAGTGTGTTTGAAGAGGGAGTTTTTGGAAAAAGATTTTAATGAGAAGGAGTTTTGGAAAGTGTGTTTTTAGAAACGTAAATTTTGGAAGGAAAATCCTAGAGGGGAATTTCTAGAAGGAAAATTTTGGAAAAGAGAGTTTTTGGAAAGATTTTTAGGAGAGATTTTTTTAGGAAGGTGAATCTAGGGAGTATTTTTAGAAAGTGAATTTTGAGGAAAAGATTTTGGAGAGGAGTTGGAAAAGAGAGTTTTGAAAAATAGATTTTGGAAGGGAGTTTTTGAAAACAATTTTGAGGAGGAGAGTTTTGGGAAAGTATGTTGAAAAAGAGATTTTTAGGAAGAGATTTTTGAAAAGAGAGAGAGTTTTGGAAAGTATAAAAATGTCTCACTTCCCTAAAGCGATTCTAGCCATAAGAGGGCTAGAACCACTTTAAGAAAGTGGTTTTGGAAAACAATAAGATTTGAAAATATAGACCAAAAAGGTCACTTTTAATGTAACACTTTCCTAAAGAAACCCTAACCATGCAAAGGCTAGAATCACCCTAGAATCGTGGTTTTGAAAACATGTTTTTGAAAAAGACATTTCGATGCAATTTTGAAAACAAGTTTGAAAACGATTTGAAAAATAACTTTGAAAACGGTTTTTGGAAGATGCAAAACTATGATATGCACAATGCAATTTGGGGTCGTGAACATACAAGGTTAAGGCTTCACCACATAATCAAGGAGGCCGGACCCACGTGGTCTTTGGTTAGACAAGAAGAAAGCCCCCGACACGGTGACTCTCCAATAGCCCAATCCTACACATGGACCGGGAATCCCCTTGTTTTAAGCATGCAAAGAAAGGGGGGGAAAGAGATGGGGGATTAAAATAGAGAAAACCCAAGTGGGTTGGAGAGAGAGGAGAGAGGGGGGAAGTACAGAAAATTAAAGAGAAAGCCTACCGTATGTCTTCTTTATTTTGCGCGTTGCGCTGTCTTCGGTCTTCGGTCTTTGTCTTGATCTTCACCTTCAGCCTTCAAGAGTTGTCTTCAAGCTTTGGATGGCAACTCTTCAAGTCTTCAAAGGATGGTTGAAGGCTAGTGTATGAGTGTATAGGAGACTAGGGTTTGTATAGGGGCTAGGGTTTATGTATAGTGGCTAGGGTTTTGGGAAAACCTAGGGAGGCTAGGGTTTTGGAGGTGCTCGAGCTCTGTATATCGAAATATAGGATTTTTAGGTTAAGTTTGCAGACCCTTTTCATGTTGAACGAGGCTTTGTATTTATAGAGGCTGGACAAAATTAGCGCCTGTTGCAGTGGCGCCAGGCCAAATTTTACACTGGCACCACTAGGAGTGGCGCCAGGCCATTTTTTGGCTTGGCGCCACTACTAGTGGCCCCAGCCAATTAGGAAAGATTTAAGGTCGGCAAGCAACATATCTTTGACTAGATTTAGGCGCCTGTACTAGTGACTACCATGCAATTTTTAGCCTGGCTTCACTAGGAGTGACTTCGGAAAGTCCGGGAATGATTTGGAGGAGCCGGGAATGACCCGGAAGGCCGGAAAGGAGCAGGAACACTTAAAATAGTGTCTTGGAGGTATTTGACTTGGAAAATGAGGATAAGGTGGGTCGGAAAGGTTGACCGGGCTTTTAGGGGCAAAACGGTCAATCGGACCAGAAAACTGCCGGGGCGAACTCGGATTGTCCCAGAAAAAGACTTGGGATCTGGAAACATTATTTAGAATGTTCCCAGAGGTTGCTGGTTTGATTCCCAGAGCCGACGTGGTCGGAAAAGGAGACTGGCCCTCCAGGGGTAAAACGGTCATTTTGTACCGGGTTGGCCGGAACTGACTCGGAATGATCCGGAAAGGTAAGGGGAGGTTGAGAACACTATAAAAAGTATTCTTAGGAGGTTACCGGTTTGATACCCAGAGTCGGTGTGGTTCCCGGGGCATTCAGATGCTTAGGGGCAAAATGGTCATCTTGACCGGAAAAGGTCCAAAGGGTAATTTGGTCATTTTTCACTGAAGTGAGCTAACAGACACGGGTGTTGACCTAGGTTTTGAGTGTTTCTACCACTCTAATGGTGTGAGTATTTCCGCTACTCGGACGGGGTTGATGATTTGTGAGTATTTTCGCTACTCGGACGGGGTTGATGATTTGGGAGTATTTCCGCTACTCGGACGACTTTGTGAGTATTTTCGCTACTCTAACAGTTTTGTGAGTATTTCCGCTACTCTAACGGTTTTGTGAGTAGTTTTGCTACTCGGACCGTCTCTATGAGTATTTCCGCTACTCTAACGGTTCTGTGAGTATTTCCGCTACTCTAACGGTTTTATGAGTACTTCCACTACTCTAACGGTTTTGTGAGTGTTTCCGCCACTCTAACGGTTTTGTGAGTAGTTTTACTACTCGGACCGTCTCGAGGAATAAACTGTCTCGAGAGTGGGACTGGAAGGGGTCTTACCGTCTCTGAAGAGACGTGCCTGGATTGGAGCCGTCTCGAGAGTGGGATTGGAAAGGGGTCTTACCGTCTTCAAAGAGACGTGTCTAGATTGGAGCAGTCTCGAGGAATAAACTGTCTGGAGAGTTGGATTGGAAAGGGGTCTTACCGTCTCCAAAGAGACGTGCCTGGAGTGGAACCGTCTGGAGGAATAAACTGTCTCGAGAGTGGGATTGGAAAGGGGTCTTACCGTCTCTGAAGAGACGTGCCTGGGTTTTGAGTGTTTCCGCCACTCTAACGGTTTTGTGAGTATTTTCGTTACTCTAACGATTTTGTGAGTATTTCCACTACTCTAACGGTTTGGTGAGTAGTTTTGCTACTCGGACCGTCTCGAGGAATAAACTGTCTCGAGAGAGGGGTTGGAATTGGAATAAGGAAGGACAATGCCCCTAAGGGCATTTTGGTCATTTTGCCTCTATTTGGGCCTGACAGGCCTGCGAAGCGATGGAAAAATGGAATTTGGACCTAGAGAATTGGTTTCGATTGGAATATGCCCAAAATGACTTGAAAACAAGTCTGGACGGAGTGTAGACTGCCGAGCGGTAAAAAATGGGGTGCTTACATCATCCCAACTAAGCTAGGAAACTGGGAAAGCAGAACGCTTGGGAGGGGGCAAGTCTAATAGAATGCACGTGTCGTCTCTACTAACCGACTGCAAGGTGATATGCTGACCAATGAAGGAAAGTCCTGTGATGATCGCCCAGTCGAAGGGGGTAGGACCCAACTTAAAGCCAACAAAATGAAAGGTCCCAGTCTCTCCAAACCACCTCTCGATTAGCGCTAGCACAAGGTGTTTGTTCAGGCGGTTAGCCTGTAATCCCATGAAAGCTTCGAACCTGATCTCAGCCAAGAAAGCATGATATGATGGAGCAGTTCGTTGCATGGTCACAAAGGCTTGATGAACAGTCCCTCTAAAAGTTGTGTGTACCCGCGGAAGGGGTAAATGCTATCGAGAATATAAACTGGGGTGATAAGCAAGATCCTTGAGTGGTGGGATGTCCGATATCTCCAAGTCGCCCAAATCAGCATTTGTGTGTCTATGTCTGGAGGAGGCTCTCCCGTAACTAGTCACCTGATCGCCAAGACCCGGTACATCGTCCTCTGAATTTCTAAAAATTTCGGTAGAGTTTCGCTTGAAAAATGGTGCCTACAACACCTACGACATCAACACAAAACACAAACCATACGCTTCACAAAGTCATAATCACACAACATCAACACCCGCGCAGAATCTTCAAATTTTTAAATTTTTCAAAACATATGTTTTCTTTTTCGATAAGTAACAGTTTTCAAAGATGTTTTAAAATTCCTCAAAATCATTTCAAATATTTTCTAAAAATTTTCCAAATTCTTCTAATTTTTAAACTCTAAAATTTCATCAATTTTTCCCAATTATTGTAGAAACTCCCTTTACATAAACACGCAAAATCACTCAAATTCAATCAAACAAGCATCAAAACATAAAAATAACTTCATCACAGTGTTCAAAACATATCAAAATATAAATTTCCACTACTCACATGGTTCAAACGGAATTCTATACGTCTAAATCAACATAGGATAGAAAACTCACTTTTTAGAGTTCTCTGGCGAAATCTTCTCTTCCAGTAACTTTTCCAGTGACGGTGTCTACTTTCGGCAATCACCTGTGGTCTCCAAGAAGTGCTCCTTCAATGTCCAAGTCGGTTTCCTCGCAATGCCTCCTGAATTTGCGAAAATCTTCCAAAATCCCGCAAATGCTCGAACTAGAAAATTTTATGGTTTTACTCCCAGGCCTGGCACCACTAGTAATGGTGCCAAGCCAAGTTCCAGTAGGCACGTCTTCTCGAAGACGGTAAGTTCCCTTTTTCAAGTCCAATTCTAATTCCAATCCCTCCCTCAAGAAAGTTGATTCCTCGAGGCGGTAAGTCTATCTTGTCCAGCACGTTTCCGAGTGAACTCTTCGGAACGGTAAGTCCCTTCAAACCCATAAACCAGGACGAGACCCCAAGTCCTCGAGATGGTAGAATGGTCCACCTTTAGGGCCTGTTAGCCTGCCAATGTAGAAATGTCCGTTTCGGGATACCTTTTGAGAAAGTTGATTCCTCAGGCGCTAAGTCCAACTAGCAGTTTCCTGAGATCAAGCAGTCTCAGGAATGATCGCGAACCGTTAGAGTAGCGGAAGTACTCGTAAACAGGTCAATATAGAGAATTTTCAGCAAACCCCTGTATCATGGGACTGCTGTTAGAGTGGTGGAAACACTCAAAACCAGGTCAATACTGGTGCTTACTAGCCTACTTTTGTGAAAAATGACCAAACTGCCCCTAGGGCCATTTTCGACACGTTTCTCAAGAAAGTACCTAAGTCCTCAAAACGAACTTTCCAAGATTGTCTTAAAGACAATCCGGCATGATTAGGTGCCTTTTAGTCAGCTTCGGGCCAATTCCGAGACTTTTCGGTCAAGATGATCATTTTGCCCCTAGGCATCCGAATGCCCCCGGAACCATACTGGCTCTGGGTATCAAATCAGTAACCTCCCGAGAATGCTTCTTATAGTATTCTCGACCTTCCTTATCTTTCCCGATCATTCCGAGTCAGTTCCAGCAAACTCGATGCAAAATGACCGTTTTGCTCCCAGCGGGTTGGTCGCCTTTTCTAACCACACAAGCTCTGGCTGTCAAATCGGTAACCTCTTGGGACATTATAAATAATGCTTCCAAACATCGAGTCTTCTTCCGGTACATTTTGGGTCCATCCCGGAAGCTTTCCGGCCTAGTTGACCGTTTTGCCCTTAATGGCCCGGTTAACCCTTCCAACACATCTTGACATCACTCTTCAAGTCTAGTACCCCCGGGACACTGTTGTAAGTGTTCTAGTCCCTTTCTGGCCTGCGAGGTCATTCCTGGCCCTTTCAAATCATTCTCGGGCCTTTCGAAGTCACTTTTAGTGAAGCCAGGCTAAAAATTGCATGGTAGTCACTAGTACAGGTGCCCAAATCTTCTGAAGATACATTGCTTGCCGACTTAAAAACTTTCCTAAGTCACTGGCGCCACTCCTAGTAGGACTAGAAGGTTTTTTGGCCTGGCGCCAAGTCATTCCTCTGTCTATAAATACAGACCCTCCTCTAGGGTGAAAGAGGTGTGGAAACTTAGTCTAAAAACCCTACTCTTCGATATACACAGGTCGTAGCCTCTCTAAACCCTAGTTTTCTTTAGGTTTTCCAAACCCTAGCCTCTATATACAAACCCTAGACTCCTATACACTCATACACACTCTTATACACTCACACACTAGCCTCTAAAGCCTCCATTGAATATTTGAAGTGCTGCAACCCGAAGCTCTCGAAGATCAAGACAAGTTATCGAAGATCAAGACGAAGACTGAAGTGAACGCCGAAGCAAAGTAAGAAAAATAAAGCGCTCAACGTGCAAAGTAAGAAAAATAAAGCGCTCAACGCTAAGCAAAATAAAGGAGACACAAGGTAGACTTTCTATTTACGTTTACGCATCTCTCCCCCCCTCCCCCCCCCCTTCTCTCTCTCTTCTCTCTCTGAAACCACTTGGGTTTTCTTCAATTTTAATCCCCCATCTTCTTCCCCTCCTTTCTTGCATACTTAAAACAAGGGACTTCCCGGTCGAGGGCTTTCTCTTTGTCTAACCAGAGACCACGTGAGTTTGGCCTCCTTGATTATGTGGTGAAGCCTTTAACCTTGTATGTTCATGACCCCAACTTGCATTGTGCATATCATGATCTTGCATTCTTCCAAAATTCTTTTTCAAACTTGTTTTCAAACCTTGCATTAACTTGTTTTCAAAACTTGCATCAAAATCTTCTTTTTCAAAACTTGTTTTTAAAATCACAATCCTGAGGTGATTCTAGCCTTTCCATGGGTAGGATTACTTTAGGAAAGCATTACATTTAAAGTGACCAATATGGTCCATATTTTCAAAACATTATTATTTTCAAAACCACTATCTTAGAGTGGTTCTCACCTTCCTATGGTTAGAATCGCCTTAGGAAAGTGAGATATTTTATATACTTTCTAAAAACTCTCTTTTCAAATCTCTCATTCTAAAAATCTCTTTTCCAATATACTTTCTGAAAACTCTCTCCAATCTCTTTCCCAAAATTGTTTTCAAAAACTCCCTTCCAAAAATTCCTTTCTAAAAACTCTCTTTTCAAAATTCGCTTTCCAAAAACTACTTTTTAAGATCTCCTTCCAAAACCTCTCTTTCCAAAAATTCTCTCAAAGCTTTACTTTCCAAAAATCCCTTTCAAAAACTCTCTTCAAAATTCACTTTCTAAAAACTCCTCTCTAGGATTGCCTTCCAAAAATCTCCCTTTCTAAAAATTCACTTTCCAAAAACTCTTTCCTTAGTGCCTAAGTTAAACCCTAGAGCCAACGATTAGGAAACCCTAATTCCCTTTCTCAAAACATGATTTCCACTCTTGCCTCAAAACCTAGATTTCCAAAATCTCCTTCTTTACATCGAAAATCATAAGTTTCCAAAACCTCTTTTCTACATCAAAACTATAGTCTTCTAAATCTAGGGTTTCCAAAACTTCATCCTTCTAAATCCATGTCAAATTTTATCTTCCCTTTAGGAAACCAAATCCAATCTCCCATTTAGGAAACTAGATCTTATCCTCCATTTTTTGAAACAAAATCAAATCATCTCTTTTTAGAAACAAAATCCAATCTTTCGTTTTAGGGAAATAGGAATCTCAATCCTTCCAAACCCAAATCTTTCCTAATCCACTCCTTCCTAATCTCATACTTTCCTAAACCTTAAGTTTCCAAAACTTAAACATTTAAATCTTTCCTTAAACTTTAAACTTGTAAATCCTTTCTAGTCTAAACATTTCCTAATTCCATATCTTTCCAAATCTAAGTTTTCAAATCTTTCTCAAACTCAAAACTTTACTAATCTCAAGAATTTGTAAAACTCAAACTTTGAATCTTTCCAAAATTATAAACTTTCCTAAACTTCAAATCTTTCTAAATTTAAAAATTTATAAACTCAAAACTTTCTTACTTTCAAAACTTCCCTATTTCAAAACATTCCAAATTCAAAGCTTCGCTAAGTCAAAACTTTCTAAAAACGAAACCTTCCTTAAGTCAAAACTTTCTTAAATTCTAAACTTTCCTACTTTCAAATCTTTCCTATTTCAATACTTTCCTAATTTAAAAACTTCCCTAATTCGAAAATTTTCCTCAACCAAAACTTTCCTAAAATGAAACTTTCCTAATTCAAATCTTTCTTAAATTCCAACTTCCTTAATCTTCCAAGTCTAACATTCAAGCCAAATCTTTTTTAATCTCAAGTATTTCCTAAGTTCCATCTTTCCTAAGTCTAGGTTTCCTAAAACCCTATCTTTTCAAATCTAATTCAAGTTTTCTTCCAAAGGTCAAATCCTCTTCCAAGTTCAATCCTAGGTCTAAGTTTAATCTCTTAATCTTCCAATCCAAATTCCAATTCAATTTGTTTTCAAAATCTTCTATTTTCTATCGGACTCTTGTTCGAACTACGACTGACTTGATTCCTCAAAAAGGATACGTAGGCAACCCTCATGGGTGCGGTCACAATCTTTTTCAAATCTTCAATTCCATATTCTTCTTGAAGTTTCCAATTTCCTAATCTCTTCTAAGCTTCCAATTTCGTGATCTATTCCAAATTTCTATTTTCAAATCTCTATTTCTAATCTCCAAAACTTTCTTTCCAAATCAAATCAAGTTCTTTTCAAACTCACTTTTCTTGCACTTGCATATCATGCATCATGCCAATTTCTTTCTGAATATTCTTTTCAAAGTGGTTAGTTTTGGACATTTGTTAATCAAAGACTCTTATGGTTGAATCTAGGGTGAATAGACATATAGGTACCACAAGGGCTGGGTAAGGTGATGGCTTAGTCTGTCTTCCCTACACGTAACCAACTTTCGAAGTTAGATCACTATTTTCAAAGACCAAAATGGAGTTATTTTTAAAAATGGGCTTCAATATTTTTCAAAGGTTGCTAAACAACCTATTTTCCTAAAACCCCTCTCTTGAGGAGATATTTTCAAAATCATTTTCAAATACCCTAAGTGTAGTCTTCGGATTGTGCTTAGTTTTTTTAGGTGACCTAACTCACCTTAATCAAGTTAGGTGGCGACTCCAAATTGATTTTCAAAAGCCCTTTATTCAAATCTATTTTCAATTCAAACCTAGTCGCATTCATTCTTCTAGGGGGATGAGCTTTAACAAAAGAGTACAGTATTTCTTCCGCTAGTATGCATATTCCTTAAGTGTGAAAAATCTGGGCGCGACAACCCTTTGGCCGAATATCCATTTTCAAACTTTGATTTCCAAAATTTTTCCAAAAGTGCGTCCCTCCGATCGTCTCGCAGTGAACATGGAACTCTTACTTTATCGTTTTTTGTCTTTGACAAGCAAAGACAAAAAAAGAGAGGCATCTGTAGGCACCCTATTTTTACTCGCTCAGCAATCTCCGGTCTGACTGGACTCATACTCAAATTGACATAGACATATTTGAGTTTAAATCAACTTTTCCAATACAATCCAATCAATCAATCGCTTCGCGGGCCCGTTGGACCCAATAGAGGCAAAATGACCAAAATGCCCTTGTGGCATTGCTCGGTCCAATTCCAATTGGCACGTCTTCCCAATGACAGTATGTCCCTATTTCAACTTCAATTCCAAGTCCAATTCCAATTCCAGTCCAAGTCAATCAAACTTAATCCGACACACCTTTTGAAAAAGTTGATCCATTAGGCGGTAAGTCCATCTTGGCATGTTTTTCGATAAACTCTTTAGAATAGTAAGTCCCTTCAAATCTGTTGACCGAGACTAGACCCTAAGTCTCCGAGATGGTAAAACGGTCCACCTTTGACACCTGCTAGCTCGCCAATGAAGAATGTCCATTATTCGGCTCGCTTTCGAGAAAGTTGATTCCTCTGACAATAACTTCACCTAGCAGTATCTCGAGATTAGGCAGTCTCTGGAATGAACGCGAACCGTCAAAGTGGCGGAAACATTCGTAAACATTGCAACCTTCAGAGTGGCGAAAACACTTGTAAACAGGTTGACATTGGGAATTGCCAACAAACCCCCTATATCACGGAACCAAACTCGCCTCTTGGTCGTGACACGTTTACCAAAGGATGAGATACCTATGGAAACCAACTCGTCACAGACCGTTAGAGTGGTAGAAACACTCAAAACCCAGGTCAACACCAGTGCCTGCTAGCCCACTCTGGTGAAAAATGACCAAACTACCCCTAGGCCATTTCCAGCATGTTTCTTGAGAAAGTACCTAAGTCCTTAGAATAGTAAGGCCACCCTTCCAATATCATCCCAAAGACAATCCGGCATGTTCAAGTGCCTTCTAGTGGGTTCCGGGCCAATTCTAGGACCATTCGGTCAAAATAACCATTTTGCCCTTAGGCATCTGAGTGACTCTCAGAACCACACTGGCTCTGGATATCAAACCAATAACCTCTCGAGAATGTTTCTAATAGTATTCTCAACCTTCCAATACCTTTTTGGATCATTCCGAATCAATTACGGTAAACCCGGTGCGAAAAGACTGTTTTGCCTCTAATGGGCCGGTTACCTTTTCCAACCACACCGGCTCTGGGTATCAAACCGACACTCCCTTGGAACACTCTGAATAGTATTTTCAACCTTCAAGTCCTCTTATGAGCCATTCTTCATCCATTCCGATGGTTTTCCGGTCTAGTTGATCGTTTTGCCCCTAAAAGATTGGTCGACAATTCCAACCCTGTTTTTCAAGTTCGTCATCCCTAAGACACTATTTCAAGGGTTTCTACCCATTTCCTCTCTTCCAGACCTTTCTCAAACTTCCAAAACATTTTTGAACCTTTTGGTTGTAAGCACCCCATTTTTGACCGCTCGGCAGTCTACACTCCGTCCAGACTTGTTTTCAAGTCATTATGGACATATTCCAATCGAATCCAATCCTCTAGTCCAAATTCCGTCTTTCCATCGCTTTGCGGGCCTGTCAGGCCCAAATAGAGGCAAAATGACCAAAATGCCCTTAGGGGCATTATCCTTTCCTATTCCAATTCCAATCCCTCTCTCGAGACAGTTTATTCCTCGAGACGGTCCGAGTAGTAAAACACTCACAAAACCATCAGAGTGACGGAAACACTCACAAAACCGTCAGAGTGGCGGAAACACTCACAAAACCGTCAGAGTGGCGGAAACACTCAAAACCCAGGCACATCTCTTCGGAGTCGGTAAGACCCCTTTCCAATCCCTCTCTCGAGACAGTTTATTCCTCGAGACGGTTCCAATCCAGGCACGTCTCTTCGGAGACGATAAGACCCCTTTCCAATCCCTCTCTCGAGATAGTTTATTCCTCGAGACGGTCCGAGTAGCAAAACTACTCATAAAACCGTTAGAGTAGCGGAAATACTCACACCGTTAGAGTAGCGGAAATACTCCACCGTTAGAGTAGCGGAAATACTCCCAAATCATCAATCCCGTCTGAGTAGCGGAAATACTCAACCGTTACAGTAGCGGAAATACTCCCAAATCATCAATCCCGTCTGAGTAGCGGAAATACTCAATCCCGTCCAAGTAGCGGAAATACTCACAAATCATCAACCCCGTCGGAGTAGCGGAAATACTCAACCCCGTCCGAGTAGCGAAAATACTCACACCGTTTGAGTGGCGGAAACACTCAAAACCTAGGTCAACACCAGTGGCTGTTAGTCCACTTCGGTGAAAAATGACCAGACTACCCTTAGGACCTTTTCCGAGACTTTTCAGTCAAGATGACCATTTTGCCCCTAGGCATCCGAACGCCCCGGGAACCACACTGGCTCTGGGTATCAAACCGGTAACCTTCTGAGAATAATTTTTATAGTATTCTCAACCTTCCCTTCTCTTTCCGGATCATTCCGAGTCAGTTCCGGCTAACCCGATACAAAATGACCGTTTTGCCCCTGGAGGGCCGGTCTCCTTCTTCGACCACACCGGCTCTGGGTATCAAACTGGTAATGTCCTAAGAATACTTTTTATAGTGTTCTCGACCTTCCGTTACCTTTCCGAACCATCCCGAGTCAGTTCCGGCCAACCCGGTGCAAAATGACCGTTTTGCCCCTAGAGGGCCGGTCTCCTTCTTCGACCACACCGGCTCTGGGTATCAAATCGGTAATGTCCCAAAAATACTTTTTATAGTGTTCTCGACCTTCCTTTACCTTTCCGGACCATTCCGAGTCAGTTCTGGCAAACCCGGTACAAAATGACCGTTTTGCCCCTGGTGGGCCGGTCTCCATTTCCGACCACGCCGGCCCTGGGAATCAAACCGGCAACCTCTGGGAACATTCTAAATAATGTTTCCAGATCCCAAGTCTTCTTCCGGGACAGTTTGAGTCTGTCCCGGCAGTTTTCCGGTCCGATTGACCGTTTTGCCCCTAAAGGCTCGGTCAACATTTCCGACACATCCAATCCTCACTTTTCAAGTCAAATACCTCCAGGACACTATTTTAAGTGTTCCTGCTCCTTTCCGGCCTTCCGGGTCACTCCCGGCTCCTTCAAATCATTCCCGGACTTTCCGGAGTCACTCCTAGTGAAGCCAGGCTAAAGTTTACATGGTAGTCACTAGTACATGTGCCCAAATCTAGTCAAAGATACGTTGCTTGCCGACCTTAATTGTTTCCTAAATGGCTGGCGCCACTGCTAGTGGCGCCAAGCTAAAAAATGGCTTGGCGTCACTCCTAGTGGCGCCAGTATAAATTTTGCCCTGGCGCCACTACAACAGGCGCCAGGCTTGTCCAACTTCTATAAATACAGAGCCTCGATCAACGTGAAAGGGGTCTGCAAACTTAACCTAAAAATCACACAATTCGATACACAGAGCTCGAGCACCTCCAAAAACCCTAGCCTCCCTAGGTTTTCCAAACCCTAGCCACTATACACAAACCCTAGCCTCCTATACACTCATACACACCCCTATACACTCATACACTAGCCTTCAACCACTCTCTCAAGACTTGAAGAGCAGTCATTCAAAGCTTGAAGACAATCCTTGAAGACTGAGGGTGAAGATCAAGACCGAAGACCGAAGACCGAAGACTGCACGGTGCGCAAAATAAACAAGAAACAAGGTAGGCTCCCTATTTAATTTTCTGCACTTCCCCCCTCTCTCTTCTCTCTCCAACCCACTTGGGTTTTCTCTATTTTAATCCCCCATCTCTTTCCCCCCCCTTTCTTTGCATGCTTGAAACAAGGGGATTCCCGGTCCATGTGTAGGATTGGACTATGGGAGAGTCACCGTGTCGGGGGCTTTCTTCTAGTCTAACCAAAGACCACGTGGGTCCGGCCCCCTTGATTATGTGGTGAAGCCTTAACCTTGTATGTTCACGACCCCAAATTGCATTGTGCATATCATAGTCTTGCATCTTCCAAAATTCGTTTTCAAAAAGTTGTTTTCAAAAATCGTTTTCGAACTTGTTTTCAAAATTGCATCAAAAGCTCTTTCTCAAAAACATGTTTTCAAAATCACAATCCTAGGGTGATTCTAGCCTTTCCATGGCTAGGGTTGCTTTAGGAAAGTGTTTTATTAAAAGTGGCCTTTTGGTCTATATTTTCAAACCTTGTTTTCAAAACCACTTTCTTAAAGTGGTTCTAGCCTTCTTATGGTTAGAATTGCTTTAGGAAAGTGAGATGTTTTTACACCTTCTAAAAACTCTTTCTTCAAAAATCTCTTCCTAAAAATCTCTTTTTCAATATCCTTTCCTAAAACTCCCCTCTTCAAAATTGATTTCAAAAACTCCCTTTCAAAATCTCTTTTTCAAAACTCTCTTTTTCAACTCCTTTCCAAAACTTTCTTTCCTCAAAATTCACTTTCTAAAAACAATCCCTAAAAATCTTTCTAAAAACTCTCATCCCGGAATCTTCCTTCTAGAAATTCCCCTATAGGATTTTCTTTCTAAACTCTATATTTCCAAAAACATGCTTTCCAAAAAAACTCCTCCCTAGGATTCCCTTCTAGAAAACCTTCGTTTCCAAAAACGCGTTTTCCAAAAAAAAACTCTTTCCTTAGAGCCCATACCAAACCCTAGAACCTACAATTAGGAAACCCTAAATTTTCTTCCTAAAAACAGAGTTTTCAAACCTTGCCCCAAACCTAGGTTTCCAAAATCTCTCATTTTTTACATCAAAACTATACGTGTTTCCAAAACCTATTTTCTACGCCCAAACTATAGTTTTCCAAAACTAGAGTTTCTAGAATCTCCTTTCCAAATCCTACCTTCCCTTTAGGAAACCGAATCAAATCTCCCGGTTTAGGAAACTAGATCCTGTCCTCCGTTTTTGGAAACAAAATCAAACCCTTGTTTTTAGAAACCAAATCCAATCCCTTCCTAATCCAAATCTTTCTTAATTCAATTCCTTCCTAAACCATAAGTTTCCTAAACCTAAACTTTAAATCTTTCCTTAAATTTCAAAATCTAAATCTTTCCTAAATTTTCACTTTCCTAAACCTTAAGTTCCCAAAACTTGAACATAAAAATCTTTCCTAAATTTTAAAACTCAACTTTCAAATTTTTCCTAATCCAACCCTTTCCTAATTCAACCCCCTTTCCAAATCTTAACTTTCTAAATTCAAGCTTTTAAACCTTTCCTAAATTCAAACCTTTCTTAATTTCAAGATTTTCTAAAACTCTAAAATTTTCTAAAATCTTAAATCTTTCCAAACTCTAAAGCTTTCTGAATCCTAAACTTTCCAAATTTCAAATCTTTTCAAATCCAAAGCTTCCTAAATTCAAAACTTTCTTAAGTTAAATCTTTCTAAACTTCCAAGCTTTCTAAATTCTAAACTTTCCAAAACTTCAACATCTTTTCAAATCTAAGACTTTTCTAAACTCAAAGCTTTCTTAATTTAAGACTTTCTTAAGTCGAAACTTTCTTAATTCAAAACTTTCCAAAATCAAAACTTCCCTTTTTCAAACATTTCTAAATTCGAAACTTTCTTAATCCAAAACTTTCCTAATTTCAAAACTTTCTTAATTTCGAAACTCTCCTAATTTGAAAACTTTCCTAATTCAAAGCTTTCCTAAGTTGAAACTTTCCTAAACCAAAACTTTCCTAATTCAAAAACTTTCCAAAAATGAAATTTTCTTAATTCGAAACTTTCCTAAATCAGACCTTTCCTAATTTGAACATCTCCTAAAATCCAATCTTTCCAAATCTTCTAAGCCAAGTCAAATATTTCTGAAGTCTCTTCTCTTTCCTAAGTCTAGGTTTTCTTAAACCTTCTTGTTCCAAAACAAGTCCAAATCTATCTTTTCAAATCAAAGTCCTCAATTTCCAATTTCCAATCTCCTCTTCTAATTTCAAATCCAATTCAATTTCCAATTCAATCTCCTCTTCTAATCCCAAATCAAATCCAGTTTTCAATTCAACCTCTTTTTCTAATCCAATTTCTCTCTTCCAATCAATCTCTTTTCAATCGGACTCCGGTCCGAACTACGACTGACTTGATTCCCCCAAAGGGATACGTAGGCAACCTTCATAGGTGCGGTCACAATATTTTTCAAACTTTCAATTCCACCCTCATGGGTGCGGTTTCCAAAATCTTTTCAAATCTCACATTCCAATCTATTTTCAAAATTCCAAAATTTCTATTTTCAAACTTCTACTTTCAATTTTCAAACTTTTTAATTTCAATTCTATTTCTTCAAATCTATTTTCAAATCAAATCAATTTCTTTTCAAATCAATTTCTGTTTTCCAATTCTCTCATCTTGCACTTGCATATCATGCATCATATTTTTCAAACATTATTTTTCAAAGTGAATAGGGTTGAACCTTTGGTTAATTAAAGACTCTCATAGATGAATCTAGGGTAGATTGACATGCAGATACCGAAAGGGCGGGGTAAGGTGATAGTTTAGTGCGTCTTCCCTACACGTAACCAACCTCCGAATCTAGAATCACTGTTTTCAAAGACCAAAAAGGAGTCATTTTTCAAAAAGGGCTAAATGTTTTCCAAAGGTTGCCAAACAACCTGTTTTCTTTAAAAACCCTCTCTTGAGGAGATATTTTCAAAAATTGTTTTCCAAAACCCTAAGTGTAGTCTTCGGATTATGCTTAGATCTTTTTAGGTGACCTAAATCACCTTAATCAAGTTAGGTGGCGACTCCAAATCTTTTTCAAAAGCCCTTTATTCAAACCTGTTTTCAATTCAAACCTAGTCGCACTCATTCTTCTAGGAGGGTGAGTTCTAACGAGAGAGTACAGCATTTTTCCCACTTAGGTAAGTATTCCTCGAGTGCGAAAAATCTGGGCGCGACACTGGTGTCACTCCTAGTGAAGCTAGGGCAAAAATTGCATGGTAATCATTAGGACTGGTGCCAAAATCTTTTGCCTTGTGTATCAAGGGTCGAAGATATGTTTCTTACTGCCTTAAAAAGTTTCCTACATGGCTGGCGCCACTAGAAGCCAAAAAATGGCTTGGCGCCACTCCTAGTAGCGCTAGTGTATTTTTAATCCTAGCTCCACTGTAACAGGCACCGGGTCAATCTTTTGTTTATAAATACAGAACCTCCCCCCTGCATGAAAGAGGTCAGCAATCTAACTCCAGAAACTCTGTCTCTCGTTATACAGACTTCGAACTCGCTTCAAACCCTAGCTCTTTTAGGCCTCTTCAAACTCTCGCCCCCATACACTTTAACCCTAGCATACATACACTCAATACATGCTTATACGAGCCTCCAAGCCTACCATTGAAGACTTAAGGTGCTACAATCTTAAAGCTCTGGAAGATTAAAGCAACGTAAAGCAATAAAACAAGCAAACCAAAGAAGACACAAGGTTAGTTTTCTATTTACGTTTATGCAATTCTCCCTTTCTCTGTCCTCTCTCCTAACCCACTTGGATTTTCTTCTATTTTAATTCCCTATCTTCTTTCCCCCCTTTCTTGCATGCTTGAAACAAGGAAATTCCCGATTCATGGTAGGAAAAATGGTTGAAAGTCACCGTATCAGGGGCTTTCTTCTAATTCAACCTTAGACCATGTGGATTCGGCCCCCTTGATTATGCGGTGAAGCCTAAACCTTGTATTTCACGACCCTATTGTATTATGTATATCATATTTATGTATCTCTTTAAAGTTGTTTTCAAAAACTTGCATCAAAATCCCTTTCAAAACTTGCATTAAAATCTTCTTCTTCCAAACTTGTTTTCAAAAATCACAATCTTAAAATGATTCTAGCCACTCCCTGGTTAGGGATGTTTTAAGAAAATGTCACATAAGTTTTGGGTGTAAACCCTAAAATTGATTTTGTCAAATTCATAATGCTAAGGTGATTCTAGCTATTTCATGGTTAGGGTTGCTTTAGGAAAGTGTTATATTTAATAAGACCAATATGGTCCATATTTTCAAATCTTCGTTATTTTCAAAATCACAATCCTAGAATGGTTCTAATCTTCATATGGTTAGAGTCGTTTTAGGAAAGTGAGACATTTTTAGATACTTGTAAAAGTCCTTATTCCATTCCCTTTCCAAATTGCTTTTTCAAATATCTTTCCAATTTCCAATCTACTTCCTAAAATGTTTTCAAAAATTTCCTTTTAAGAACTTTCTTTCCAAAAGTTCCACTTTCTAAAAACTTCTTTTCAAATCTAATTCCTAAAACTTTTTTCGAAAATTTGTTCTCAAAAAACTCTCTTTTCAAAGGTTAACTTTCTAAAATCTCTTTTTCTTGGAGTCCAAGTGAAGTCCTAGAACCCATGGTTAAGAAACCCTACTTTTGACTTCCTATTTTTGCCTCAAAACCTAGATTTTCAAAACTTCCTTTTTTACATCCAAATCATAGATTTTCAAAATTTTATTTTGTACATCAAAATCATAGGTTTCCTAAACCTCTTTTTCATGTCAAATCATATTTTTTTAAGTCTAAGATTTCCAAAACTCCACCTTTCCAATTCTATGTTAAATCTAATCTTCTAACTTAGGAAACCAAAACCCATCTCCAATTTTGGAAACCAAATCAACTCCTCCATTTGTGGAAATAAAATCAAATTATCTCTTTTTGGAAGTAAAATCCAATCTTTTATTTTAGGAAATAGAAATCAAATCTTTCCAAATTCTAACTTTTTCTAATTCCATTCCTTTCCTTTCCTAATTCCAACTCTTTCTGAATCTTAATTTTCTAAATTCAAATCTTTCCAAAATCAACCATTTCCTAATTTGGCAGCTTCCTAAGGTGGAACTTTCCTATTTTGAAATTTTCCTAATTTCAAGATTTCTAAAATATAATCTTTGCTAAATCTAACTTTCTAAATTCATTCAAATCAAGTTTTTAAGTCAAGTCTTTATAACTTAAGTCAAATCTCTTTTCAAATATTTCTTAAATCCAACTTTCCTAATTTGAACCTTTCCTAAGTCGGACCTCTCCTAAATCCAACTTTCTAAAATTGAACTTTTCAAATCTAAATCAAATCCTTCCTAATTCAACTACATGCTCCAATCTTAGATTGCTTCAACCATAGGATACCTAAACCCTAGTTCAACCCTAACCCTAAAGTTAAGAAGTTTCAACCCTTTCCTAAAACTTATTTCTAAACCAAGATGGTTTTCCAATTTCAAACTTCAAAATGTTTTCAAAACTCAACTCTAGCTTCCAAATGTAGTCTAAGTTTTCTTTCAAAGATCAAAACCCCTTTTTCAAGTCTAATCTTAAGTCTAGGTTCAATGTTAAATCAAATCTCGATTTCATATTTTCTATTCCAAGTTCAAATCAAATCTCTTTTTCAAATCAAACTCTTTTCAAATCATATCTCTTTTCAAAATGAAACTCTTTTCAAATCAAATTTTTTCAAATCCAACTTTTCAAAAACCTCAAAGTATTTATTTTCAATCGGACTCTGGTTCGAACTACCACTGACCTGATTCTCAAAAAGGGATACGTAGGCAACCCTCATAGATGCGGTCACAACATTTTTTCAAACTTCCAATTCCATGGTCTATTTCAAGTTTCTAATTTTAAAGTCTATTTTCAAATCTCAAATTTCGATTTCTAAAACCTTTTTTCAAAAATCAAATCAAGTATTTTCAAACCTATTTTCAAAAGTCAAATCTTTCTTACACTTGCATATCATGCATCATATTAACTTATTTCTAAAGTTCTTTTCAAAGGTGGATAGTATTGGAACCTTATTAATCAAAGATTTCAAAAGAGTGAACCTAGGGTGAATAGACATGTAGGTACCATAAGGGTGGGGTAAGGTGATGGCTTAGTGCGTCTTCCCTATATGTAACCAACCTCCAAATCTAGAATCATTATTTTTAAAGACCAAAATGGAGTTATTTTCAAAAAGGGCTTAAATACTTTCAAAGGTTGCCAAGCAACCTATTTTCTTAAAAATACTTTCTTGAGAAAGTTTTCAAAACCTTTTTCAGAAACCTTAAGTGTAATCTTTGGATTGTGCTTAGTTTTAGGTGACCTAACTCACCTTAATTAAGTTAGGTGGCAACTCCCAAACATTTTCCAAAAGCCCTTATTCAAAATCAATTTCTAATTCAAATCTAGTCTTACTCGTCCTTCTAAGATGATGAGTTCTAACGAGAGAGCACTGTGTTTTTCTCACTTGTCTTTTTCAAGTACAAAAAATCTGAGCGCGACAGCTGGCGACTTTGTTGGAGACTCTTAAAGGGCTAAGCCACTATCATGTTTCTTCACCGTCACCCCTTTAGAGTTTTTGATTAATTTGTCCAATTCTATCCACTTCAAAACTTTCAAAATCAAGTTTTTCTAAGTTGTTTTCAAAAACATGTCATTGCTTGTATTTAATTACATTCAATTATTCAATCTTGCATCATGTTTGTCATTCAAAGTACTAACTTTAGCATATTTTTGTAGGTGGACCTTTGTTTGTTTCATGTTAGCTGCTATGTATGCATGAATGTATGGAATGGACATGATGGATGGGAGTTGTTGGGCTCTTTCCTCCAATTTTTAAAAATCACACACACACACTGCACGTGCACTTGCATTCTGCATATTTGTATTCTCTACCCTAATATGCCCCTTCTAGTTAGAAGGGAGAACGGTATATTGGTTATCGGCAAGATGATGTGTCAGTTTCTTCACCTACGGCCTCTTGATGGTTCCCCCACTTGGATCACCAACTGATCATGGCACCACCTCAGGGAGTGGGCCTAGGTTTGAAGATCTGGGAACCGAGCCTTCTTAGGATGCATTAGTAAACCCTCAACCTCATGCTCATATAGACACCATGCATAGCCGAACCCCTGCCGGATTTAAGACACGCACACTGTTTTCAAAACCATGGAGGAAAGGGCGACTACTTTACTTTCCTTTTAACTTGTCTATTCCTGTTGTTATAATGCTTGTATTCCTGATGTTATAATACCTATCTAACTGCTCATGCATCCATGTTTACTTTACAAATGCATTCTCTCTCTCTCTCTACTCTATGCATCTATGTTCATGCATTAGATATTCCATGTCAAGACAAGAGTTCCAAAGTAATTCAAGTCACTGCATCCTCATGCATATGATCAACCCAAGGAGAGTGACACCAAGTTTACTCTCCCCTTGCATTAAACCTTCTAAAATCCTGAGGGTCCCCATGCAACCCTAAGGACTCATGACATGCATTTCAAGTCATTCCATAAGAGGGGCCCTAATCCCTCTATGCTCACGAAGATAGGATCGCCAAGAAGACAATGGGCAATCAAACATGGTCTCTCAACGACCCCCTCAACATCAAGTTCAAAAAAGATAAATCCGAAGACTCAAGAGTAGTTTAGGATCCCCGAATGTAAAAGTAGATAGGTGAAAGTCCCAAGGAAATTGTTCCCTCTCCCCCTATTAAAATGTATTTCAGTTCTATTATATTTAGATTCCAAAGTTCGATGTACCTTTTTACTTTTTTATTTTTCGCAAATGAATGAATGTATGAATGAATGTAGTTTCCTGATCAATGGTAAGGTACTTGCATACAGGGGCAAACCCTCTATCTCCAAAAGTGAGTCAATACATCATGCTTAGTCTCCCTCTCAAGTGGGGGCACCCCTAGGACATGCATTGCATAAAATTTTTAAAATCAAGACACTAACTTCTCTTTCGTTTCTTGTATTCTGTCCTCCCCCTCCTCATCTTCAAGTAACAAGAGAACCGAAGAGAATAGCAAGACAAGAAGGGGTTTTTTTAAACCATTCATTTATTGTCATCATACTGCTCACATGTTCACTTCTATTATGCTCATGCGCCCATATCCATTCTAAGAAAAGAGTTCCAAGAAACTCAAGTCATTTCATTCTCATGCATCTAATAAACCATAGAGAGAAAGGAGCAATCCGATCTCTTGTTAATTGAACCGAACCTACCAAAACTCCTAAGGGTTTCTCAACTCTAAGAGTTCATGGCATGCATAGAACCAGATCTCAAGAGAGGCCCCAAATCTCTCTTCGTCCATAGAGGTGGGATTGCCCGAATAAAGAAACATCAACCGGCCCATGCCGAAGAGGTATTGTATTGCATAAGGGGCAAAACCCCCTCCAAAACAGGCTCAACATCATACCTAGATTCCCTCAAAGAAGGGACACCCATAGGACATTCATCGCATAAAACCTCAAACTCCACATGCTAATTGTACTATATTTTTCTCTCTTTCTTTTTTTAGGTTAAAAAGCATAATTGAACTCATGGAATCCCTCCCGCATCCCCATCCCCATCCCGTTCACAATTCATATGAGGATGGAACCAATTGTTGGAAGAGGCATGATCCCCTTAGAAGAATAAAAAAGGGTGGACCATCCATCCACAAGATGCTCTCTCTCTCTCAGCCATCACCTTGTCTCCATATTGCCACTCCATCCAATCTTCAAGCCTAGCCATCCTTGTGCAATCAGATAAAATACACGACAATTGAAGTATAGAGGACGTCATCTTGATCCCAAAACCCTATTAAGGGTTCTCACCAAAAGGCCTACAAGAAAAGGGAGGTTTTCATAAAATTCGTCTGTTTCCTTTCTTTATTTCTATTTCTTGCATATCTTATTTAAACAAGCATCGCATGCCATGCATTCATGATTTGAAATGAAAAAGATATAGGTCTTAGTTTATTCCTTTTGTTTCATACTCTTGTAGATGATTATTACTTTTAGGCATTCTTTTCCATTTTGTAATGACTCGACTTGAAGGATGAGATAGCATGTGCAACCCACTCAAAGGGGCTTAAAACCTTCGAGAGACAAAGAGAGATAGTAGGAAGGTAGTCTCAACAAAGAGGTGCGGATTTTTATTGAAGAGGCAACACTTGAGTGATATCCTAGCTAAGCGATAGGCAGCCGAGTCCTCAAAATGATGAGAAACCATTGTTCTATTTATCCAATAAGAAATAAACACTACCCCTTGCTCAGCCCACTAGAGTCGTAAGTGAATTCTATTCAGATATCTCCAAACCAAGAACCATCCCTCACACTGGGGTAAGTACGGAGTAGTTGATTCAATAGAATATATAGGGGTTACTGACAGAAACACACCATTTTTTTTAGGAACATTGTCTAAATTTTGTATAAAGACTTTATGGACTAAGCAATTCAATTCGAAATGATGAGAGGTCCTCAATTCTGGTACCATACACAAAAAATTCCTTTGCAAAGCCCACTTGAGCTGTGTCGCACCCAGATTTTTTGCACTCGAGGAATACACACACAAGCGGGAAAAATACTATACTCTCTCGTTAGAACTCACCCTCTTAGAAGAAATGAGTGCGACTATATTTGAATTGAAAATTGATTTGAATAAAGGGCTTTTAGAAAAGATTTGGAGTCGCCACCTAACTTGATTAAGGTGAGTTAGGTCACCTAAAAACTAAGCATAATCCGAAAACTACATTTAGGGTTTTGGAAAAAGATTTTGAAAATATCTCCTCAAGAGAGGGTTTTTAGGAAAACAAGTTGTTTGGCAACCTTTGGAAAACATTTAGCCCTTTTTTGAAATTAACTCTGTTTTTGGTCCTTGAAATCAGTGGTCCTAGGTTCGGAGGTTGGTTACGTATAGGAAATACGCACTAAGCCATCACCCTACCCTGCCCTTTTGGTACCTACATGTCAATCTATCCTAGATTCACCTCTGAGAGTCTTCAACTAACTATCGTCCAATCTTATCCACTTTGAAAAAGAATGCTTAAAAAGACATGATGCATAAGATGCAAGTGCAAGATAAGAGAGAGTTGGAGAATAGATTTGAAAAGAAGAATTTGATTTGATTTTAGTAGAAAGATTTGAAAGGAGAGATTTCAAATTGGAAAGTTTAAAAAATTAGAAATAGAGATTTGGAAATAGAAATTTAAAATTGGATGTTTGAAAATAGATTAGAGATTTGAAAAGATTATGGAATTTGAGAATTGGAAAATATGGAGACCGCACCCATGAGGGTTGCTTACGTATCCTTTTGGAGGAATCAGGTCAGTCGTAGTTTGGACAAGAGTCCGATTGAAAATAAAAGAGTTAGATTCGAAAAAGAGATTTGATTAGAACTTAGAATAGAAGATTGGAATTTGAAATTTAGAATTTGAAAAAATAGGACTTTGATTTGGAAAGATAGAACTTGAAAAAAAAAATTTAGACTTGTTTTAGAAAAATGAAGGTTTAGGAAACCTAGACTTAGGAAAGAGAAGGGACTTAGGAAAGATTTGAGATTTAGAAAGATTTGACTTAAGTGTTAGACTTGAAAGATTAGGGAAGCTTGGATTTAGGAAAGGTTCGAATTAGGAAAGTTTCGATTTAGAAAAGTTTCAAAATAGGAAACTTTCATTTTAGGAAAGGTTTTGAAATAGGAAAGTGTTGAATTTAGAAATGTTTTGAATTAGGAAAAGTTTAGTTTAAGAAAGGTTTAGAATTTGGAAAGTTTAGAATTATAGAAAGATTTTAAATTAGGAAAGATTTAGAAAAGGTTTGAATTAAGAAAGTTTCAACTTAAGAAAGTTTTGAATTAAGAAAGTTTTGAGTTTAGAAAGCTTTGGATTTAGAAAGATTTGAAATTTAGAAAGTTTAAGATTTAGAAAGTTTTAGAGTTCTAGTTTTAGAAAATCTTGAGATTAGGAAAGGTTAAGTTTAGGAAAGATTTGAAAACTTAGATTTAAAAAGTTAAGATTTGGAAAGAGATAGAATTAGGAAAGGGTTGAATGTGGAAGCTTAATGTTTAAGGAAATATTTGAAAGTTTTAGGAAACTTATGGTTTAGGAAGGTAGGAGATTAAGAGAGATTTGAATTAGGAAAGATTTAGATTTTGAATTTTAAAAGTCAGGAAAGATTTTTATGTTCAAGTTTTAGAAACTTAAGATTGAGGAAAGTAGAAGATTAGGAAGGAGTTGGACTAGGAAAAATTTGGATTAGGAAGGGTCAAAATTCCTATTTCCTAAAACAAGGGATTAGATTTTGTTTCTAAAAGAGAAGGTTTGATTTTGTTTTCAAAAACGGAGGATAAGATCTAGTTTCCTAAACGAGAGATTGGATTTGGTTTCCTAAAGGGAAGTTTGGATTTGACAAGGATTTGGAAAGGAAGGTTTTAAAAACCCTAGATTTGGAAGACTATAGTTTTAACGTAGAAAATAGGTTTTGGAAATATGTATAGTTTTGATGTAGAGAACAAGAGGTTTTGGAAACCTAGGTTTTAAAGCAAGTTTGAAAACCATGTTTTTGAAAAGAAAATTAGGGTTTCCTAATCGTGGCTCTAAGGTTTGACTTGGGCTCTAAGGAAAGGGATTTTTAGAAAGTGTGTTTTTGTAAGCAAAAATTTTTGGAAAGATTCTAAAGAGGAGTTTTTAAAAAGCGTATTTTGAAAAGAATTTAGGAAGGGAGTTTTTGAAAAGTAAAACTTTGAGAGAGTTTTGAAAACAAGATCTTGGAAGGAGATTGTTAGAAAAAGTTTTTAGGAAAGAGATTTAGGGAGTGTTTTTAGGAAAGAAATTTTGAGGAGAGTGTTTTGGAAAGGAGTTGAAAAGAGAGTTTTTGAAAAATAGATTTTCGGAGGGAGTTTTTGAAAACAATTTTGGAAAGAAGAGTTCTTGGAAGTGTGTTGAAAAAGAAGGTTTTAGAAAAAGTGACTTTTGAAAAGAGAGCTTTTGGAAAGTATAAAAACATCTTACTTTCCTGAAGCAATTCTAACCATAAGAAGGTTAGAACCACTTTCTTAAAGTGGTTTTCAAAACAACAAGGGTTGAAAATATGGACCATATTGGTCACTTTGAATGTAACACTTTCCTAAAGCAATCTTAGCCATAGAAAGGCTAGAATCACCCTAGGATTGTGATTTTGAAAACAAATTTTAAAAAAGAGGATTTTGAAACAATTATGAAAACAAGGTTGAAAATGATTTTGAAAACAACTTTGAAAATGACTTTTGGAAGAATGCAAGAATCATGATATGCACATTACAAATTTGGGGTAGTGAATATACAAAGTTAAGGCTTCACCACATAATCAAGGGGGCCGAACCCACGTGGTCTCTAGTTAGACTAAAAGAAAGCCCCCGACATGGTGATCCTCCAATAGTCCAATCCTACACATGGACCGGGAATCCCCTTGTTTCAAGCATGCAAAGAAAGGGGGGAAAAAGATGGGGGATTAAAATAGAGAAAATCCAAGTGGGTTAGGTGAGAGAAGAGAGAGGGGGAAGCGCAGATTTGGAAAGTTAGGAAAGTTTGTAAGTCGGTAAGCAACGTATCTTTGATAGATTTGGGCGCCTGTACTAGTGACTATCATGTAGTTTTTAGCCTAACTTCACTAAGAGTGACTCCGAAAAGTCCGAGAATGATTTGAAGAGGTCGGGAATGACACAGAACGCCAGAAAAGATCAAGAACACTTAGAATAGTGTCCCAAAGGTATTTGACTTGAAGAATGAGGATAACATGTGTCGGAAGGGTTGACCGGGCCTTTAGGGGCAAAACGATCAATCAGATCGGGAAGCTACCGGGACGAATCTGGAATGGACTGGAAAAAGACTTAAGAATTAGAAACGTTATTTAAAATGTTCCCAAGAGGCTACCGGTTTGATACCCAGAGCCGGTGTGGTTGGAAAAAGCGACCGGGCCACCAGGGGTAAAACGGTCATTTTGCACCGGGTTTACCGGAACGAACTCAGAATGATCTGGGAAGGTAAAGGAAGGTTGAGAATACTATAAGAAGCAAACTCAGGAGATTACCGATTTGATACCCTGAGGCGGTGTGGTCGAAAAAGGAGACCGACCCAACAAGGGCAAAACGATCATTTTGTACTGGGTTTGCCAAAACTAACTCAGAATGATCCGGAAAGGTAAAGGAAGGTTGAGAATACTATAAGAAGCAAACTTAGAAGATTACCAGTTTGATACCCAGAGCCGGTTGTCGCGCCCAGATTTTTCGCACTCGAGGAATACTCACCCAAGTGGGAAAAATGTTGTACTCTCTCGTTAGAACTCACCCTCCTAAAAGAATGAGTGCGACTAGGTTTGAATTGAAAAATAAGTTTGAATAAAGGGCTTTTGAAAAAGGTTCGGAGTCGCCACCTAACTTAATTAAGGTGAGTTAGGTCACCTAAAAAAAACTAAGAATATTCTGAAGACTACACTTAGGGTTTTGGAAAACAATTTTGAAAATATCTCCACAAGAGATGGTTTTTTAAGAAAACAGGTTGTTTGGCAACCTTTGGAAAACATTTAGCCCTTTTTCGAAAAATAACTCCGTTTGGTCTTTCAAAAACAGTGATCCTAGGTTCGGAGGTTGGTTACGTGTAGGGAAGACGCACTAAGCTATCACCCTACCCCGCCCTTTCGGTACCTACATGTCAATCTACCCTAGATTCACCTATAAGAGTCTTTAATTAACTATAGTTCAACCCTATTCACTTTAGGAAAACAATGTCTGAAAAATATGATGCATGATATGTAAGCAATAGAAAAGAATTGAAAAATAGATTTAAAAAGAGATTGTTTTGATTTGAAAATAGATTTGAAAAGATGGAATTGAAATTGGAAATTTTGAAAATTTGAAAATAGAAATTTAAAAATGGAAAGTTTGAAAGTAGATGGGAATTTGAAATTTGAAAAGATTTTGAAAACCGCACCCATAAGGGTGGAATTGAAAGCTTGAAAAGTATTGTGACCGCACCTATGAAGGTTGCCTACGTATCCCTTTGGGAGAATCAGGTCAGTCGTAGTTCGGACAAGAGTCCGATTGAAAATAGAAGAGTTGATTGAAAAAGGAGATTGAATTTGATTTGAAATTAGAAGAGGAGATTGGAAATTGAAATTTTGGAAAAGATTGGACTTTGATTTGAAAAGATGGATTTTGGAAAGACTTGGTTGTGGAAAGATGGAGGTTTGGAAAACCTAGACTTAGGAAAGATAGGAGACCTAGGAAAGACTTGAGATTAAGAAAGATTGGATTGGAATGTTGAATTGGAAAGATTTGGAAACTTGGAATTTAGGAAAGATTTGGATTAGGAAAGTTTCATTTTTGGAAAGTTTTGAATTAGGAAAGTTTCATTTTTGGAAAGTTTTAGGTTTAGGAAAGCTTTTACTTTAGGAAAGTTTTAGGTTTAAGAAAGTTTCAACTTAGGAAAGTGTTGTTTTAGGAAAGGTTTTGAAATTAGAAAATTTCAAAAATTGAAAAGTTTTGAATTTGGAAAGTTTTGAAAACAAAGAGATTTTGAAAACAAGAAAATTTCGTTTTAGGAAAGGTTTGAAAAAGAAAAGTTTTCAGTTTAGAAAATGTTTGAATTAAGAAAGTTTTGAGTTCAGAAAAGTCTTAGATTTGGAAAGATGTTGAAGTTTTGGAAAGTTTAGAATTTAGAAAGATTTGAAATTTAGAAAGTTTAAGATTTAGAACATTTTAGAATTTTAGAAAATCTTGAGATTAGGAAAGGTTTGAGTTTAGGAAGAGTTTGAAAACTTAGGTTTGAAAGGTTAAGATTTGAAAGGAGGGTAGAATTAGGAAAGGGTTGAATTAGGAAAGATTTAAAAGTTGAGTTTTAAAGTTTAGGAAAGATTTTTATGTTCAAGTTTTGGAAACTTAAGATTTAGGAAAGTGGAAGTTTAGGAAGGATTTGAATTAAGAAAGAGTTGAATTTTGAAATTTAATGAAAGATTTAGAGTTTAGGTTTAGGAAACTTATGGTTTAGGAAGGTATTGAATTAAGAAAGGTTTAGATTAGGAAGGGATTGGATTTGGTTTCTAAAAGAAAATATTTGATTTTTGTTTCCAAAAATGGAGGACGGGATCTAGTTTCCTAAATGGAGAGATTTGATTCGGTTTCCTAAAGGGAAAATAGGATTTGGTAAGGATTTGGAAAGGAGATTCTAAAAAACCCTAGGTTTGGAAAACTATAGTTTGGACGTAGAAAATAGGTTTTGAAAATATGTATAGTTTTGATGTGAAAACAAGAGATTTTGGAAACCTAGGTTTGGGCAAAGTTTGAAAATCATGCTTTTGGAAAGAAAATTAGGGTTTCCTAATTGTGGGTTCTAGGGCTTGACTTGGGCTCTAAGGAAGGAGTTTTTGGAAAGTGCATTCTTTGGAAACGAAGGTTTTTCTAGAACGGAATCCTAGGGAGGAATTTTTGGAAAGTGCGTTTTTAGAAACGTAGATTTTGGAAAGAAGATCCTAGAGGTGAATTTCTAGAAAGAAGATTTTGGAAAGGGAGTTTTTGGAAAAATTTTTGGAGAGAGTTTTTAGAAAGTGGATTTTGGGGAGAGGATTTTGGAAAGGAGTTGAAAAAGAGAGTTTTGAAAAATATATTTTGGAAATGAGTTTTTGAAAACAATTTTGAAGAGGAGAGTTTTAGGAAAGTATGTTGAAAAAAAGATTTTTTTTTGGAAGAGATTTTTAAAGAGAATTTTTTGGAAAGTATGAAAATGTTTCACTTTCCTAAAGCGATTCTAACCATAAGAGGGCTAGAACCACTTTAAGAAAGTGGTTTTGAAAAACAATAAGATTTGAAAATATAGACCAAATTGGTCACTTTTAATGTAATACTTTCCTAAAGCAACCCTAGCCATGGAAAGGCTAGAATCACCCTAGAATTGTGATTTTAAAAACAAGTTTTTGAAAAAGAGATTTTGATGCAATTTTGAAAACAAGTTTGAAAACGTTTTGAAAAACAACTTTGAAAACGGTTTTTGGAAGATGCAAGACTATGATATGCACAATGCAATTTGGGATCTTGAACATACAAGGTTAAGGTTTCACCACATAATCAAGGGGGCCGGACCCCCGTGGTCTTTGGTTAGACTAGAAGAAAGCTCACGACACGGTAACTCTCCAATAGCCCAATCCTACACATCGACCGGGAATCCCCTTGTTTCAAGCATGCAAAGAAAGGGGGGGAAAGAGATAAGGGATTAAAATAGAGAAAACCCAAGTGGGTTAGGAGAGAGAAGAGAGAGGGGGGAAGTGCGGAAATCTAAATAGAAAACCTACCGTATGCCTTCTTTATTTTGCGCGCCTTGCTTGTCTTCAATCTTCGGTCTTCATCTTGATCTTCTTCTTTAACCTTCAAGGATTGTCTTCAAGCTTTAGATGGCAGCTCTTCAAGTCTTCAAAGGATGATTGAAGGCTAGTGTATGAGTGTATGGGGGAGTGTATAAGTGTATAGGGGGCTAGGGTCTGTGTAGAGTGGCTAGGGTTTGGAAAACCTAGGGAGACTAGGGTTTTGGAGGTGCTCGAGCCCTGTATATCGAAATATAGGATTTTTAGGTTAAGTTTGCAGACCCCTTTCACGTTGAATGAGGCTCTGTATTTATAAAGGGAGGACAAACCTGGCGCCTGTTGCAGTGGCGCCAGGGCAAACTTTACACTCCTAGTAGCGCCAGCCAATTAGGAAAGGTTTAAGGTCGGCAAGCAACGTATCTTTGACTAGATTTGGGCGCCTGTACTAGTGACTACCATGTAAACTTTAGCCTAGCTTCACTAGGAGTGACTCCGGAAAGTCCGGGAATGATTTGGAGGAGCCAGAAATGACCCGGAAGGCTGGAAAGGAGCAGGAACACTTAAAATAGTGTCCTGGTGGTATTTGACTTGAAAAATGAAGATAAGGGGGGTCAGAAAGGTTGACCGGGCCTTTAGGGGCAAAACGGTCAATCGGACCGGAAAACTGCCGGGACAAACTCGGACTGTCCCGGAAGAAGGCTGGAGATCTGGAAACATTATTTAGAATGTTCCCAGAGGTTACCGGTTTGATTTCTAGAGCCGGCGTGGTCGGAAAGGAAGACTGGCCTACTAGGGGCAAAGTGGTCATTTCGCATCGGGTTGGCCGGAACTGACTCGAAATGATCTGGAAAGGTAAAAGGAGGTTGAGAATACTATAAAAAGTAGTCTCAGGAGGTTATCGGTTTGATACCCAGAGCCGGTGTGGTCGAAAAAGGAAACCGGCCCACTAGGGGCAAAACGGTCATTTTGTACCGGGTTGGCCGGAACTGACTCGGAATGATCCGGAAAGGTAAAGGAAGGTTGAGAATACTATAAAAAGTATTCTCGGGACATTACCAATTTGATACCCAGAGCCAGTGTGGTTCCCGGGGCATTCGGATGCTTAGGGGCAAAATGGTCATCTTGACCGAAAAGTCTCGAAAGGGTAGTTTGGTCATTTTTCACCGAAATGGGCTAACAGACATTGGTGTTGACTTGGGTTTTGAGTGTTTCCGCCACTCTAACGGCGGTCGTTGTGACACAGGGGTTTGTTGCCAATTCCCTATATCGACCTATTTGTGAGTATTTCCGCTACTCTAACGGTTTTGTGAGTATTTCTGCTACCCTAACAGTTTTGTGAGTATTTCCGCTACTCTAACGGTTTTGTGAGTATTTCCGCTACCCTAACGGTTTTATGAGTATTTCCGCTACTCTAACGGTTTTATGAGTAGTTTTGCTACTCGGACCGTCTCAAGGAATAAATTATCTCGAGAGAGGGATTGGAAAGGGGTCTTATCGTCTCCGAAGAGACGTGCCTGGATTGGAACCGTCTCGAGGAATAAACTGTCTCGAGAGTGGGATTGGAAAGGGGTCTTACCATCTCCGAAGAGACGTGCCTGGATTGGAATCGTCTCGAGGAATAAACTGTCTCGAGAGTGGGATTGGAAGGGGTCTTACCATCTCCGAAGAGACGTGCCTGGATTGGAACCGTCTCGAGAAATAAACTGTCTCGAGAGTGGGATTGGAAAGGGGTCTTACCGTCTCCGAAGAGACGTGCCTGGATTGTGAGTGTTTGCGCCACTCTAACGGTTTTGTGAGTATTTCCGCTACTCTAACGGTTTTGTGAGTAGTTTCGCTACTTGGACCGTCTCGAGGAATAAACTGTCTCAAGAGAGGGATTGGAAAGGGAATTGGAAAGAAACAATGCCCCTAAGGGCATTTTGGTCATTTTGCCTCTATTTGGGCCTGACAGGCCCGCAAAGCGATGGAAAGATGGAATTTGGACCTAGAGAAATGGTTTCGATTGGAATATGCCCGGAACGACTTGAAAACAAGTCTGGACGGAGTGTAGACTGTCAAGAGGTCAAAAATGGGGTGCTTACACCGGTGTGGTCGAAAAAGGAGACTGGCCCACCAAGGGCAAAATGGTCTTTTTGTACCGGGTTTGCCGGAACTAACTCGGAATGATCTAGAAAGGTAAATGAAGGTTGAGAATACCATAAGAAGCAATCTCGGGAGATTGCCGGTTTGATACCCAAAGCCGGTGTAGTTCCCGAGGCGTTCGGATGCCTAGGGGCGAAATGCTCATCTTAACTGGAAAGTCTCGGAATTGGCCCAAAGCTGACTAGAAGGCACCTAATCCTGTCGGACTGCTTTTAAGACAATCTTAGACGGTTGGACTCACCGTTCTGAGGACTCTAATGTGTTCTCAAGAAACGTGTCAGAAAAGGCCTAAGGGGCAATTTGGTCATTTTTCATCGAAGTGGGCTAGTAGGCACTGGTGTTAACCTGGGTTTTGAGTGTTTCCACCACTCTGACGGTGGTCGCATGATACAGGGGTTTGTTGGCAATTCCCTATATCGACCTATTTGCGAGTATTTTCGCTACTCTGACGGTTCTGATGTTTGTGAGTATTTCCGCTACTCTGACGATTCGCGATCATTCCCGAGACTGCCTAATCTCGGGAAGCTGCTAAAGGGACTTAGCGCCTGAGAATCAACTTTCTCGAAAGGTGTGCCTAAATAGACATTTCTGCATTGGCGGGCTAGCAGGCGCCAAAGGTGGACCGTTCTACCATCTAGGGGGCTTGGGGTCTCATCGCGGTCGACATGTTTAAAAGGACTTATCGTTCCGAAAAGATTTTTTTCAAAAAACATGTCAGACCGTCTCGAGGAATAAACTGTCTCGAGAGAGGGGTTAGAATTGGAAAGGGGTCTTATCGTCTTCGAAAGGACGCGCCTGATTGGAGTAGATTTACCGTCTTGAGGAATCAACTGTCTCAAGAGAAGGATTGGAATTGGAAAGGGGTCTTATCGTCTTTGAAAAGACGTGACTGATTTGGAATTGGAAAGGGGACTTACTGTCTTCAGAAAGACGTGCCTAATTTGGGATAGATTTACCGTCTCGAGGAATCAATTGTCTCAAGAGAGGGATTGGAATTGGAATTGGAAAGGATAATGCCCCTAAGGGCATTTTGGTCATTTTGCCTCTATTTGGGCCTGGTGGGCCCGCGAAGCAATGAACAGACTGGATTTGAACTTAGAGAGTTGGTTTCGATTGGAATACGTCCATATTGTCTTGAGTACAAGTCTGGATGGAGTGTAAACTGCTGAGCGGTCAAAAATGGGGTGTTTACAGCTGCCCCTCTTTTTCTCTCTTTGCTTGTCAAACACAAAAAACGATAAAAGTAAGAGTCCTATGTTGACCGCAAGGTAGTCGAAGGCACAGACATTGGGAATTTTTCGATAACGGGGGTCGAAAATGGATATTGGGCCAAAAAGGCCTTCAAAAATGAGATTTGGCAGGAAAAAGGGCAAAGCTGCTCAGAATTGGAAACTGGCGCCACTCCTTTGGTAGAAAATTCTTGGCGCCTCTACTAGTGGCGCCAGGCTTGGAAACAAAATTAGAAAATTTCTGGTTCGAACAATTGCGGTATTTCGAAGAGTTTGTGGAAGATTGAGAGTGTTTATAGGGAAACCAACTTGAACCTTCAAGGGGCACCTCTTGGAGACAACAGGTGATTACCGGAAGGAGGCCACATCACCGAAAAAGTCGTCGGAAGAGAAGATTGCGCCGGAGAACTTTCAAAAAGTGAGTTTTCAAATTTTTGTTGATTTTGATGTGTAGAATTTCGTTTGAATCATGTGAATAGTGGAATTTGATGTTTTGATATGTTTTGAACATTATGGTGATGTTATTTTTGCATTTTGGTGCTAGTATGATTGAATTTGAGTGATTTGATGTGATTATGTGAAGAGGGTTTTCTGCAGGAATAGTGAATTTGTTTCTACAAGCTTAGGCATTGGGTTTTTTGGCTAGATCTTTGTGCAATGTGCCTTAGAAAAATGTGTTTATCAATCGTATGAAGTTTCGTGATTTTTTGAAAATTTGGTGAATTTTTGATTTTTTGAAAAATAGAAAGATGTTTATAGAATTAGGAAAATTAAGAGAATTTGAGAGATTGATGAAATTTTTGGAATTTGAATTTTGGAAAAATATTCGAATGTGTTTAAAAAACATTTGAAATGATTTTGAGAAATTTTAGGACAACTTTGAAAACCATTGCTTTATTTGAAAAATAAAACAAGTGTTTTGAAAATTTCAAAAAATTGGTGAGTATGCACGGGTGCTGATGTTATGTGATGGTAACATTGTGAAGTGCACAATTTGTGTTTTGTGTTGATACTGTGGGTGTTGTAGGGGCCATTTTTAAACAAAACTCCGCTGAAATGTTTAGAAATTAGGGAAAGAGTTGGAAAAAGTTTTAGAAATAAAATCTTTTTGAAGAAAAAAGCCAGAAGACCCTTGAGATTTGATTTGAAGTTGGAAAATGAAAAGGTATAGAAATTTCGTTTTGACTTATCATTTTGAAATCTTTTTATTTATTTTATTTATTTTTTTATTGCTAGTGGTTTATTTTGTTTTACTTTATTATGTCAACTGCCTGCTCAATATATTAACACCTCTTACCTTGGCTTACCTTTTCAAGATGGCAGATGCGGGTGACGATATCTCTGAGAGGAGACGCCGCTTGGGGAAGGCGGCTCAGACAGATTCCACTAGCGGTTCTAGTCAGTCTAGGAGTAGCTAACGGTCTACTGGGCAGGCAGCATCTAGTCAGAGTGGCCAGGGGAGTAGGCCACCTGTCGACCCCTTTCCTCCAGTTGAGCAGGCTTTCGTAGAAGAGATTGGTGCCGAGGAGGAGGTACAGGGCCTTAGGGATCAGGTGACCGGTTATGGGAGAGCTTCCTCTAGGCACAGGCAGACGGATGCTGACTTGGGAGATCTACAGGTACCTGACGTTCCACCACTCGGGGATTTGCCCTATCATCCCAGTGTATACTCCAGACAGCATTTGCCCCCTCCGCGGGTACATACAGCTTTCAGAGGAGCCGTTCATCAGGTCTTTGTGACTATGCAGCGGGCTGCCTCGTCATATCGTGCCTTCTTAGCGGAGATCGGATTTGGCGCCTTCATGGGATTACAGGCTAACTGCCTGAACCGGCATTTGGTACTGGCACTTGTTGAGAGGTGGTTCGGGGAGACGAGGACCTTTCATTTTGCCGGCTTCGAGTTAGGTCCCACTCCTTTGGATTGGGTGATTATTACATGGCTTTCCTTTATCGGCCGGTGGATTACCCTGTAGTCAGTCAGTAGGGACGAGGCATGTTTGCTGCTGGACTTGCCTCCTCCTGAGCGTTTTGTCTTCCCAGTCTCTTGGATCAGTTAGGATGAGCGTACCTTTGCTACTAAGCCATCGCCTACCAAGCGAGACATCATGAGACGACAACTTGTTTTGTACATCATCTTTAGCTGCTTCTGCAATAACAACAAGTCACTCGTGCCATGTCGTTTGGTGAGTATAGTAGCTGATCTTGGAGCTTTATCTGAGCTGGACTGGGGATCCTTCTCCTTTGGCTGCTTTCTTCGGTCGATGCGGGTCCAGACTTCTTCCCGTTGGGGCAGCATGACTAGTTTCTAGCCTTTCCTCGTCTAGTGGAGCTATGAGTACCTTCCTGTTCATCGCCCTGCAGTTGTTGAGGATGACCTCTATCCTCGTGCTTTAAGGTGGGCTCGTGACCGAGTATCCCAGCGATCAGAGATTACCGATTTTGTGACGCTTCGGGCTAACCTGAAGTTGATTGAGGCGAGGGATGTGACCTGGTGGCCCTTCATTGGATCAGTCCATCATGAGACAGTCCGGTACTTGGTCCCGTTGTCCCTATCAAGAGCTGCTTTTCTTAGTGATGACACTTGGGAGTCCTATCTTGGAGAGCGACACTGGTGGCAGTTTCATAAGGAGTTCTGATCAGTAGGAGCTCCACTAGAGTATATGTTTGGAGCCCTGGTGGCGGGAGTGCCTATCCCTTACTAGGAGCGTCAGCTAGGTGCCGAGTTCCTACTTCCACCAGATACAGATTACGCTGCACACTTTGGGGCTCATTCGATCGGTGCCTTCACCCGGTTTAAGGTAGCGGTTGGCAGGTACACTATTGGCCAGGAGGTGGTTGACTTATGGCCCCGAGCCTGAGGATATATGCCCCAGGTTGAGTTTACTGATGTGAGAGACTAGAGAGATCAGTACCAGATGGAGCGGGATCAGTACCAGGCTGAGGTAGCTTCTCTGACGACTCGGTTATCTCAGCTGGGTGGTGGGGGGATATGTTATTCTTTCTCTGCTTCTTCTTGCTCTGCTGTTGCTTAGTTCTTTTTGTATGCAGTTGATTTCGGTTCTATCTTCCCTATAGGATGGCGGTGCTTCGAGTAGTTATCCACCTTCTCCGATGCTGGGTTTTTCAATCCAGATGATATCGACTTTGACCTGTGATAGATGCCCCTGTGGAGACACTGATCTTCTTTTGCCCCTATTCCTGAGATGTATTTATGTTAGACAGTTTTATTTTGATTTTTTGAACAACAATAGATATTTATGGTATTCAGATACATGGATAGACAAAGACATTTACAATTTTTTCAGCTAAGTATATGATCATATGCATGTGATGGATGATGATGTTATGTATCTATTATATGAGTTGATGTTGGTGACTTTTATTTTTTACAGGGAGTTATATCCTATGTGTGCAAAGCCCATGCTGATTTTTTTTTTTTTAAAACATATGCACATGTTAGAAGTATGTTAATAGAATGACACAAGGTGTTGTTAAACTTGTAATTCTTGGGATGGTAACTCCTTCCTCTTCGGGGATTTAGCCTCTCTTCTGGCTCAACCCTACCTTGGTTAGATAATAGCACTTCGAACCCTTCTCAACCTTTTGACCCTCTTCGATTCTCTGTTTCAGAGTTAGTGTATATGGTTATTGGGTTGAGACTCTCGACTCTCAGGGTTTTAGCAACAGCTTACCTGATCTTTAGTAGAGCGATAAGTGGCTAGTCCTTTCAATCCGAGGAGACTTTGTTCATGACCGTAATGTAGGCTAGGTTATGGAGTTTTCGAAACAATAGGATATGTATGCCCAAATTCGATTTTGTTTTCAGTAGGGTTTAGATCCATACCGTCCTTGACTATTTTCTCCATAGGGCTAGCATCCTTCTTGGCTTTGGTAGCGTGTTCAGCTCATCTAGATCAAGCAATTTATTTTCAATCAGAGGGGACTTTAGTAGGGTTGTAATGTAGGCCATGGTTTTGGGGTTTTGCAAGAAAGGATAAAGGCTCGAACCTATTGTTTCTACTGGGGTTTCTTTATTACCTAGGATCACCTTTAAACTTCCTTCTTGCTTTTGACCATATACTTCTCAGGGTGAAAATGACTCTTTTCTTTCTCCCTTTCTATATGCTTTTTGAGAGAAACATGACTCCCTTCTCATTTGATCTTCTTATTATGCTTTTGAAGATTACTCAATCATGGTTTTCTTCAGCCATTTTTTTAGATAGATTTTTTTTTTTATTGGCCTCTTGCCCCTTGGCAACTCTTTTTCTTTACTTTGTCCTTTCTTTTCTTTTATGAAACGATTAATTCTTTGACCCTTTTTCTTTCAACCTTTTCCTTGGCGGTTCAATCTACCCAATGTGGGCGGTGATCCCTAGGTTGGGATTTTCTCAAGAAAATGATAGATGGCTCAACAGGTTTGGCAAGGGGTTGCTTTTGACTGTATGGGAAACGAAATGAGAGCCTCTCTTCACTTTGAATTAGATTGTTTGATCTATAGAGCTTTCGACACTATCCTAGCATGATAGAGGTGGACACCGCTCCTAGAGTTCTCAACTATTGTCTACCCTAGTGTGGGGGGGATAGTTGGTGGATCAGGGTTGACAAGGAAGGTTTTCCCTTTTCGCGAGGCACTAAGGGTTAAGCAAAAGGGAATATAAGCACATTTGCGTATTTATTTATTTAGTTATTCATTCTCTTATTTATATGTGGAGAAATGAAAGACGGCTCCTTTTCACTTTGATAGACTGACCACACATCGCTTAGCTTCAGTGTCTTGTAAGTGTCACCTTTGTTGAGTCAAGGTTGATCCTTGTTGACTCAAGGTTAATTCCCTTGTTGATTTTGATGATAACTAAACCTTGTGTTATTTTACTAATGAATCTACTTAGTGTGCAGATTAACAAAGTTCATAACTTAGACTTAAAGTTGAATCTTAAGTCTAATACATGTCAAAGAGAATGCACAACAAATTCAAGATCAAGCAATGAATTCAAAGAGCTATACAATGAACCAAACAGAGGATTGACGCCTATCTCTACTTCAAGCAAATGTCTTACATTCGAAGGGATTGAAGGTGTTCAAATAAAGCTTCTTTCAAGTATGTATAGTTTCAATGAAGATTGATTTGCACTAGACTGAAGTTCTCATTAGAATATGCAAAGATCAGTTGAGGAGGTGAAATGCTCAGTTGAAGAAATTGATTGTTGAAGAGATTGAAAATGCTCAAGAGATAATTTCATCTAGTATGCAAAGATCAATTTCAGATTATGTGATTGTAGTTGCTGAGAAGATGGCTCACAATAATTATCTGATCTCTATCTGAAATCCAAGTGAAGAATTCTTTTAAGATGAAAAAGATCAATGAAGACTAGATGTATGAAGAGATTTCATCAGGTCTACAATGGTCTCACTGAAGTGATCTGTAAAGAAGAAAGAAGAAATGCTATTAAAGAGAGAAAATCAAAATTGAAGCATTGTGAAGCTCTACACAATTGAGGAAGCTTGGCATTGAAGAAGATATTATACAATGAAAGAAGAAGCTTTGCAAATGAAAAAGAAAAGATCAACATTGATCAAATGAAACTTTGACAGTTTAAGATTCAAGAAGAAGATTAATATTCAATGATTGATTCAATCCAAATTGAATAGAAGTTAACTCTAACAAGTTAAGATGATTTAATTGATCATCATACCCCAAAGACATACTCCTTGAAGATCTTATACCTATGCTAAGATGATCTGAATCATTGGAAGATAGAATACAGAATTCTGGGCAATGAGGGGACTCATGGAAATAAGGAGTCGTCTCTTGATCACAGAAGCAAAAAGGCTTGAAGACAAATTGGATAATGATGGGACTCATTAAAATGAGGAGTCGCCTTTTGATCTCAGAAGCAAAATGTCTGCAAACCAAATAGACAAAGAGTGGACTCATTGAAATAAAGAGTCGCCTCATAGAGACAGACGCCAAGGCTTGAAGATGACATGATCAATGAGTGAACACATGAAGACGAAGAGTCGCCTCTTGGTAGTAGAAGTAAAAGGCTTGAAGATAATATGATCAATGAGCAGACACATGAAGCCGAAGAGTTGCCTCTTGGTAGCAGAAGTAAAAGGCTTGAAGATAATATGATCAATGAGCGGACACCTGAAGATGAAGTGTCGCCTCATGACAGCAGAAGCCAAAGATGTGAAGACAGAATGAACAAGGAGTCGCCTCATCGATATGAAGAGCGGACTCATGAAGTCAGTGATCAACATTTGGTAAATGCAGAAGCAGAGAGTGTCGACTCGACAGACCTGGAGCCGACTCCTCTGATATAACGGCTATTTTTCTTAATGTTATAACGGACTGGACGCGCATTAATGATCCCCAACAACCACTAACGAATGGAATCAATACAGGGGTATATATACTAGCCTCCAACTGCATTTATATACAAGAATCAAGAGGAAGAAACAACTAGAAACAAGAATCACTGATCAACTTGATATTCCTAAACATTCTTCCTGTTTCATTCTAGTGAGCTTTAAATGTAAAATCAACTCTTGCTAGAGAGTGTGTTTGTTTCTTGTATACTTTTTATACACTTGTAATTGAGAGTTTGAGAGTTTTCTTATGAAAGCAAAACTCTTGAAAGTTTGAGTGGAGCTTGGGCAAAACCACTTGAAGATTGGAGAGCTCGGTGAGGAGTTCTTTGTATAGTGAGCTGAGCACTTTGTTAATCAGTGGCCCATCTGGTAATAGGTGATTACATAGTGGAAGAAGACTTCAAGGAGGTCTTGGGGTGAGGACGTAGACCACGGTTTGTGGTTGAACCTTGGTAAATCTATGTGCTCTTTCTATTGCTCTGTTTTCTTTACATCTTCTGATTACATTGCATTGCATATAGATTGACTTTAGTTATATTGCTTAGATTAATTTTAATTAATCTTATTTGCTCTTAATCTTCGAAAAACCCAATTAACCCCCCTCTTGGGTTGCCTATTGGACCAACAGCCTTTGGGTAGTATCCTCACTCATCCTTATCCTCTCTCTCTCTAGAGAGCTGATCATTTGGTGAGTGGTTAACTCATGCTATCATCCCTTCAAGCCAGATCATTCCATAAGATACACTATGCCCCTTACGTAGAAAGTAGTTACCATTCACAAGAAACATATAAGATAGCAGCAGTGAATAAAAGAACTATCATTCGATTACTATAGTCATTTTTATGAAAGGCACAAAGTTTTTGAGCAATTTAGAGAATGCAAACATCAATTTAGAGACAGGAAATAAAAGGGATAGAAAGAAAGTGGGTGAAAACACCCCTCTCTTATACGCTTTTGAAAGGAAACCATTTTAGTACAGCTTTGGGGCAATTCCCACATCTTTGATGCTCCATTCACGACCCGGATCCTTGGCCAAAGCGAGATAGGCAAAGGATTCTCCTAGAGCTCCGAAGATGTTGACGCTGCTGGTGCAATTGTCAACCTCCTTTTTATTCTTTGCAGGGGGTTCTTCTGTAAACAGGGTGACTAGTTCATCGCCTTCCAACTCGAACGCCTTCATCTGCTCTCTTGACTCTTCTAGCTCTCAGCCCATGTCTTCATAGTTATACTCAGTTGCGGGCCAAGGGTTTTCGAGTAAGTGGCATTCCGCCGCGGCATACTTTGGATGCAAAAACTCAGCACCCCATCCATCAATAGCCATGTTCTCAGTGATCTCATCTCCCAAGAACATTGGCTCCTTAACGGGCTAGTCAGAAGTATCAGGCACCTCATCAGAGTTATAGAGATAAATCGGGCACAATGGGAGATCCTCCTCCCAGTCATCTTTTCCATCAGCATGTTAATCGTCCTCATAACCTTCAGCTTCGAGCTTGTTAAGCTCTTATTTGCCTTCCATTTCTACTAGTATCATATTGACGATGTGATCTGGCAGAGGGTTAGGAGTCACATTGGGAGCAGGAGAGGGTTTTACCGGCTACAGATCAATCGTCTTATTGTCAATCAAGTCTTGAATTTTGTGCTTGAGAGCGAAGCAGCTTTCGGTGTTGTGCCCCTGGCCACCTTAATGGTATTCACATGTAAGAGTGGCATTAAAGGTCGGTGGCAGAGTGCTTGGCAACAGGGGAGTAGGTACGGGCTTCAAGATGTTATTCTTCAGAAGGCTATGGTAAGGCTCGGTTTGGGTGCAGGCTAAGACGTCGAAGGTACGGATGTGTCGAGCAGGTCTATTAAAGTTGGGTCGTGCCCCAGCGGGACCATAGTTAGGGGTTGGAACAAGAATGGTCAAGGTGGGTAAGGGCAAGACTGGGGGTGATTGTAGCGGGGGTCGGTATTGGGGTGGTTGGCTAGGCAGAATAATGGACACTTCACTTTCCTTCTTGATCGTGCCCCTTGTAGTAGCCACCTTCTTGGCTATGTTAGCGGTATTTTCTCCAGTCTTAGCATAGGGATCTGTAATTCTTCATGTCTTGAGGCTGTTTTCTATCATCTCTCCCTGCATGATGAGCTCGGAGAAGCTTTTTCCCATGCTTGTACAGAGCTTCTCGTAGAATATACCTTGGAAAGTATATACAAACAGTTGTACATACTCCTTCTCCTCCAGCGAGGGATTAACTTGTGCAGCGGCCTCCCTCCATCTTAGGGCATATCCTTTAAAGCTCTCCTTCTCACCCTTGCTCATCGTCATCAAGGACCATCGATCGGAAGTGAGGTCGATATTGTGATGGTATTGGGCTTTGAACCCATTGACTAGCTACATCCAAGTTGTGATCTTCTTTAAGTCTAGACAAGCAAACCATTATAGAGCAGACCCTGTGAGATTGTGTTGGAATAGTTGCATAAGGAGCTTCGGATCGTTACCATGTCCACTTAGCACTCCAGCATATAGACGAAGATGAGCAATGGGGTTACCAGTACCGTCGTACTTCTAGAAGTCGGGCATTTTAAACCTAGTAGATCTCGGGTGCTCAAGGAAGAAACAGAGCTCATCATAGGAAGTGAACTCGTAAGTATCGTGGTCATGGAGACTTCGCAACGAATCTTCCAACCCTTGGATTTCAAGACTGAGAGGGTCTAGAGGGGCCTTCTTTATGGCAGGTGAAAGCAATATGGTCTCTTCTCCTTCAGTATTGACCCCTTTGGCATCTTCCTTAGTCCTCCCAGCATTATCAGACTGAAGCATGATCCTTGGATTCGAGGGTTCAGGGTCCTTGGATGAAGTCATAGATGATGACGGGACCGTAGTAGCATCATTCATGGCCAGTGTTTGAATGAGTTTGAGCATCTCATCCATCTTAGTCCTCATTTCGTTGACTTCCTCTCGAGAGACTTGAGAGGATTCTTCAGGGTTAGCAGCCATCAGTGATGCTCTTTGCCGGGTGATAATGGGATTCCTAGGTGGATGTTGCCTTTTCTTGGGAGCAATGTTGACTCAGCGCAAGGGGATCTCTATAAATAAAAAATAAAAAGGGAGAAAGAAAAAGACAAAAACACAAATCGCAAGTCAATTTTTGGTTTTTAGAGAGCTTTATGTAATGCGTGTCCAAGGGTGTCCCTATTTAAGAGGGAAACTAATGATGTATTGGCCCACTTTTGGACATAGGGGATTTGCCCCTGTATGCAGATACCTTACCATCAAGTAGGAACCCTAAGCCATCCAAGTATTGATTCATAAAAGTAAAGAAGTACATTGGTTTAAGAATACAAAAGGATTGAAATACATTTTAACAGGGGGAAGGGAACATTTTCCTTGGGACTTCCACCTATCTAGTTTTACAAAGGGAAAACCTAAACTACTTTTGAGTCTTCAGATTCGCCTTCGTTGGATTTGATGTCAAGGAGGTCGCTGAGAGACCTTGTTAATCGATTACCCCTTGTCTTATTGGCAACCCTATCTCCGTGAGCATAGAGGGATTGGGGCCCCTCTTATGGAACGAAATGGTATGGGTGCTATGAGTCCTTAGGGTTACGCAGGAACCCTTAGGGTTTGGGTAGGTTTAATGCAAGGGAGAGTGACCTTGGTGTCACTCTCAATGGGTTGATCATATGTATGAGAATGCAGTGACTTGAGTTACTTGGAACTCTTGTCTTGACATGGGATATTGAATGCATGAACATGGATATGCAAAGAGTGTATGGAGAGAGAATGCAATAGCAAAGTAAACATGCATGCATGAGCAGTTAGACAAGCATTATAACAGTATGAATATAATCAGTATAACAGCAGGCATAAGCAGGTATAAATGAAAGCAAGAGCAGTCGCCCTTCCCTCTGTGGTTTTGAAAACAGTGCTCATGTCTTAAATCTGCAGAGGTTCGGCTATGCATGGTATCTATATGAGTATGAGGTTGAGGGTTGACTAATACGTCCTAAAAAGGCTCGGTTCCCGGATCTTCAAACCTAGGCCCACTCCCCGAAGTGGTGCCATGATCGGTTAGTGATCCGAGCGGGGGAACCATTAAGAGACCGTAGGCAAGAAACTGACACAGCATCTTGCCCACAACCAATATACCGTTCCCAATGTACTTCTTTACTTTTATGAATGAATACATGGATGGCTTAGGCTTCCTACTTGAAAAGGATTGAAATACATTTGAACAGGGGGAAGGGAACATTTTCCTTAGGACTTCCACCTATATAGTTTTACAAAGGGAAAACCTAAATTACTTTTGAGTCTTCGGATTTGCCTTCGTTGGATTTGATGTCGAGAAGGTTACTGAGAGACCTTGTTAATCGATTGCCCCTTGTCTTATTGGCAACCCTATCTCCATGAGCATAGAGGGATTGGGGCCCCTCTTATGGAATGGAATGGTATGGGTGCTTTGAGTCCTTAGGGTTACGCAAGAACACTTAGGGTTTGGGTAGATTTAATGCAAGGGAGAGTGACCTTGGTGTCACTTTTAATGGGTTGATCATATGCATGAGAATGCAGTGACTTGAGTTACTTGGAACTCTTGTCTTGACATGGGATATTGAATGCATGAACATGGATATGCAAAGAGTGTATGGAGAGAGAATGCAATAGCAAGGTAAACTTGCATGCATGAGTAGTTAGACAGGCATTATAACAGTATGAATACAGTCAGTATAACAGCAAGCATAAGCAGGTATAAATGAAAGCAAGAGCAGTCGCCCTTCCCTCCGTGGTTTTGAACACAGTGCTCGTGTCTTAAATCCGGCAGAGGTTCGGCTATGCATGGTATCTATATGAGTATGAGGTTGAGGGTTGACTAATACGTCCTAAAAAGGCTCGGTTCTCGGATCTTCAAACCTAGGCCCACTCCCCGAGGTGGTGCCATGATCGGTTGGTGATCCGAGCGGGGGAACCATTAAGAGGCCGTAGGCAAGAAACTGACACAGCATCTTGCCCACAACCAATATCCCGTTCCCAATGTACTTCTTTACTTTTATGAATGAATACATGGATGGCTTAGGGTTCCTACTTGAAAAGGATTGAAATACATTTGAACAGGGGGAAGGGAACATTTTCTTTGGGACTTCCACCTATCTAGTTTTACAAAGGGAAAACCTAAACTACTTTTGAGTCTTCGAATTTGCCTTCATTGGATTTGATGTTGAGGAGGTCGCTAAAAGACCTTGTTAATCGATTACCCCTTGTCTTATTGGCAACCCTATCTCCGTGAGCATAGAGGGATTGGGGCCCCTCTTATGGAATGGAATGGTATGGGTGCTATGAGTCCTTAGGGTTAAGCAGGAACCCTTAGGGTTTGGGTAGGTTTAATGCAAGGGAGAGTGACCTTGGTGTCACTCTCAATGGGTTGATCATATGCATGAGAATGCAGTGACTTGAGTTACTTGGAACTCTTGTCTTGACATGGGATATTGAATGCTTGAACATGGATATGCAAAGAGTGTAAGGAGAGAGAATGCAATAGCAAGGTAAACGTGCATGCATGAGCAGTTAGACAGGCATTATAATAGTATGAATACAGTCAGTATAACAGCAGGCATAAGCAGGTATAAATGAAAGCAAGAGCAGTCGCCCTTCCCTCCATGGTTTTGAAAACAGTGCTCGTGTCTTAAATCCGGCAGAGGTTCGGCTATGCATGGTGTCTATGGTATCTATATGAGTATGAGGTTAAGGGTTGACTAATACGTCCTAAAAAGGCTTGGTTCCCGGATCTTCAAACCTAGGCCCACTCCCCGAGGTGGTGCCATAATTGGTTGGTGATCCGAGCGGGAGAACCATTAAGAGGCCGTAGGCAAGAAACTGACACAGCATCTTGCCCACAACCAATATACCGTTCCCCATTTCTAACTAGAAAGGTCACATCAGGGTAATAATGCAAGTATCCGAAATGCAAGTGCACATGCAGTGTGTGTGTAATTTTTAAAAGCGGAGGAAAGAGCCCAACAACTCTCATTCATCCTATTCAACACATTCATGCATAATAATTAATAACATAAAATTGCAAACCAAAGTGCACCTACAAAACAAAGATACAAAAGTCAATATGTGGATGTCAAACTTAATACAAGATAATATGAATAAATGTATGTTTTTTGAAAACAATTTTGAAAATTTGGTTTTGAAAATTTAAAGTGAATAGGATTGAACAAGTTAATTAAAGACTCTACATGGGTGAAGGGTAAAGAGACATGACTAACGGCCTAACCCTCTAAGTGTCCCCAGCAAAGTCGCCAGCTGTCGCGCCCAAATTTTTCGCACTCGAGGAATACACACATAAGCGGAAAAAATACTGTGCTCTCTCGTTAGAACTCATCCTCCTAGAAGAAATGAGTGCGACTATATTTGAATTGAAAATTGATTTGAATAAAGGGCTTTTAGAAAAGATTTAGAGTCATCACCTAACTTGATTAAGGTGAGTTAGGTCACCTAAAAACTAAGCATAATCCGAAAACTACACTTAGGGTTTTGAAAAACGATTTTGAAAATATCTCCTAAGAGTGGGTTTTTAGGAAACAGGTTGTTTGGCAACCTTTGGAAAACATTTAGCCCTTTTTTAAAAATAACTCCGTTTTTGGCCTTTGAAATCAGTGATCCTAGATTCGGAGGTTGGTTACGTATAGGGAAGACACACTAAGCCATCACCCTACCCCGCCCTTTTGGTACCTACATGTCAATCTACCCTAGATTCACCTATGAGAGTCTTCAACTAACTATCGTCCAATCCTATCCACTTTGAAAAAGAATGCTTAAAAAGACATGATGCATGAGATGCAAGTGCAAGATAAGAGAGAGTTGGAGAATAGATTTGAAAAGAAGAATTTCATTTGATTTTAGAAGAAATATTTGAAAGGATAGATTTGAAATTGGAAAGTTTAAAAAATTAGAAATAGAGATTTGGAAATAGAAATTTGAAATTGGAAGTTTGAAAATAGATTGGAGATTTGAAAAGATTGTAGAATTTGAGATTTAGAAAATATGGAGACCGCACCCATGAGGGTTGCCTACGTATCCTTTGGGAGAAATCAGGTCAGTCGTAGTTCAGACAAGAGTCCGATTGAAAATAGAAGAGTTGGATTCGAAAAAGAGATTTGATTAGAACTTAAAATAGAAGATTGCAATTTGAAATTTGGAATTTGAAAAGATTAGACTTTGATTTGGAAAGATAGAACTTGGAAAAAAAAAATTTAGACTTGTTTTAGAAAGATGAAGGTTTACGAAACCTAGATTTAGGAAAGAGAAGGGACTTAGAAAAGATTTGAGATTTAGAAATATTTGACTTCAGTGTTGGACTTGAAAGATTAGGGAAGCTTGGATTTAGGAAAGGTTCGAATTAGAAAAGTTTCGATTTAGGAAAGTTTCAAAATAGGAAAGTTTTATTTTAGGAAAGGTTTTGAAATGGGAAAGTGTTGAATTTAGAAATAGTTTGAATTAGGAAAAGTTTAGTTTAAGAAAGGTTTAGAATTTGGAAAGCTTAGAATTATAGAAAGATTTTAAATTAGGAAAGATTTAGAAAAGGTTTGAATTAAGAAAGTTTCAACTTAAGAAAGTTTTGAATTAAGAAAGTTTTGAGTTTAGAAAGCTTTGGATTTAGAAAGATTTGAAATTTAGAAAGTTTAAGATTTAGAAAGTTTTAGAGTTTTAGTTTTAGAAAATCTTGAGATTAGGAAAGGTTAAGTTTAGGAAAGATTTGAAAACTTAGATTTGAAAGTTAAGATTTGGAAAGAGATTGAATTAGGAAAGGGTTGAATGTGGAAGCTTAATGTTTAAGGAAATATTTGAAAGTTTTAGGAAACTTATGGTTTAGGAAGGCAGGAGATTAAGAGAGAGTTGAATTAGGAAAGATTTAGATTTTGAGTTTTAAAAGTTAGGAAAGATTTTTATGTTCAAGTTTTGGAAACTTAAGATTTAGGAAAGTAGAAGATTAGGAAGGAGTTGGACTAGGAAAGATTTGGATTATGAAGGGTCAAGATTCCTATTTCCTAAAACAAGGGATTAGATTTTGTTTCTAAAAGAGAAGGTTTGATTTTGTTTCCAAAAACGGAGGATAGGATCTAGTTTCCTAAACGAGAGATTGGATTTGGTTTCCTAAAGGGAAGTTTGGATTTGACAAGAATTTGAAAAGGGAGGTTTTAGAAACCCTAGATTTGGAAGACTATAGTTTTGACGCAGAAAATAGGTTTTGGAAATATGTACAGTTTTGATGTGGAAAACAAGAGGTTTTGGAAACCTAAGTTTTAAGGCAAGTTTGAAAACCATGTTTTTGAAAAGAAAATTAGGGTTTCCTAATCGTGACTCTAAGGTTTGACTTGGGCTCTAAGGAAATGAATTTTTGGAAAGTGCATTTTTGGAAGCAAAGATTTTTGGAAAGATTCTTAAGAGGATTTTTTAGAAAGCGTATTTTGAAAAGAATTTAGGAAGGGAGTTTTTGAAAAGTAAAACTTTGAGAGAGTTTTGAAAACAAGATCTTGTAAGGAGATTGTTAAAAAACGTTTTTAGGAAAGAGATTTAGGGAGTGTTTTTAGGAAAGGAATTTTGAGGAGAGTGTTTTGGAAAGGAGTTGAAAAGAGAGTTTTTGAAAAATAAATTTTTGGAGGAGTTTTTGAAAATAATTTTGGAAAGAAGAGTTTTTGGAAGTGTGTTGAAAAAGAAGGTTTCAGAAAAAGAGACTTTTGAAAAGAGAGCTTTTTGGAAAGTATAAAAACATCTCACTTTCCTAAAGCGATTCTAACCATAAGAAGGCTAGAATCACTTTAAGAAAGTGGTTTTGAAAACAACAAGGGTTGAAAATATGGACCATATTGGTCACCTTGAATGTAACACTTTCCTAAAGCAATCTTAGCCATGGATAGGCTAGAATCACCCTAGGATTGTGATTTTGGAAACAAGTTTTGAAATAGAGGATTTTGATACAATTTTGAAAACAAGTTTGAAAACGATTTTGAAAACAACGTTGAAAATGACTTTTGGAAGAATACAAGAATCATGATATGCATAGTGCAAATTTAGGGTCGTGAACATACAATGTTAAGGCTTCACCATATAATCAAGGGGGCCGAACTCACGTGATCTCTGGTTAGACTAAAAGAAAGGCCCCAACACGGTAACCCTCCAATAGTCCAATCCTACACATGGACCGGAAATCCCCTTATTTCAAGCATGCAAAGAAAGGGGGGAAAGATATGGGGGATTAAAATAGAGAAAACCCAAGTGGGTTAAGAGAGAGAAGAGAGAGGGGGGAGTGCAGAAAAGTAAAGCGAAAGCCTACCTTCTCTTGTTTATTTTACTTGGCTTTGCGCGCCTTGCCTTTCTTCAATCTTTGTCTTGATCTTCGTCTTCAATCTTCAAAACTTCAAATCGCAGCCCTTCAAGTTTTCAAAGGAGGGTTGGAAGCTAGTGTATAAGTGTATGAGAGTGTGTATGAGTGTATATGAGGCTCGGGTTTATGTATGGTGGCTAGGGTTTGGAAAACCTAGAGAAGCTTGGGTTTTGGGAGTGTATGAGCTCTGTATATCGAAATATAGAGTTTTTAGACTGAGTTTGCAGACCCCTTTCACGCTGGAAGAGACTCTGTATTTATAGAGGTGGGATAGCCCTAGCACCTGTTGTAGTGGCGCCAGGGCAAAATTCCTCTTGGTGCCACTCCTAGTGGCGCCACGCCATTTCTTGGCTTGGCGCCACTAACAGTGGTGCCAAGCCAGTTAAGAAAGTTTGTAAGTCAGCAAGCAACGTATCTTTAACAGATTTGGGCACCTATACTAGTGACTACCGTGCAATTTTTAGCCTGGCTTCACTCTAGAGTGACTCCAGAAAGTTCGGGAATGATCTGAAGAGGCCGGGAATGACTCGGAATGCTGGAAAAGAGCAGGAACACTTAGAACAGTGTCTCGGAGGTATTTGACTTGAAAAATGAGGATAAGATGTGTCAGAAGGGTTGACTGAGCCTTTAGGGGCAAAACGGTCAATCAGATTGGGAAGCTGCCAGGACGAACCCGGAATGGACTGGAAAAAGACTCGAGACTTGGAAAAATTATTTAAAATGTTCCCAAGAGGCTACCGGTTTGATACCCAGAGCCGGTGTGGTTGGAAAAAGCAACCGGCCCACCAGGGGTAAAACGGTCATTTTGCACCGGGTTTACCAGAACGGACTCGGAATGATCCGGGAAGGTAAAGAAAGGTTGAGAATACTATAAGAAGCAAACTCAGGAGATTACTGGTTTGATACCTAGAGCCGATGTGGTCGAAAAAGGAGACCAGCCCACTAGGGGCAAAACGGTCATTTTGTACCGAGTTTGTCGAAACTGACTCGGAATGATTCAGAAAGGTAAAAGAAGGTTGAGAATACTATAAGAAGCAAACTTAGGAGATTACCGGTTTGATACCCAGAGTTGGTGTGGTCGAAAAAGAAGACCGGCCTACCAGGGGCAAAACGATCATTTTGTACCAGGTTTACCGGAACTGACTTGGAATGATCCGGAAAGGTAAAGGAAGGTTAAGAATACTATAAGAAGCAATCTCGGGAGATTATCAATTTGATGCCCTGAGCCAGTGTGGTTCCCTGGGCGTTAGGATGCCTAGGGGCCCAATGGTCATCTTGATCGGAAAGTCTCGAAATTAGCCCGAAACTGACTAGAAGGCACCTAATCATGCTGGACTGCTTTTAAGACAATCTTAGATGGTTGGACTCAACATTCTGAGGACTCAGGTGTGTTCTCAAGAAACGTGTCGGAAAAGGCCCAAGGGACAGTTTGGTCATTTTTCACCGAAGTGGGCTAGCAGGCACCGGTGTTGACCTGGGTTTTGAGTGTTTCTGCCACTTTGATGGCGGTTGCGTGATATAGGGGTTTGTTGGCAATTCCCTATATCGACTTGCTTAGGAGTATTTCCGCTACTCTGACAGTTGTGATGTTTGTGAGACTGCCTAATCTCAGGAAGCTACGAAAGGGACTTGGCGCCTAAGAATCAACTTTTTCGAAAGGCGTGCCTAAACGGACATTTCTGCATTGGCGGGCTAGCAGGCACCAAAGGTGGACCATTCTACCATTTGAGGGACTTGGGGTCTTGTCCCGATCGACAGGTTTAAAGGGACTTACCGTTCTAAAGAGATTTTTTTTGAAAAATGTGCCGGACCGTCTCGAGAAATAAACTGTCTCGAGAGAGGGGTTGGAATTGGAAAGGGGTCTTATCGTCTTCGGAAGGACGCGCCTGATTGGAGTAGATTTACTGTCTCGAGGAATCAACTGTCTTGAGAGAGGATTGGAATTGGAAAGGGGTCTTATCGTCTTCGGAAAGACGTTCCTAATTTGGAATTGAAAAGGGGACTTACCATCTTCGGAAAGACGTGCCTAATTTGGAATAGATTTACCATCTTGAGGAATCAACTGTCTCGAGAGAGAGATTGGAATTGGAATTGGAATTGGAAAGGACAATGCCCCTAAGGGCATTTTAGTCATTTTGCCTCTATTTGGGCTTGGGGGGCACGCAAAGCAATGGACAAATGGGATTTGGACTTAGAGAGTTGGTTTCGATTGGAATACGTCCATATTGACTTGAGTACAAGTTTGGACGGAGTGTAGACTGCCGAGCGGTCAAAAATGGGGTGCTTACAAACTGGTTACAATTTCTCAAGAAAACCAACCAGATGGTCACCACCCACACTAGGTTAAGACAAAAGTCATAAGTGGAAACTAATGAGCAATGATGAAAAGGGTAATTTCCAAGAAGATATAATGAGCAACAATGAAAATGATAACTTTCAAGAAGTTATGGCATCAAAGGCGTCTCTAGTAAAAAAATATATTGTGTTCGTGGTGGTCTTCAAAAGAAGATATTGTCATCCGAAAATATAAATGAAAAAGTGTGCATCTCTAAAAGTCGACTTAGCAACAAATTTCTTGATGAAAAAAAAATCCTAAATTAGAAGGCAGAAAGCGGTCTAGAAGAACAACAAGAGTATGAAGGAAAGAAGAAAGTAGTGAATGGAAGTTAAATTGCCAAAGGTGATCATTGGTCTTTCGAAACCCAACAAGTGATAATTTTGAGCCTTTATACCCTTTCATTCATAAACCCCTTAACCTAGCCTACGTTACGGTCAAAATTAAAGTCCTCTCTAATCAAAGAAAATTGCTTAGTCCAAACAAGCCTGAACAATACCAAGACAAGTAGGATGAGAAAGAAGAACTGGAAAGGAATGCAAGGGCAATCTCATGCTCCAAGGTGTGCTCAGATGGTTTTGCTTTAAACAACCTACTAAAAGAAGATCTTTGAGCCTAAATATCCCTTCGTTTCTTACAACCCTTAAATCCAGCCTACATTACAGTCCTAAAAGAAGTCTTCTCAGATTGAGGGCCTAGCTGTTTATCGCTTTGCAAAGGGCATGAGAGTTGTCGCTCAAGCCACGATGCTATTTTAGAAATCTAAGAGAGAAAACCAAGCGAGATCAGAAAAACCCTAAACAGTAACCCTATAGAAAGTAGGAATAAGATAGCAGATGGTAAACCAAGAGGTCAAGATCCCTAGAGAATGGTGCAAATGCTATCACACCCTGATGAGAATGGGACAAAACCAATTAGGGTAGAATACTGGAAGGGAAACTGAATCCCGAGAGTATGAACCGTGGGGCAATCCTAGGACATTCTTCATAAATAGCCTATATACATCTAATACTAATGCATCAATGACATGTATAACCTGTACATCCATTAAATTCCTGTGTAGTTTATATCTATTCATGCATTCATTAAAATGCATGGCATGCATTCAATTCCATTCTTGTAAGTGCATTCATCCAAAAGTATAACATACATTAAGTTCCATTTTTGTATGAACCTATGCATTCATAAAAAAATATATAAAAAAGTAGGACATGCAAAATAAGTCATGCAACTAATTCCATGTGTGTAAGCACCCCATTTTTACCCGCTCGGCAGTCTCTAGTCCGTCCAGACTTGAGTTCAAGTTGATATGGATATATTCCAATTTAAATTAGTTTTCCAAACTTAAATCAGTCAATCCATCGCTTCGAGGGCCTAGCAAATAGAGGCAAAATGACCAAAATGCATTTGGGGGCAGTGTTCGGTCCAATTCCAATGAACATGTCTTTTCGAAGACGGTAAGTCCCTATTTTAATCTTAAATCTAATTTCAAGTCCAATTTCAATTCTAATTAAATTTGCACGCCTTTTGAGAAAGTTAATTTCTCAAGGTGGTAAGACTATCCAATTTGGTATGTTTTTCAAGAAAAATCTTTGGAACGGTAAGTCCCTTTAAACCCGTTGATCGGGATGAGACCCTAAGTCCCCGAGATGGTAGAACGGTCTGCCTTTGGCACCTGCTAGCTCGCCAATGAAGAAATGTCCGTTTTGACACGCCTTTCAAGAAAGTTGATTCCTCAAAGGCTAAGTCCACCTAGCAGCTTTTCGAGATCAGGCAGTCTCTGGAATGATCACGACCCGTTAGAGTAACGAAAACATCGCAACCGTTAGAGTGGCGGAAACACTCGTAAACAAGCCGATATAGGAAATTTCCAACAAACCCCTGTGTCACGAGACCGTCGTCAGAGTGGCGGAAACACTCAAAACCCAAGTCAACGCCAGTGCCAGTTAGCCCACTCTGGTAAAAAATGGCCAAACTGCTCTTAGGGTCATTTTTCGGCACATTTCTTGAGAAAGTACCTAAATCCTCAAAATGGTAAGTCCACCCTTCCAAGATCGTCCTAAAGACGATCCGGCATGTTTAAGTGCCTTCTAGTAGGTTTCAGGCCAATTCTAAGACCCTTCGGTCAAAATGACCATTTTGGTCTTAGGCATCCGAGTGCCCCGGGAACCACACCGGCTCTGGGTATCAAACCGGTAACCTCCTAGGGATGCTTTTGATAGTATCCCCAACCTTCCATTGCCTTTTTAGATCAATCCGAGTCAGTTCTGGCAAACTTGATGCAAAATGACCGTTTTGCCCTTGATAGGCCAATTGCCTTTTGTGACCACACCGGCTCTGGGTATCAAACCAGTAACCTCCTGGGACATTTTAAGTGATGTTTCCAAGTCCCTAGTCTTCTTCTCGGACATTCCAAGTTTATCTCGGTAGTTTTTTCATCCAATTGACCGTTTTGACCCTAATGGCCCAGTCAACCTTTCCAACACATCGTATTATCATTTTTCAAGTCTACTACCCCCATGACACTATTCTAAGCGTTCCTGTCCCTTTCCGGCCCTCCGGGCCATTCCCTGCCCTTTTAAACCATTCTCAGACCTTCTGGAGTCACTCTTAGTAAAGCTAGGCTAAAAATTACATGGTAACCACTAGTACAGACGCCCAAATCTTTTGAAGATACGTTGCTTGCCAACCTTAAGAATTTCCTAAATGGCTGGCGCCACTGCAGCAGGCGTTAGTGCACTCCTCTTTCTATAAATATAGAGCCTCTTCCAACGTGAAAAGGGTTCACGAACTCACTCTAAAAACTCTCCTCTTCAATACACAGAGCTCGAAGCCTCTCCAAACCCTAGTCTTCTTTAGGTTTTCCAAACCCTAGCCCCACACACCAAACCCTAGTATACATACATTCACATACACTTATATACATTCACATACTAGCCTCCGAAGCCTCCATTGAAAACTTGAAGTGATACAACGTAAAAGCTCTCGAAGATTAGAACACGCTCTTGAAGATCCAGGTGAAGACCAACACAAAGCAAAGCAAAGATTGAAGTAAAGAAAGCAAGCATAACCAAGCAAAATAAAGAAGATACAAGGTAGGCTCTCTATTTACATTTATGCAATTCTCTCCTCTCTCTTCTCCCTCCGAACTCACTTGGGTTTTCTTCTATTTTAATCCTCCATCTTCTACCCCCCCTTTCTTGCATGCTTGAAATAAGGGACTCCCTAGTTCATGTGTAGGATTAGACTATTGAAGGTCATTGTGTCAGGGGCTTTCTTTTAGTCTAACCAGAGACCACGTGAGTTCAGCCCCCTTGATTATATGGTGAAGTCTTTAACCTTGTATGTTCACGACCCCAATTTGCATTGTGCATATCATGGTTATGCATCTCTCCAAAATTCGTTTTCAAACCTATTTTCAAAACTTGCATCAAAACTCGCATTAAGTTTCCTTTTTCAAACTTATTTTTAAAATCACAATCCTAAGGTGATTCTAACTTTCCCATGGCTAAGATTGTTTTAGGAAGATGTTACATTTAAAGTGACCAATATGGTCCATATTTTTAAATTCTTGTTGTTTTCAAAACCACAATCCTAGAATGGTTCTAATTTTCTTATGGTTAGAATCGTTTTATGAAAGTGAGATATTTTTAGAGGCTTGCAAAAGTCCACATCCAAATTCTCTCCAAAATCTCTTTTTAAACTCACTTTCTAAAATTCTCTTTTCCTAAAATCTCTTTTCCAACATGTTTTCTAAAAACTCTCTCCAATCTCTTTTTCAAAGTAGCTTTCTAAAAAATTCCTTCAAAAATCTATTTTCCAAAGCTTCTTTTTAAACTCCTTTCCAAAAAGCTTTTTTCTAAATTCACTTTCTAAAAATACTCCTTAAATCTCTTTTCGAAAAACTCTCTTCAAAAATTCATTTCCTAAAAAGCCTTCTTTTCAAAACCTCTCTTTCCAAAAATTCTTTCAAAGTTTTACTTTCCAAAAAAACTCTTTACCGTGGAGCCCAAGTCAAGCGCTAAAGCCAATGATTAGGAAACCCTAGTTTTCTTTCCTAAAATATGATTTTCAATCTTGCCTTAAAATATAGATTTCCAAAACCTCCTTTTTTATATCAAAAACATCAATTTCCAAAACTTATTTTCTGCATCAAATCATAGACTTCCAAATCTAGGATTTCTAAAACTTCACCTTCCAATTCACTCCAAATCCAATATTTCCTTTAGGAAACCAAATCTAATCTCCCCATTCAGGAAACTAGATCTAACCCCTCGTTTTTGGAAAAATCAAATAAAATCATTTCTTTTTTAGAAACAAAATCCAATATTTTGTTTTAGGAAATAGAAATCCAAATATTTCCTAATTCTAACCTTTCCTAATTCCATACCTTTCCAAATTTCAACTTTCCAAATTCTAAGTTTTCAAATCTTTCTTAAATTCAAACATTTCCTGATTTTAAGTATTTTTAAAGCTCAAACTTTGAATCCTTCTAAAATTCTAAACTTTCCTAAATTTCAAATCTTTCCAAATCCAAAACTTTCTAAATTCGAAACTTTCTTAAGTTGAAACTTTCTAAATTCAAAACTTTCCTAATTCATAACTTTTCAAAAATGAAACTTTCCTAATTCGAAACTTTCCTAAAATGAAACTTTCCTATTTTGAAACTTTCTTAATTTAGAGATTTTCTAAATTCAATCTTTCTTAAACTCCAACTCTCCATGTTTTCTAAATGAAACTTCCCAATCAAATCCTTCTTAATCTCAAATCCTTCTTAAATCCTATCTTTCCTAAGTCAAGGTTTCCTAAATCTCAATCTTTCCAAAACAAGTCCAAATCCTTTTTCAAAGTTCTATCTTTCCAAATCAAAGTTCAATCTTTTCAATTCTAAATTCCAAATTCCAATATTCTATTTTAAGTTCAAATCAAACCTTTTTCCAAATCAAAATCTATTTTTCAAATCAAATCTTCTATTTTCTATCAGACTCTTGTCCAAACTACGACTGACCTGATTCCTCAAAAAGGATACGTAGGCAACTCTCATAGGTGCGGTCATAACTTTTTTCAAATCTCCAATGCCATAACTTTTTTCAAATTTTCAATTTCATAATTCTTCTTAAACTTCCAATTCCAAAACCAATTTCAAGTTTCCAAATCCAAAAATCTATTTTCAAATTTTTATTTCCAAATCTTTCTTTCAAAATCAAATCAAGTTCTTTTCAAATCTATTTGTGAATCAAATCTTTTTATTGCATTTGAATATCTTGCATCATGTCAATTTCTTTCTAAAAATTCTTTTCTAAAGTGGATAGTATTGGACATTTATTAATTGAAGACTCTGATGAGTGAATCTAGGGTGAATAGATATGTAGGTATCGTAAGGGAGGGGTAGGGTGATGGCTTAATGCGTCTTCCCTACATGTAACCAACCTCCGAACCTAGAACATTATTTTCGAAAAACCAAATGGAGTTATTTTCAAAAAAGGGCTTGGGTTTTTTCAAAGGTTGCTAAACAACCTATTTTCTTAAAATCCCTCTATTGAGGAAGTTTTCCAAAACCTTTTTCAAAAACCCTAAGTGTAATCTTCATATTGTGCTTAGTTTGAGGTGACCTAACTCACCTTAATCAAGTTAGGTGGCAACTCCAAATTATTTTCCAAAAGCTCTTTATTCAAATCAATTTTCAATTCAAATCTAATCGCACTCATCCGTCTAGGAGGATGAGTTCTAACGAGTGAGTACAGTATTTTTTTCGCTTGTGTGTGTATTCTTCGAGTGCAAAAAATCTGGGCGCGACAACGTGCTTTCATAAAAAAAAAAAAGAAGGTATAATATGCATTCATCCCTCTACCTATGCATTTTTAGAATTGGCATAAGTAAACGGTTTTTGTACAAAAACTAACTCTATGTCTTTCTCTCTATCTCTCAAATAGGAAACATGGAACGAGGTAAAACACAAAAAGGAGCTAAAGCCACCGCTCAGACATCTCCAGCACCGGCACACACCTTAGAAAGCTTAGATTTCCATGGCCGACCAGAAACAAAGAATAGGGAAATGGCCCACCGTCGACCTCCCTAATCAAATGACTTTTAAATCGGGATACCTGTCCGATCGCCCAGAGCTAGAACTATGAAGCACATCCTCGAAAATGAGCATCGACCCCTTGTTGGAGTCTAGTAAGGCTCACGAAGGTCTCTCCCACAACCATAGGAGCATATGAGTGCTCCTTACGAATCCTGGCAAGCAGTGCACATAACCAGTAGTAGACCAAGTTATTCCCCCACGGAAACATCAACATCTCCAGGAGAAGCAGAGCAAGGGCTACCATGTGAGAAATGGACCAATCTTGAGAAGTACGTCAATCACTCGAATGAGCTCTCTTACCTTCGCAAACTCAAAATGAGAGAATAACAACTGTAAGCACCCCATTTTTAACCGCTCGGTGGTCTCCACTCTGTCCAAACTTGTATTCAAGTCATTGGGGGTATATTTTAATCCGAATAAACTTTCTAAGTCTAATCCCTCCAATTCATAGCTTTGCGGGTTCCACCGGCCCAAATAGAGGCAAAATGACCAAAATGCCCTTGGGGGTATTATTTGTTCTAATTTCAACAGGCTCGTCTTTCCGAAGACGGTAAGTCCCCTTTCCAATTCCAAATCAAGTGCGTCTTTCCGAAGATGGTAAGTACCCTTTCTAATTCCAATTCCAATTCCAATCCCTCTCTCGAGACAGTTTATTCCTCAAGACGGTCTGACACGTTTTTCGAAGAAAATCTCTTCGAAACAGTAAGTCCCTTTAAACCTGTCGACCAGGACGAGACCCCAAGTCCCCTAGATGGTAGAACGGTCCACCTTTGGCACCTGCCAGCCCGCCAATGTAAAAATGTCCGTTTAGGCACGCCTTTCGAGAAAGTTAATTCTCAGGCGCGAAGTCCCTTTAGCAGCTTCTTGAGATCAGGCAGTCTCGGGAATGATCGCAAATCGTCAGAGTAGCAAAAATACTTGCAAACATCGCAACCGTCAGAGTAGCGAAAATACTCGCAAACAGGTCAATATAGGGAATTGTCAACAAACCCCTATATCACTCGACCGCCGTCAGAATGGCGGAAACACTCAAAACACAAGTCAACACTAGTGCCTGCTAGCCCACTTTGGTGAAAAATGACCAAACTGCCCCTAGGGCCATTTTTCGGTACGTTTCTCGAGAACACATTTGGATCCTCAAAATGGTAGGTCCAGCCTTCCAAGATTGTCTTAAAGGCAATCCGACATGATTAGGCACCTTCTAATCAGTTTCAGGCCAATTCCGAGACTTTCCGGTCAAGACGACCAATTTGCCCCTAGGCATTCGAATGCCCCAGGAACCATACCGGCTCTGGGTATCAAACTGGTAACCTCTCAAGAATACTTCTTATAGTATTCCCAACATTTCTTTACTTTTCCAGATCATTCTGAGTTAGTTTCGATAAACTCAGGGCAAAATGACAGTTTTGCCCTTAGTGGGCCGGTCGCCATTTCTAGCCACACCGGCTCTGGGTATCAAACCAGTAACCCCCTGAGATTGCTTTTTATAGTATTCTCAACTTTCTGTTATCTTTCTGGATCCTTCCGAGTCAGTTTTGGTAAACCTGGGGCAAAATAACCGTTTTACCCCTGGTAAGCCGGTTGCCTTTTCTGACCACACCGGCTTTGGGAATCAAATTGGAAAGCCTTTGGGAACATTCTGAATAGTGTTTCCAAATCTTGAGTCTTTTTCCAGGATATTCCGGGTCCGTCCCGGTAGCTTTTCGGCCCGATTGACCGTTTTGCCCCTAACGGCCCAGTTAATCCTTCCGACACATCCTATCCTCATTTTTCAAGTCAAATACCTCTGAGACACTGTTCTAAGTGTTCCTGCCCTTTTCCTGGCCTTCCGGGCCAATCCCGATCCCTTAAATCCTTCCTAGACTTTTCGGAGTCACTCTTAGTGAAGCCAGGCTAAAAATTGCATGGTAGTCACTAGTACAGGCGCCCAAATCTTCCCAAGATACGTTGCTTGCCGACTTAACAAACTTTCCTAATTGGCTGGCACCACTACAAGCCAAGAAATGGCCTGGCGCCACTCCTAGTGGCGCCAGGGCAAAAGAGTGGCGCCAAGAGGAATTTTGCCCTGGCGACACTACAACAGGCGCTAGGTCTATCTCATGTCTATAAATACAGAGCCTGTTTCAGCATGAAAGAGGTCCGTAAACTCAATCTAAAAACTCTAGTTTTCGATACACAGAGCTCGTACACTTCCTAAACCCTAGCTTCCTTAGGTTTTCCAAACCCTAGCCACCATACACAAACCCTAGCCTTATATACACTCATACACACCCCTATACACTTATACACTAGCCTCCAACCCTTCATTGAAGACTTGGAGTTTTGCAACTACGAAGATTTGAAGACCAAGACAAAGCTCTTAAAGACTGAAGCGAAGACCGAAGAGAAAGTAAGAAAGCAAGGTGCGCAAAGCCAAGCAAAATAAAGAAGACACAAGGTAGGCTTCTTATTTAAATTTCCGCACTTCCCCCTCTCTCTTCTCTCTCCTAACCCACTTGGATTTTCTCTATTTTAATTCCCCATCTCTTTCCCCTCCTTTCTTTGCATGCTTGAAACAAGGGGACTCCCGATCCATGTGTAGGATTAGACTAGTGGAGGGTCACTGCGTCGGGGGCTTTCTTTTAGTCTAACCGGAGACCACGTGGGTTCGACCCCCTTGATTATGTGGTGAAGCCTTAACCTTGTATGTTCACGACCCAAATTTGCATTGGCATATCATGATTCTTGCATTCTTCCAAAAGTCATTTTCAAAATCGTTTTCAAACTTGTTTTCAAAATTACCTCCAAAATCTTCTTTTTCAAAACTTATTTCCAAAACAACAATCCTAGGGTGATTCTAGCCTTTCCATGGATAGGATTGCCTTAGGAAAGTGTCACATTTGAAGTGACTTTCATGGTCCATATTTTCAAACCTTTGTTATTTTCAAAACCACTTTCCTAAAGTGGTTCTAGCCTTCTTATGGTTAGAATCGCTTTAGGAAAGTGAGACATTTTTATACCTTCTAAAAACTCTCTTTTCAAAAGTCTCTTTTCCTAGAAATCACTTTTTCAATATACTTTCCTAAAACTCTCCTTTCCAAAGTTGTTTTCAAAAACTCCCTCCAAAAATCTATTTTTCAAAACTCCCTTTTTTAGCTCCTTTCCAAAATACTCTCCCCAAAATCCACTTTCTAAAAACGCTCCCTAAAAATCTTTCCAAAAACTATCTCCAACAATCTTCTACCAAAAATCTTTCTAAAAACTCTCCTCTAGGATTTTCCTTCTAAAAACTCGTTTCCAAAAACACACTTTCCAAAAACTCCTTTTTTAAAATCTCTTTCCAAAAACTCTATCTTTAAATTTACTTTCCAAAAACTCCTCTCTAGGATTTCCATCTAAAAATCTTCGTTTCTAAAAACGCACTTTCCAAAAATCCCTTTTCTTGATGCCCAAGTCAAGCCTTAGAGCTAGTAATTAGGAAAACCTAATTTTCTTTCCAAAAACATGGTTTTTAAACTTGCCTTAAAACCTAGGTTCCCAAAACCTCCTATTTTCTACGTCAAAACTATACAGTTCCAAATCTAGGGTTTCTAGAAACTTCCTTTTCCAAATCCTTGCCGAATCCTACCTTTCCTTTAGGAAACCAAGTCCAGTCTTCCCATTTAGGAAATTAGATACAATCTTCAGTTTTTGAAATCAAAATCAAACACTTCTTCTTAGAAACAAAATCCAATCATTTCCTAATCCAACTCTTTCCTAACTCAACTCCTTCCTAATCTCCTACTTTCCTAAATCTTAACTTTCCAAAACTTGAACACAAAAATCTTTTCCAAATTTTAAAATTCAACTTTCAAATCTTTCCTAATTCAACTCTTTCCTAATTCTACCCCTTTCCAAATCTTAACTTTCCAAATCCAAGTTTTCAAATCTTTCCTAAACTCAACCTTTCCTAATCTCAAGGTTTTCTAAAACTCAAACTCTAAAACTTCCTAAATCCTAAACTTTCTAAATTCGAAACTTTCAAACTCTAAAATTTCCTAAGTTCTACACTTTTCTAAACTTTAAATCTTTCAAAGTCTAAACCTTTCCTCATTCCAACATTTCTTAATTCCACATCCTTTCCAAACTCCAACTCCCAAATCTAAATTTTCAAATCTTTCTAAAACTCAAACTTTGAATCTTTAAAAAATTCTAAAGCTTTCTAAATTCAAATCTTTCCTAATTTAAAATCTTTCTAAAATTCTAAGCTTTTTAAATTCAAAACTTTCTTAAGTTGAAACTCTCCAAATTCTAAACCTTTCCTAAACTAAACTTTTCCTAATTCAAAACATTTCAAAATTCAACACTTTGCTATTTCGAAAACTTTCTAAATTTGAAACTTTCTTAAGTTAAAGCTTTCCTAAACCAAAACTTTCCTAAAATGAAACTTTCTTAAAATGAAAACTTTCCTAATTCGAACTTTTCCTAATTCGAATCTTTCCTGATTCCAAGTTTCCTAATCTTCCAAGTCCAATATTCAAGTCAATTCTTTTCTAAAATCTTTCCAAGTCAAATCCAATCTTTCTTTTATAAGTTCCTAAGTCTAGGTTTCCTAAAACCAAGTCTTGCAAAATCAATCTTTTCAAATCTTCCAATCAAAGACCAAATTTCTCTACTTTTCCAATTCCAATCCAAATTCCAATTTCAACTCTTTTCCAAATCAACTCTTCTATTTTCAATCGGACTTTTGTCCAAACTACGACTGACCTGATTCCTCCAAAGGGATACGTAGGCAACTCTCATGGGTGCGGTCTCCACATTTTTCAAATTTCCAATTCCACAACCTCTTTCAAATCTCCAATTCTACAATCTTATTCAATCTCCAATTCCATATCTATTTCAAGTTTCCAATTCCAAAAATCTATTTTCAAATCTCCATTCTCAATTTCTAAAACTTTTCAATTTCAAATCTATCCTTTCAAATCTCTCTTCTAAAATCAAATCAAATTCTTCTATTCCCAAATCTATTTTCAAATCAAGTCTTTTCTTGCACTTGCATATCATGCATCATATCTTTTAAAATATTGTTTTATAAAGTGGATAGGATTAAACATTAGTTAGTTAAAGACTCTCATAGATGAATCTAGGGTAGATTGACATGTAGGTACTGAAAGGGCGGGGTAGGGTGATGGCTTAGTGCGTCTTCCCTACCCGTAACCAACCTCCAAACCTAGGATTACTAATTTCAAAGACCAAAAGGAGTTATTTTTCAAAAAGGGCTTAATTATTTTTCAAAGGTTGCCAAACAACCTGTTTTCTTAAAAACTCTCTCTTGAGGAGATATTTTCAAAATCGTTTTCAAAAACCCTAAGTATAGTTTTCGGATTATGCTTAGTTTTTAGGTGACCTAACTCACCTTAATCAAGTTAGGTGGCAACTCCAAACTTTTTCCAAAAGCCCTTTATTCAAATATATTTTCAATTCAAACTTAGTCGCACTCATTCTTCTAGGAGGGTGAGTTCTAACGAGAGAGTACAGTGTTTTTCCTGCTTGTGTGTGTATTCCTCGAGTGCGAAAAATTTGGGCATGACAAGAACCTCACTGAAACATACGGAAACTGGGGTAGGAGATCAGAAGAAAGGACTGCATGACAGAGCGCAAGCTAAGATGAGAATACTGTGATGTAACCACAAGGAAAAGTAGGTCACACAATGTCAGCAAAATCATCTCAAAGACCTAGGAGAAAACTATACTCGTGATGGGAAGGAGCAAGCTCACATTCCCCAAAACAAAAGAGAGATAAGTCAGATGACCAAAGACGACCCAATGTCCTCTTCTTCAAATTCCAAATGCAAGAGATTCACAAGCATGAAGTAGTCTCCCATGGCTTCCCACGCTCAATTTTGCTGAAAAGCCTCCGATAACCTGTCACACGATCTCCAAGGCCCGGTGCTTCATCCTCAGCATCCATCTTCTCCTCAAAGGCTAGCTCGATTGAAAGGAATGGGTCGACTGGAGGCTTACTCCCCCTCCCACTCTAGCTGGAAGATGCTTGGCTAGCAAACCGCTGTCTACCTCTAGAACGGCTGGAGCTGCCGGCAGAATCTGCCATCATTACCTGCATCTGCCAACTTAAAAGGTAAATCAAGGTAAGATATGTTAATGTAAGGTATATGCAGCTCAAAAGACAAGAAATAGAAGCAAATAATAATAATAATAATAAATTCATAACAATAATAATAAAATAAAAGATACAACTTTCAATTGATCCTACAAAATGTAAGGTATATGCAGCTCAAAAGACAAGAAATAGAAGCAAATAATAATAATAATAATAATAATAAATTCATAACAATAATAATAAAATAAAAGATACAACTTTCAATTGATCCTACAAAATGTAAGGTATATGCAGCTCAAAAGACAAGAAATAAAAGCAAATAATAATAATAACCAAAAAAAGTAATAACAATAATAATAAAATAAATGATACAACTTTCAATTGATCCTACTCCAATCAACTCGAAAGATTTCTCAAACTTCCCCTTTTAAAAGTTCTTTTTCAAAATTAACTCTCACAAGGTTTCTTAAAAAGTTCTTTTTCCAAAGTCAATTCTCAAAAATTTTTTTAACTTTTTCCTCTAAAAATTCCTTTTCAAAAAGATTTTCTAGCTCTCTTTTTCCAAAAGTTCATCTTTAAAATCATTTTTCAAAATCATATCCCTTCCTAAAGTCCTTTTCAAAGTCAAATCTCAAGTTTTTCAATCCATCTCAAAACTTTTCTAATCCTTGTTTCAAAAAGATTTCCATTCCGATCAAGCTCCAGATTTTCTAAAACTCTTTCCTCAAAATGTCTTAAATTTTCAAGGTCTCAATTCTAAAAAATTGTTTCTTCTAAATTTTCTATCAATTCCAAAGTTTTTTTTAACTCTTCCATCCAAGGTCCTCATCAATTTTAAAGTTTTCTAAAATCCAAAAATCTATTTTCAAAAGTTTTTCAAAGTTTTTCCTCTAAAGTTTTATCTAAATTTCTGTTTTACAAAAATTTCTTCTAAGTTTTCTTCCAAAAGTTTTTCTAAAAGACCCCCCAAGTTTCTCGGAGTCTTCTCTGGCAAAAATGCCCCATTCTTAAGGTTCTCATAACTATCCCTTCAAAAAGTTTAATCTCAAAACCATTTCTTGGGTTTCCCGAGCTTTATCCTTTGAAAGCTCCGTTCTAAAAATATTCCAAAGGTTTTCAAAATTTCTTCCTTAAAAAGTTTCATGAGTTTCCTAAACTTTTTCCTTTCAAAAACCCATTTTCAAAAAGTTTGGATTTTTCAAGCTTTCACCTCAAAAACTTGTTTTTAAAATTTTAGGTTTTAAAACATTTTCCCTAAAAGTTTTGTTTCAAGTTTCAAAGGTTTTCCAAATCTTTCTAATATAAATCCAAATTAATTCATTTCCAAAATCAATTTCAAAATCATTTCACACAATCAACTTCAACTCCAAAATCATTTCAAAGTCAAGGTATTCCAAATTTCAAATTTCAAAAATCAAGACATTCCAGCTTTCAAACTCAAATTCCAATTTTCAAGCTCAAATTTTGAAACATTTTCAAAGTGCGTCCCTCCGATCACCTCGCGGTCAATGTAGAACTCTTACTTTATTGTTTTTTGTCTTTGACAAGTAAAGATAGAAAAAGAAGGGCAGCAGTAACCACCCCATTTTTGTCCGCTCAGCAATCTCTGGTCTATTCGGAGTCACATTCAAATCAATACAGACATATTTAAAGTCCAAATCAACTTTTCAAACTCAATCCGATCAATCAATCACTTCCCGAGCCCGCTGGGCCCAATAGAGGCAAAATGACCAGAATGCCCTTGTGGCATTGCTCAATCCAATTCCCATTGGCACGTCTTCTTGGAGATGATAAATCCCTGTTTCAATCTCAACCTTAACTTCAAGTCTAATTCAAATTCAAATAAAATTCAGCGCGCCTTTTATGAAAGTTGATCCCTCAGGCGATAAGACCATCCAATTTGGCACATTTTTCAAGAAAACTCTTCGGAACGGTAACTCCCTTCAAACCCATCGATCGGGATGGAACCCAAGTCTCTGAGATGATAGAATGGTCCACCATTGACGTCTGCTAGCCTGCAGCTTTCCGAGATCAGGCAGTTTTCGGAATAAACGCAAACTATCAGAGTGGGAGAAACACTCGTAAACATTGCAATTGTCAGAGTGGCGGAAACACTCGTAAATAGGTCGACATTGGGAATAATAAATCCCCTATGTCACGGGACTGAACTTGCCTCTTGGCCATGACACGTTTACCAAATGACGAGATGCCTTTGGAAACTAACTCGTTACAGACCATCAGAGTGACGAAAACACTCAAAACCTAGGTCAACACCAGTGCCTGCTAGCCTACTCTAATGAAAAATTACCAAACTGCCCTTTGGGCCATTTTCGGCACGTTTCTCAAGAAAGTACCTAAGTCATCAAAACGATAAGTCCACCATTCCAAGATCATCCCAAAGATGATCCGGCCTATTCAAGTGCCTTCCAGTCGGTTCCGGGCCAATTCTGGCACCATTTAGTCTAAATGACTATTTTGCCCCTAGGTATCTGAGTGCCTCTGGAAACTACACCAACTATGGGTATCAAACCGGTAACCTCACAAGAATGCTTCTAATAGTATTCCAACCTTCTAATACCTTTTCAGATCATTTCAAGTCAATTCTGGCAAACTCGGTACGAAATGATCCTTTTGCCCCTAGTGGGCCGGTCGCCTTTTCCAACCACACCGACTTTGGGTATCATACCGGCACTCCTTTAGAACACTCTGGATAGTGTTTCTAACCTTCAAGTTCTCTTATGAGCCATTCTGAGTCCAGTCTGGTGGTTTTCCGATCTAGTTGACCGTTTTACCCCTAAAAGTTTGGTTGACAATTCCGACCCTGTTTTTCAAGTCCGTTACCCCTAGGACACTATTTTAGGAGTTTTTACCCATTTCCAGTATTTCAAACCCTTCCCAGACTTCCAGAACATTCCCGGACCTTTCGGAGTCACTCCTAGTGGAGCCATGCCAAAAATTACATGGTAATTACTAAGATTGGAGCCCAAATCTTTTGCCTTACATATCATGGGTCGAAGATAATTTTTTTTCCGCCTTAAAAAATTTCCTAATTGGTAGTGGTGCCAAGCCAAAAAATGGCTTGGCACCACTCCTAGTGGCACTAGTGTATTTTTAAGCCTGACGCCACTACAACAAGTGCTAGGTGTAAGCAGCCCATTTTTGACCGCTCGGCAGTGTACACTCTGTCCAGACTTGTGTTCAAGTCATTGTGGGCATATTCCAACCTAAACCAACTTTCTAAGTCCAAATCCCGTCTGTCCATCGCTCCCCCCCCCCCCCCCCCCCCCCCCCCCCCCCCCCCCCCCCCCCCCCCCCCCCCCCCCCCCCCCCCCCCCCCCCCCCCCCCCCCCCCCCCCCCCCCCCCCCCCCCCCCCCCCCCCCCCCCCCCCCCCCCCCCCCCCCCCCCCCCCCCCCCCCCCCCCCCCCCCCCCCCCCTCGCGGGCCCGCTTGGCCCAAATAGAGGCAAAATGACCAAAGTGCCCTCAGGGGCATTGTTCTTTCCAATTCCAACTCCAATCCCTCTCTCGAGACAGTTGATTCCTCGAGATGGTAAATCTACTCCAATCAGGCACGTCTTTCCGAAGATGATAAGACCCCTTTCCAATTCCAATCCCTCTCTCGAGACGGTTCCAAATCAGGCCCGTATTTCCAAAGACGATAAGACCCCATTTCAATCCCTCTCTCGAGACAATTTATTCCTTGAGACGGTTCCAAATCAAGCACGTCCTTCCGAAGACAATAAGACCCCTTTCTAATTCCAATCCCTCTCTCGAGACAGTTTATTCCTCGAGACGGATCCAAATCAGGCATGTCTTTCCGAAGACGATAAGACCCCTTTCCAATTCCAATCCCTCTCTGGAGACAGTTTATTCCTCGAGACGGTCCGGCACCTTTTTTGAAAAAAACCTCTACGAAACGGTAAGTCTCTTTAAACCTGTTGACCGGGATGAGACCCTAAGTCCCTTAGATGGTAGAACGGTCCACCTTTGGCGCCCACTAGCCTTCCAATGTAAAAATGTCCATTTAGGCACGCCTTCTGAGAAAATTGACTTCTCAGGCACTAAGTCCCCTTTAGCAGCTTCCCAAGATCAGGCAGTCTCGAGAATAATCGCGAACTGTTAGAGTAGCGAAAATACTCGCAAACATCACAACCGTTAGAGTAGTGAAAGTACTCGTAAAACAGGTCGATGTAGGGAATTGCCAACAAACCCCTGTGTCATGACGACCGCCGTCAGAGTGGCGGAAACACTCAAAACCCAGGTCAACACCAGTGCCTGCTAGCCCACTTCGGTAAGAAATGACCAAACTGCTTTTTGGGCCTTTTTCGAGACTTTCGGGTCAAGATGACCATTCTGCCCCTAGGCATCCAAATGCCCAGGAACCACACCAGCTCTGGGTATCAAACTGGTAACCTTCTGAGATTACTTCTTATAGTATTTTCAACCTTCCTCTACCTTTCTGGATCATTCCAAGTCAGTTCTGGCAAACCTGGTACAAAATGACCGTTTTGCCCCTAGAGGGCTGGTCATATTTTTCGACCACACCGGCTCTGGGTATCAAATCGGTAACTTCCCAAGAATAGTTTTTATAATGTCCTCAACCTTTCTTTGTCCTTTCGGATCGATTCGAGTCAGTTCCGACAAACTCAGTGCAAAATAACCGTTTTGCCCTTGGTGGGCCGGTCGCCTTTTCCGACCACACCGGCTCTAGGAATCAAACCAGCAACCTTTGGGAACATTCTGAATAATGTTTCCAAATTTCGAGTCTTCTTCAGGGACAGTCCGAGTCCGTCTCGGCAGCTTCTCGATCCGATTGACCGTTTTGCCATTAAAGGCCCGGTCAACCCCTCCGACACATCTTGTCCTCATTTTTCAAGTCGAATACCTCCGGGATGCTATTCTAAGTGTTCCTGCTCTTTTCCAGCCTTTCGGGCCATTTCCGGTCCTTTAAATCATTCCCGGACTTTCCGGAGTCACTCCTAGTGAAGCCAGGCTAAAAATTACATGGTAGTCACTAGTACAGGTGCCCAAATCTAGTCAAAGATACGTTGCTTGCCGACCTTAAAACAGGCACCATTCCTAGTAGCGCCAATGTAATGTTTAGCCTGGCGCCACTACAACAGGCGCCAGTGCATTCCTCTCTCTATAAATATAGAGCTTCTTCCAACGTGAAAGGGTCCGCAAACTCAGTCTAAAAACACCAATATTCAATATACAGAGCTCGAACACTCCCTAAACCCTAGCTTCCTTAGGTTTTTCAAACCCTAGCCACCGTACACTGTCCAAAAGTTGACTAGGAGCTGTCCAAACTAGGTAATAAAAATCTCCCATTGTGTACACCTGAGGAGCATCGAGCCCCAATTGGAGGCCAGAGCAGAAAACCCCAGGCACGACCTATCAAGCTGGACGAATACGAGTCGCCCAAGCGGTTTGTTAGAGAAACTCCGGAGCAAACAAATGAAGGCAAGACAGTTAAGAAAGCTGACAATCACATCATCACCGCCAACTCACTTGGAACTCCGGGAGAAGCATCTACCTATCCTGCCTTGGCTAAAAATCTCAACCGTGGATGGAATGCAGACGAGGGCGCAGGCCCAAGACCTTACTAAAAATGAGTTCCTTGCACAAGCGTACAAGAGAGGGGTGTTTTCACCCACTTTCTTTCTATCCCCTTTACTTACTGTCTCTAAATTAATGTTTGCATTCTCTCAACTGCTTAATAACTCTATGCTTTCCATAAGGAAATGATAATAATAATTAAATAATAGTCTTTTATTCCATCACGGGTGTCTTATCTTCTCTTGGGAATGGTGGCTACTTTCTATACAAGAGGCATGGTGCATCTTATGGAATGATCTACTTTCTATAGCATGAGTTAACCACTCACCAAATGATCAGCTTTCCAGAGAGAGAGAGGATAAGGATGAGTGAGAATACTACCCAGAGGCAGCACTTGCAAGACTTTGAAGCTAAACGATGTGTGGCCAGTTTATCAAAAGGAAGATGAGCCATCTTTCACTTCACCACATATAAATAAAAGGAATGAATCACTAAATAAATAAACAGATGTGTTCATATTCCCTTTGTTTAACCCCTAGAGCCTCACAAAAAACGAAGTTTTCTTTGTCAACCCGGATCCACGACTGTCCCCCTCACTGTGCTAAGGCAACAATGAAAGCTTTATAGATCAAGCAATCTAATTCAAAGTGAAGAGCGGCCCTCATTTCATTTCCCATACAGTCAAAAGCAATCCCTTGCCAAACTTGTTGAGCCACCTATCCTTTTCTTGAAAAAACCCTAACCTAGGGATCACCGCCCACATTGGGTAAATTAAACTGTCGAGGAAAAAGCCTAAGGAAAAAGGGTCGAAGGATTATACATTTCACGAATGAATAGAAAGAAAAAGCAAAGGAAAGGAGTCACCAAGGGGCAAGAAGGCCAAAAAAAAAAAAAAATCCTTTAACGAAAGGCCTAAAGAAAATCATGATTGAGTCATCTTCAAAAGCATAATAAAAGGATCGAAAGAAAATAAAGTCATGTTTATCTCAAAAAGCATATAGAAGGCATGAAAGAACAAGGTCATTTTCACCCTAAGAAGTCATGTAAAAAGGCAAGGAGAAAATTCAAAGGTGATCCTAGGTTACGAAGAAACCCAGTAGAAACAATAGGTTCGAGCCTTTACCCTTTTCTTGCAAAACCCCGAAGCCATGACCTACATTACAACCCTATTAAAGTCCCCTCTAATTGAAAACATATTGCTTGATCTAAATGAGCTAGATATGCTGCCAAAGCTAAAGAAGGATGCTAATCCTACTAAAAAGTAGTCAAGGATGGTATGGATCTAAACCCTATCGAAAACAAAATCAAATTTGAGCCTACATATCCCGTTGTTTCTAAAACCCCATAACCTAGCCTGCATTACAGTCCCAAACAAAGTCTTCTCAGATTGAAATGATTGGCCACTTATCGCTCTGCCAAAGGCCAGGTAAGCTGTTGCTAAAACCTTAAGAGCTGAGAGTCGAGAGTCTTAGCCCAATAACCATATACACTAACCTCGAGGTAGAGAGCCGGAGGTGATCAAAAGGTTGAGAAAGGTTCAAAGTGCTATCATCCAATCAAGGTAGGGTTGTGCCAGAGGAGAGGCTAGACTCCCGAAGAGGAGGGAGTTACCATTCCCAGGACCACAAATCTAACAACACCCTATGTCATTCTATTAACATATTTCCAACCTATGCATATGTTAAAAAAAAAAAATCAGCATGGGCTTTGCACACATGGAATATAACTCCCTGTAGAAATAAAAGTCACCAACATCAACTCATGTAATAGATATCTAGCATCATCATACATCACATGCATCTGATCATATGCCTAGCTGTAAAGATCATAAATGTATCTGTCTATCCATGCATCTAAGTACCATAAATATTCATTTTTGTATAACATATCAAAATAAAACTGTCTAACATAAATACAACTCAGGGACAAGGGGCAAAAGAAGATCAGAGTCTCCACAAGGGGCGTACATCACAGGTCAAAGTCGATATCATCTAGATCAAAATCCCCGAAACCCAGCATCAAAGGAGGGGGATAACTACTCGAAACACCACCATCCTGCAGGGAAGATAGAGCCAAAATTAGCTACATGAAGGACGAACTAAAACAAAAGTAGAGCAAGAAGAAAGAAAGAATAACTTACCCCCCCCCCCCACCACCTAGCTGAGATAACCGAGCTATCAGGGAAGCTACTTCGGCCTGGTACTGATCTCGCTCCATCTAGTACTGATCTCTTTGGTCTCTTATAGCAGTGAACTCAGCCTGGGGCACATATCCTTTGGCTCGGCAACACAAGTCAACCACCTCCTGTCCAACAGCGTACCAGCTGACCACTACCTCAAACTGGGTGAAAGCACTGACCAAATGAGCCCCAAAGCGAGCAACATAATCTGTATCTGAGGGAAGCAAGAACTCGGCACTTGGCTGACGCTCTTGATAAGGGATAGGCACTCCCACCACCAGAGCCCCAAATATATACTCTGAAGGGGCTCCTGCTGATCGGAACTCCTCATGAAACTGCCGCCAGTGTCGCTCCCCGAGATAGGACTCCCAAGTGTCATCACTGAGAAAAGCAGCTCTCAACAGGGATAACAAGACCAAGTACCAGACTATCTCGTAATGGACTGATCCAATGAAGGGCTGCCAGGTCACATCCCTCGCCTCAATCAACTCCAGGTTAGCCCAAAGCGCCACAAAGACAGTAATCTCCGATCGTTGGGCTACCCGGTCACAAGCCCACCTCAAGGCACGAGGATAGAGATTATCCTCAACAACTTTAGGGCGACGAACGGGAAGGTACTCGTAGCTCCACCAGATGAGGAAGGGCCAGAAACTAGTCATGTTGCCCCAACGAGAAGAAGTTCGAACCGCATCGACCGAAGAAAGCAGCCAAAGGAAAAGGACCTCCAGTCCAGCTCAGATAAAGCTCCAAGATCGGCTACTATACTCACCAAACGATACGGCACGAGCGACTTGTTGTTATTGCAGAAGCAGCTAAAGATGACTTACAAAACAAGTCGTCGTCTCATGATATCCTGCCTGGCAGGCGATGGCTCAGTAGCAAAGGTACGGTCGTCTTGACTGATCCAAGAGACTGGGAAGGTAGAACGCTCAGGAGGAGGTAAGTCCAGTAGCAAACAGGCCTCGTCCCTATGACTGCATGCAGGGTGATCCGCCGGTCGACAAAGGAGAGCCCTGTAATAATCGCCCAATCCAAAGGAGTGGGACCTAACTCGAAGCTGACAAAATGAAAGGTCCCGGTCTCCCCGAACCACCACTCAACCAACGCCAGTACTAAATGCCGGTTTAGGCGGTTAGCCTGTAATCCTATAAAGGCGCCAAATCCGATCTCCGCCAAGAAGGCACGATATGATGGGGCAGCCCGCTGCATGGTCATAAAAACCTGATGAACAACCCCTCTGAAAGTTGTATGTACTCGCAAAGGAGGCAAATGCTGTCTAGAATACACACTGGGGTGGTAAGCAAGATCCCCGAGTGGTGGGACATCCGGTATCTATAGATCTCCCAAGTCAGCATCCGTCTGCTTATGCCGGGAAGAAGCTCTCCCGTAAGTGGTCACTTGATCCCCAGGGCCCGGTACCTCCTCCTCGGCACCAATCTCCTCTGCGAAAGCCTGCTCAACCGAAGGAAAAGGGTTGACAAGTAGCCTACTCCCCTGCCCACTTTGACTGGAGGAGGATCGTCCGGTAGATCATTGACTACCTCTAGATCGACTAGAGTCGCCAGTAGAATCTGTCCGGGCCGCCTTCCCTGAGCGGCGCCTCCTCTTAGAACCGTCATCACCCGCATCTGTCATCCTGAAAATGTAAGCCAAGGTAAGAGATGTTAACATACCATGCATGCAGTTCAAATAATAATAAAATAAAATAAACAACTAACACAAACAGAATGAATGAAAGATTTCAAATGATAAAACAAATTTCCTACATGCACATCTTGATTTTCCAACTTCAAATCATATCTCAAGGGTTTTCTGTCTTTTTCCTTCAAAAAGATTTTATTTCTAAAAAAAAAAAAACTTTTTCTAACTCGTTTTCCTAATTTCTAAAAATTTCGGCAGAATTTCATTTGAAAATGGTCCTTACAACACCCATGATATCAACACAAAACACAAAGCATGCACTTCACATTGTCACCATAACATAGTATCAGCACCCGTACATACTTTTCAATTTTTTAAAATTCTCCAAACACATGTTTTATTTTTCCAATAAATCAATAGTTTTCAAAAATGTCCTAAAATTCCTCAAAATTCTTTCAAATGTTTTCCAAAAATATTCCTACCTTTTTCAAATTTTAAACTCTAAAAATCCCATCAATTTCTTGGGTTTTCTCATTTTTCTAAATTTTCTAAGTATTTTCCTATTTTTCAAAAAATCAAAAATTCACCAAGTTTTCAAAAAATCACGAAACTTCATACAGTTGTTAAATACATTTTTCTAAGGCACTTAGCACAAAAATATAGCCAGAAAACCCAATGCCCAAGCTTGTAGACGCAAACCTCTTATTTTTGCAGAAAACCCCCTTCACATATTCACATATAATTACTCAAATTCAATCAAACAAGCACCAAAATGCGAAAATAATATCACCATCATGTTTAAAACACATCGCAACATCAATTTCCACTATTCACATGATTCAAACGAAGTTCTACACATCAAAATCAACAAAATTTGAAAACTCACTTTTTGGAAGTTCTCTGGCGAAATCTTCTCTTCCGGCGACTTTTCCGGTGACGTGGTCTCCTTCCGGCAATTACCCATGGTCTCCAAGAAGTACTCCTTCAATGTCCAAGATGGTTTCCTCGCAATGTCTTCCGAATTTGTAAAAAACTCCCAAAATCCTGTAACTCTTTGAACCAGAATTTTTTTTCTAGTTTTAATCTCAAGCTTGGCGCCACTAGCAGAGGCGCCAAGCTTCTTCTGCCAAAGGCGCCACTCCTAGTGGCGCCAGTGTCCAATTCTGGGCAGCTTTGCCCCCTTTCCCGCCAAATCTCATTTTCGAAGGCCTTTTTGGCCCGCAATCCGTTTTCGATCCTCGTTGCTGAAAGATTCCCTATGTCCGTCTCTCCGACTGCCTCGCGGTCAACATGGGACTCTTACTTTTATCATTTTTTGTCTTTTGACAAGCAAAGAGAGAAAAATAGGGGCAACTGTAAGCACCCCATTTTGGACCGCTCGGCAGTCTACAATCCATCCAGACTTGTGTTCAAGTCATTGTGGGCATATTCCAACTGAAACCAACTTTCTAAGTCCAAATCCAGTCTGTCCATCGCTTCGCGGGCCCGCTAGGCCCAAACAGAGGCAAAATGACCAAAATGCCCTTAGGGGTATTGTTCTTTCCAATTCCAACTCCAATCCCTCTCTCGAGACAGTTGATTCCTCGAGATGGTAAATCTACTCCAATTAGGCACGTCTTTCTGAAGATGATAAGACCCCTTTCCAATTCTAATCCCTCTCTCAAGACAGTTTATTCCTCGAGACGGTTCCAAATTAAGCACGTCTTTCCGAAGATGATAACACCCCTTTCCAATCCCTCTCTTGAGACAGTTTATCCCTCGGGATGGTTCCAAACCAGGCACGTCTTTCTGAAGATGATAAGACCTCTTTCCAATTCCAATCCCTCTCTCAAGACAGTTTATTCCTTATGACGGTTCCAAATCAGGCACGTCTTTCCGAAGACGATAAGACCCCTTTCCAATTCCAATCCTTCTCTCGAGACAGTTTATTCTTCAAGACGATCCGACACGTTTTTCAAAAAAAACCTCTTCAAAATGGTAAGTCCCTTTAAACCTGCCGACCGGGACGAGACCCCAAGTCCCTAGATGGTAGAACGGTCCACCTTTGACGCTCGCTAGCCCGCCAATGTAGAAATGTTCGTTTAGGCACGCCTTTCGAGAAAATTGACTTCTCAGGCACTAAGTCCCCTTTAGCAGCTTCCCAAGATCAGACAGTCTCGGGAATGATCGCGAGCTGTTAGAGTAGCGAAAATACTCGCAAACGTCACAACTGTCAGAGTAGCGGAAATACTCGAAAAATAGGTCGATGTAGGGAATTGTCAACAAACCCCTATGTCACGACGACCGCCATTAGAGTGGCAAAAATACTCAAAACCCAGGTCAACACCAGTGCCTGCTAGCCCACTTCGATAAAAAATGACCAAACTGCCCCTTGGGCCTTTTCCGAGACTTTCCGGTCAAGATGACCATTCTGCCCCTAGGCATCCGAACGCCCCGGGAACTACACTGGCTTTGGGTATCAAACCGGTAACCTTCTGAGATTACTTCTTATAGTATTCTCAAACTTCCTCTACCTTTCCGGATCATTCTGAGTTAGCTTCGGCAACCCTGGTGCAAAATGATTGTTTTGCCCCTAGAGGGCCGGTCACCTTTTCTGACCACTCTGACTCTGGGTATCAAACCGGTAACTTCCCGAGAATACTTTTTATAGTATCCTCAACCTTTCTTTGTCCTTTCAGATTATTCCGAGTCAGTTCCGGCAAACCCGGTGCAAAATGACTATTTTGCCCTTGGTGGGTCGGGCGTCTTTTTCGACCACACCGGCTCTGGGAATCAAACCAACAACCTTTGGGAACATTCTGAATAATGTTTCCAAATTTCGAGTCTTCTTCCGGGATAGTCTGAGTCCGTTCCGGTAGCTTCCCGATCTGAATGACCATTTTACCCTTAAAGGCCCGGTCAACCCCTCCGACACATCTTGTCCTCATTTTTCAAGTTAAATACCTCCGGGACGCTATTCTAAGTGTTCCTACTCTTTTCCAGCCTTCTGAGCCATTTCCGGTCCCTTAAATCATTCCCGGACTTTCCGGAGTCACTCCTAGTGAAGCCAGGCTAAAAATTACATGGTAGTCACTAGTACAGACGCCCAAATCTAGTCAAAGATATGTTGCTTGCCGACCTTAAACATTTCCTAAATGACTAGCGCCACTAGTAGTGGCACCAAGCCAAAAAATGGCTTGGCGCCACTCCTAGTGGCGCCAGTGTAATGTTTGGCCTGGCGCTACTGCAACAGGCGCCAATGCATTCCTCTCTCTATAAATATAGAGCCTCTTCCAGTGTGAAAGGGGTTCGAAAACTCAGTCTAAAAACACCAATATTCGATATACAGAGCTCGAACACTCCCTAAACCCTAGCTTCCTTATGTTTTCCAAACCCTAGCCACCATACACTAAACCTTAGCCTTCTATACACTCATACACATCCCTATACACTTATACACTAGCCTCAAACCCTCCTTTAAAGACTTGAAGATCTGCAAACCGAAGCCTTAAAGATTAAAGACGAGCCCTCAAAGATCTAGACTAAAGTGAAGCGAAGACCGAAGAAAGCAAGGCACGCAAAATAAACATGACACAAGGTAGGTTTTCATTTTATGTTTCCGCACTTCCCCCTCTCTCTTCTCTCTCCTAACCCACTTGGGTTTTCTCTATTTTAATCCCTCATCTCTTTCCCCCCTTTCTTTGCATGCTTGAAACAAGGGGACTCCCGGTCCATATGTAGGATTAGACTATTGGAGGGTCACCGTGTCGGGGGCTTTCCTTTAGACTAACCAGAGATCACGTGGGTTCGACCCCCTTGATTATGTGGTGAAGCCTTAACCTTGTATGTTCACGACCCCAAACTTACGTCGTGCATATCATTGTCTTGCATCTTCCAAAAACCGTTTTCAAACTCGTTTTCAAAGCTTACATTAAACTTGTTTTCAAAATTGCATCAAAATCTCCTTTTTCAAAACATGTTTTTAAAATCACAATCCTAGGGTGATTCTAGCCTTTCCATGGCTAGGGTTGCTTTAGGAAAGTGCTACATTTAAAGTGACCAATACGATCTATATATTCAAATCTTGTTGTTTTCAAAATCGCTTTCCTAAAGTGGTTCTAGCCCTCTTATGGTTATAATTGCTTTAGGAAAGTGAGATGTTTTTACACCTTCTAAAAAATCCCTTTCAAAAGTCTCTCTTGCTAAAAATCTCTTTTTCAACATACTTTTCTAAAACTCCTCTTTCCAAAATTGTTTTCTAAAAACTTCCTCCAAAAATCTATTTTTTAAAACTTCTCTTTTTAAACCCCTTTGTAAAACGCTCTCTTCAAGGTCTACTTTCCAAAAACGTTCCCTAGATTTCCTTCTTAGAAAAACCTCTTCCTAAATCTCTTTCTAAAAAACTCCTCACTAGGATCTCTTTCCAAAAACTCTTTCTCCTCAAAATTCACTTTCTAAAAACACTTCCTAAATTCACTTTTCTAAAAACTCTCTCCAACAATCTCCTTCCAAAAATCTTTCTAAAAAACTCTCTTTCCAAAATCTTCCTTCTAGAAACTCCCCTCTAGGATTTTCCTTCTAAAATCTTCGTTTCCAAAAACATACTTTCCAAAAACTCCTCTTTAGGATTCCCTTCTAAAAACCTTCGTTTCCAAAAATGCACTTTAAAAAACTCTTTCCTTAGAGCCCAAGTCAAGCCCTGGAGCTAACCATTAGGAAGCCCTAATATTTTTTCCAAAAACATGGTTTTCAAACTTTGCCCCAAACCTAGGTTACCAAAACCTCTTGTTTTCTACATCCAAGCTATACACATTTCCAAAACCTCTTTTCTACATCAAAACTATACACTTCCAAATCTATGGTTTCTAGAAACTTCCTTTTCCAAATCCTTGTCAAATCAAATCTTCCCATTTAGGAAACTAAGTCCTATCCGCCGTTTTTGGAAACAAAATCAAACCTTCCCTTTTAGACTCAAAATCTAAATCTTTCCTAGTTCAAATCCTTCCTAATCTTCCACTTTCCTAAATCTTAACTTTCGAAAACTTGAACACAAAAAATCTTTCCTAAATTTTAAAACTCCACCTTCAAATCTGTCCTAATTCAACCCTTTCCTAATTCTAAAACTTTCTAAACCCCAAATCTTTCCAAAATCCTAATTTTCTAAATTTCAAAATCTTTCCAAATCCAAAGCTTTCCAAGTTTAAAACTTTCTTAAGTTAGGGCTTTCTAAATCTAAAACTTTCTAAAATTCTTAATTTTCCTAAAACTTCAAATCTTTCCAAATCTAAAACTTTCTAAACTCAAAACTTTCTTGTTCTCAAAACCTTTCTTATTTCAAACTCTTTCTTAAAATGAAACTCTCTTAATTCAAAACTTTCCTAAGTTGAAACTTTCCTAAAGTCAAAACTTTTCTAAGTTGAAACTTTTTTAATTCAAAACTTTTTTAATTTCAAAACTTTCTTAATTTAAAAACTTTTCTAATTCCAAAACTTTCCTAAAATGACACTTTCCTAATTTGAAACTTCCCTAATTCGAATCTTTCCTAAATCTAGTCTTTACTAATCTTTCCAAGTTCAACTTTTGAGTCGAATCTTTTCTAAAATCATTCCAAGTCAAGTCAAAACTTTTCTAAGTCTCAAGTCTTTCTAGGTTTCCTAAAACCAAGTTCTTCAAAATCAAATTTTTTCAAATCTTCCAATCAAAGTTCAATCTCTCAATCTTCTAATCCAAATTTCCAATTTAATCTCTTTCTTCCAATCATACCTTCTATTTTCAATTGGACTCTTGTCCGAACTACGACTGACCTGATTCCTCCAAAAGGATGTGTAGGCAACCCTCATGGGTGCGGTCACAACATTTTTCAAATTTCTATTTCCATAACCTTTTTTAATTTCAAATTCCCCAACATTTTTCAAATCTCAAATTCTACACCATTCTTCAAATTTCTATTTCTACAATTTCCTTCCAATCTCTAATCCTACAATTTTCTTCAAGTTTCCAATTCCATGATTTATTTCTATTTTCAATCTTCAATTTCAATTTCCAAAACCCTTTTTTTTTTTTTCAAAATTCAAGCTTCTATCTCTTTCTTTTCAAATCAAGTCAAATTCTTTTCAAATCTTTTTCCAAATCTACTTTTCTAACTCTGTTCTCTTGCACTTGCATATCATGCATCATGTTTTTCTGAACATTGTTTTCTAAAGTGGATAGGATTAGACAGTTGTTAGTTGAAGACTCTCATACGTGAATCTAGGGTAGATTGACATGTAGGTACCGAAAGGGCGGGGTAGGGTGATGGCTTAGTGCGTCTTCCCTACACGAAACCAACCTCCGCACCTAGGATCACTGATTTCAAAGACCATAAACGGAGTTATTTTTTCAAAAAGGGCTAAATGTTTTCCAAAGGTTGCTAAATAACCTGTTTTCTTAAAAACCCTCTCTTGAGGAGATATTTTCAAAATCGTTCTCCAAAAACCCTAAGTATAGTTTTCGGATTATGCTTAGTTTTTAGGTGACCTAACTCACCTTAATCAAGTTAGGTGGCGACTCCAAATCTTTTTCAAAAGCCCTTTATTCAAATCAATTTTCAATTCAAACTTAGTCGTACTCATTCTTCTAAGAGGGTGAGTTCTAACGACACAGTATAACATTTTTCCCGCTTGTGTGAGTATTCCTCGAGTGCGAAAAATTTGGGCGCGACACTAGGTCAATCTTTTGTTTATAAATACAAAGCCTCCTCCCATCGTGAAGGAGGTTGGCAATCTAACTCTAGAAACTTTGTCTCTCGATATACAGACTTCGAACTCTCTTCAAACCCTAGCTCTCTTAGGCCTTTTCAAACCGTAATCCCTATACACTTTAACCCTAGCGTACATACACTCAATACATGCCTACATGAGCCTTCAAGCCAACTACTAAAGACTCAAGGTGCTGCAATCTCAAAGCTTTTGAAGATTAAAGTGACGTAAAGCAATAAAACAAGCAAATCAAAAAAGACACAAGGTTAGTTTTCTATTTACGTTTATGCAATTCCCTCCTTCTCTCTTATCCCTCCTAACCCACTTGGGTTTTCTTCTATTTTAATCTCCTATCTTCTTTTCCCCCTTTCTTGTATGCTTGAAATAAGAAAATTCCCGATTCATGTGTAGGAAAAATAATTGAAAGTTACCGTGTGATATCCTAAACCTCTGTTTAATTATATTAATGAGAATTTCTAGTTTATGCAATATTTAATGTTAATTATTTCTTATTTTGGGTCAAAAATGACCAATGAGAACTTGTGTTGTATCTTATGTTAGAGGTGTGAAACATATGAAATTATTTCCCATGTGTGTCTTCTTATAACACAAAACACACACACACATACACACACACATACCAACTGGTTGAGAGAGGGAGAAAGAGAGAAGGGATTGAAGGAAGAAAGGCTTGAAGGAAGAGATTGAAACCATTGAAGACTTCACCAAGCTTGGAGAAAGGTAAGACTTCATCTCTCTACAAAATTATATATGTATATGTATCTATATTGTGTTAGGAAATGGTATATATGCATCTATATGGATTGGGGTGTTTGGGTTTGTCTTGGGAGACTCCTTGAGTTCCAATTACTTTGAATTTGAGAGCTTATAGCTCAATATTGAAGAATTGTAGAGTTGGAGGTTGAAACCCCCAAATATATAAAATGTTAGGGTTTTGAATATTTTCCTTAAATCCCTTTGATTTAATTATTCTTTCTCCCCCATTCTGAATTATTGTCATCCTTTTGGGTCAATCTTTGAACCATAGAAGCATTTGTAAAGTTTGGTAGAGGTTGGGGTGGTTTGGGTTGGAAATCTAAGGCTTGGAGAACCCATTTTTTTGAACAAAATATACAGGGATTGTCAGGACGGGGCGTATTAGTGTCTTGACGATCAATTTTGAAGCTTGAGTAGCCATGGGTAGTCAGGACGCAACATTTAGCATCCTGACGATGGTGCTTTTGAGATATCAAGCCCTTGGGTCGTTAGGACGCAACATTTTGCGTCCTAACAATGGTATTTTTGGAAATGTCAGCCCTCGGGTCGTCAGGATGCTATTGCTGGCAAGTGTTTGACAACTCCAACACTATTTAGTAAAACAAGCATAACTTTCTCTAGAAAACTCAAATTGATGCAACATTTGAAGTATTAGAAACTAGACTCATAGATCTTTGTACCCATATAAACTTTGTTATCTAATTCTTTATAGATTGAGAGTTATGGAAGCTTAAACTTGACCCAAAATCCATACCAACAACATTGCTTTTCAAAATTTTAGTCCACTTTCCGTGAGGCATAATTTCTTCACCCAAAATATGTTTTTGGCCCATGATCTATCCAATTAAAGGCCTTTAAACCAATTTTAAAATGGAACTAGCCTTGAGTGTGAAATCATCTTTGCATGGTGGTTGGGACGCGATGAAGCAGTCGACGTCTCAGCTTTCATATTCAAACTTCAACTTTATGTTCTCGTTTTACATTGGGGCTTTGTCCTAGAGTTTAGCCTCGCTTTCCCATTATGAGAATGAGGTGTTGTTGAGTCGGAGTCGAGGGGTTTACGTGCTTAGTCTCGACTTATGTGTTATTGCTTTGCCTTAGAATCTTGTATTGATGTTTATTTGCTTCTACGTGCATTTTGTGTAGGAACACCTTGTTTGTAACCCATCTAATTGGAGAGAGTTGAGTAATGATATACTATGAGTAAAACTCTATTATTTTTCAAATGTTTTAAGCTCACCTCTATATCATGAATGTTTTCTATACAGTTTAATGCCTCAATGTTATGTTCAATTACAAATGTCATATTTCAAATGCATGCAAGTTATATTTATGTTATAAATGAAAACCATGGACTATAATGTTTAAATGAAAGAGATGCTAAGTTTTCAATGTATAGTGCTAATCAGGTTTTCTCGTGGTAAGACCTTAATTTAGCCCAATAGTCCTACAATAGGGGATGGAAAATAAACTATCTATATTGGGAGACATTCCTGGCCTAAAGAGCCTTAGTGTGACGTACATGGTTACTATGGAGCCTAGCTCATATGTCGAGTTGTAGCACACTTATGTTTTGAACCGAGAACTATGATATGTTCACATGTTTTTACGACAAGTTATGAAATGCTATATCAAGAATAATGTTATGTTGCATCTCTTTTTATGATACTATATTTCAAATGATGTTTACGTTACCTATGAGTTCCAAGCCTACGCTTTAAATGTTCAAAAGCTTATTTGCTTATGCATAAATGATTATCTATCCTTGTACATTGGATATAATTGCTAGTTCATGATATTTTCTCGCTCATATATCATTGTTATTCACTAAGCATTAGCGAGGCCATACGTGGATTTTGAGCTATGGCCCACAGGCCTATGTTTTGTATAATATTTAAGGGCTGGACCCAATGTTTTGTAATGATATAATGCTATAACTTTGGTAGACCTTGATTTGGTCCTTATGTAGTTATGTTTTGGATTAGGCACAACTTTACCATGAATGACATGGATTCTATTTTCAAGTTATCAAAAGTTCTATTTTTCGTAATTATGCATAATTCTAAATGATTATGCACAGGTGATCATCTAATTTATGTAATGCAGCCTTGGGTAGCCTTGCTACTGGTCGGTCATATACCCTAAAACCGTATAGGCCGGGTTACGGGGCGTGACATACCGTGTCGGAGGGTTTCTTCTAATTGAACCTTAGACCACGTGGATTTGGCTCCCTTGATTATGTGGTGAAGCGTAAACCTTATATGTTCACAATCCTATAGCATTATGCATATCATATTCATGTATCTCTTCAAAGTTGTTTTCTAAACTTGTTTTCAAAAACTTGCATCAAAATACCTTTCAAAACTTGCATTAAAATATTCTTCTTTCAAACTTGTTTTCAAAAATCACAATCTTAAGATAATTCTAGCCACTCCATGGTTAGGGTTGTTTTAGGAAAGTGTTAGATAAGTTTTGGGTGTAAACCCTAAAATTGATTTTTCTCAAAATCACAATCCTAAGGTGATTCTAGTCATTCTATGGTTAGGGTTGCTTTATGAAAATGTTATCTTTAATGAGACCAATATGGTCCATATTTTCAAATATTTGTTGTTTTTAAAACTACAATCCTAGAATGGTTTTAATCTTTCTATGGTTAGAGTCATTTTAGGAAAGTGAAATATTTTTAGAGACTTGTAAAAGTCCATATTCCATTCCCTTTCCAAATCGCTTTTTCAAATATCTTTCCAAACTTCTTTTCCAATCTATTTCCCAATACGCTTTCAAAAATCTCCTTCTAAAAACTTTCTCTCCAAAAGTTCCACTTTCTAAAAACTTATTTTCAAATATATTTCCTAAAAACCTTTTCCAAAAATCTCATTTCTAAAAACTCTCTTTTCAAAGGTCTACTTTCCAAAATCTCTTTTTTTGTGGAGTTCAAATCAAGCCCTAGAATCTATGGTTAAGAAACCCTACTTTTGACTTCCTATTTTTGCCTCAAAACCTAGATTTCCAAAACCTCTTTTTTTACATCCAAATCATAGATTTTCAAAATTCTATTTTCTACATAAAATCATAGATTTCCTAAACCTCTTTTTCATGTCAAATCATATTTTCTAAGTCTAAGATTTCCAAAACTCCACATTTTCAATTCCATGTCAAATCTAATCTTCCAACTTAGGAAACCAAATCCCATCTCCAATTTAGGAAACCAAATCAACTCCTCCTATTTTGGAAACAAAATCAAATCATATCTTTTTGGAAGTAAAATCCAATATTTTATTTTAGGAAATAGAAATCAAATCTTTCCTAATTTCAACTTTTTCTAATTCCATATCTTTCCGAATCTCAACTTTCTAAATTCTAAATTATGAAATCGTTCTTAAACTCAAATCTCTCTTAACTTCAAGTATTTCCAAAACTCAAACTTCCAAGTCTTCCTTAATTTCAAATTTTTCTAAATCCAAACTTTTCAATTCCAAATCTTTCCAAAATTTTAAGACTTTCTAAATTTCAAATCTTTCTTAAATTAAACTTTCTAAATTCAAATCTCTCCAAAATTAACCATTTCCTAATTTGACAGTTTCCAAAAGTGGAACTTTCCTGTTTTGAAACTTTCCTAATTGCAAGATTTTTAAAATATAATCTTTCCTAAACCTAACTTTCTAAATTCATTCAAATCAAGTGGTTAAGTCAAGTCTTTCTAACTCAAGTCAAATCTCTTTTCAAATCTTCCTTAAATCCAACTTTCCTAATTCTAATATTTCCTAAGTCGGACCTCTCCTAAATCGAACTTTTCAAATCTAAATCAAATCCTTCCTAATTCAACTACATGCTCCAATTTTAGGTTGTTTCAACCATAGGATACCTAAACCCTAGTTCAACACTAACCCTAAAGTTAGGAAGTTTCAGCTCTTTTCTAAACCAAGATGGTTTTCTAATTTCAAACTTCAAAATGTTTTCAAAACTCAACTCTATCTTCCAAATGTAGTCCAAGTTTTTTTTCAAAAATCAAAACCCCTTTTTCAAGTCTAATCCTAAGTCTAGTTTCAATGTCGAATCAAATCTCGATTTCATATCTTCTTTTCCAAGTTCAAATCAAATCACTTTTTCAAATCAAACTCTTTTCAAATCAAATCTCTTTTCAAAATAAAACTCTTTTCAAATCAAATCTTTGTAAATCCAACTTTTCAAAAACCTCAAAGTATCTATTTTCAATTGGACTCTGGTCTGAACAACGACTGACATGATTCCTAAAAAAGGATACGTAGGCAACCCTCATGGGTGCGGTTACAACGTTTTTTCAAACTTCCAATTCCATGGTCTATTTCAAGTTTTAAATTTTAAAGTCTATTTTCAAATCTCAAATTTCAATTTCTAAAACCTTCTTTCAAAAATCAAATCAGGTCTTTTCAAAAGTCAAATCTTTCTTACACTTGTATATCATGCATCATGTCAACTTCTTTATAAAGTTCTTTTCAAAAGTGGATAGTATTGGACTCTTATTAATCAAAGATTTCAAATGAGTGGACTTAGGGTGAATAGACATGTAGGTACTGCAAGGGCGGGGTAGGGTGATGGCTTAGTTCGTTTTCCCTACATGTAACCAACCTTCGAACCTAGAATCATTATTTTCAAAGACCAAAATAGAGTTATTTTCAAAAAGGGCTTAAATACTTTCAAAGGTTGCCAAGTAAACTATTTTCTTAAAAATCCTCTCTTGAGGAAGTTTTTAAAACCTTTTTCAAAAATCCTGAGTGTAATTTTTGGATTGTTCTTAGTTCTAGGTAACCTAACTCACCTTAATCAAGTTAGGTGGTGACTCCAAAACATTTTCCAAAAGCCCTTATTGAAAATCAATTTTTAATTCAAATTTAGTCGCACTCATCCTTCTAGGAGGATGAGTTCTGATGAGAGAACACTGTGTTCTCACTTGTCAAAATTTGGGCACGACAGCCAACTCAAAGATCAACCCTCATGTATCCGGGGGATTTGTGGGAGTTACTGCCAAAACCTCTAATAACGAGGGGTTCTCGAACTAATCGCTCTTTTGGCAACCCCATGGCTTGGAAGATGGTGTAAGGCATGATGTTTACCGATGCTCCACCATCCATGAAACCTCTTTGAAACTCTATTTCTTGTATAAAAATTAGAAAATAGAGGGGTCGGCTATGGGGATAGGGGTACATTCAGTCCGCCTTAGAGAAAGTGATGACAAGGTGGTTTTCCTTGAAAAAGCGCTTGACCAAGCTGCCGATCTCCATGCAAGCTTCGCCATTTGTATTGACTACTCATAAAAGGGCTTTGTTAGCCTCGTATTTGGTGGCAGACAATAGGCCAAGCTGATCGAAGAAATGTTTAAACTTTGTGGAGTTTTGAAGAACAGTAGCTCGATGGTGGTTGAAATTTGGGTCCCGCGGCTCAGGCTTGGAGATTTGTCATATGGCCAGTTCTTTAGACACATCATGGAAGGAAATCATAAGGACGACATTGTTATCATTCCGGTGCTTGGGGAGGGGGTCATTGAGTACATCGGTCTCCGGGAGTTGTAACGTATCATCTTGCTTTCGCTTATGGAAAATGCGCCTGAGGGCGTAACAGTCTTTGGTGGAATATGTGATGGTCTGGCGGTAGATGCAGAAGTTAAGCCTTCCCTTATCTTGCTTGGTAGGTTGCTTCTTGACTTCTGGCAAGACGATCTGGCCATCGGCGACCCAAGTTTGTAGCAGCCCCGCGGCTATTTTGGTAGATACGGGCAATGGAGCGGGGTCTTTGCCAAAAGGGCGCTTCCTACCACTAAGGTTGCCGCAAATTACTGGGGCGGCCGCATACACAAATGGTCGGCGTAGGGGGCTTCTCCACGAGAGAAGTGGTTTGTGAGGAGCCTGAGAGTGGAAGTTGTTGCGCGTAGAGTCTCTCACCCCGGTAGTAATGTTTTGCGCAGCGGTGATAAGGCTAGCAAAATCCATGAGGCCTTCAACAAAGGATGATAGGCGAAGATTTGATTAATTCCTTACTTAATAAAAGATTACCATAGTGGATCCTTATATTTGAGATACATGAACCACCATAAATTTATTTACATACATACTAGTGCACCTTTTTCGGAGACAACAACTATGCATTTGAGAATCAAAATCATATGAACCAATGCAATTCCAGTAGATCCAACGAATGCCAAGCAACAAGTCCTCTCTCCAACTTGATATGAGACAATGATTGCACTAAACTTAGGACCATCGATCAACTTATTGTGGGCTTTATTCTTGGTTAAATATTAATTAGATTTGCACTTACGGTAGTTAGCTCTTATGCTAACCGTGTGCTAACTACCATAAGTAGCTAACTCATGATCATCATTACCAAACTAGCATTCTAACAGGAATACGCTCATTTCAAATCAAATAATGGATGGTAAACCCTATCAAGCTCACACTTAACCTGAAAGATAAGCTAATGTTCCCAAATTTTCATAATAATTTTCACTCAAATGATCACCTCTCTCTTATTTCTTCAACTAGCTAGTGGGTGTCCTACTAATTGCGATATCCTTGAGGAATTGTCCTCTTCTAAGGGTATATGTATTGTATATGTAGGGCCAAGTAAAACCTAGATATTCAAGCGGTATACATATAGCTTTCTTTTTTTTTTCTTTTTGGGGGAGGGGGGAGATGCTGGGGTTCGAGCCCAAACCATAAGTCGGCTTAGCAAGAACCCTTACCATTGGAGCAAGCCATTTGCTTGGAATAATTGTAATAACTATGGAAACTCACCTAAAAGAAACTAGCTAAGAATGTATCATTTGGATTCATTCCTCTTATTCATATATCAAGATTCCTTTGCAAACTTCCGATGTGAGACACAATACACACCAACAAGGACGGAACTAGAAATTTTCTTTTGGGGGGGCCAAGAAAGTGTTGAAAGATTTTTATTATGCACCAATACATGCAAAACTTGAAATTAAAATGATATTATGGTAGCTAAAAGAATTGTTATATCAAATGATATAAAAGGACTGTAATGTTGAAAAACATATAGCTTCAATTAAAATATGTTTCAATTGTGTTTCGGGTAATAAATGTAAGATATTAAAAGAAATTTTGATTTTTCAAAAATATATACTACAATACAAGATATTGTGTTGAGAAATGAGAAAAATGTTTGTATAATAATTTGGAAAGAGATAATAGTATCGTGAATGAGAGATTCTTGGCTAAATTTATAGAATTCTATTATTTACTTTAGATTGGGACAAAATCTATCAAGGAAATGATAAGCTTCTTATTTTTATTTTTTCTCAAAATTTAGGTTTTGTGGGGGGGAGGGGAGGGGGACACAACATGATAATTTAGGGAAACCTTTCAAAATGGAAGTCTAATTATACAAGGACTCTCAAGAGAAACCAAAATATTTAGGGGGGGCCATAACCCCAGCTCAAACGCCTTCACTTGGTCCCTGCACGCCAATATGAATCTTCACAATAGTCTTTTTATAATGCTCAACTTTTTACTTTTTAAAGTGTGGCTTCTTTTATGAAAGGACCGTTGAATTCATCGTGATCTAATCCTTGCCTTTTAATTATTCTATGAAGATGCATTTTAATATTCTAGTTGTTAAGCTCAATTTATCATTTTTCACTTGACTTTCTTCCTTTTCTCACATATATGTGGGTTCTCCTACCTATGTAGGGTCGAACACTCTCACTTAGTAGCGAGGCTTTACAGGAGAAGGAAAGTCATGTAGTCCTCCAAGATTGGGTAGACATTGGTAGACTAGAATCTCTAGACTTGGCCTCCTTAATTAGTGTAAGTTCATACTTTTTATTGGCTAAATCTGTGAGTCAAAAACTTGTAATAGCTTTAGATATTTAAGTTGTTAAAGGGATGGCAATTTAAACAAATGCTAAGAAGTGTTTAGAATGCTCGAAAAAGTTTCAAAGAATGAAAAAGTCATCACAGCAGGTTGTCACTCCCTTGAAGCTTCCTTGGCGCTACTGCGAGGTGCCTGGAAGAACAACAAAGAGTGAAGCTGTCTCGAGAAGTGAATGAAGTAATAGAGGTTGGCGCTACTTTGAAGCTCCCTTGAAGCTACTGCGAAGGATGGACAACAAGTGATGTTGTCTTCATACTGCCTTGGCAATGTGGCCTCAGTTGATGAGAAGAGTTTTTAAGGAACAACCATTGGTGCTCCCTTGAATCTCCCTACTCACAATGGCTACTATCGAGAATTTATTTTGAAAACTTCCATGAGAAACTGTTGGTCAATATTTGTGTCAAAGTAATGTTTTGTATCGATTTTGCATTCCTTTGACACAAATATTGACCAACTGTTTCTCAACTATTGGGTCCTAGACTTTAAGGGCTTTTTCTCGAAACCTCTTAACAAATGAGAAGAGGCCTTCAGTTTCCCCTTAGGACTCATGGATGAGGTCAAACACCAAAAAAGGTTCGTCTGCATAAAAGAATTTTCCATCGAATTTTTGCACCATATCATCCCAAGAGAGGACAGAATTGGGTAGCAGGTTGGCATACCAAGAATAGGCTCGGTCAGAAAGAGATTTAGAAAAATCTCTTTGCCAGAGGTTAAGATCGGCTGCGTGGATGCCTAGAGAGTCTACAAACTGAATGACGTGTTCTTTGGCATTTCCACTTTTTCCATCAAACTTGGTGAATTTGGGAGCAACGTACCCCTTTGGGTACGGCAGTTTCTGTATGGACTCAGCATATGGTGGACGGAAGTCAAGTTCGCCATTGAAAGGGGGAGCGGTGGTTTCCTGCCTAATCACCGCTCGCATCTGGTCTTGTAATTAGGCAGAGGTAAGGACTGGATCAGGTTAGAATAGGGCTCGCTTGATCAATCTTTGGAGAGGATTTGCGTTATTGGTACTGGGGTTAAGTGTTTGGTCAGGAGTGGTGGGTTCCAAGCTCCTGGTTACACACTGAGTAGCTTCAGTGCCAGACAGGTCGAATGGGATTACGAGAATGGGAGCGAGAGTGCTGGGGGCAACTCGCTCGCTCTGCATGGTGCGTATGGTTTCCATCAAGGCCTGTTACGACTTTATGAGAGTAGAGATACTATCGTTGAGTGTCCGAATCTGCTCGCCTTGGGATTGGATGGATGAAAGGACTTGGAGGCCTTGGTCTTCTAGGCGGATGCTAGGGGTGAGTTCCACCTCTGCGTCGGTGGCCTAGCCGGTGTTCTGGCTAGAGTTCGTCATTTCGTGAGCTCCAGTCATCTCCAGTGGAGTATTATTTGCGTGGTTGGACCAAGAGCCTAGGGTTGACCAGGGCGTGGGCCAGTTTGAAAGTCTTGACAGTCACCGAAAATGGCTCGCTAGGGTCTCCTGGCTGTGGATAGGGCGAGAACCAAAGGCAGTCAAGAGAGCGAGGTCTACGAGCCTGTGGTAGCTCGGTAATAAATGTAATTAAGTTGTCTCTATTTTTCATAAATGTGCTGAGAGTATTTATAGTGGGTAGTGATTGACACTGTGTGGACACCTGGTGCCCCCGACTAGACAAGCCTGAGCCTCACCATCATGACCTTAAGAGGCCATGTCAGGGCCTCGCCAAGCGATTGGATGTGCACTGTGCCATGGCGTCAGGCACTTGTCTAGCCACATGTCTATTGTATTAAATGTGCATCGGGTCAGCATTTAATGCTTAAGATATGGTATTCGAGTGGTTTCGAGGGTAGATCTTTTTCTCTTAGCTGGTTAATGGGACTGGCCCCCCGTGCACTAATGAGGTGCGCGACTCAACGGTCCCTTTGGTTCTAGCCTCCATTCTACTGTCCATGCAAAAGGGTCCCGAGTGAGGGTAAGCTAAGTTAGGAGGTTAGAGGCCTGAGCCTGTTAGATGGTAAGGCACAGGACCTCGAGGCATATTAGGCGCGAGGCTTGTCTCGCACGGATGATCGTTTTGGCTGGAGCTATGCAAGCGCGGGGCCTGGCTTAAATGGAGCTCTTGGAGTTGTTTGAACGATGCTTAGTTATGGGGCGCTGAGCCTGGCGTTGGGGTGAGGCCTCTGAGCCGATTCATCCAAGTAGTGTTTGACCCATGTTTGACTTTGAGGTACTCAATGAATCCACATGGTCTGCCAGGTGGATAGGTGGGGTGCCAGGTGGCACCTGCTAACTGGGTACCTACATATTGTAAGCGTTCTTGCAACTATTTAACATTTATGCTAGTGCTTCGTTTGGTTCAGATGATTGGAACAGTGGTTTTTTTTTTACCCCTATACAATAGTTCTCCATATAAAAATATTGTGTCAATTTTTTTACTCACAAGACAAAATGTAATGGGACCCATATTACTAAATGCACATGGGACCTGTGTCTTACAGGTGAGAAAATGGATAGATAAATTAATTAAAGTATAATACTTTCCTTTTTTTTTTTAAACACTGATACAATGACAAAGTAATTTAGTGGAAGTGCATCATGCATGAAGAACATAAGTTCATAACAAAGGATGATAGGCGAAGATTTGATTAATTCCTTTCTCAATAAAAGATTACCATAGTGGATCCTTATATTTGAGATACATGAACCACCATAAATTTATTTACATGCATACTAGTGCACCTTTTTCGGAGACAACAGCTATGCATTTGAGAATCAAAATCATATGAACCAATGCAATTCAAGTAGATCCAACGAATGCCAAGCAACAAGTCCTCTCTCCAACTTGATATGAGACAATGATTGCACTTAACATAGGACCATCGATCAACTCATTGTGGGCTTTATTCTTAGTTGAATATTAATTAGATTTGCACTTACGGTAGTTAGCTCTTATGCTAACTGCACGCTAACTACCATAAGTAGTTAACTCATGATCATCATTACCAAATTAGCATTCTAATAAGAATATGCTCATATCAAATCAAAGAATGGATTGTAAACCGTATCAAGCTCACACTTAACCTGAAAGATAAGCTAATGTTCCCAAATTTTCATAATAATTTTCACTCAAATGATCACCTCTCTCTTATTTCTTCAACTAGCTAGTGGGTGTCCTACCAATTGCGATATCCTTGAGGAATTGTCCTCTTATAAGGGTATATGTATTGTATATGTAGGGCCAAGTAAAACCTAGATATTCAAGCGGTATACATATAGCTTTTTTTTTTCTTTTCGAGGGAGGGGGGAGATGTTGGGGTTCGAGCCCAAACCATGAGCTGGCTTAGCAAGAACCCTTACCATTGGAGCAAGCCATTTGCTTGGTATAACTGTAATAACTACTGAAACTCACCCAAAAAAAAACTAGCTAAGAATGTATCACTTGGTTTCATTGCTCTTATTCATATATCAAGATTCCTTTACAAACTTCCGATGTGAGACTCAATACACATCAGCAAGGATGGAACTAGAAATTTTCTTTTGGGAGGGTCGAGAAAATGTTGAAAGATTTTTGTTATGCACCAATACATGCAAAACTTGAAATTAAAATGATATTATGGTAGCTAAAAGAATTGTTATATCAAATGATATAAAAGGACTGTAATGTTGAAAAACATATAGCTTCAATTAAAATATGTTTCAATTGTGTTTCGGGTAATAAATGTAAGATATTAAAAGAAATTTTGATTTTTCAAAAATATATACTATAATACAAGATATTGTGTTGAGAAATGAGAAAAATGTTTGTATAATAATTTGGAAAGAGATAATAGTATCGTGAATGAGAGATTCTTGGCTAAATTTCTAGAATTCTATTATTTACTTTAGATTGGGACAAAATCTATCAAGGAAATGATAAGCTTCTTATTTTTATTTTTTCTCAAAATTTAGGTTTTGTTGGGGGGAGGGGAGGGGGACACAACATGATAATTTAGGGAAACCTTTCAAAATGGAAGTCTAATTATACAAGGACTCTCAAGAGAAACCAAAATATTTAGGGGGGGCCATAACCCCAGCTCAAACCCCTTCACTTGGTCCCTGCACGCCAATATGAATCTTTACAATAGTCTTTTTATAATGCTCAACTTTTTACTTTTTAAAGTGTGGCTTCTTTTATGAAAGGACCGTTGAATTCATCGTGATCTAATCCTAAGAAGTGTTTAGAATGCCCGAAAAAACTTCAAAGAATGAAAAAGTCATCACAGCAGGTTAGCGCTTCCTTGAAGCTGCCTTGGTGCTGCTACGAGGTGCCTGGAAGAACAACAAAGAGTGAAGCTATCTTGAGAAGTGAATGAAGTAACAGAGGTTGGCGCTGCTTTGAAGCTCCCTTGAAGCTACTGCGAAGGATGGACAACAAGTGGTGTTGTCTTCATGCTGCCTTGGCGCCGCAGCCTCAGTTGACGAGCAGAGTTTTTAAGGAACAACCGTTGGTGCTCCCTTGAAGCTCCCTACTCATCGCGACTACTATCGAGAATTTATTTTGAAAACTTCCCTATTCATCTAGGATTCTCTCTCAACTCCTATATAAAGCAAAGGTCGATTCTTAAAAAGGTTAAAGAGTTTTTAGAGAGCAAAAAAACATATTCTAAAAGATCTTTTAAGAGCTCCTATGAAACCCTAACAGCTAGTGGTGCCTTCTTAGCAAAGAAGAATAACTTCAAATATTCAAAAGTTCGAAAAGCTGGTCTTTATGGTTCATCAAGACATTAATTCACGGTGTAAGTTCATCGTGGTTTAAGTACGGGAGAACAGTGAGTTGCAGTGTATTCAAGCAACTTCGTATTAACTTAGATTCATGGGTTTCGAATTGACACTGTTGTAAGTCATCGTTACAAATTGATCGATTGTTTTTTAGTGCTTGGAACTTGGGTTAGACTAGATCCCTTAGTTTTTTCCTGTTTTGGATTTTCACGACAAAAATCGTGTGTCTATCTGTGATTGCTTTACTTTTCATGCATGTGATTTTAATTATTGTGTGATTAATTAGCTTAGTTAATTGATTTTAATCAAGCACACCTCCAAGCGTTTGTAAATGCAAATAGTTAGAAAATTTCAATTAGTACCAAAAAAAAAAAAAAGTATCTCTTAGAATTTGATTGTTTTAGCTTTAGATTAGGATTTTCAAGAGTTATTTAGCTTTGAATTGAATCTTAATCTTAAATACACTACTTTAATCTATGCACGGTTGTTAATGATTGGTGCGTTCATTTCTTTACTTGGCAATCAATTCTTAATCTTATATATATATACAAATATATATATGTATATGTATATATAAAGCATTTTACTAGTACAATTATATTTTATCACCTTCAAATAAGTTGTTGGGTAATGAGAAATATACATAATGATAAGACTGAGTTATAGCCCTATCACTTTCACATAAATAACTAATAAAGATGTCCTTTAATTATAAAATTGTAACTATCACATTATTCTTGTGCAATATTATGTACATATATTTTAGAAGAATAGCATTTTTCTAAGATTGGTAGTCGAGCATGAGTTTCAAACCTCTTGAAAAGTTGACGTGGGAATTTCTGTTTTTGGCAGTAATATGGTTCATATGGAAGACTAAGAACAGCCACATCTGCAACAACTCCCCTGTTAGTTGGGTGGAGGTTGCTTTCGAGATTAAAATGCAGGCGGCGTTATGATTAATTGCAAGTTTGTCCAAGATTTCATTTTTTATTGATGACGTTCTGTATTCATTAGATGGTGTGAGGAGGTGCTCTTTTTAATGGTTAAGGGTACTGCTTTATTGCTTCCGGTAGGTAGAAGTGCTCTAGTGTTTGTGCTAGTTTCTCATTAAAAGTAACACTAGCTGTGGTAAAGATGGAGTATAGGTTGTCTTAGCTGGGTTTTGTTGTAGTGGTTTGACCTATTCTGGGTGTTGTCCCCAGAGGAATAGGCCTATCCCCTCACAGTACTTGTTGTTTTACATTAATATAGTTTCTCCTTTTGCTATTTCAAAAAAAAAAAAAAAAATTGTTTTTGGGTTTTGTTACAAAGGATCAAAATATCAACAGCAAAGCAACGTCTTCTACGTTTCCAACATAAAAGGTCAAATTTAATGAGCCAGTAGAGAAATAATATTAGATTAGGAGAAGGCAACGTTGCAACAACTTGGGCAAGTACCACGAAGACCAAATGACATATAACACAAAATTTTTTCCTGCCGCAGTCATGGAACTGATGAAAATTTTGACACTCATTGGACAATGTCTAATAACCCAAAGAATGTCCTATATATATATATATATATGTATACATATGCTTTTGTGCATGCGTATGTTTTTTGTCATAAAACGTTGGGTGAACATCAGGCTCGCTATAAAGTCAGACTTTGCACCTGTTATCATGGTGGGCATGGGTAAAGAGAGATGGTGGGTTCGGCCATGGCCGACTGGCTTGTACTATAGTGAGAGGAAATGAGGTATTTAGAGAGAGAAAGCATGAGAGAGACCGAGATGGAGACTGGCTCGGCTACAGAGAGGGTGGCTCATGGTGGGTTCTAAGGCTGATGATGTTTTAGAGATTGAGAGGACGAAAGCGAGAAAGGAGAGGTGGCGGCTGGCGGCCGTGAGTGGCTAGTCCCGTCCAAACCTGGTTTATCTCTCTAAAACAGGTTCGGACATGGTAGAGTAAATTTAAAGAAAGAAAAGTTTATTTATAACACTTTACTTGCTCCGTTAACCAGTTAGTGTATTGCACTTTATCTTGAAGTACAAGAAGTGCAAGTGTAGGTTTTTAAAGTATAGGGGTATATGTGTTTTTCAAACTAAGCACAACAGGGTAAAATAAAAATACATCTAATAACATTTATCATCCAAACTGTAAATTTAAACCAATTCAAGTAGTCCTCCTCATAGGGAAATGAGAAATTAAGAAGCTAAAGAATATCCCCACTTCATTTTATGTGTGGTGTTGTGCTGGACAAAGAGCATGGTGCTAGTAGCGGCCACCACATTGACAATGGTTGGGGCAGTACTCCAATCTCTGGAAAGGAAAGTGCAAATATTATCATAGAAATGCAGGCATGGGACACCCATTTTCTTAGTACATGAAGGAATCATATCAGGATTATGGTTGGAAGAGCTGTCTAATCCTCAAAGCTTTTTTGGTGATTCACATTTTGATGGGCCTCTTGTTGTTTCCGTTTTCCTTTTGCATTGCCACTTCACTGCTTTCTCCCATTCATCATTTGATAAGATAATGAAATGAAGAACCACATGGGATGTGTTTGTGTTATAAATATCAAATTCTTCCCCCACAACAATGCAACCACTAATTCACAAGCATCAATGGAGCTCATATAATTGGTTTAAACCCCATGAATCTAGACCTTATTATGCTAGTAAATGACTTTGTGGGTGTGCTTTCAATTTTAGGGGTGTTACTTGGTGCAATAGCCAAAGCTCAAGCCTTGAGCAACTAAGGATTAAATCTGTCTAATTTTACCCGTTCTCACATTTGTTAGAATAACTATGATGCCATGTTAGAATAAAATATAAAGAGAAGAAGAACCCTTAGAAAGAGAACAAACTTTTTGTATGATAATGATTGAAAATTATCGTTTTACATTAAGGGAGAGCCTCTATATAAGTTTAAGAAAAGTGTTGAATAATGAATGAAAAAAAAAAAAAAAAAAAAAAAACTAAAACTAGGGAAACTAACTAAATATATTCCTACACTCTACTAAAGAGGATCGATACTAGATAATGTCTATGAAAACACTTGCTGTGCATTTGGACATGTCATATTAAGATAATTCCAAGATTCTTCAATAAATCTTTGAATTATGGCATTACATTACTTCCTGCATCAATTTCCAATTTGTAAGATCCATAAGATTTGTACCGAATTTGATTCCTGACATGGAGTTGGCACTCCCACTAAGAGATGAGCACGTGGATAACTTTTGTTAATTAATCTTCCAAGCACAAACAATCCACCACCACTCCCTCCTTTCTCTTTCTCATTGTGGGCCATAGAGCAATAAGAGTCACCTCTAGTGTAGTCCAGCCCTCAAGATAAGCTCCAATCCAACGACATTGTTGGTACTTGTATTACAATAACAAAAAAAAAAAAAAAAATCAAATCAAATCAAATCTTCAAGCTTAGCCTATCTCTAACTCCTGTATATATATATTATTGAAAAATACATGAAATAAAAGTGAAAAAGAAGTATCCCAACTTGCTGTGTGGCCCAACTTTTGTAGATATCATCTTAGGATACAGGAAGGTACTTTACATGTACTACACATGGTTTTGGAGGCATAAACAGTTGTAAAACAGTCACCTTAATTTTTAAATTAGCAGAGAATTTAGTGCATATCTTATAGATAATGCGGCTTTGATTGAGAACCACTTAGAGAAGCTAATCCATTGGACTCTACTAGATTGCAATCGGACTACTTGCAGGGCTTCGAGCGCACAGCCCGATTTCATTGCGAATTAACAAAAAGAAAATGGAGATCCGGTGGGACCAACGCGTTTGTAATCGAGATTAGATTAAGTTGGAGAGATTAAAGAGCCCCAGCGACCACTATCAATTGAGAGATACTATGAATGGGCTCATGGTTTTGTTTTTAATTGTAGTTTTCCCTGGATGGAATATATTATATTAGTTTAGATGGAACTTGAAATGCTGCGAGCTAGAATATATTATATTAGTTTAAGATTTTAATTTTGGTTCATTGACAAAATTCTTTTAAGCAGCCTACCAATATGCGACACTAATCTTTTAAAATTTAAGTATAACATAAACAAATTAGAGTTTTGGACAGTTATTGTATTTTGATGTATGCTTATTAAAAAAAATGTACACTAAATATTAAAATTAAACTCTTAGTTTATACATGAACCCTTCTAATAAGGGTTGTGTCTCTTATGGTTGAACCCTATTGACCCAAAGAGATTTGGAATTTCTACAAACGATTCTCAAATTGAGTCGAGTCTTAGTCGAATTTATATTGGCGTGTCTATCACTTCAAACTTCAAGACATAAAAGAAAATAGAGTGGCATTGTGGCAAAGACAACCATATGAATGGTGTTAAACTGTGGAAAACACCCTTTTACTCAATTTACAGCCTGTTTGGAACTTGGGGGAGTGGAGGGTAGGGAAAGAACTTTTCCTTCCCTTGTTTGGTTCTACTTAAAAAAGGAAGGGAAGGGAAAAAGGAGAGAAAAGAGAGAGAATTTTGAATTACTCTCTTTTCATTCTCTTTTTCTTTTCACTTTTCTTTTATTTTCTGTACAAAACAAAATAGGAAAGGAATAAAAATTTTCGTTCATTTTCTTTACAAAACAAAACAGGAAATGAACAAAATTTTTCTTCCTTTCCTCTTTCCTTTCCCTTCCCTTCATTCCCTCAAGTTCCAAACAAGCTTTTAGTACTCTACAATTTTCCCCCTCCTCTCTTTGAAACAAGAGGCGGTTTTGGTTCTATCGGTGCTTGAAGCAATTTTGTCTTCTTCGTATTACTATATCTCTAGAGTAAATAATTTTATATGAGGAATTACTGAACTCAATCACTTGGTGCCATTATCCTTCAGTTTTTGGTTGAGGTCTATCATGTAGAAGTACCCAAATTGGATCAGTAATCATTAGATAAATTCAAATGTGTATATATACTCACATGTATACGATGTCTTATAGTGTGTCCAATACTTGAGAAAAAGGAAGGGAAGACAAAGAACAGGAAGATAAGAATTTTTCATCCCTCTTCTAATTGGTTTATCTTTTCAAAGGGAAGAGAAAAAAAAAATCTAAAGAGAAACAAGAGAGTTATTTTCTTTCTTACTTTCTATTCATTTTCTTCTTCTCTTTTTAATAGTTAATCTATTATTTTCTTTTCGCTTCTCTTTAAATTTCAAACAAGAAAAAGTATTTTCCTTTTTACTTATCTTTCACTTTACATGCAAAAATCAAACTAAGAAAAATAATCATTTTACCTATTATTTCTCTCTCAATTCGTTTCCTTTCTTTCCCTTTCCCTTTCACAAGTTATACAGAGGCTCTTACACTGAGTGGGACTTGGGTAGCATTTTGGAGAGAGAATTCATGAAAGCAAATGCCAGGTGTTAATGTCTGCTGCGCAGAAAGTGGTTGGGCCCATCTCGGTTGGAAAGCCCATTAAACTACCAAAGGACTATAATATTGTGGAGGATCCAAATGGTGGGGGAATTTATTAATAAAAAATAAGTTTAAAAACAAAAGATTGCTTAAACCCTCAGAATACTCTCGAAATATTATGATTAGTTTTAATAATAATATTTTATTATTTTTAAACTCAAAAAAGTAAAATAACCCTTTTTCACTTTTCCCTATATATATATCCCCTAGTGCAACCACCGCCTGAGAGCAGTACCAACTGAACTCAAAACACCCAACCCAACAAACATGCCTGCTTCTACTTCTTCCTCTGCTACTCTGCTCTTCCAAGATTTTCTTGGACACTCGTACTCAAGAAGATTGCTACAACACACACCCCTTTACCAATCAACTCCTCCGGCCAGTGAAAACCGGTCGGAAACCTCCTATGCCATCGATAATAGATTTGATGCAAATGTTGTGATGGTCCTTTCAGTCCTCTTGTGTGCCTTGATATGCTCACTAGCGGTGAATTCCATCATTAGGTGTGCATTGAGGTGCTCGAGTTTAGTAGCAGCCTCGGAGGAGTCCGGCGACCACCCCTCGGCTCGGCTAGCCAACACAGGAATCAAGAAAAAGGCCCTGAAGACTTTCCCAACAGTGAACTACTCAGCAGAAATGAAGCTGCCGGGCTTGGACGCCGAGTGCGTGATATGCCTATCGGAGTTCACAACCGGTGAGCGCGTACGGGTCCTGCCTAAGTGCAACCATGGGTTCCACGTGCGATGCATTGACAAATGGCTCAATTCACACTCTTCATGCCCTACCTGCAGGCACTGCCTGATCCAGACATGCCAAAAGATCATCGGCAGCTGCCGCCAGGCTAGCTCACCTGCACCACCACCACCACCAGAGGAATTAACAATCGTAAGCATTGCACCACTTGAACCCGAAGGTTTAATACGTAATTACAGGGGGAATTCTAGTTAATCTTAATCATAGATTTTTGTATAGGAATGGTTCAGTTGTACAGATATCACTTTGAATTTTATGGTTGCACGATTTCCTTTTTTCCTCTCCATGAGATTATTGTGCAACCATAGACTCCAGCAAGCAGATTAATTATTATAAGTAGAGCTCAACCCCTAGTCTATAATTTATATGATTCACATACATGATAGAATACAGGAAAGAAATATTTAAAAAGCCAAACTGCACCAAATTAAATATATGATTAACTTTCAGGTGAAGTTTCAGAGAAAACGAGGAAACCAAATGGGACTAGGATCTTCACGGACTCCTCACTAACTCGGCTGAGTCAAGAAACACAAATCAATATTTACTTTATGCATAGTGGCTATATGTAAAAAAATATTGCATTATTATACTGTAGAAAGGCACAATCATATTAATTAATACAAATATTAAACGTTGTGGGTCTGTTTGTATGCTCCATGAAAATGGAATTCTTCTATTTTTGTTTTATCTGTAGCTTCTCGAAATTCGTAAGACTAGAATAATTAAGAAGATAGAGTCATCACGCTGAAATACAATTCCCTGGGACACCCAAACGCACCCAAAGTGGTAATGAAAACATAAAAAGAGAAGATTGAAAAGATGTTTATTCAATCAATGGAGCACAGAATGGAATGGAAGCTGAGGCGGAAAGCACCATGTGATCAGTTCAATCAAACAAACATTTTATAGTTATATATATACAGTTGCAACAAAATAATTTACAGACCATAAGATTATAGTAAACGTTCTTTCATTATTGTGGCTTCGAAAGGGCTTTTCATAATTAGGACATGCTATTTTAAGGATCACTCTATTAGAAATAGTATTCTCACGTTCAAACTTTACATAGAAATTCTAAAATACCAAATAGGTACCCAAGAAGCAAGGACAATTAATTTAAAATAGCATAGTGCTTTAATAATTTGAGTTAGGGTTTATAACTATTTGGTATTGTGGGCAAAGGTGGACCGAGGAGTGTAGAGTTGACTGACACGGGATCTGTCTGGGAATCTTGGTGGTCATCAATGTGGGTCAGGTCTCCTGAAGAATGGTGCAGAGAGAATCAAGGGTAAAAGAAAGAGAGAGAGAGAGAGAGAGGCTCTGTGTAAGCTTAGCTTAGGGTTGAAGTCTTAGGCAAAGCAACCGGTTACATGCGAAGGTCACCAGATGAATAATCCAACCTTAGAGTCGTAACTCTTGGGATATATAGTGAGAACTAGGGCTGACGTGGCTGCCATGTGGAGATCCCTAGTTGGACGAGCGGTAGAGCCATCATGGCCTTGAACGGCTATGTTAGCTCTGCCTAGTTCGATTCAGATGGGGGGGGGGGGGGGGGGGGGGAAGGCACTTACATTTGCCATGGATGTGAGTTGCTTCTCCAGCTAGGCGATGCCACGTGGCACCATGCTTAATGCAATGTAGATTGCATCAATGGTGAGTATATGGGCATTAATTGCAAATAACCTTAATTGATCTTGCACTTGAGTGCAATCTGGGAGGTACTCTCTCTCTCTCTCTCACTTAACTTGTTGATGGGACAGGCCCCATGCTCTCCCGATGGGCCATCGGCTCAACGGTTCCTCTTTGATTCTAGCCTCTAATCCATAATCGTAATAGATCCTAAGGGGTGGAGAGGAGTTACCTACAGAGTTCATTGAGTAAGTAAGGCAAGAAAACCTTAAGCACGGGATGCTCTCTTGATGATGTTCAAAATATCCATGGCGAACCCAGGCTTACAGGGTGAGTGGACATCTAGGAGATTGTAATGAACCTAGGCTCACGGACTGAGTGGGTGTTGAGGTGATCCGGGAGGAGTCTTAGAGAACTCACGGGGTTGGGCCCACTTGGAGATAGACAGCTCACAGGGTTAAGCCCGCTTAGCGATGATTCACAGGAGATGCCTACTTGGAGAGGATGGCCCTACTAACGTCACCTACACAAGGCTAGCCCGAGGTACCTTGGAGATCTCACAGGGGATGCTCGCTTGGAGGAGATAGCTCTGCCGACATCACCTACATAAGGTCAAGGCGAGGTACCTTGGTGATCTCACAGGATTAGGCTTGCTCGGAGAACTCACAGGGTTAGGCTCGCTTGAAGAAGGTAATCTTGTTGGCATTACCTACACGAGGCTGACGTACGGTGCCTTGGAGAATGCACGTGATCTGTATGAGGCTAATGTGAAGCGTCTTGAAGAACCTACGTCGCACGTCATTTGGAGGTAAGGGGAGGCCACATGGCAAAAGTGTGAATATGACTACCTATAGGTATATTGGAATCTGATTCAACACTAAAGCGAAATTTTCAGGATATAATCTTAATCTAAGGGTTTAGCTCTCTAATACCACTAGTATCAATTTTATTCTCAGTGTCAATTGTCTATAATAGATTCCACAGAGGATTTGAATTATTCAAGCATGGTTAATTAGCTTGCGGTACATGATAACCCAATCAAAATGTGGCAAACATTGGCTAAAAAAGTTGGAAGAATATAACCAAAATAACTGAGCATAGTATGACACTACCTCCTCACTTCAGTTTCACAAATAACTTTGGAGCTGCCTGTCCATAAGAGCAATGCTTTTAGCAAGAATGACAGCATAAACATAACAAATATAGTAACTATTGCCAAGGGAGCAAGTTCATTTGCTAGAGATAAATATTTAAAAGCCAAAGCAGGAAATGTGTCTCCAATGGCAAGCGGGACATTCTTTAATTTGTCGGTAAAGATATAAAGCAATAGGGCTTCAATAGCAAGCAGGACATATTTTTTTGTCAAGAAAGATATGAAGCATGCATTGTTATCTAAAAATGATAGCCTACACAATATATTAAAAGCATAACGGAAACAAACTTCCTATAATCTAAGTACTTTCGGGTATTCTAATCTACTAAGACGGACAGAGTCACGAGAATGGGTTTTGATTTTGTTGTTCTAGGAAAGAGAGGGGATATGTTAGGAACCTGAGGTTGTTATGTTGTTTCTTAACAGGTTTTATAACACCAACACCTGTGGGAGTAGTAGAGCACATTATTTGGAGGAGTGGTGCTGATCCAAGCCTTGTTTTTTTATTGGTTTCTCATATACATGTCCCCTAAATAACAGCATTTACTGTTTGCCTGGCAAGTAAAGGTAAATGTCTGAAGGTACATTATTTGAATAAACATGGTTAGACAAAAATGCCCTCCGTTTAGCCAAGATCCTCCTTTGGCCAAAGAGCTTTTCTTCTCCTCCTCAAAAGAGGCTTCATTTTTGGAATTGCAACATTAGTTGTAATTTGCATTGTTCTAATATGGCCCAAAACTAGGTACATACCTAGGATTTCTTTTTTTTATTTATTTTTTTACTAACTTTTTGCACCTGCAAGGAATAAAAATATATAATCTGATGAATGTTTTTCTTAATTATTACCGATATACAGTGACAAAAACTTTCAAAGCCACCTTCAATAAAAGAAAAAAGCTAACAAAGCAAGCTTCCCTAAAAGCTTCAGAAGTGCTTATTGCCATTGTACATAAAAAGTACTGGCAAGTAATGTAAAGAGGGCCAGAGATAATAAGCTAGTGTTAATAATGAGTCAAAAGATAGCGTTGCTATTAGAAATGCTGATTGAACAAATTCTATAATAATGATTTTCAATTCTAATAAAAAAATTAAATAAAAAACCAAACTTCCGATGATAATGCTACTCGGAAAATATAAAAAATAAACGGATGATAGTAATATCTTGGAAGTCCAAAACTTCAACAATAGGCACGCATCTAGAGCAGGGAAAAGATAAACCGTATAACTAGCATGGTATTGGAAAGTTTCCTTGAAAACTTTTAAATCCTATGACTTGTTACTTCTGAAGCATAATCGACCCCCATCCAAAGGAACTTCCAGGAAAAATTGAAGGGTAAGAATGAAGGCTTATGCAGCTATCAACACATGGCCAGTCAACAAAACATGGTCCTGTGCAGTGTTTGTGCGCTGATTCATCACCTTGGATCCTTTTAACACATGCCTATAACAGATGAGACAATTTCAGTCTAAGAGCTGCCCTTGAATTGTACAATGTTACCAGAGGCTTCAACACCATTAGATAAATGTTTGCAAATGAACTAAGTTGTTCATAAACAGCTCAGTTTTGGCTCAATTACAAGCTTGTTCGTGTTCTAAGCTTGTTTGATAAACAAGCTGAGCATGAACAAAACCCAACTCATCTCGCCATGATCGTGCACATTAACAAATGTCATATGTATCTATATTATGGAACACATGGACCATGGTATATATGTAGACATGTGTGGAACATATATGTGAAGATGCAAAGTTCATCACTTATAACAAAAGATTTTGACACTTACATGTGAAGAGCCAAAAAGATAATTGACAAATAAAAAATACAAAAGGAAGTATCAAACGTGTGGTTCTTGTTCTTCCTCATATAATCATTCCTAACCATTGGATGGGAATTAATCTGAGGGCTCAAGCAAAGAGGTTATGAGATGCGCAACAACCATAAATCTTCATGATTCATATGCATCTCTCAAAAAATCCTAACACCATTAATATTTCTGTAAGATTCTTTATTTTATTTTTTTTGTCTTTTATCTCTAGCTTTGAGAAATACTGATGGGAAGAGAACTTCTACATGATTTGGGATCTAAAGGTAAAATCCAAGAATGTGATGGAGCTTTAGAAGAAAATATATTTTTTTCTCTTTCTTTTCTTAAATCGTTCTTGTAATCCTTCCTAATTTGTGTTCTTTGTATTAGTATCTACTTAGTCATGCCAATCTATGCATTCGGTTTGCCAGTTGTGCCCTACACCCCCCGCGGGTCTTTTCCTCTTTCCTATCTAATTTTTTTCTTTAAGTTTCAATTACTGTTTTCACAATAAGCCAAGCTCAAGCTCGCCTAAAACAAGAGCTCGTCTGAGTTTGAGCTAACTTGGCATTGTTGATAGGTTCAATTAATTTCTCGAAGGCTGCAAATGAATCAAGCTGTTTCTGGACAACTCAACATATAAGTGGTTCATTTAGTTGCTTGTGTTTACTCATTTATTAAACAAGTCGAACATGAGCTCAATATTAAGGCTCATCATAAAAAAGCTAAGCATGAGGGCTCGGCTCGACTCATTTGCAGTCACAATAAGATACATAGAATGCATTTTTGGGAAGGATGGAGTGGTCATTTTCTATAAAAGCTTTGAAAGGTGTGAAGAAATCTCACATTTGCTATATCTATGAGGTATAAGCTTCCCTTCCAGAGCCTCAATGTCTAGTGAAGCTTTTTTAATTTCTCATGCTCCACGTGCAAGCTAGCCATTTAAGTTTGTTAAGAAATTATGCTAAAATCTTTATCATTTACTTGAAAAATAATACAGTTGCCAAAGGTCCATATTAATGTCGGTCTGCAAATTTTTTTTATTTTAACAATTACTTAATGGGCTTTTGTACGTACTCCCACTCTGCGTGTATGACACATATACCTACATCTCATGACACAAAGCTCATGGCACAAGCTTGGGACGCCGAACATCGCGTGTCCATACTCGCGTGTTAGGGACGCTAAACGGCATGTGCAAAGTAGTTGCATGGGACTGAGGCACTTCATGTGTGTGCTAGTTCGTTTGCATCTACTTATCGAATGAGTCTCCTCTAAGCTCTTGAGGCAAACTTGGACAAACTGGATAACTTGTTCAGGACCTACAGCGGGAATCTGGGGAATCAGTTTCTTGATGGCTTAGAACAAAGTCTTTGCCTCGACGTGCCCCTCACGTGGGCCTAAACCACCTTCAACCTAGTTCTCCTCAAAGCGGGAGACAACTCCACATAGAACTTTGGTTCCTTGGTCTACTAGGGTAAGGACTCTTGTGGATAGGCATTATCACCTACGAGTTCAATCCTACTTGGGCTTTGGTACAAGGTCCTATATAAGAATCTTTGGGCTCCCTAAAACGGGTATACATTTAATCATCTTACTCTAGATTCGATAGCATCTATCTATCTCTCTCTCTCTCTCTCTCTCTCTCTCTCTAGTATCAACGGCTTTGTTCTTCATCCAATTTCCCTTTAGGTTCTTCCTGGTGTCATCTGACGGGTTATGTAACCCTTACTGACTTACCATTACCTATACACTTGCATACATTTGGCAACTACACTGGGGAGTTTGTATTCACCGTCATGGCACCAAAGAAACCAACTACCTTGAAGCAATGATTGTTTTACTCTCACAAGTGCATGGTTGCGAAGTAGATTGACTAGAAGGTATCGGGTGTTGTATTTGTTCTCGAGATTCGGGATCCTATATGGATCAATGGCTCAACAAACTCAAGCTCTATTTGAATTGATTATTGATTACACTCCAAAAGTGTATTTGAATCTATTTTGTGGATTATTAGCTTTAGTATAGGTTTTATTCTGCTTTATTGGCTATAAGTTGTCCATAATCTGTCTTAATGAACCTCATGTAGGAAATAGAGCTAAAATGGATCAAGAAGAGCTAAAAGTGTAGAGGAGCGTTTGAAATGGGGGGCGGGGGGTCTGAGCATGCGAACGGGCCTTTGAATGCCAGATCAAGCCATTCAAACAGGCCCAACATTTGAACAGCCATGTGAACGTTCGAGGGTATGTTGTGACCATCTTTTAGCATCCGATTTAGGTTTGAATCAGTTTCAATAGCACAGTGGAGTTTCAGAGAGCTTGCATAACCATTTGATGATTGTTCGATAGGCGTTCGAAAGGCCGTTCAAATGGCTATTTGGGCGTTCGAACACCTGATAGATCTCTATTTTAATAAACGACTATATAAGGCTGTTTTGTACCAAATTGAGGATCTAGCTTTACTTTTCTATGTTTTTGTACTTAGATGCATCAGTTTTATATAGTTTCTAGAGAGAGAAACCTTAGAGTAGCTTTGTTATTCCGTTATATATCAATGAATTCAATATTTCTTCAAGGTTTTATGCATTTAATCAATGAAATGACTAGCTAATTCTACTCCTGGATGCAATTGTGAAGATCGACCAAGGGTTTTAGGCTTCAAATGAAGGTAAATTAGATCTTAAAGTTTTATTATCTAATTACTTCAATTCATACCAATGATACTTAGATTATTAAGAAAACTTGAATTTTATACTATGTTTGGTAATTTCTATCCACAATCTTAGAATTGGTATAAAGACTGCACAAATCTATGGTGTGAAATCATGATTCTCAAATTGAATTCAATTCTATACTCAATTGTTAATGAATTCCTATATCTATGGTTGAAATTCTCTAGATCAAAGATCTATGGTGTGATCCTTGGTTTAAGTTGCACTAACCTCCATTGAATGCTTGAGAAACTTGGTTGGTTAAAGCAATTGGGTCCAAGACTTTTCTCATATATTTAAATTTAGCCATAATTGCTTTGACTAAGTATAGTAAACCATAATCTCTGAAAATCAAAAGATTTTTGGTCTATTTTAGATACAATTCTCTCAATTGTGACTCAATCTTAGGTTGATTAGTGCTTGTTAGAATCGATATCCGGACTAACTGTAAGCAACCTATTTTTGTCCGCTCGGCAGTCTCCAGTCCATCCAGACTTGAGTTTAAGTCGATTTGAACATATTCCAATTTAAATCAATTTTGCAAGTCTAATCCCGTTAATCAATTGCTTCGTGGGCCCACTAGGCCCAATAGAGATAAAATAACCAAAGTGCCCTTGGGGCATTGTTCGGTCCAATTCTAGTGGGCACGTCTTCTCAAAGACAGTAAGTCTCCCTTTTTAATCCAATTTGAGTCCAATTTCAATTAAATTCAGCACACCTTTCGAGAAAGTTGATTCTTTGAGGTGGTAAGTCCATCCTGTCCAGCACGTTTTCGAGAGAACTCTTCAGAGTGCTAAGTCTCTTCAAACCCATTAGCCGGGACGAGACTTCAAGTCCCCTAGATGGTAGAACGGTCCACCTTTGGCCCATGCTAGCCTGCCAATGAAGAAATATCCATTTCGGCACGCCTTCCAAGAAAGTTGATTCCTCAGGCCCTAAGTCCACCTAGCAACTTCCCGAGATTAGACATATCTGGAATGATTGCGACCCGTTAGAGTAACGGAAATACTCGTAAATATCACAACTGTCAGAGTGACGGAAACACTCGTAAACAGGTCGATATAGGGAATTGCCAACAAACCCCTATGTCACAGGACCGCCGTTAGAGTGACGGAAACACTTAAAACCTAGGTTAATACCAATACCTGTTAGTCCACTTTGGTGAAAAATGACCAATCTGCCCCTAGGGCCATTTTTGGCACGTTTCTTGAGACAGTACATAAGTCCTTAGAATGATAAGTCCACCCCTCCAAGATTGTCCTAAAGACAATCCAGCATGATTAGGTGCCTTCCAGTTAGTTTCGGGTTGATTCCGAGACTCTTTGGTCAAGATGACTATTTTGCCCCTAGGCATCCAAGCGCCCCAAGAACTACACCGGCTCTGGGTATCAAATCGGTAACCTCCTGGAGATGTTTCTGGTAGTATCCCCAGCCTTCCATTACCTTTCCACATCATTCCGAGTCAATTCCGGCAAACCTGATGCAAAATGACCATTTTACCCCTAGTGGGCCTATCGCCTCTTCCAACCACACCAGCTCTGGGTATCAAACCGGCAACCTCCTGGAACATTCTAGTTAATATTTCCAAGTCTTGAGTCTTCTTCCGGGATATCCCGAGTCCATCCCAGTAACTTTCCAACCCGATTGACTGTTTTGCCCCCTAATGGCTCGGTCAACCCCTCCGACATATCTCATCATCAATTTTCAAGTCTATTACCCTTGAGATACTATTCTAAAGGTTCTTGTCCCTTTCTGGCCCTTCGGGCCATTCCCGGTGTTGGTCCAAAAGGCAACCCAATAGGGGGGTTGAATTGGATTTTTCGAAGATTAATAACAATTAAGATTAATTAAAATTAATCTAAGCAATGTAACAATGATCAATCTATATGCAATGCAATATAATCAGAGAAAGGAAAGAAAACAGAGCATAAGAAAGAACACACAGATTTACTGAGGTTCAACCACAACCCGTGGTCTACGTCCTCACCCCAGGACCTTCTTGAAGTCTTCTTCCACTATGTAATCACCAATTACAAATAGGCTGCTGATTGACAAAGTGCTCAGCTTACTATACACAAGAACTCCTCACCGAGCTCTTCAACCTCCAAGTGGTTTTGTCCAAGCTCCACTCAAACTTACAAGAGTTTTGCTTTCATAAGAGAACTCTCAAACTTTATATTATAAGTGTATTAAAGTATACATGTAACTAACACACTCTCTAGCAAGAGTAGATATTACAATCTGAGCTTACAGATGAAGACAGAATGAATATTCAAAGTATATCAGTGATTCAGTTAGTTTGATTTCGTTTTTGTCTTCAAATCACCTTTACGAATGTAGCTGGAAGCTTGTATATATACCCTTGTATTGATTCCATCTGTTAGAGGTTGTTAGGTATCATTAATGTATGTCCAGTCCGTTATAACGTTAAGAAAAATAGTCGTTATATCCAAGGAGTCGGCTCCAAGTTTGTGGAGTCGACACTTTCTGCTTCTGCATTTACCAGATGTAGTTCACTGACTTCATGAGTCCGCACTTCATATCAATGAGGCGACTCCTTGTTCATTATGTCTTCACATCTTTGGCTTCTGCTGTCATGAGGTAACTCTTTATCTTCAGGTATTCACTCGTTGATCATGTCATATTCAAGCCTTTGCGTTTGTTCCCATGAGGCGACTCTTCATTACAATGAGTCCACTCATTGTCTACTTGGTCTCCAGGCTTTTTGCTTCTATGATCAAGAGGCGACACTTCATTTTTCATGAGTCCGCTCATTGTTCATTTTGTCTTCAGGCCTTTTGTTTCTGTAATCAAAAGGCGACTCCTCATTTTTGTAAGTCCCCTCATTGTCCATTTGGTATTTAAGCCTTTTGCTTCTGTAATCAAGAGGCGACTCTTCATTTTCACGAGTCCCCTCATTGTCCAAAAATCTGCTTTCTTACTTCTAATGATTCAGTTTATCTCAGCACTGATATAAGATTTTCAAGGAGTATGTCTTTGGGGTATGATGATCAATCAAATCTTCTTAACTCATCAGAGTTAACTTCTATTCAATTTGGATTGAATCAATCATTGAATATTGATCTTCTCTTGACTCTCAAACTGTTAGAGCTTCATTAGATCAATGTTCATCTTTTCTTCTTCATTTCCAAAACTTTCTTTTTCATTACAGAACATCTTCTTCAATGCCAAGCTTCCTCAATTATGTAGAGCTTCACAATACTTCATTGCCAAGTTGTTCTCTTTGCTAGCAATTCTTTTTTCTTCTTTAAAATCACTTTAATGAGACTTTTGCAAAGTTTATGAAATCTCTTCATACGTCTAGTCTTCCTTGATTCTTTACATTGTAGAAGAATTCTTCACTTGGATTCCAAGTAGAGATTAGACAATTATTGTGAGTCTTCTTTTCATGCAACTTCAATCACATTATCTTGAATTGATCTTTGTATGCTTGATGAAGTCATCTCTTGAGCATTTTCAATCTCTTCAACAATCAATTCCTCTTCAACTGATCTTTGCACCTCTTCAACTAATCTTTGCGTATTCCAATGAAGTCTTCAATCTATCTTGAGTGCAAATCAATTTTCATTGAATCTATGCATACTTGATGAAACTTCATTTGAATACCTTCAATCTCTTCGAATGTAGAGCATTTGTTTGAAGTAGAGATAGGCATTACTCCTCTGTTTGGTTCATTGCATAGCTCTTGAATTTGTTGTGCATTCTCTTTGACATGCATTAGACTTAAGATTGAACTTTAAGTCTAAACTATGAACTTTGTTAATCTGCACACTAAGTAGATTCATTAGTAAAGTAACATAAGGTTTAGTTATCATCAAAATCAATATGGGAATCAACCTTAAGTCAACAAGGATCAACCTTGAGTCAACACCCGGCCCCTTAAATCATTCCTAAACCTTCCAGAGTCACTTATAGTGAAGCCAAACTAAAAATTGCGTAATAGTCACTAGTATAGGCGCCTAAATCTTCTAAAGATATGTTGTTTGCTGAGCTTAAAACTTTCCTAAGTAGCTAGTGGCGCTAAGCCAAAATTTGGCCTAGCACCACTTAGAAGGAAATTTTGCCTAGCGCCACTGCAACAAGAACCAGGTCAATCCTCTGTCTATAAATACAGAGTCTCCTCCAGAGTGAAAAGGGTCTGCAAACTTAGTCCAAAAACCCTATTCTTCGATACACAGAGCTCGTAGCCTCTCCAAACCCTAGTCTCCTTTAGGTTTTCCAAACCCTAGCCTCCATACACAGACCCTAGTTCCCATGCACTCACATATACTCATATACACTCATATACTATCCTTCAAAGCCTCCATTGAAGACTTGAAGTGCTGCAACTCCGAAGCTCTCGAAGATCCGAACAAGTTCTTGAAGATCAAGGCAAAGACCGAAGCAAAGCAAGATAAACACAGTGAATAAAGCAAAGCAAATAAAACAAGACACAACGTAGGCTTCCTATTTACGTGGATTGTGATTTTGAAAACAAGTTTTGAAAAAGAAGAATTTGATGCAAGTTCAAAAATGATGTTAATACAAGTTTTGAAAAACGTGTTTGAAAATTAATTTTAGAAGAATGCAAAATCATGATATGGACAATGCAAAGAGGTGTCGTGAACATACAAGGTTAAAGGCTTCACCACATAATCAAGGGGGCCAAACCCACGTGGTCTCCGGTTAGACTAAAAGAAAGCCCCCGACACAGTGACTCTCCAATAGTCTAATCCTACACATGAACCAGGAATTTCTTTGTTTCAAGCATGCAAGAAGGGCGTAAGAAGATGGGGGATTAAAATAGAAGAAAACCCAAGTGGGTTCAGGAGAGAGAAGAGAGGGGGGAAGATGTGTAAACGTAAATAAGAAGCCTACCTTGTGTCTTCTTTATTTTGTTTAGCTTTGCGCACTTTGCTTTGCTTGTCTTGCTTCGGTCTTTACTTCAGTCTTCAAGAGTTTGTCTTCGATCTTCAAAGCTTTGTAGTTGTAGCAATCCAAGTCTTCAATGGAGGCTTTGGAGGCTAGTGTATGAGTATATGAGAGTGTATGAGTGTATAGGAAGCTAGGGTTTGGGAAAACCTAAGGAGACTAGGGTTTAAAGAGGTTACGAGCTCTGTATGTCGAATAATAGGGTTTTTAGATTGAGTTGGCGGACCTCTTTTATGCTGGAGGTGGCTCTGTATTTATAGACAAGGGAATAACCTGGCGCCTGTTGTAGTGGCGCTAGGCCAAAAATGCTTCTGGTGCCACTAGGAGTGGTGCCAAGCTAAATATTGGCTTGGCACCACTACTAGTGGTGCCAGCCAATTAGGAAAGTTTTAAGGTCGGCAAGCAACATATCTTGAGAAGATTTGGGTGACTATACTGGTGACTACCATGCAATTTTTAGCATAGCTTCAGTAGGAGTGACTCCGAAAGATCCGAAAATGATTTGAAGAGGCTGGGACTGACCTGGAAAGCCGAGAAAGGACAAGAACCCTTAGAAAATGGTCCCAAAGGTATTTGACCTGAAAAAGGATGACAAGAATTATCGGAAAGATTGACCAGGCCATTAGGGGCAAAACGGTTAATTGGATTGGAAAGCTGCCGGGATGGACTCAGAATGTCTCGGAAGAAGACTCAAGATTTAGAAACATTATTTAGAATGTTCCCAAAGGCTACCGGTTTGATATCTAGAGCCGGTGTGGTGAGAAAAAGGCGACCGACCTACCAGGGATAAAATGGTCATTTTGCACTAGGTTTACCGGAACTGACTCAGAATGATCTAAAAAGATAAAGAAAGGTCAGGAATACTATAAGAAGCATTCTCAGGAGATTACCGGCCTGATGCCTAGAGCCAGTGTGGTCCCCGAGGCATTCGGATGCCTAGGGGTAATATGGTCATCTTGATCGAAAAGTCTCGGAACTGGCCCAAAACTGACTAGAAGGCACCTAATCATGCCCGATCATCTCTAAGATGATCTTGGAAGGAAAGACTTACCATTCTGAGGACTTAGGTATTATCTCGAGAAATATGTCGAAAAATGGCCCTAGGGGCAGTTTGGTCATTTTTCACCAAAGTGGGTTAGCAGGCACCGGTGTTGACCTGGGTTTTGAGTGTTTTCGCCACTCTAACGGCGGTCCCGTGATATAGGGGTTTGTTGGCAGTTCCCTATATCGACATGTTTGTGAGTATTTCTGCTACTCTGACGATTGCGATGTTTACGAGTACTTTCGCTACTTTGACGGTTCGCAATCATTCTTGAGACTGCTTGATCTCGGGAAGCTACTAAAGGGACTTAGGGCCTGAGAAGTCAACTTTCTTAAAAGGCATGTTGAAACGGACATTTCTACATTGTCGAGCTAGCAGGCACCAAAGGTAGACCGTTCTACCATCTCGGGGACTTAGGGTCTCGTCCTGGTCGACAAGTTTAAAGAGACTTACCGTTCCAAAGAAACTTTTTCCAAAAAACGTGTCGAATTGGATAGACTTATTGTTTCGAGGAATCTGCTTTATCAAGAGAGGGATTGGAATTGGAATTGGAAAAGGAGACTTACCGTCTTCGGAAAGACCTGCCTAATTTGGAATTGGAAAGGTGACTTACCGTCTTCAGAAAGGCGCGCCTATGGGATCGGACCAAACAATGCCTATAAGGGCATTTTGGTCACTTTGCCTCGATTTGGGCTTGGTGGGCTCGTGAAGCGATGGATAAACTAGATTAGGACTAGAATTCTAGAATATGTCCATATTGACTTGAAATCAAGTCTGGACGGACTGTAGACTGTCGAGCGGTCAAAAATGGGGTGCTTACAACTGCCCCTCTTTTTCTATCTTTACTTGTCAAAGACAGAAAATGATAAAGTAAGAGTCCCATGTTGACCGTGAGGTGGTCAGAGGGACGGACTTTGGAAATGTTTCGACAACGGGGGTTCGAAAATGGATATTAGGCCTAAAAGGCCTTTAAAATCGAGTTTGGGCGAGAAAAATGGCAAAACTACCCAGAATTGGCAATTGGCACCACTAAGAATGGCACCTTTGGCAAAGTTGGCTTGGCGCCATTGCTAGTGGCGCTAGGCTTGGGAACAAAACCAGAAAATTTTCTAGTTCGAACACCCGCGAGATTTTGAAGAGTTTGTGAAAGATTGAGAGTCTTTGTGCGAAAATTGACTTGAACCTTAAAGGGGCACTTCTTAGGGATCACGGGTGATTGCTGGAAGTAAACGCCGTCATCGGAAAAGTCACCAGAAGAGAAGATTTTGCCAAAAAATTGCAAAAAGTGAATTTCCAATTTTCTGTTGATTTTTATGCATAGAATTCCATTTGAGTTGTGTGAACAGTGAAAATTGATATTTTGATATATTTTGAACATTATGGTGATGCTATATTTGCATTTTGGTGCTTGTTTGATTGAATTTGAGTGATTTTACGTGATTATGTGAAGGAAATTTCTGCTGGAATTGGGGGTTTGTTCCTACAGGCTTGGACATTGGGTTTTCTAGCTAGATTTTTATGCCATGTGCCTTAGAAAAATGTGTTTAACAACCGTGTGAAGTTTCGTGATTTTTTGAAAAACTTGATGAATTTCTGGTTTTTTGAAATATAGAAAAATACTTAGAAAATTAGAAAAATTGGAAATTGATGAAATTAATGGAGTTTAAAATTTGGAAAAATGAGGGATATTGTAGAAAAATTTTTAAATGATTTTGAGGAATTTTAGGACATTTTTGCATACCATTGATTTATTGGAAAAATAAAACATGTGTTTTAAAAATTTAAAAAAATTAAAAAGTGTGCGCGGGTGATGATGTTATGTGATTCTAACGTTGTGAAGTGCACGGTTTGTGTTTTGTGTTGATGTCATGGGTGTTGTAGAGACCATTTTTAAATGAAACTCTGTAGAAATTTTTAGAAGTCAGGGAAAGAGTTGGAAAAGGTTTAGAAATAAAATATTTTTGAAGGAAAAAGCCAGAAAACCCTTGAGATTTGACTTGAAGTTGAAAAATCAAAATGTGTAGGAATTTCGTTTTGACTTATAATTTGAAATCTTTTTATTATTTTTTGTTTATTTTATTTTACTTTATTATGTTATTATTTATCTGCATGTATGATATATTAACACCTCTTATCTTGGCTTACTTTTTCAAGATGGCAGATGCGGGTGATGATGGATCTGAGAGGAGATGTCGTTCTGTGAAGGTGGCTAGGACAGATTCTTTTGGCAGCTCCAGTCGATTCGGGGGTAGTCACAAATCAGCTAGCAGTGCATTTTCTATCCAGAAGGGAAGGAGGAGTAGGCCTCCAATCGACCCCTTCGCTCCAGTTGAGCCAGCCTTCGAGGATGAGATGGATGCCGAGATTTTTCACTTTTGACTTTTAGGATGGCCGACACTATTTTGAGTTAACTATGGGTTTGGTATGATGGGTATCCTCCAAATGAGCAAGACATTTTTCATTGGTTCTTTGGTTGCATGGCTTCTCTCCTATTGGCGCAGCTTGTTTTCTGGCAGTGGTTCCCTTTTGGCCACTTGACTCACCTTTCTTGGGGAATGTGAGCTTGCCCCCTACCCCCCATGAGTATGGCTTCCTCCTAGGTCTTCAGGATGGTTCAGCTGACATTATGGGATCTACTTTTCCTAATAGCTGCGTTGCAATTGTCTTTTCTCAACTTGGGCTCCGTTGTGCGCCTTTTTCTTCTGATCTGCTACCCCAGTTTCCTCATGTCCTGATGAAGTTTTTGTTTCTCTCATTTTGAGTTTGCGACAGATAGGGGACTGGCATACTCCTCAAGATTGGTCCATTTCTCCATGGTAGCCTTAGCTCAGCGTCTCCTAAACTTGTTGATGTCTCCACGAGGGGATGACTTGGTCGACTATCGGTTATGTGCACTGCTTGTCAAGATTCGTGAGGGGCATTCCCATGCTTCTATGGTTGTAGGAGAGACATTCGTGAGCCTTACCAGACTCCAGCCGGGGGTCAATGCTCATTTTTTGGGATATGCTTCATTATTCCAGCTTTGAGCGATCAGACACTTATTTGTTACTCCCCTTTTTCAGCATACATGGTATCTTGAGTCAGGAGTCATTTGATTGGGGAGATCGAGGGTGGGTCATTGCCCCATTCTCTGTTTCTTGTTGGTCATGGAAATCTGAGCTTTCTGAGGTGTGTAACAGTGCTATAGATGTCTGAGTGGTGGCTTTAGCTCCTTTTTGCGTTTTACCTTGTTCCTTGTTTCTTATTTAAGAGAGAGGGAAATACATAAAGTTAGTTTTTGTACAAAAACAGTTTACTTATGCTAGTTCTAAATATGCACAGGTAAAGGGGTGAATGCATGTTATACCCTTTTTTATTTTTATGAATGCACATGGAATTAAATGTATAGCTTATTTTGCATGTCCTACCTTTTTTATATATATATTTTATGAATGCACAAGTTTATACAAAAATGGAGTTTAATGTATGTTATACTTTTTGAATGAATGGACATACAGGAATGGAATGTCATGCTTTTGATGAATGCATGAATATATACAAACTACACAAGAATTTAAATGGATATACAGGTTATACACGTCATGGATGCATTAGTACTACATGTATATAATTTATTTACAAAGAGAGTCCCAGGATTGCCCCAGGGCCCATACTCACAGGATTCTATTTCCCTTCCAGGATTTTGCCCCATTTGGTTTTGTCCCATTCTCATCGGGGTGTGATAGCATGTGCACCATTCTTCGGGGATCTTGACCTTTTAGGTTTGCTATCCTATCCTTATTTTCTATAAGGTTGTTGTTTGGGGTTTTTCTGACCTCACTTGGTTTTTTTTCCTCAGATTTCCAAAATGCCACCGTGGCTAGAGCAACAACTCGCATAACCTTTGCAGAGCAATAAATAGCTAAGCCCTCAATCCGAGAAGACTTCTTTTAGGATCGTAATGCAAGCCAGGTTTAGGGGTTGTAAGAAACAAAGGGATATCTAGGCTCAAAGATTTTCTTTTAGTAGGTTGCTTAAACCAAAACCATCTGAGTGCACTTTGGAACATACAATTGCCCCTGCATTCCTCCCCAGTTCTCCTTTCTCAGCCCTACCTGTCATGGTATTGTTCAGACTTATTTTGACTAAGCAATTTTCTTTTATCAGAGAGGACTTTAATTTGGACCATAACGTAGGCTAGGTTAAGGGGTTTATGAATGAAAAGGATGCGCAGGCTCAAATTTAATGTTGTTTCTAGTAGGGTTTAAATCCACACCATCCTTAATCGGTCTTCCAGCGGGGTTTCGTCCCTAGATATCCTCCTCTAGTTTCAGCAACACGTCTGGCTCATTTAGATCATGCAATTCTTTTCAATTGGAGAGGACTGTAACAGGGACGTAATGTAGGCCACGGTTTTGGGTTTTTATAAGAAAGGGTAAAGGCTTGAACCTGTTGCTTCTACCGGGTTTCTTTATTACCTAGGATCACCTTTGAATAACTATATATTCTTCAAGGAGTTCAGCTTTCTTGTAGTTTGATCCCTGACCTTCTAACGGAGTTGCCCTTTCATTTTTTTTTTTTTTTTTCTTTTTTTTGACTTGCCCCGTGGTGGCTTTTTCTCTTAGCTTTTTTGTTTCTTCCCTTTCTTTTTGCTTTCTGCGAGACGAACATTTCCACAACTTTCTTCTCTCAGATCCCTTCCTTAGCATTTTAATTTAATCCATTGTGGGCGGTGATCCCTAGGTTGAGGTTTCTTTCTAAAGAAAAAGGTAACTGGCTCAACAAGATTGACAAAGGTTGCCTTTAACTATATGGAAAATGAAATAAGGGCCTCTCTTCATTTTGAATAAAATTGCTTGATCCATAGAGCCTTCATGTTACTTCAGCTTGATGATCGATGACATTCTCTGCCAGATCTCCTGCGGCCTGTCTGCCCCAGTATGGGAGAATGGTTTCAGATCGGGGTTGACAAAAAATCTTTCGCTTTCTGCGAGGCACTAGTGGGTTAAGCAAAGGGGATATTTTTGCGTATAGTAATAGAATTGAGGGCCTCTAATCATTTCAAATTGAATTGCATAGTCCATAAAGCCTTTGTACAAAATTTAGACAATACTCCTAGGGATGATGTGTTTCAGCCAGTGAACCCCTACATATTCTATCAAATCAACTACTCTGTGCTCACTCCAGTGTGGGGGATGGTTATTGGTTTGGGGACATCTAAATAAAAATCAGTTATGGCTCTAGTGGGATAAGCAAGGGGTAGTGTTTATTTAGGATAAATAGAACAATGGCTTCTCATCATTTCGAGGACTTGGTTGCCTATCGCTTAGCCAGGATATCACGTAAGAGTCGTCTTTTCAATGAACTCTACACCTTTTTGATGAGACTATCTCCTTCCTATCTCTCACTCTCTCTTTGTCTCTCAAAGGTTTTGACCCCCTTTTGAATGGGTTGCCTATACAATCCCATCCTTCAAGCCGAGTCATTTACCAAATGGGAAAGAATCCCTAAACGCAACAATCGTCCACAAGAGTATGAGACAAAGGGGATAAACTGGAAACTAACCATTTTCATTTAGAAACATGATTACATGGCATGCAATGTTTATTTAAAGAAGATATACGAGAAATAGAAAGACGAAAACAAAATAGATGAATTTTGTGAAAATCTCCCTTTTCTTGTGGATCTCTTGGTGAGAACCCCTAATATGGTTTTGGAACTGTTAGCTTCTTTGGCATTTCATTCTTCGGGTGTATCATCAAACGACGGAGGGCAGATTAACAGATCTCTTGCGGTGTTTGTCATGTATTTGGAAGTTAGGAGATTCTTTTGTAGTAATGCATGTATCTGACAGAACTTTGCAAATGATGAAGCCTTTTTCTATATGGACAGTGATTATCGCGGCATAGCGGGGAGGTAACGTCTTGCAGATGGATGGTTAGTTCTTCTTGCTCCTTGATGTAGGTTCGGCCTCTTCTAACAACCAGGCTTATCCTCCCATGAGTTTGAATCTGGTGAGGTGCTAGAGGGATTCCATAAATTCAGTTATGCTCTCTGACCTACAAAAAGAAAAAGAATAATAGAATGCAGTTAGCATGTGGAGTTGGAGGTTCTATGTGATGCATGTCCTATGAAGGTCCCTTCTTTGAGGGAATCTAGGCATGATGACAAGTCCATTTTAGAGGTGGGGTTTTGCCCCTATTATGCAATACAATACCTCTTCGACGTGGGCCGGTTGATATTTCCTTATTTGGGCAATCCCACCTCCATAGACTGAGAGAGATTTAGGCCTCTCTCAAGATATGGTTCTATGCATGCCATAAATCCTTAGGGTTTAAGAACCTGTAGGAGTTTTGGTAGGTTCGATTAACATGAGATTGGATTGCTCCTTTCTCTCTACGGTTGATTGGATGCATGAGAATGAAATGACTTGAGTTTCTTGGAACTCTTGTCTCTGAATGGATATAGATGCATGAACATAATAAAAGTGAACATGTGAGCAGTATGATAACAATAAATGAATGGTTTAGAAAACCCCCTTCTTGTCTTGCTTCTGTCTTCGGTTTTCTGGGTACTTGGAGATGAGGAGGGGGAGGATAGAAGACAAAAACAAAAGAGAAGTTAGTGCTTTGATTTGCAATTGTTTATGCAATGCATGTCCTAGTGGTGCCCCTACTTGAGAGAAGAACTAAACATGATGTATTTGCTCACTTTTGGAGATATAGGATTTGCCCCTATATGCAGATACCTTAACGTTAAGTGGGAACCTTCATCCATTCATCCGTTCATCCATCTGTTCATTCATGGGGAATAAAGAAGTACATTTAACATCTGGGTTTAAGATACAAAAGAATTAAAATACATTTCGCTGAGGGGAGGAGGAACATGTTTCTTTGGAATTTCTACCTATCTAGTTTTACATGAGAAGTCCTAAACTACTCTTGAGTCTCCGTATCTGCCTTCCTTGGATTCAATGTCAAGAAAGTCATTGAGAGACCTTGTTGACTGACTGCCCCTTGTCTTCTTGGCAACCCTATCTCCATGAGCATAGATAGATTGGAGCCCCTTTTATGGAATGAATTGAGATGCATGCTATGAGTCCTTAGGGTTATGTGGGAACCCTTAGGGTTTGGGTAGGCTTAATGCAAGGGAGAGTGAACTAGGTGTCACTCTCTTTGGGTTGATCGTATACATGGGAATGCAGTGACTTGAGTTACTAAGAACTATTGTCTTGACATGGAATACGGGATGCATGAAAATGGATGCATAGAGTATAAGGAAAGAGAATATAGTTGAAATACATATGCATGTATGAGCAGTTAGACAGGCATTGTAACAGTACAAACCCAATCATTATAACAACAGGAATAGACAGGTATAAATGAAAATAAGAGCAGTTACCCTTTCCTCCATAGTTTCGAAAATGGTGCGCGTGTCTTAAATCCGACAGAGGTTCGGCTATGCAAGGTGCCTATATCAGAATGAGGTTGAGGGTTGACTAATGCGTCCTAAAAAGGCTCGATCCCCGAATCTTCAAAGCTAGGCCGACTCCCCGAGGTGGTGCCAAGATCGGTTGGTGATCCGAGCGGAGGAGAGGTCGTAGGCGAATAAACTGACACAGCATCTTGCCCACAACCAATGTACCGTTCCCCCTTTCTAACTAAAAGGGTCGTATCAGGGTCAAAATGCAAGTATTTAGAATGCAGGTACACATGGAATGTGTGTGTGATTTTTGAAAGCGGAGGAAAGAGCCCAATAACTCCCGTTCATCTTGTTTATCACATTCATGCATAACAGTTAATAACATAAAATTGCAAACAAAAGCGCAACTACAAAACAAAGATGCAAGAGTTAGTATGTGGATGGCAAACTTAATATAAGAAAATATGAATAAATGCATGTTTTTTGAAAACAATTTAGAAAATTTGGTTTTGAAAATTTTAAGTGAATAGGATTGAACAAGTTAATTGAAGACTCTACATAGATGAAGGGTAAAGAGACATGACTACGACTTAACCCTCTAAGTGTCCCCAGTGGAGTCGCCAGCTATCGCGCCCAGATTTTTTGCACTCGAGGAATACACACACAAGCGAAAAAAATAATGTACTCTCTCGTTAGAACTCATACTCCTTGAGGAATGAGTGCGAGTAGGTTTGAATTAAAAATTGATTTGAATAAATGGCTTTTGGAAAATATTTGGAGTCGCCACCTAACTTGATTAAAGCGAGTTAGGTCACCTAAAAACTAAGCGTAATCCGAAGACTGCACTTAGGGTTTTTGAAAATGATTTTGAAAATACTTCCTTAAGAGAGGGTTTTTAGGAAAACAGGTTATTTGGCAACCTTTGAAAAATATGTAAGCCTTTTTTTGAAAATAAACTCCATTTTGGTCTTTGAAAATAGTGATCCTAGATTCGGAAGTTGGTTACGTGTAGGGAAGACACACTAAGCCATCACCCTACCCTGCCCTTGCAGTACCTACATGTTTATTTACCATAGATTCACCTATGAGAGTGTTCAACTATCAAATGTCCAATCCTATCCACTTTAGAAAAAGCATGTTTTAAAAGACATGATGCATGATATGTAAGTGCAAGAAAAGAAAGTTGGAAAATAGATTTGGAAAGAAATTAATTTGGAAGAAATTTGAAAAGATAGATTTGAAATTCGAAAGTTTTAGAAATTGAAAATAGAGATTTGGAAATAGAAATTTAGAATTGGAAGTTTGAAATAGAATATGGAATTGGAGATTTGAAAAAGGTTGTGACCGCACCCATGAGGGTTACCTACGTATCCTTTTAGAGGAATCAGGTCAGTCATAGTTTGGACAAGAGTCCGATAGAAAATAGAAGGTATGATTGGAAGAAAGAGATTTTGATTGAAATTTGGATAGGAAAATTGAGAGATTGAACTTTGATTGGAAGATTTGATTTTGGGAAAGCTTGGTTTTAGGAAGCCTAGACTTAAGAAAGACTTGAGATTCAGAAAAGATTCGACTCGGGTGTTGAACTTGGAAGATTAGGAAAGATTGGATTTAGGAAGAGTTCGAATTAGGAAAGGTTCGAATTAGAAAAATTTTATTTTAGGAAAGTGTCATTTTTAGGAAAGTTTCGATTTAGGAAAGTTTTCAAATTATGAAAGTTTTATTTTAGAAAAGTTTTGAATTAGGAAAGTTTTATTTTAGGAAAGATTTGAAAGTTAGAAAGTTTAGAACTTAGAAAGTTTTAACTTAAGAAAGTTTTGAAATTTAGAAAGTTTGGAATTTAGAAAGTTTGGAAGTTTAGAAAGATTTGAAAAGTTAGATTTGGAGAGTTAAGATTTGGGAAAGGGATGGAACTAGGAAAGGGTTGAATTAAGAAAGATTTGAAAACTTAAAGTTTAAAGAAAGATCTAAAAGTTTAGGTTTAAGAAACTTATGGTTTAGGAAGGTAAGAGATTAAGGAGTGGATTAGGAAAGGTTTAGACTAGGAAGGATTGAGATTTATATTTCCTAAAATGAAGGATTATGATTATGTTTCTAAAAGATGTGTTTTGATTTTGTTTCCATATGATCTAGTTTCCTAAATGGGAAGATTGGGTTTGGTTTCCTAAAGGGAATATTAGATTTGGCATGAATTTGGAAAGATAGAGTTTTGAAATTCTAGTTTTGGGAAGACTATAGTTTTGATGTAGAAAAGGGGTTTTGGAAATATATATAATTTTGATGTAGAAAACAAGAGGTTTTGGAAACTTAGGTTTTTAGACAAAAATAAGGGATTGGAAATCATGTTTTTGAGAAGGAAAATTAAGATTTCCTAATCGTGGGTTCTAGGATTTAACTTGGGCTCTAAGGAAAGAGTTTTTGGAAAGTGAGTTTTTTGGAAAGAGAGATTTTTGGAAAGAAATCCTAGAGAGGAGTTTTTGGAAAACGAATTTTTAGTAAAGCGTTTAGGTAGTGTTTTTAAAAAGTGAATTCGAAGAAGGTGTTTTTGGAAAGAGTTCTTGGTAAGAGTTTTTCTAGGAAGAAGACCTAGGGAACTCTTTTTGAAAGTGAATTTCAAGGAGAGTGTTTTTGGAAAGGAGTTTGAAAAAGAGTTTTTGAAAAATAGGTTTTTTAAGAGAGTTTTTGAAAACAACTTTGGAAAGGAGATTGGAGAGCGTTTTTACAAAACATGTTAGAAAAGGGATTTTTTTTAAGGGGAGACTTTTGAGAAGAGATTTTTTAGAAAGTGTATAAAATATCTCACTTTCCTAAAACGATTCTAACCATAGGAAGGTTAGAACCATTTTAAGATAGTGGTTTTAAAAACAACAATGTTTTGAAAATATGGACCATATTGGTCACTTTAAATGTAACACTTTCCTAAAGCAACCCTAACCATGAAAAAGCTAGAATCACCTTACGATTGTGATTTTGAAAAGAAGTTTTGAAAAAGAAGAATTTGATGCAAGTTCGGAAAGGATGTTAATGCAAGTTTTAAAAAATGAGTTTGAAAACGAATTTTAGAAGAATGCAAGATCATGATATGCACAATGCAAAGAGGGGTCGTGAACATACAAGGTTAAAGGCTTCACCACATAATCAAGGGAGCCAAACCCACGTGGTCTCCAGTTAGACTGAAAGAAAGCTCCCAACACGGTGACTCGCCAATAGCCTAATCCTACACATGAACTAGCAATTCCCTTGTTTCAAGCATGCAAGAGGGGGGGAAGAAAAGGGGGATTAAAATAGAAGAAAACCCAAGTGGGTTTAGGAGAGAGAAGAGAGGGGGGAAGATGCGTAAACGTAAATAAGAAGCCTACCTTGTGTCTTCTTTATTTTGCTTAGCTTTGCGCGCTTTGCTTTGCTTATCTTGCTTCGGTCTTTACTTCAGTCTTCAAGAGTTTGTCTTCGATCTTCAAAGCTTTGTAGTTGCAGCAATCCAAGTCTTCAATGGAGGCTTTGGAGGCTAGTGTATAAGTATAAGAGAGTGTATGAGTGTATATGAGGCTAGAGTTTGTGTATGGAGGCTAGGGTTTGGGAAAACCTAAGGAGACTAGGGTTTAGAGAGGCTATGAGCTCTGTATGTTGAATAATAGGGTTTTTAGACTGAGTTGGCGGACCTCTTTCACGTTGGAGGTGGCTCTGTATTTATAGATAAGGGAATGACCTGGCGCCTGTTGCAGTGGCGCCAGGCCAAAAATGCTAGTGGCGCCAGCCAATTAGGAAATTTTTAAGGTCGGCAAACAACGTATCTTGATAAGATTTGGGCGCCTGTACTAGTGACTACCATGCAATTTTTAGCCTAGCTTCACTAGGAGTGACTCCAAAAGGTCCGGGAATGATTTGAAGAGGCCGGGACTAACCTGGAAAGCCGGGAAAGGACAGGAACCCTTAGAATAGGGTCCCGAAGGTATTTGACCTGCAAAAGGATAACAAGAATTGTCGAAAAGATTGACCGGGCCATTAAGGGCGAAACGGTCAATTGGATCAGAAAGCTGTCAGGACAGACTCAGAATGTTCCGGAAGAAGACTCGAGATTTAGAAACATTATTTAAAATGTTCCCAAAGGCTACCGGTTTGATATTTAGAGCCGGTGTGGCTAGAAAAAGGCGACCGACCCACTAGGGGCAAAATGGTCATTTTGCACCGTGTTTACGAAACTGACTCGGAATGATCCGAAAAGATAAAGGAAGGTCGGGAATACTATAAGAAGCATTCTTGGGAGATTACTAGTCTAATACCTAGAGTTGGTGTGGTCCCCAGGGCGTTCGGATGCCTAGGGGCAAAATGGTCATCTTGCTCGAAAAGTATCAGAACTGGCCCAAAACTGACTAGAAGACACCTAATCATGCCTGAAACGTGTCGAAAAATGGCCTTAGGGGCAGTTTGGTCATTTTTCACCAAAGTGAACTAGCAGGCACTGGTGTTGACTTGGGTTTTGAGTGTTTTTGACAGTCTGACGGTGGTCCCATGATACAGGGTTTTGTTGGTAATTCCCCATATCGACTTATTTGCGAGTATTTCTGCTACTCTAATGGTTGCGATGTTTACGAGTACTTCCGCTACTCTGACGGTTCGCGATCATTTCCAGGATTGCCTGATTTCAAGAAGCTGCTAAAGGGACTTAGCGCCTGAGAAGTCAACTTTCTCAAAGGCATCCCGAAATGGACATTTCTGCATTGGCGGGCTAGCAGGCACCAAAGGTGGACCATTCTACCATCTCGAGGACTTGGGGTCTCGTCCCGGTCGACAGGTTTAAAAGGACTTACTGTCTTCAAAAAGACGTGTCTAATTTGGAATTAGAAAAGGGACTTACCGTCTTTGGAAAGACGCGCCTACGGGATCGGACCGAACAACGCCTACAAGGGCATTTTGGTCGCTTTGCCTCTATTTGGGCCTAGTGAGTTCGTGAAGCGATGGATAAACTAGATTAGGACTACAATTCTAGAATATGTCCATATTGACTTGAAATCCAGTCTGGACGGACTATAGATTGCCGAGTGGTCAAAAATGGGGTGCTTACAATGGTGTATGAAAGCTAAGGCTTAAGTGTATGGAGAATAGGGTTTGAGGAGGCTTGAGAGAATTAGAGTTTAGAGAGAATTCAAGCTTTGTTTTCAAAGAGGCAGAGTTTCTAGACTAAGTTTACAGAACCTTTTTACGCATGGGGAGGGTCTGTATTTATAGACAATTGAAATAGGAACTGGTGTTTGTTGTAGTGGTGCCAGTGTAATTTTAACGCTGGCGCCACTAGGAGTGGCACTAGGCCATTTATTGGCTTGGTGCCATTACTAGTAGCATTGGCCACTTAGGAAATTTTTAAGGTGACAAGAAACGTATCTTTTGACCCTTGGGATGCAAGACCAAAGAATTTGGCACCTGTCCTAGTGACTACCATGTAATTTTTGGCTTGGCTCCACTAGGAGTGAGTTCAGAAAGTTCGGGAATGATTCAAAAGACTGGGGATAAACAGGAAGCCTTAAAAGAGGGTCCCGGAGGTCACTGACTTACAAAATAATGCTAGAATATTTAAAAAGGCCGATTGGCCCATCAGAGGCAAAACGATCATTTAAATTGGGAAAATACCAAAATGGACCCAGAGTGACTTATGAGGAGGCTTAAAGGTTGGAAACACTATCAAGAGTGTTCTGAGGGGTTTTCGGTATGATACCCAGAGTTGGTGTTATTGGAAAAAGCGATCGGCCCACTAGGAGCTAAATGGTCATTTTGCACCAGGCATACCAGAATAGACTTGGAATGATCTGAAAAGGTGCCAAAAGGTTGAGAATATTAGAAGCATCCTCAAAAGGTTACTAGTTTGAAACCCAGAGCCGGTGTGGTTCTTGGTGGCAATCAGATGCCTAGGGGCAACATGGTCATTTTGACCGGATGCTCTCATAATTGATTTAGAAGCAACTGGAAGGCACTTGAATATGCTAGATTATCCCAAAGACAATCTTGAAAGGGTGGACTTACTGTTTTGAGGACTTAGGTACTTTTTCGAGAAACATGTTAGAAGAGCCCAAGGGGCAATTTGGTCATTTTTACCAGAGTGGGCTAGCAAGCACTGGTGTTGACCTGAATTTTGAGTGTTTCTATCACTCTAACGGTGTGTGATGAGTTGGTTTCCAAAGGTATCCTATCCTTCAGTAAAATTTTCATGGCCAATAGGCGTGTTTGCTCTCGTAACATAGGGGGTTTGTTGGCAATTTCCAATGTCGACCCATTTGTGAGTGTTTTCATCACTCTGGCAATGCACGTTTATTCCAAAGACTGCCTAATCTAGGGAATCTGTTGGATGGACTTCTCATCTCGGGGCCTTAGTTACACATCCTGATCAATGTGTTGGATAGTAGACATTCTATATTGGCAGGCTAGAAGGCGCCAGAAATGAATTGCTCTGCTATCTCGAGGACTTGAGTTCCATCCCGGCCGATAAGTTTGAAGAGACTTATTGTTTCGAAGAGTTTTCTTGGTAAACGTCCCGGACTAGATGGACTTACTGTATGAGGGACTAACTTTCTTGAAAGACGTGCCGAATTGAGCCTGACTGGCTGGATTGGAATCAAAACTGGAATTGAAGTTGAAATACGAACTTACCGTCTTTAGGAAGACATGCCAATTGGAATCAGACCGAGCATTGGCGCAAGGGTATTTTGGTCATTTTGCCTCTACTGGGGCCAACAGGCTCGCGAAGCGATTGATTGACTAGATTGAGTTTGGAAGACTAGTTTAGACTTGATTATGTCTGTGTCGGTTTGAATGTGAGTTTGGTTGGGCCAGATATTGCTGAGCGGGCAAAAATAGGGTGCTTACACTTTACAATCACATTCTCTCTCTCTATACTCTTGGCATATACATACATGCATTCAATACTCTATTTCAAGATGAGAGTTCCAAAGTAACTCAAGTCATTGCATCTTCATGCATATGATCAACCCAAAGAGAGTAACACCAAGCTCACTCTCCTTTGCATAAACCCTACCACAATCTTGAGGGTTCCCATGTGACCGTAAGGACTCATGGCATACATTTCAAGTCATCCCATGAAGAGGGGCCCTAATCCCTCTATACTCACAGCGATAAGATTGCCAAGAAGGCAAAGGGCAACCAAACAGTAAGATCTCTCAATGAACTCCTCAACATCAAACTCAAAGAAGGCAAATTTGAAGACTCAAGAGTAGTTTAGGTTTTCAAATGTAAAAGTAGATAGGTGAAGGTCTTAAGGAGAATGTTCCCCCTCCCCCTATTATAATGTACTTCAATTGCATGTACCCAAGCTCAAATTCAATAGGTAACTATCTTTTCTTTGTTTCCATGAATGAATGTGTGAATGTATGAATGATTCCAGACATAAGTATGGTATTTGTATACACGGGTAAGCCCCTATCTCCAAAAAGTGAGCCAAGAAAAAAAGCATTATGCTTAGTCTTCCCCTCAAACAGCGGGGGCACCCCTAGGACATACATTACATAAAAAAATTCAAATCAAGACACTAACTCATCTTTTATTTATTGTTTTCTATCCTTCCCCCTCATCCCCAAATACCAAGAAAACCGAAGGCAGAAGAAAGACAATAAGGGGGTCTTCTAAACTATTCATTTACTATTATCATACTGCTTGCATATTCACTTCCATATCTATTCTAGGACAAGAGTTTTAAGAAACTCAAGTTATTACATTCTCATGCATTTAGTCAACCGTAGAGAAAAATGAGTAATCTAATCTCATGTTAATCGAAGTTACCAAAACTCCTAAGTGTCGTGCCTCGATTTTTCACACTCGAGAAAAATACACACAAGTAGGAAAAATACGGTACTCTCTGGTTAGAACTCATTCTCCTAGAAGAATGAGTGCGACTATGATTGAATTGAAAATTGATTTAATTAAGGGCTTTTAGAAAAAAGTTTGGAGTCGCCACCTAACTTGATTAAGGTGAGTTAAGTCACCTAAAACTAAGCACAATCCAAAGATTATACTTAGGGCTTTTGAAAAGATTTTGAAAACTCCTTAAAGAGAGAGTTTTTAAGAAAATAGGTTGTTTGACAACCTTTAGAAATATTTAAACCCTTTTTAAAAATAACTCCATTTTGGTATTTGAAAACAGTAATTCTAGGTTCAGAGGTTGGTTACGTGTAGGGAAGACATACTAAGCCATCACCCTACCCTACCCTTACGGTACCTACATGTCTATTCATCCTAGGTCACTCATTCGGAATCTTTGATTAATAAATATCTAATACTATCCACTTTAGAAAAGAATTATATGATGCATGATATGTGAGTGCAAGAAAAGAATTTAATTTTGAAAATAGATTTGAAAAGAAAGATTTGATTTTTGAAAGAAGGCTTTAGAAATTGAAATTGGAGATTTGAAAATTGATTTTAGAATTAGAAAATTGAAATAGATTATGGAATTGTAAATTTGAAAAAGGTTGTGGAATTAGAAACTTGAAAAAGGTTATGACCGCAACCATGAGGGTTGCCTACGTATCCTCTTTTAGGAATCATGCTAGTCATAGTTCGAACAAAAGTTCAATTGAAAATAAACATTTTGAGGTTTGAAAAGTTTGTTTCAAAAAGATTTGATTTGAAAAGAGTTTGATTTGAAAAATAATTTGATTTGAACTTAGAATAGAAGATATGAAATCGAGATTTGATTTGAAATTGAACTTAGACTTGGAAAAGGGTATGAACTTGGAAAGAAAATTTGGACTTGACTTAGGAAAGATAGAGTTGAGTTTTGAAAACATTTGAACTTAGATTGAAGTTGAAAAACCATCTTGGTTTAGAAAGGAGTTTTAGAAAATGGTTGAAGCTTCCTAACTTTAGGGTAAGGGTTGAACTAAGGTTTAGGCCTCTTAGGGTTTAGGTTACTTAAGATTGGAACATGTAGTTAAATTGGAAAGGATTTAATTTAGATTTGAAAAGTTCGATTTTAGAAAGTTGGATTTAGGAAAGGTTCGAATTAAGAAAGTTGGAAAAGAGATTTGATTTGATTTGATTTGAAAACACTTGACTTGGAATGATTTGAAAAGTTAGCGTTTAGAAAAGGTTGGACTTTGGAAAACTTTGAATTAGGAATGTTTCAAAATAACAAAGTTCCATTCTAAGAAAGTGTCAAATTAAGAAAGTTTCACTTTAGGAAAGTTTCCATTTTGATGAAAGTTTTCAAATTAGGAAAAAGTCGGTTTTGGAAAGATTTCCATTTAAGAAAGTTTTGAATTTAGAAAGCTTGAGCTTAGGAAAGTTTTGAATTTAGAAAGATTTGAACTTAGGAAAGTTTTGAATTTAAAAACATTTGAATCTTATTTCCTAAAGTAGAAAATTAGATTTTATTTCCAAAAATAGATGATTTGATATGATTTCCAAAATTAAAAGATTTAATCGAGTTTCCTAATTTGGAAGATTGGATTTGACAGGGAATTGGATAGGTTGAATTTTGAAAATCTTGTATTTGGAAAGCCATGATTTGGTGTGGAGAAAGAGATTTTGGAAATCTAAGATTTGATGTAAAAGATGAAGTCATGATTTTAGGAAAGAGAATTAGGGTTTCCTAATCATGAAATCCAGAACTTTACTTGGATTCCAAGAAAAAGAGTTTTTTTTGGAAAGAAGATCTTTTGAAGAGAGTTTCTAGGAAGGAAACTTGAAGAGAGTTTTTAGAAAGTAGATTTTTGAAGAGAGCTTTTTGGAAAGGAGTTTGAAAAGAGTTTTTGAAAAATAGATTTTTAAAGGGAGCTTTTTGGAAAGAAGTTTGAAATGTAATTTGGAAAATAACTTGAATATGGACTTTTGAAAACCTTTAAATATCTCACTTTCCTAAAATGTTTCCAACCATGAAGAGATTAGAACCATTTTAAGTTGGTGGTTTTGAAAACAACATGAATTTGAAATATGGACCATTATAATCACATTGAATATCATACTTTCTTAAAACAACCATAACTATGGAATGGCTAGAATCATCTTAAGATTGTGGTTTTGATGAAAAGCAATTTAGGGTTTACACCCAAAATATGAATCTTGATGGTCACAATGAATATAACACTTTCCTAAAGCAACTCTAACCATGGAATGGCTAGAGTCACTTTAAGATTGTGATTTTGAAAAAGAAATTTTGAATGCAAATTTGAAAGAAGATTTCGATGCATATTTGAAAACCACTTTGAAAACAAGTTTTGGAGGCTTGTATATGAGTGTATGGAGTGTATGGATGTTTAGGGTTTAAGTGTATGGAGGCTAGGGTTTGGAGAGACTAGAAGGAGCTAGGGTTTGGAGAGACTTGAAGCTTTGTAAATTAAAAAGTAGAGTTTTTGGACTGAGTTTTCAGATCCTTTTCACGTAGGGGGAGGCTTTGTATTTATAAACATCGGACTAGCCTGGTGCTTATTGTAGTGGCACCAGGGCAAAATTCATTCTGGCACCACTTCTTAGTGGCAAAAGCCACTTAGGAAAGTTTTAAGGGTAGCAAGCAATGTATTTTTCGACCCTTGATATGGAAGATAAAAAATTTGGGCGCTTGTATTAGTGATTACTATGTAATTTTTGGCTTGACTCCACTATAAGTGACTCCAAAAGGTCCAAGAATGTTCCAGGAGGTCGGGAATGATCTAGAAGGCCGGAAATGGGTAGAAACCCTTGAAATAGCGTCCTAGATGTAACAGACTTGAAAAATAATGTCAAGATTGTTGAAGTGGCTGGTCGAGCCATTAGGGGCAAAATGGTCAACTAGACCCAAAAACCACAAGAATAGACTTGGAATGGCTTATAAGAGGACTTAAAGATTAGAAACACTATCTAGAGTGTTTTGGGGAGTTGTTAGTTTGATACACAGAGCCAGTGTGGTTGAAAAAAGCGATCGGCCCACTAGGGACAAAACGGTCATTTTGCACCAGGTTTGCTGGAATAGACTTGGAATACTCTGAAAAGGTGCTAGAAGGTTGAAAATACTGTTAGAAGTATTCTCGAGAGGTAATCAGTTTGATACCTAGAGCCGGTGTGGTTCCCTGAGGCACTTAGATGCCTAAGGGCAAAGTGGTCATTTTGATCGGATGGTCCCCGAATTAGTTCAAAACCGATTGGAAGGCACTTGGACATGCTGGATTGTTTTTGGGATGATCTTTGAAAGGTGGACTTATCGCTCTGAGGACTTAAGTATTTTCTCGAGAAGCATGCTGGAAAAGGCTCAAGGGGTAGTTTGGTCATTTTTTATCGGAGTGGGCTAGTAAGCACTGGTGTTAACCCAGGTTTTGAGTGTTTCCGTTACTTTAACGGTATGTGATGAGTTAGTTTCTAAAGGTATCTCATCCTTTGGTAAACGTGTCACAGCTAAAAGGCGAGTTCGGTCCCGTGACACAGGGGGTTTGTTGGTAATTTCCAATGTCGACCTATTTGCGAGTGTGTCCGCCACTCTAATAGTTGCGATGTTTGTGAGTATTTCTACAACTCTGATGGTGTGTGTTGTTCCGGAGACTGCCTGATCTCAGGAAGCTGCTAGGTGGACTTCTCGTCTAAAGAATCAACTTTCTTGAAAGACGTGCCGGGTAATGGACATTCTTCATTAGCAGGCTAGCTGGCGCCAAAGGTGGACCGTTCTACCATTTCAGAGACTTGGATTCTGTTGGGGTCGACGGGTTTGAAGGGAGTTATCGTTTTGAAGAGTTTCTCAAAAAACGTGTCTGACTTGATGGTCTTACAGCCTGAGGGATTAACTTTTTCAAAAGGCATGCCAAATTTGATCCGGATTGGAATTGGATTTGAAATTAGATTTGAGATTGAAATCGGGACTTACCGTCTCTATGAAGACATGCCAATTGGAATAGGACCGAATAATGCCACAAGGGCATTTTGGTCATTTTTCCGCTGTTGGGCCCTATGGGCTCGCGAAGTGATTGATTGATTGGATTTGAGATTGGACGACTGATTTTGACTTGAATGTGTCTGTGTCGGTTTGAATGTGAGTCTAGTAGGACTGGAGATTACCGAGCGGGCAAAAATGGGGTGCTTACAATTGCCCCTCTTTTTCTGTATTCGATTGACAAAGATAGAAAACGATAAAGTAAGAGTCCCATGTTGGCAGCGAGGCAATCGGAGGGATGGAATTGGAAGTTTTGAGCTTGAAAACTTGATTGTTTAAATCAGGAATTTTGAGAACTTGATTTTAAAATTGAAGTAGATTATTTTGAATTGATTTTTGAAATCACTTTATCAAATGGGTTGATTTGGATTTTGTATTTACACGGGTTTTGTGAGCACCCCATTTTTGACCACTCAACAGTCTACGCTCTGTCCAAACTTGTACTCAAGTCGATATGAACGTATTCTAATTGAAACCAACTTTCTAAGTCCAAATCCCATCTGTCTAGAGCTTCGCGGGCCCGCCAGGCTCAAATAGAGGCAAAATGACCAAAATGCCCTTAAGGGCATTGTCTTTTCCAATTCTAACTCCAACCCCTGTCTCGAGACAGTTGATTTCTCAAGACGATAAATCTATTCCAAATCAGGCACGTCTCTCCGAAGATGGTAAGTCCCCTTTCCAATCCCACTTTCGAGACAGTTTATTCCTCAAGACGGTTCCAAATTAGGCACGTCTTTTCGAAGACGATAAGACCCCTTTCCAATTCCAGTCTCTCTCTCGAGACAGTTTATTCCTCGAGACGGTCCGGCACATTTTTCAAAGAAAACCTCTTCGAAACGGTAAATCTCTTTAAACCTGTCGACCGAGACGAGACCCCAAGTCCCCTAGATGGTAGAACAGTCCACCTTTGGTGCCCGCTAGCCCGCCAATGCAGAAATGTCCGTTTAGGCATGCCTTCCGAGAAAATTGACTTCTCAGGCGCTAAGTCCGCTTTAGTAGCTTCCCAAGATCAGGTAATCTTAGGAATGATCGCGAACAGTTAGAGTAGCGGAAATACTCGCAAACATCACAACCGTTAGAGCAGCGGAAATACTTGTAAACAGGTCGATATAGGAAATTACCAACAAACCCTTGTATCACGACGACTATAGTCAGAGTGGCGGAAAAACTCAAAACCCAGGTCAACACTAGTGCCTGCTAGCCCACTTCGGTGAAAAATGACCAAACTGCCCCTTGGGTCTTTTTCAAGACTTTCCGGTTAAGATGACTATTCTACCCTTAGGCATCCAAACGCCCCGGGAGCCATACCGACTCTGGGTATCAAACCGGTAACCTTCTGAGATCACTTCTTATAGTATTCTCAATCTTCCTCAACCTTTCTTTAGCTTTTCAGATCATTCCGAGTCAGTTTCGGTAAACCCGGTACAAAATGATCGTTTTGCCCTTAGAGGGCTGGTTACCTTTTCCGACCACACCGGCTTTGGGTATCAAACCGGCAACCTCCCAAGAAAGCTTTTTATTGTACTCTCAACCATTTTTTAGCTTTTCGGATCATTCCAAGTCAGTTCCGGTAAACTCGGTGCAAAATGACCATTTTGCCCCTGGAGGGCCAGTCGCCTTTTCTGACCACACCGGCTCTGGGTATCAAACCGGTAACCTTTGGGACAGTCCAAATCTCAAGTCTTCTTCTGAGACAGTCCAAGTTCGTCCTGGCAGCTTTCCAACCCGATTGACCATTTTGCCCATAACGGCCTGGTCAACCCTTCTGACATATCTTGTCCTCACTTTTCAAGTCAAATACCTCCGGGACACTATTTTAAGTGTTCTTGCTCTTTTTTGGCCTTCTGGGTCATTCCCGGTCTTCCAAACTCCTTCCTGGACTTTCCGGAGTCATTCCTAGTGAAGCCATGCTAAAAATTGCATGGTGGTCACTAGTACAGGTGCCCAAATCTAGTCAAAGATACGTTACTTGCTGACCTAAATACTTTCCTAACTTGCTGGCGCCACTCCTAGTGGCGCCAGGAGGAATTTTGCCCTAGCGCCACTGAAACAGGCGCCAGGTCTGTCCTCTCTCTATAAATACAGAGCCTCCTCCAACGTGAAAGAGGTCCACAAACTCAGTCTAAAAATCATATATTTCAATATACAGAGCTCGAACATTCCCTAAACCCTAGCTTTCTTAGGTTTTCCAAACCCTAGCCACCATACACTAAATCCTAGCCTCCTATACACTTATACACACCTCCATACACTCATACATTAGCCTCCAACCCTCCTTTGAAGTCTTGAAGAGCTACAATCTGAAGTTTGAAGACAACTCTTGAAGATTGAAAACGAAGATCAAGATTAAGACCGAAGACAAGCAAGGCGTGCAAAATAAACATGACACAAGGTAGGCTTTTGTTTTACGTTTTTGCACTTCCCCCCTCTCTCTTCTCTCTACTAACCCACTTGGGTTTTCTCTATTTTAATCCCCCATCTCTTTCCTCCCCTTTCTTTGTATGCTTGAAACAAGGGGATTCCCGGTTCATGTGTAGGATTGGGCTGTTGGAGAGTCACCGTGTTGGGGGCTTTCTTCTAGTCTAACCGGAGACCACGTGGGTTCGGCCCCCTTGATTATGTGGTGAAGCCTTAGCCTTGTATGTTCACGACCCCAAATTTACATTGTGCATATCATGATCTTGTATCTTCCAAAATTCGTTTTCAAACTCATTTTCAAAATTGTTTTCAAACTTGTTTTCAAAATTGTATTAAAATCTCCTTTTTCAAAACTTATTTTCGAAATCACAATCTTAGGATGATTCTAGCTTTTCCATGGCTAGGATTGCTTTAGGAAAGTATTACATTCAAAGTGACCAACATGGTCCATATTTTCAACCCTTGTTGTTTTCAAAATCACTTTCTTAAAGTGGTTCTAGCCCTCTTATGGCTAGAATCGCTTTAGGAAAGTGAGACGTTTTTATACTTTCCAAAAAACTCTCTTTTCAAATCTCTTCCTAAAAATCTTTTTTTCAACATACTTTCCTAAAACTCTCCTTTCCAAATTTGTTTCCAAAAACCCTTCCAAAAATCTATTTTTCAAAACTTCCTTTTTCAACTCCTTTTCAAAACACTCTTCTCAAAATTCACTTTCTTAAAAACTCTCTGCAACAATCTTTTATCAAAAATCTTTCTAAAAACTCTCTTCCCAAAAATCTTCCCTCTAGAAACTCCTCTCTAGGTTTTCTTTCCAAAACTCCTTGTTTCCAAAAAACGCACTTTCTAAAAAACTCTTCCCTTAGAGCCCAAGTCAAGCCTTAGAACTAACAATTAGAAAACCCTAATTTTCTTTACAAAAACATGGTTTTCAAACTTGCCTTAAAATCTAAGTTTCCAAAACCTCTTGTTTTCACATCCAAACTCTACACATTCCAAAACCTCATTTCTACGTCAAAACCATGCACTTCCAAATCTAAGGTTTCTAAAACCTCCCTTTCCAAATCCTTGTCAAATCCAATCTTCCCTATAGAAAACCAAATCCAATCCTCCGTTTTTGGAAACAAAATTAAACTTTCTCTTTTAGAAACAAAATCCAATCCCTTCCTAATCCAAATCTTTCCTAATTCAAATCCATCCTAATCCTCCACTTTCCTAAAATCTTAAGTTTCCAAAACTTGAACATAAAAAATCTTTCCCAAATTTTAAAACTTAACTTTCACATCTTTCCTAATTTAACCCTTTCCTAACTCTATCCCTTTCCAAATCTCAACTTTCCAAATCTAAGTTTCAAACCTTTCCTAATTTCAAAATTTTCTAGAACTCAAACTCTAAAACTTTCTAAATCTTAAACTTTCCAAATTCAAAGCTTTCCAAGTTCAAAACTTTCTCAAGTTAAGACTTTCTAAATCTAAAAACTTTCTAAATTCTAAACTTTCCTAAAACTTAAAATCTTTCCAAATCTAAAATTTTCTACACTCAAAACTTTCTTACTTTCAAAACTTCCCCATTTCAAAACATTCCAAACTTTCCAACTTTCAAAACTTCATAATTTCAAAACCTTTCCTAAAATGAATACTTTCCCAATTCGAACACTTTCCTAAATTGAGACATTCCAAATTCAAAACTTTCCTAAGTTGAAACTTTCTTAGTTCAAAACTTTCTTAATTCGAACCTTTTCTAATTCGAAATCTTTCTTAATTTCAAAACTTTCCTAATTTCGAAACTCTCCTAATTTGAAAACTTTCCTAATTCAAAATTTTCTTAATTCGAAATTTTCCAAAAATGAAACTTTCCTAATTCGAAACTTTCCTAAATCCAATCATTTCCTAATTCGAATCTTTCCTAAATCCAATCCTTTCCTAAATCTTCCAAGTCCAACATTCAAGTCAAATCTTTTCTAAAAACTTTTCAAGTCGAGTCCAATCCTTCTTTTCTAAGTTCCTAAGTCTAGGTTTCCTAAACCTTCATCTTTCCAAAACAAGTCTAAATCTTTCTTCCAAGTTCTATCTTTTCAAATCAAAGTCCAATCTTTTCCAAAATTTCAAATTCCAATCTCCTCTTCTAATTTCAAATCAAATCCAATTTTCAATTCAATCTCTTTCTTCCAATCCAACCTTCTATTTTCAATCGGACTCTTGTCCGAACTACGACTGACCTGATTCCTCCAAAAGGATACGTAGGCAACTCTCATGGGTGCGGTCACAACTTCTTTCAAATTTTAAATTCCTCCACAACATTTTTCAAATCTCAAATTTCACCATATTTTTCAAATCTCAATATTTCTCAAACTTCTATTTCTACAACTTCTTTCCAATTTCCAATCCTACAATTTTCTTCAAGTTTCCAATTCCATGATCTATTTCTATTTTCAATCTTCAATTTTCAATTCCCAAAATCTTCTTTCCAAATTCAAACTTCTATCTCTTCCTTTTCAAATCAAATCAAATTTTTTTCCAAATCTATTTTTCAATATTCTTTTCTAGCACATGCATATCATGCATCATGTCTTTTTCATACATTCTATTTCAAAGTGGATAGGATTGAACAATAGTTAGCTGAAGACTCTCATAGGTGAATCTAGGGTAGATTAACATGTAGGTACCGAAAGGGCGGGGTAGGGTGATGGCTTAGCGCGTCTTCCATACACGTAACCAACCTCCGAACCTAGATCACTAATTTCAAAGACCAAAAAGGAGTTATTTTTCAAAAAATGGCTAAATGTTTTCCAAAGGTTGTCAAACAACCTGTTTTTCTTAAAAACCATCTCTTGAGGAGATATTTTTAAAATCATTTTCAAAAACCTTAAGTGTAGTCTTCGGATTATGCTTAGTTTTTAGGTGACCTAACTCACCTTAATCAAGTTAGGCGGCGACTCCAAATCTTTTTCAAAAGCCCTTCACTCAAATCAATTTTCAATTCAAACTTAGTCGCACTCATTCTTCTAGGAGAGTGAGTTTTAACGAGAGAGTACAGTATTTTTCCCGCTTGTGTAAATATTCCTCGACTGCAAAAAATCTGGGCGCGACAGGTTTGGAAAACCTTTGAAACTTGAAATGAATCTTTTGAGGAAAAAATTTGAAAACCTATAATTTTGAAAATAGGCTTTTTCAGGCGAAAGTTTAAAAACTCGAAGAATTTGAACGCAGGGCTTTTGAAGGAAAAGCTCAGGAAACCTAGGAAATATTTTTTAGAATGAAGCTTTTTAAGAAATTAAGCTTTGGAAAACTATGAAAATGATTTTGAAATGAAGCCTATTTTATTTTATATTATTATTATTATTATTATTATTATTATTTTATTTTTGAAGGAAGGAGTTAGAAAACATAAAAATGTATATTTGAAATCAAAATTTTTGAAGGAAAAAGTTAAGAAAGCCTTGAGAATGGGGCCTTTTTGGCAGAGAAGATCCCGAGAAACTCGAGAGGAAAATATTTGAAGTAAAGAAAGAGTTCAAATTTTTTATAAGAAATCTTTTTGAAAGAAAAGAGGTAAAATCTTTGAATGTGGTTCCTTTTGGCAAAGAAGGCCCCGAGAAACTCGGGGAGGCCTAAAACTATTGAAGAAAAAACTTAGGAAGAATTTTTGAATATAGAATTTTGAATAAAAACTTTTAAGGGAAATATTTGTAGAAATTTTTTTTAAGTGGATCTTAGGGTTTAGAAAATTTCGAAATTGAGAAGAACTTTGGAAGGAAGTAATTTTCAGAATTTGAAACCTTGAAAATTTTGAGGATTGATTTTGAAGAAGACTTCTTTGGAGGAAGAATTTTTAGAAAATCTTGAAACTTGATTGGAGTAGAAATCTTTTTGAGGAAGAAACTTGGGATAGGCTTTGACTGAAAATTTTTGAGATATATTTTGAAATCAACTTTTGATTTTGAATTAAAAACTATTTTGATTTGAAACTTGGACAAAACATGTAGAAAATTCGATTTGACTCGGCATTTTACTTTTTGAAGGCAAAATATTTAGAAAATTCATTTTGTCTCGAAACTTGAAATTTTGAAAATAAAATGCGTAGAAAATTCACTTTGACTTGAGAATGGAAATTTGGAAGATAAAATGTTTAGAAAATTCATTTTGACTTGAAAATTGAATTTTTGAAGACAAGATGTATTGAAATTTAATTTTGTCTCAAAATTTGAAATCTTTTTCACTTTTTCCCTCTTCCTTTTTTTATTATATGTTTTACATTTTTGAACTGTACTTACCATATTTTGACGTTCTTATCTTGATTTGGCTTTAAGGATGGCTGATATGGGCGATGACGATTTGGAGAGGAGACGCCAGTTGGGGAAGCGAGTCTGTACAAATTCGGTAGGCAACTCTAGTCGTTTTAGAGGTAGCCAGGGATCAGCTATCAAGGCATCCCCTAGTCAGAGTGGGAGGGGGAGTAAGCCTCCAGTCGACCCCTTCCCTCCTGTTGAGCCAGCCTTTGAAGAGGAGATGGATGCTGAGGATAAGGCACAGGGCCTTGGAGATCACAGAGAATGCAAAAATGGGGTGCTCACAGCTACCCCTCTTTCTGTCTTTAATCGATATTTCATTTGGCGAAATCATACTTATCTAGGGAAATTGATGCTTCTTGGATATGCACTCCATCTAGTATAATGATGCTCTTCTAGGGAAGTCTAAGGTTGACGTCCTAAGACTGCTACTTCTTGAACCAGCACTCTTTCTGGCAGAATGATGCCCTTCTGGGGAAGTCCACAGTTGATGTCTTCTTGAATCAACACTCCATCTAGCGAAAAGCTTTTGCTTTGGGCCAGCCTAATGTTGATGTCTGCTTGACCCAACACTCCATCTATTATAATGCTGCTCCTTTGGGTAAGTCCAAGGTTGATATCTGATACTTCTTGAACCGGTACTCCGTCTGACGAAATGCTGCTCATGTAGGGAAGTCCAAGGTTGATTGGGGAGGTCGAGGGTGGGCCATTGCCTTATTTTGTTTCTTGTTGGCTATGGAAGTCCAAGCTTTCTAAGGTGCGTGCCAGTGTTGGAGATGTCTGAGCTTACTTGGTCGCGGGGTAGCTTTAGCTCCCTTTTTGTGCTTTACCTCATTCATCATTTCCCATCTGAGAGAGAGAGAGAGAGAGAGAGAGAGAGAGAGAGAGAGAGAGAGAGAGAGAGAGAGAGAGAGAGAGACACACACACACACACACACAGAGCAAGTTTTTATGCAAAATAGTTTATTTTATGCTAACTCTAAAAATGCACCGGTAAGAGGTGAATGCATGTCATACATTTTTTGATGAATGCACATGGAATTGAATGCATGACCCTTTTTTCTCCCCTTTTTTTATTTTTTATTTTTTTTATGAATGCACAAGTTTATATAAGAATTGAATTGAATACATGTCCCATTGCATAGGTTTATACAGGAATGGAATTGAATGCATATTATATTCTTGGACGAATGCACCTACGAGAATGGAATTGAATACATGACATGCTCTTTTATGAATGCAAGAATTGATACAAACTACACAAGGATTTAACGGATGTACAGGTTATTGTCGCGCCCAGATTTTTCGCACTCGAGGAATACTCACACAAGTGAGAAAAATGCTGTACTCTCTCGTTAGAACTCACCCTCCTAAAAGAATGAGTGCAACTATGTTTGAATTGAAAATAGAGTTGAATAAAGGGCTTTTGGAAAAAGATTTGGAGTCGCCACCTAATCTGATTAAGGTGAGTTAGGTCACCTAAAAACTAAGAATAATCCGAAGACTACACTTAGGGTTTTGGAAAACGATTTTGAAAATATCTCCTCAAGAGAGGGTTTTTAGGAAAACAGGTTGTTTGGCAACCTTTGGAAAACATTTAGCCCTTTTTTGAAAAATAACTCCTTTTTGGTCTATGAAAACAGTGATTCTAGGTTCGGAGGTTGGTTACGTGTTGGGAAGACGCACTAAGCTATCACCCTACCCCGCCCTTTCAGTACCTACATGTCAATCGACCCTAGATTCACCTATGAGAGTCTTCAACTAACTATTGACCAATCCTATCCACTTTGAAAACGAATGTTTGAAAGGAAACTAACATGATGCATGATATGCAAGTGCAATAGAAGAAAGTTGATTTAGAAATAGATTTGACAAGACTTTGATTTGATTTGATTTGAAAAGAAAGAGATGGAAGTTTGAATTTGAAAACAAGATTTTGGAAATCGAAATTGAAGATTGAAAATAGAAATTTGAAATTGAAAATTTGAAAATAGATTGGAGATTTGGAAAGATTTTGGAATTTGAAATTTGGAAAATATGGAGGAATTTGAAATTTGAAAGAAATTGTGACCGCTTCCATGAGGGTTGCCTACGTATCCTTTTGAAGGAATCAGGTCAGTCGTAATTCGGACAAGAGTCCGATTGAAAAAAGATTGATTTGAAAGAGAGAGATTGAATTGGAAATTGGATTAGAAAATTGAGAGATTGAACTTAGAATAGAAGATTTGAAATTGGAATTTAGAATTTTGGAATTGAAAAGATTGGATTTTGATTTGAAATGATAGAACTTGGAAGAAAGATGTAGACTTGTTTTGGAAAGATGGAGGTTTAGGAAACCTAGACTTAAGAAAGAGACTTAGAAAAGATTTGACTTGACTTGGAAGGTTTAAGAGATTAGGAAAGATTAGATTTAGGAAATGTTTGAATTAGGAAAGGTCCGATTTAGGAAAGTTTTGAATTAGAAAAGGTCCGATTTAAGAAAGTTTTCAAATTACGAAAGTTTCATTTTTAGAAAGTTTCGAATTAAGAAGGTTTCAAAATTAGGAAAGTTTTGAATTAAGAAAGTTTCAACTTAGGAAAGTTTTGAATTAGGAAAGGTTCAACTTAGGAAAAATTTGAATTAGGAAAGGTTTAGAATTTAGAAAGTTTCAAGTTAAGAAAGTTTTGAATTTTGGAGTGTTTTGAAATAGAGAAGTTTTGAAAGTGGGAAAGTTTGGAAAACAAGGACGTGTTGAAAATAAGAAAGTTTTGAGTTTAGAAAGTTTTGGATTTAGAAAGTTTTAGAGTTTTAGTTTTAGAAAATCTTGAGATTAGGAAAGGTTTGAGTTTAGGAAAAGATTGGAAAGCATAGATTTGGAGAGTTAAGATTTGGAAAAGGGGTAGAATTAGGAAAGGGTTAAATTAGGAAAGATTTGAAAGCTTAATGTTTAAGGAAAGATTTGAAAGTATTAGGAAACTTAAGATTGGTAGAAGGTTAGGAAGAAGTTGAATTAGGAAAGATTTGAAATTTGAAATTTAAGGAAAGATTTAAAGTTTAGGTTTAGGAAACTTATGGTTTAGGAAGGTAGGAAATTAGGAAGAAGTTAAATTAGGAAATGTTTGGATTAGGAAGGGACGGAATTTTGTTTCTAAAAGAGAAGGTTTGATTTTGTTTCAAAAAACGGAGGAGGGGATCTAGTTTCCTAAACGGAAAATTGGATTTGGTTTCCTAAAGGGAAGATTTGATTTGACAAGGATTTGGAAAAGGGAGTTTCTAGAAACCCTAGATTTGAAAGGCTATAGTTTTGACGTAGAAAAGAGGCTTTGGAAATGCGTATAGTTTGGGTGTAGAAAACGAGAGATTTTGAAAACCTAGGTTTGGAGCAAAGTTTGAAAACCATGTTTTTGGAAGGGAAAATTAGGGTTTCCTAATTGTGAGTTCTAGGGCTTGACTTGGGCTCTAAGAAAAGAGTTTTTAGAAAGTGCGTTTTCGGAAACGAAGGTTTTCTAGAAGGGAATCCTAGGGAGGAGTTTTTGGAAAGTGAATTTGAAGATAGAGTTTTTGGAAAAAGATTTTAAAGAGGAGTTTTTGAAAAGTGTGTTTTTGTAAACGAGTTTCTTAGAAGAAAAATCCTAGAGGGGAATTTCTAGAAGGGAGATTTTGGGAAAGAGAGTTTTTGAAAAGATTTTTGGAGAGAGTTCTCTAGGAAAGAGACCTAGGGAACATTTTTGGGAAGTAGACTTTGAGGAGAGTGTTTTGGAAAGGAGTTTAAAAAGGGAGTTTGGAAAAATAGACTTTTGGAGGGAGTTTTTGAAAATAAATTTGGAAAGAAGAGTTTTAGGGAAGTATGTTGAAAAAGAAGATTTTTAGGAAGAGATTTTTGAAGAGAGAGTTTTTGGAAGGTGTAAAAACATCTCACTTTCCTAAAGGATCTCTAACCATAAGAGGGCTAGAACCACTTTAGGAAAGCGGTTTTGAAAACAACAAGAGTTGAAAATATGGACCATGAAAGTTACTTCAAATATAACACTTTCCCAAAGCAATCCTAGCCATGGAAAAGCTAGAATCACCCTAGGATTGTGATTTTGAAAACAAGTTTTTGAAAAGGAAATTTTGATGCAATTTTGAAAACAAGTTTGAGAACGATTTTGAAGATAACTTTGAAAACAGTTTTTGGAATATGCAAGATCATGATTTGCACAATACAAATTTGGGGTCATGAACATATAAGGCTAAGGCTTCACCACATAATCAAGGGAGCCGAACCCACGTGGTCTCTGGTTAGACTAGAAGATAGCCCCCGGCACGGTGACTCTCCAATAATCTAATCCTACACATGGACCTGGAGTCCCCTTGTTTCAAGCATTCAAAGAAAGGGGGGGAAAGAGATGGGGGATTAAAATAGAGAAAACCTAAGTGGGTTAGGAGAGAGAGAGAGGGGGGGCGAAGTGCGGAAATTTAAATGGAGAACCTATCTTGTATCTTGTTTATTTTGCGCGCCTTGCTTTCTTCGGTCTTCGTCTTGATCTTCGTCTACAATCTTCAAGAGCCGCCTTCAATCTTCAAACTTCAGATTTCAACACTTCAAGTCTTCGAAGGAGGGTTGAAGGTTATTGTATGAGTGTATGGGGGTGTGTATGAGTGTATAGGAGCCTAGGGTTTAGTGTATGGTGGCTAGGGTTTGGAAAACCTAGGGAGGCTAAGGTTTAGGGAGTGTTCAAGCTCTGTATATCAAATTATAGGATTTTTAGATTGAGTTTACGGACCTCTTTCACGTTGGAAGAGGCTCTGTATTTATAGAGGTTGGATAACACTAGTGCCTGTTGCAGTGGCGCCTGGCCAAAAGTTACACTAGCGCCACTAGGAGTGGCACCAGGCCATTTAGGAAATGTTTAAGGTCGGCAAGCAACGTATCTTTGACTAGATTTGGGTGCCTGTACTAGTGACTACCATGCAATTTTTAGCCTGGCTTTAGTAGGAGTGACTCCGAAAAGTTCGGGAAGGAGTTTGGAAGACCGGGAATGACCCGAAAGGCCGAAAAAGAGTAGGAACACTTAAAATAGTGTCTTGGAGGTATTTGACTTGAAAAATGAGGATAAGATGAGTCAATCAGATCGGGAAGCTGTTGGGACAGACTCGGGCTGTCCCGCAAGAACACTTGAGATTTAGAAACATTATTCAGAATGTTCCCAGAGGTTGCCGGTTTGATTCCCAGAGGTGACCGGCCCACCAGGGGCAAAACGGTCATTTTGTACCGCATTGGTCAGAACTGACTCGGAACGATCCGAAAGAATAAAGAAAGGTTTAGAAAACTATAAAAAGTATTCTCGGGAAGTTACCAGTTTGATACCCAAAGCTGGTGTGGTTCCTGGGGCGTTCGGATGCCTAGGGGCAACATGGTCATCTTGACCGGAAAGTCTCGGAAAAGATCCAAGGGGCAGTTTGGTCATTTTTCACCGAAGTGGGCTAACAGACACTGGTGTTGACTTGGGTTTTGAGTGTTTCCACCACTCTGACGGCGGTCGTCTTGACACAGGGGTTTGTTGGCAATTCCCTATATCGACCTATTTGTGAGTATTTTTGCTACTTCAACGGTTGTGATGTTTGCGAGTATTTTAACTACTCGGACCGTCTCGAGGAATAAACTGTCTCGAGAGAGGGATTGGAAAGGGGACTTATCATCTTCGAGAAGACTTGCCTGAGTTAGAACCGTCTCGAGGAATAAACTATCTCAAGAGAGGGATTGGAAAGAGGACTTACCGTATCCGAAAAGACGCGCCTGAATTGGAACCGTCTCGAGGAATAAACTGTCTCGAGAGAGGGATTGGAAAGGGGACTTACCGTCTTCAAAAAGACGCGCTTGATTTGGAACCGTCTCGAGGAATAAACAGTCTCGAGAGAGGGATTGGAAAGGGAAGGACAATGTCCCTAAGGGCAATTTGGTCATTTTGCTTCTATTTGGGCCTGGTGGGCCCGCGAGGCGATGGACAAATGGGATTTGGACTTAGAAAGTTGATTTCGATTGGAATATGCCCACAATGACTTGAAAACAAGTCTGGATGGAGTGTAGACTGCCGAGCGGTCAAAAATGGGATGCTTACAGCTGCCCCTCTTTTTCTGTCTTTGCTTGTCAAAGATAAAAAACGATAGAAGTAAGAGTCACATGTTGACCGCGAGGCAGTCGGAGGGACAGACATTGGGAATTTTTCGACAGCAAGAGTCGAAAATGGATATCAGGCCAAAAAAGGCCTTTGGAAATGAGATTGGGCAGGAGAAAGCACAAAGCTGCCCAGAATTGGAAATTGACATCACTAGCAGGGGCACCAGGCTTAGGATCAAAACCAGCAAATTGCTGGTTCGACACTGCTGCAGGTTTTGAAGAGTTTGGGAGAATCTTAAACCTGATTGGAAAATAAATTTTCTTAAAGAACTGAATCAGAAAAGCTTAGAGATGGATTGAAAAAATTGAGATTTGATTTTGAAAATGATTTTTGACCTTGATTTTTGAAGTAGATTTGGGAAGGAAATATTTAGCAACCTTAGAATTTGATTTTAAGAAGTGATTTTGAAGATGAACTTTTAGAAGAAAGAATTTAGAAAACCTTTTGAAAATCGATTTTGGAAAGAAACTTTTAGAAGAAAGATTTTTTTGAAAACTTTTGGAGGAAAATAATAGGAAACCCCTGGGAAACTGATTTTGAAAAAGAAACTTTTGAAGGGAAGAAGTTAAGAAAGTTTTCAAGAGTTGTTTTTGGAAAAATAACTTTTTAGGAAACCTTTGAATGAAAAGTTTAAGAAACCCTTTAAGTTGGTTTGAGTAGAATTTATATGAAAGTTGTGTCATTCATTTTCATTTATATTTTATCTTTGGTTATTATCATTATTAATTTTTTTTGCTTGCTTTTATTTCTTATCTTTTGAACTGCATATACCATATATTAATACCTCTTACCTTGACTCACCTTTCAAGACGGCATGCACGGGCAATGACTGTTCCGAGGGGAGACACTGCTTCGGGAAGGTGGCTCGGACAGATTCTATCGACAGCTCCAGCCGCTCTAGGGGTAGTCAGCACTCTGCCAATTGAGTACCTTCTAGCCAGAGTGGGAGGGGGAGTAGGCCTCCGGTCGACCCCTTCCCTCCAATTGAACCAGCCTTCGAGGATGAGATGGACGTTGAAGTTTCCCACTTTTGACTTTTGGGATGGCCGACGCTATTTTGAGCTGACTACGGGTTTGGTATGACGGGTATCCTCCAGATGAGCAAGACATTTTTCAACGGTTCTTTTGTTACATGGCTTCTCTCCTATTGGTGCAGCTTGTTTTCTAGCGGTGATTCCCTTTTGGCCACCTGACTTGTCTTTCTTTCGTTTTGGGGAATGTGAGCTTGCCCCTACTCCTCATGAGTATGGCTTCCTCCTAGGTCTTCGGGATGGTTCAACTGACATTATGGGATCTACTTTTCCTGATGGTTGTGTCACGATTGTCTCTTCTCAGCTTGGGCTCCGTTGTGCAGTCTTTTCTTCTGATCTCCTGCCCCTAGTTTTCTTATGTCCCAATAAAGCTCTTGTTCTCACATTCTGAGTTTGCGACGCATAGGAGAGCTCATTCAGGGGATTAACATACTTCTCAAGATTGGTAAATTTCTCCATGATAGCCCTAGCTCTGTTTCTCTTGAACTTGTTGATGTCTCCACAAGGGGGTGACTCGGTCGGCCGTTGACTGCGTGCGTTGCTCGCCAGGATTCGTAAGGACACTCATATGCCCTTATGGTTGTGGGACAGACCTTCATAAGGCTTACTAGACTTTGGCAGGGGGAGATGCTCATTGTTGGGGATGTGCTTCATTACTCCAGCTTTGGGTGATCGGCCACTTATTCACTACCCCTCTTTCGAAGCCGTTTGATTGGGGAGGTTGAGGGTGGGTCATTGCCCCATTCTCTGTTTCTTGTTGGTCATCGAAATTTGAGTTTTCTGAGGTGTGAGCCGGTACTGGAGATATCTGAGGGGTGGTTTTAGCTCCTTTTTATGTTTTTCCTTTTTCATTGTTTCCTATTTGAGAGAGACAGAAAGACAAAGAGTGAGTTTTTGTACAAAACTAGTTTGAAAATGCCCCGGTAAAGGGTGTCATCATTTTTTATGATGATTGCACATAGGATTAAATATATGATCTATTTTTTATGAATGCACATGTTTGTATAAGAATTGAATCGAATGCATATACTACTTTTTTTTTTATTTTACGAATGCACAGGTTCACGCAGAAGTGGAAATGAATGCATGTTATACTTTTGGATAATGCACATATAGGAATAGACTTAAATGCAATGTCCCCTATTTTTTGTGATGAATGCACAGATTTATGTAAAAATTGAATTAAATGTGTGACCTACTTCCTTACAATTGAACAGGTTCACACAAGAATGCAGTTGAATGCATGAATAGATACAAACTTCTTAGAAGTCTAAATGGATTTACAGGTTATACATGTCATGGATGCATCAGTACTATATGTATATAAACTATTTACAAAGAAAACCCCAGGATTGTCCCTTGGGCCCATACTCTTAGGATTCTGTTCCTTTCCAGGATTCTGCCCCATTTAGTTTTGTCCCATTCTCATCAGGGTGTGATAGCATTTGCTCCATTCTCCAGGGATCTTGACCTTTTGGTTTTGCTATCCTATCCCTTCTTTCTACAGGGTTACTGTTTGGGGTGTTTCTGAGCTCACTTTGGTTTCTCTCTCAAATCTCCAAAATGCCACCACGGCTCGAGCAACAACTCGCATGCTCTTTACAGAGTGATAAACAGCTAAGCCCTCAATCTGAGAAGACTTCTTTTAGGACCATAATGTAGGCTGGGTTTAGGGGTTGTAAGAAATAAAGGGATATTTAGGCTCAAAGATCTTCTTTTAGTGGGTTGTTTAAACCGAAACCATCTGAGCACATCTTGGAGCATGAGATTGCCCCTTGCATTCCCTTCCAATTCTCCTTTCTCGCCTTACTTATCTTGGTATTGTTCAGGCTTATTTGGACTAAGCAATTTTCTTTGATCAGAAAGGACTTTAATTTGGACCGTAACATAGGCTAGGTTAAAGGGTTTATGAATGAACAGGATATGTAGGCTCAAATTTGATGTTGCTTCTAGTAGGGTTTAGATCCGCACCATCCTTGGTTGGTCTTCCAGTGGGGTTTCATCCCCTGATATCCTCCTCTAGCTTCAGAAACATATTTGGCTCATTTAGATCAAGCAATCTTTCTCAATCAGAGTGGACTTTAATAGGGTTGTAATGTAGGCCATGGTTTGGAGTTTAACAAGAAAGGGTAAAGGCTCAAACCTATTGCTTCTACTGGGCTTCCTTATTACCTAAGATCACCTTTGAAAATATATTCTTTAAAGAGTTCACCTTTCTTGTAGTCTAATCCTTGACCTTGTAATGGAGTTGTCTGACATTTGTCCCCTGGCTCCTGGCCTTTCTATATATTCTTCAAGCTAACAAAAATATATATATATATATTTTGTTTTTGGCCTCCTGCCCTTTGGCAACTCTTTTCCTTTGCTGTTCTTTTTCATCTCTTTTCTTTCTTTTTATGAAGCGCACAATTCTATAACCTTTTTTTTTTTTTTTTTTTGTCCTTTGACCCTTTTCTTAACAACTCAATCTAACTCATTATGGGTGGTGATCCCTAGGTTGGGGGTTTCTTTCTAGAGAAAAAGGTAATTGGCTCAACAGGTTTGACAAGGGTTGCTTTTAACTGTATGGGAAATGAAATGAGGGCCCCTCTTCATTTTGAATAAGATTGCTTAATCCTTAAAGCCTTCACGTTACTTCAGCTTGATGGTCGATAACATTCTCCACCAGATCTTTTGCGGCCTGTCTGCCCCAATGTGGGGGAATGGTTTCGGATTGGGGTTGACAAGAATAATCTTCTGCTTTTTGCGAGGCACTAATGGGTTAAGCAAAAGGATTATTTTTGTGTATGGTAGTAGAATTGAGGGCCTCTAATCATTTCAAATTGAATTGCTTTGTCCATAAAGCCTTTGTACAAAATTTAGACATTACTCCTAGGGATGATGTGTTATTGTCAGTGAACCCCTACATGTTCTATCAAATCAACTATTTTATGCTTACCCCAATGTGGGGGATGGTTATAGGTTTGGGGATATCTGAAAAGAGATGACTGACGGCTCTAGTGGGCTAGGCAAAGGATAGTGTTTACTTGGGATAAATAGAACAATGGCTCCTCATCATTTTGAGTACTCGGCTACCCATTGCTTAGCCAGGATATCACGCAAGTGTTGCCTCTTCAATGAACTCCACACTGTCTCCTTCCTATCTCTCACTCTCTCTTTGTCTCTCTAAGGTTTTAACCCCCCTTTGAATGGGTTGCCCTTGCTATCCTATCCTTCAAATCGAGTCATTTACCAAATGGAAAAGAATCCTTAAATGTGACAATCGTCCACAAGAGTATGAGACAAAGGGGATAAACTAGAAACTTCATCTTTTCTATTTCAAATCATGAATGCATGGCATGTGTGTTTATTTAAATAATATATGCAAGAAAATAGACAGACAAAGAGGAAACAGATGAGTTTTATGAAAACCTCCCTTTTCTTGTGGGCCTTTTAGTGAGAACACTTAATTGGGTTTTGGGACTACATCAACCTCTTGGTGCTTCATTCATTGGGTGTATCAATGGAAGGCGAGTTCACGACATTTGTCATGCATTTGGAAGCTAAAGGATTATATTGTTGCAATGCACGGGTTTGACAAGACTTCGCAAATAGTGAAGTCCTCTTCTGCTTGAAGTCCTCTTCTGCTTGGATGGTGGTTGTCACGGCATGGCATGGAGGTAACGTTTGGTAGGTGGATGATCAGTTCTTCTTACTTCTTAATGTAGGTTTGGCCTTTTCTTATCTTTCCGTGAGTTTGAATTGGGAATAATGCTAGAGGGGTTTTCATGCATTCGATTATGCTCTTTGACTTGAAAAAAGAAAAGAAAAATGAAATGTAGTTAGCATGTGGAGTTGGGGGTTCTATGCAATGCATGTCCTATGGAGGTCCCTTCTTTGAGGGAGTCTAGGAATGATGACAAGTCCATTTTGGAGGTGGGGTTTTGCCCCTATTATGCAATACAATACCTCTTTGGCATGGGCCGGTTAATGATTTCCTATGTGGGCAATCTCGCCTCCATGGACTGAGAGGGATTTGGGCCTCTCTCGAGATATGGTTCTATGCATGCCATGAATCCTTAGGGTTTAAGAACCTGTAGGAAATTTGGTAGGTTCGATTAAGATGAGATCGGATTGCTCCTTTCTCTCTACGGTTAATTAGATGCATGAGAATGAAATGACTTGAGTTTCTTGGAACTCTTATCTTGGAATGAATGTGGATGCATGAGCAATAAAAAAAAGTGAACATGTAAGCAATATGATGATACTACGTGAGTGATTGAGAAAATCCCCTTTCTTGTCTTGCTTTTGTCTTCGGTTCTCTTAGTACTTGGAGATGATGAGGTGGAGGATAAAAGACAAGAAACAAAAGAGAAGTTAGTGCCTTGATTTGAAAATTTTTATGCAATGCATGTCCTAGGGGTGCCCCTACTTGAGAGGGAAATTAAACATGATGTGTTTGCTCACTTTTGGAGATAGGGTGGTTTGCCCCTGTATGCAGATACCTCATCGTCGAGCATGAACCTTTATCCATTCATACAATCATCCCTTCATTCATTCGCAGAAAAAATAAAATAAAATAAAATAAAATAAAGAAGTACATTGAACTTTGGGTTTAAGATACAAAAGAATTGAAATACATTTTAATAGGGGGAGGGGGAACATTTTTCTTTAGACTTCCACCTATCTACTTTTACAAAGGAAAACCCTAAACTACTCTTGAGTCTTTAGATTTGCCTTCGTTGGATTTGATGTCGAAGAGGTTGCTGAGGGATCTTGCTGATTAGTTGCCCCTTGTCTTCATGGCAATCCTATCTCCGTGAGCATAGAGGGATTGGGGCCCCTCTTATGGAATGGATCGAGATGCATGCAATGAGTCCTTAGGGTTACGCGGGAACCCTTAGGGTTTGGGTAGGTTCAATGCAAGGGAGACTGATGTTGGTGTCACTCTCAATAGGTTGATCATATGCATGAGAATGCAGTGATTGGAGTTACTTGGAACTCTTGTCTTGACATGAAATATTGAATGCATAAACATGGATATGCAAAGAGTATAAGGAGAGGGAATACAATAGCAAAATAAACATATATGCATGAGCAGTTAGACAGTCATTATAACAGTAAGAATACAGACATTATAACAACAGGAATAGACAGGTATAAATGAAAGTAAGAGCAGTCGCCCTTTCCTCCGTGATTTTGAAAACGGTGCTCGTGTCTTAAATCCGGTAGAGGTTCGATTATGCATGGTGTTTATATGAGTATAAGGTTGAGGGTTGACTAATGCGTCCTAAAAAGGCTTGGTCCCCGGATCTTCAAACCTAGGCCTACTTCCCGAGGTGGTGCCATGATCGGTTGGTGATCCGAGCAGGGGAACCATCAAGAAGCCGTAGGCGAAGAAACTGACACAGCATCTTGCCCACAACCAACATACTGTTCCCTCTTTCTAACTAGAAAGGACATATCAAGGTAATAATACAAGTATGTAGAATGCAAGTGCACATGCAGTGTGTGTGTGATTTTTAAAAATGGAGAAAAGAGCCCAACTACTCCCATTCATCCTGTTCATCACATTCATGCATAGCAGTTAGTAAAATTTAAACAAAATGTGTACCTACAAAACAAAGATGCAAGTGTTAGTATGTGGATGACAAACATAATACAAGATAATATGAATAAGTGCATGTTTTTGGAAAATAATTTTGAAAATTTGGCTTTGAAAATTTAAAGTGAATAGGATTGAACAAGTTAATTGAAGACTCTACATAGGAGAAGGGTAAAAAAACATGACTACGACCTAACCCTCTAAGTGTCCCCAATGGAGTCGCCAGCTGTCGCGGCCAGATTTTTTGCACTCGAGGAATACTCACACAAGTGGGAAAAATGCTGTACTCTCTCGTTAAAACTCACCCTCCTAAAAGAATGAGTGCAACTAGGTTTGAATTGAAAATAGAGTTGAATAAAGGGCTTTTGAAAAAAGATTTGGAGTCGCCACCTAATTTGATTAAGGTGAGTTAGGTCACCTAAAAACTAAGAATAATTCGAAGACTACACTTAGGGTTTTGGAAAATGATTTTGAAAATATTTTCTCAAGAGAGGGTTTTTAGGAAAACAGGTTATTTGACAACCTTTGGAAAACATTTAGCCCTTTTTGGAAAAATAACTCCATTGTGGTCTATGAAAACAGTGATTCTAGGTTCGAAGGTTGGTTACGTGTAGGGAAGACACACTAAGCTATCACCCTACCCCGCCCTTTTGGTACCTACATGTCAATCGACCCTAGATTCACCTATGAGTGTCTTCAACTAACTATTGACCAATCCTATCCACTTTGAAAAAGAAAGTTTGAAAGGAAATTAAGATGATGCATGATATACAAGTGCAATAGAAGAAAGTTGATTTAGAAATAGATTTAAAAAGAATTTGATTTGATTTGATTTGATTTGAAAAGAAAGAGATGGAAGTTTGAATTTGAAAACAAGATTTTGGAAATCGAAATTGAAGATTGAAAATAGAAATTTGAAATTGGAAATTTGAAAATAGATTGGAGATTTGGAAAGATTTTGGAATTTGAAATTTGGAAAATATGGAGGAATTTGAAATTTGAAAGAAATTGTGACCGCACCCATAAGGGTTGCCTACGTATCATTTTGGAGAAATCAGGTCAGTCGTAGTTCGAACCAGAGTCCGATTGAAAAGAGATTGATTTGAAAGAAAAAGATTGAATTGGAAATTGGATTAGAAAATTGAGAGATTGAACTTAGAATAGAAGATTTAAAATTGAAATTTAGAATTCTAGAATTGAAGAGATTAGATTTTGATTTGAAAGGATAGAACTTGGAAGAAAGATGTAGATTGTTTTGGAAAGATGGAGGTTTAGGAAACCTAGACTTAAGAAAGAGACTTAGGAAAGATTTGACTTGACTTGGAAGGTTTAAGAGATTAGGAAAGATTAGATTTAGGAAATGTTTGAATTAGGAAAGGTCCGATTTAGGAAAGTTTTGAATTAGGAAAGGTCTGATTTAATAAAGTTATCTAATTAGGAAAGTTTCATTTTTGGAAAGTTTCGAATTAAAAAGTTTTCAAAATTAGAAAAGTTTTAAATTAAGAAAGTTTCAACTTAGGAAAGTTTTGAATTAGGAAAGATTCAACTTAGGAAAATTTTGAATTAGGAAAGGTTTAGAATTTAGAAAGTTTCCAGTTAAGAAAGTTTTGAATTTTGGAATGTTTTGAAATAGGGAAGTTTTGAAAGTGGGAAGGTTTAGAAAATCGGGAAGTGTTGAAAATAAGAAAGTTTTGAGTTTAGAAAGTTTTGGATTTAGAAAGTTTTAGAGTTTTAGTTTTAGAACATCTTGAGAATAGGAAAGGTTTGTGTTTAGGAAAAGTTTGGAAAGTATAGATTTGGAGAGTTAAGATTTGGAAAAGGGGTAGAATTAGGAAAGATTTGAAAGCTTAATGTTTAAGGAAAGATTTGAAAGTTTTAGGAAACTTAAGATTGGTAGAAGGTTAGGAAGGAGTTGAATTAGGAAAAATTTTGAATTTTGAAATTTAAGGAAAGACTTAAAGTTTAGGTTTAGGAAACTTATGGTTTAGGAAGGTAGGAAATTAGGAAGGAGTTGAATTAGGAAAGGTTTGGGTTAGGAAGGGATGGAATTTTGTTTCTAAAAGAGAAGGTTTGAATTTGTTTCCAAAAATGGGGGACGAGATATAGTTTCCTAAATGGGAAATTGGATTTGGTTACCTAAAGGGAATATTTGATTTGACAAGGATTTGGAAAGGGGAGTTTCTAGAAACCCTAGATTTGAAAGACTATAGTTTTGACGTAGAAAAAAGGTTTTGAAAATGCGTATAGTTTGGGTGTAGAAAACGAGAGATTTTGGAAACCTAGGTTTGGAGCAAAGTTTGAAAACCATGTTTTTGGAAGGAAAAATTAGGGTTTCCTAATTGTGAGTTCTGGGGCTTGACTTGGGCTCTAAGAAAAGAGTTTTTAGAAAGTGCGTTTTCGGAAACGAAGGTTTTCTAGAAGGGAATCCTAGGGAGAAGTTTTTGGAAAGTGAATTTGAAGATAGAGTTTTTGGAAAAAGATTTTAAAGAGAAGGAGTTTTTGGAAAGTGTGTTTTTGGAAACGAGTTTCTTGGAAGGAAAATCCTAGAGGGGAATTTCTAGAAGGGAGATTTTGGGAAAGAGAGTTTTTGGAAAGATTTTTGGAGAGAATTTTTCTAGGAAAGAGACCTAGGGAACGTTTTTGAAAAGTGGACTTTGAAGAGAGCATTTTGGAAAGGAGTTGAAAAAGGGAGTTTGGAAAAATAGACTTTTGGAGGGAGTTTTTGAAAACAAATTTGGAAAGAAGAGTTTTAGGGAAGTATGTTGAAAAAGAAGATTTTTAGGAAGAGATTTTTGAAGAGAGAGTTTTTGGAAGGTGTAAAAACATCTCACTTTCCTAAAGCAATTGTAACCATAAGAGGGCTAGAACCACTTTAGGAAAGCGGTTTTGAAAACAACAAGAGTTAAAAAATATGGACCATGAAAGTTACTTCAAATATAACACTTTCCTAAAGCAATCCTAGCTATGGAAAAGCTAGAATCACCCTAGGATTGTGATTTTGAAAACAAGTTTTTGAAAAGGAAATTTTGATGCAATTTTGAAAACAAGTTTGAAAACGATTTTGAAGACAACTTTGAAAACGATTTTTGGAAGATGCAAGATCATAATATGCACAATACAAATTTGGGGTCGTGAACATACAAGGCTAAGGCTTCACCATATAATCAAGGGGGTCGAACCCACGTGGTCTCTGGTTAGACTAGAAGAAAGCCCCCGACACGGTGACTCTCCAATAGTCTAATCCTACATATGGACCGGGAGTGCCCTTGTTTCAAGTATGCAAAGAAAAAAGGGGGGGGGGGGAAGAGATGGGGGATTAAAATAGAGAAAACCCAAGTGGGTTAGGAGAGAGAGAGAGAGGGGGAAGTGCAGAAATTTAAATGGAGAACCTACCATGTATCTTGTTTATTTTGCGCGCCTTGCTTTCTTCGGTCTTCGTCTTGATCTTCGTCTTCAATCTTCAAGAGCCGCTTTCAATCTTCAAAGTTCATATTACAACTCTTCAAGTCTTCGAAGGAGGGTTGAAGGTTAGTGTATGAGTGTATGGGGGTGTGTATGAGTGTAGAGGAGGCTAGGGTTTAGTGTATGGTGGCTACGGTTTGGAAAACCTAAGGAGGCTAGGGTTTAGGGAGTGTTCGAGCTCTGTATATCGAACTATAGGATTTTTAGATTGAGTTTACGAACCTCTTTCACGTTGGAAGAGGCTCTGTATTTATAGAGGTTGGACAACACTGGCGCCTGTTGCAGTGGCGCCAGGCCAAAATTTACACTGGCGCCACTAAGAGTGGCGCCAGGCCATTTTTTGGCTTGGCGCCACCAGCCATTTAGGAAATGTTTAAGGTCGGCAAGCAACGTATCTTTGACTAGATTTGGGCGCCTGTACTAGTGACTACCATGCAATTTTTAGCTTGGCTTCACTAGGAGTGACTCTGGAAAGTCCGGAATGGTGTTTGGAAGACCGGGACTGACCTGGAAGGCCGAAAAAGAGCAGGAACACTTAAAATAGTGTTCTGGAGGTATTTGACTTGAAAAATGAGGATACGATGAGTCGGAAGGGTTAACCCGGCCTTTAAGGGCAAAACGGTCAATCGAATCGGGAAGCTACCAGGATAGACTCGGACTGTCCCGGAAGAAGACTCGAGATTTGGAAACATTATTCAGAATGTTCCCAGAGGTTGCCGGTTTGATTCCCAGAGCCAGTGTGGTCAGAAAAGGTGACCGGCCCACCAGGAGCAAAACAGTCATTTTGTATCGGGTTGGCCGGAACTGACTCAGAACGATCCGAAAGGATAAAGAAAGGTTTAGAACACTATAAAAAGTATTCTCGGGAAGTTACCGGTTTGATACCCAGAGCCAGTTTGGTTCTTGGGGCGTTCGGATGCCTAGGGGCAAAATGGTCATCTTGACTGGAAAGTCTCGAAAAAGGTCTAAGAGGCAGTTTGGTCATTTTTCACCGAAGTGGGCTAACAGACACTGGTGTTGACCTGGGTTTTGAGTGTTTTCGCCACTCTGACGGTAGTTGTCATGACACAGGGGTTTGTTAGCAATTCCCTATATCGACCTATTTGTGAGTATTTCCGCTACTCTAACGATTGTGATATTTGCAAGTATTTTCGCTACTTAGACCATCTCGAGGAATAAACTGTCTTGAGAGAGGGATTGAAAAAGGAACTTATCGTCTCCCAGAAGACGTGCTTGAGTTGGAACTGTCTCGAGGAATAAACTGTCTCGAGATAGGGATTGGAAAGGGGACTTGTCGTCTCCGAGAAGATGTGCCTGAGTTGGAACTGTCTCGAGAAACAAACTGTCTCGAGAGAGGGATTGGAAAGGGGACTTACCGTTTCCGAAAAGAGGTGCTTGAATTGGAACCGTCTCGAGGAATAAACTGTCTCGAGAGAGGGATTGGAAAGGGGACTTACCGTCTTTGAAAAGACGCGCCTGATTTGGAACCGTCTCGAGGAATAAACAGTCTCGAGAGAGGGATTGGAAAGGGGACCTACCATCTTCGAAAAGACGCGCCTGATTTGGAATCGTCTCGAGGAATAAACAGTCTCTAGAGAGGGATTGGAAAGGAAAGGACAATGCCCCTAAGGGCATTTTGGTGGGCCCATGAGGCGATGGACAAACGGGATTTGGACTTAAAAAGTTGATTTCAATTGGAATATGCCCACAATGACTTAAAAACAAGTTTGGACGGAGTGTAGACTGCCGAGCGGTCATAAATGGGGTGCTTACAGTTATACATGTCATGGATGCATTTGTATTACACGTATATAGGTTATTTACAAAGAATATCCTAGGATTGCCCAAGGCCCATACTCTCAAGATTCTATTTCCCTTCCAGGATTCTGCCCCATTTGGTTTTGTCCCATTCTCATCGGGGTGTGATAGCATTTGCACCATTCTTTAGGGATCTTGACCTTTTGGTTTTCCATCTATTATCTTATCACTACTTTCTACAGGGTTGCTATGTGCGGTTTTTTTTACCTCATTTGGTTTTCTCTATTAGATTTTCAAAATGCCACCGTGGCTTGAGCGACAATTCGCATGCCCTTTGCAGAGCGATAAACAACTTGGCCTTCAATCTGAGAAGACTTCTTTTAGGACCGTAATGCAGTCTGGGTTTAGGGGTTGTATAAAATGAAGGGATATTTAGGCTCAAAGATTTTCTTTTAGTGGGTTGTTTAAACCAAAACCATCTAAGCACACTTTGAAGCATGAGATTGCCCCTGCATTCCTCCCCAATTCTCCTTTCTCATCCTACTTGTCTTGGTATTGTTCAGGCTTATTTGGACTAAGCAATTTTCTTTTATCAGAGAGGATTTTAATTTGGACCATAACGTAGGCTAGGTTAAGGGGTTTATGAATGAAAGGGTATGAAGGCTCAAACATTATCACTAGTGGGATTTTGAAAGACCAATGATCACCTTTGGCAACTTAACTTCTATTCCCTACTTTCTTCTTTCTTTCCACCTCCTTTTGTTCTTCTAGGTTGTTCTCTGCCTTCTTATTGGATTTTTTCATCAAGAAATTTGTTCCTAAGTCAACTTTTAGAGATGTCAACTTTTTTCATTTATATTTTTGGATGACAGTATCTTCTTTTGAAGATTACCACAAACACAATATCTTCTTTACTAGAGACGCCTTTGATGCCATAACTTCTTGAAAATCACCACTTTCATCATTGCTCATTAGTTCCTACTCATGACTTTTGCCTTAACCCAATGCGGGCGGTGATCATATGGTTGGTTTTCTTAAGAAATGAAACCAGCTCAAGTGGACTTTACAAAGGGATTCTTTTGTGTATGGTAGCAGAATTGAAGGTCTCTCATCATTTCAAATTGAATTGCTTAGTCCATAAAGCCTTTGTTCAAAATTTAGACAATATTTCTAGAGATGGTATGTTTTTGCCAATGAACTCCTATATATTCTATCAAATCAACTACCCTGTGCTTACCCCAGTGTGGGTAGTGGTTCCTGGTTTGGGGATATCTAACAAAAATCACTTACGGCTCTAGTGGGTTGAGCAATGGGTAGTGTTTATTTCTTTATGGATGAATAGAACAATGGCTTCCCATCATTTTGAGGACTCGGCTGCCCATTGCTTAGCCAGGATATCACTCAAGTGTCACATCTTGAATAAGCTTTGCACTTCTTTGTTGAGTTTGTCTTCTTCCTCTCTCTCGCACTCATTTTCTCTCAAAGGTTTTAACCCCCATTGAATTGGTTGCCCATGCTATCCCATCCTTCAAGTCAAGTCATTACAAAATGGGAAAGAATCCCTCAAAGTAATAATCATCTACAAGAGTAAAAGGGATAAACTGAAAACTACTTCTTTTTGATTATGATAGTATGGCATGCAATGTTCATTTAAATAAGATATGGAAGAAATAGAAAGATATAAAGAAAATAAATGATTTTTGTGAAAACATCCCTTTTCTGGTGAGCCTTTTTGTGAGAACCCTTAATAGGGTATTGGGACTATGCCATCCTCTTTGGTGCTTCATTTGCCAGATGTATCAACGGAGGGTGAATTGACAAATCTTTTATGGCGTTTGGCATGCATTTGAAAGTTAGAAGATTCTGTTGTGGCAATGCACGGGTCTGACAGAATTTTGCAAATGGTGAAGTCCTTTTTCCATAATATAGGTTTGGCCTTTTCCAATAACTAGGCTTATCTTTGCATGAGAATGAATTGGGCAGTGTAAGCACCCCATTTTTGCCCACTCGGTCCAATTCTAGTGGGCATTTTAGGCCTCCTAGGGTTTAGGTTACTTAGGAATGGAACATGTAGTTGAATAGGGAATGATTTGATTTAAATTTGAAAAGTTCGATTTTAGAAAATTGGATTCAAGAAAGGTTCGAATTAGGAAAGTTGGAAAAACGATTTGATTTGATTAGAAAACACTTGACTTGGAATGATTTGGAAAGTTAAGATTTAGGAAAGGTTAGACTTAGAAAAGCTTTAAATTAGGAATGTTTCAACATAAGAAAGTTTCATTTTAGGAAAGTGCCAAATAAGAAAGTGTTATCTTAGGAAAGTTTTCAAATTAGGAAAGAGTTGGCTTTGGAAAGATTTCAATTTGAGAAAGTTTGAATTTAGAAAGCTTGAACTTAGGAATGTTTTGAATTTAGAAAGATTTGAATCCTATTTCCTAAAGTAGAAGATTAGATTTTATTTTCAAAAATAGATGATTTGATATGGTTTCTAAAATTAAAAGATTTGATCAAGTTTCCTAAGTTGAAAGATTTGATCTAATTTCCTAGTTTAGAGGATTGGATTTGGCATGGAATTGGAAAGGTTGAATTTTGAAAATATTGGATTTGGAAAGCCATGATTTGGTGTAGAGCAAGAGATTTTGGAATTCTAAAATTTGATGCAAAAGTGGAAGTCATGATTTTAGAAAAGAGAATTAGGGTTTCCTAACCATGGAATCTAGGGCTTGACTTGGACTCTAAGAAAAAGAGTTTTTGGAAAGAAGATCTTTTGAAGAGAGTTTCTAGAAAGGAAACTTGAAGAGAGTTTTTAGAAAGTGGATTTTTGAAGAGAGCTTTTTGGAAAGGAGTTTGAAAAGAGTTTTTGAAAAATAGATTCTTCAAGGGAGCTTTTTGGAAAGAAGTTTGAAAAGTAATTTGGAGAATGACTTGAATATGAACTCTTGAAAACTTTTGAATATCTCACTTTCCTAAAATGATTCTAACCATAAAGAGATTAGAACCATTCTAAGTTGGTGGTTTTGAAAACAACATGTATTTGAAATATGGACCATTATGATCACATTGAATATCACACTTTCTTAAACAACCCTAACTATGGAATTGCTAGAATTATCTTAAGATTATGGTTTTGATGAAAAGCAATTTAGCGTTTACACCCAAAATATGGACCTTGATGGTCACAATGAATATAACACTTTACTAAAATAACTCTAACCATGTAATGGCTAGAATCACTTTAAGATTGTGATTTTGAAAAAGAGATTTTGAATGTAAATTTGAAAGAGGATTTTGACGCAAGTTTTGAAAACCACTTTGAAACCAAGTTTTGGAGGCTTGTAATGAGTGTATGGAGTGTGTGGATGTTTAGGGTTTAAGTGTATAGATGCTAGGGTTTGGAGAGACTTCAAGCTCTATAATTTGAAAAGTAGAGCTTTTGGACTGAGTTTTCGGACCCTTTTCACATAGGGGGATGGTCTGTATTTATAGACAGAGGACTAGCTTGGCGCTTGTTGAAGTGGCGCCAAGGCAAAATTCATTCTAGTGCCACTAAAAGTGGCGCCAGCCACTTAGGAAAGTTTTAAGGGCGGCAAGCAATGTATCTTTCAAACCTTGATACGCAAGGTAGAAGATTTTGGGCGCTTGTATTAGTGACTACCATATAATTTTTGGCTTGGCTCCACTAGGAGTGACTTCGGAAGGTCCGAGAGGTCGGGAATGGTCCGGAAGGCTAGAAATGGATAGAAACCCTTGAAATAGCGTCCCAGGGTAACAGACATGAAAAATAATGTCAGGATTGTTAAAGTGGTTAGTTGAGTCATTAGGGGCAAAACGGTCCACTGAACCAAAAGCCACCGAAATGGACTTGGAATGACTCATTAGAGGACTTCAAGGCTGGAAACACTATCTAGGGTGTTCTTGGGAGTTGTCAATTTGATACCCAGAGCCGGTGTGGTTGAAAAAGGCGACCGGCCCACTAGAGGTAAAACGGTTATTTTGCACCGGGTTTGTCAGAACAGACTCAGAATGCTTTGGAAAGGTGCTAGAAGGTTTATAATACTGTTATAAGCATTCTCAGGAGATAATCGGTTTGATACCCAAAGTTGGTGTGGTTCTTGGAGGCACTCGGATGCCTAGGGGCAAAATAGTTATTTTGATCGGATGGTCCCAGAATTAGTCCGGAACCGACTGGAAGGCACTTGGATATGCTGGATCGTCATTGCGATGATATTGGAAAGGTAGACTTATCGCTCTGAGAACTTAGATATTTTCTCGAGAAGCGTGCTAGAAAAGTCCCAATGGGTAGTTTGGTCATTTTACACCAGAGTGGGCTAGCAAGAACCGATGTTGACCTAGGTTTTGAGTGTATCCATCACTCTGGCAGTTTGTGATGAGTTATCTTCTAATGGTATCTTGTCCTTCGGTAAATGTGTCACGACCAAGAAGCGAGTTTGGTTCCGTGACATAGGGGGTTTGTTGACAATTTCCAATGTCAACCTGTTTATAAGTGTTTCCACCACTCTAATAGTTGTGATGTTTGCGAGTGTTTCCACCACTTTGATAGTGCGCGTTCATTTCGGAGACTGCCTTATCTCGAGAAGCTGCTCGATGGACTTATCGTTTGAGGGATCAACTTTCTTGAAAGACATGTCGGGTAATGAACATTCTTCATTGGCGGGCTAGTTGGCACCAAAGGTGGGCGATTCGACCATCTCGAGGACTTAGGTTCTGTCCCAGTCGACAGGGTTGAAGGGACTTACCATTCCAAAGAGTTTATCAGAAAATGTGTCGGACTGGATGGTCTTACCACCTAAGGAATTAACTTTCTCGAAAGGCATGCCAGATTTGATCTGGATTGAAATTGGATTTGAAATTGGATTTGAGATTGAAATGGGGACTTATCATCTCTATTAAGACGTGCCAACTGGAATAAGACTAAATAATGCCACAAGGGCATTTTGGTCATTTTGCCTCTATTGGGCCTTTTGGGCTCGCGAACTGATTGATTGATTGGATTTGAGATTGAACGACTGATTTTGACTTGAATGTGTCTGTGTCAGTTTGAATGTCAGTCTAGTTAGGTCGGAGATTGCTGAGCAGAAAAAAAATGAGATACTTACAGTTGCCCCTCTTTTTCTGTATTTGCTTTACGAAGATAGAAAACGATAAAGTAAGAGTCCCATGTTGACCGCAAGGCAATCGCAGTGACGGAATTGGAAGTTTTGAGCTTGAAAACTTGGTTATTTAGATCAGAAATTTTGAAAACTTGATTTTGAAATTGAAGTTGATTATATTGACTTGATTTTTGGAATCGCTTTATGAAATGGGTTGATTTGGATTTTGTATTTAGAAGGGTTTGGAAAACCTTTGAAACTTGGAACGAAACTTTAAAGGAAAAATTTTGAAAACCTATAATTTTGAAAATAGGCTTTTTGAGGCAAAAACTTGAAAACCCGAAGAATTTGAAAGTAGGGCTTTTGAAGGAAAAGCTGAGGAAACCTAGGAGATATTTTCTAGAATGAAACTTTTTAAGAAATTAAGTTGTGGAAAATCGGGAAAATGATTTTGAAATGAAGCCTCTTTTATTTTATATTATTATTATTATTATTTATTTTTGAAGGAAGGAGTTAGAAAACATAGAAATGTATTTTGGAAATCAAAATTTTTCAAGGAAAAAGTTAAGAAAGCCTTGAGAATGGGGCCTTTTTGGCAGAGAAGACTTTGAGAAACTTGAGAGGAAAATGTTTGAAATAAAGACAGAGTTGAAAATTTTGATAAGAAATCTTTTTGAAAGAAAAGAGATAAAACCTTTGAATATAGGGCCTTTTTGACAAAGAAGATCCCGAGAAACTCGAGGAGGCCTAAAACTATTGAAGGAAAAACTGAGGAAAAATTTAAAAAATGGAATTTTGAATAAAAACTTTTAAGGGAAATATTTTTAGAAATTTTTTTAAATGGATCTTGGGGTTTAGAAAACTTCAAAATTGACAAGAACTTTGGAATGAAGTAATTTTGGGAATTTGAAACCTTGAAAATCTTGAGGATTGCTTTTGAAGAAGACTTCTTTGGAGGAAGAATTTTTAGGAAACCTTGAAACTCGATTCCAATAGAAATCTTTTTGAGGAAGAAACTTGAGATGGCCTTTGATTGAAAATTTTTGAGATTTATTTTGAAATGAACTTTTGATTTTGAATTAGAAACTACTTTGATTTGAAACTTGGGAAAAAAGTGTAGAAAATTCGATTTCACTCAAAATTTTACTTTTTGAAGGCAAAATGTTAAAAAAATTCATTTTGACTTGAGATTGGAAATTTGGAAGATAAAATGTTTAGAAAATTCATTTTGACTCAAAATTTGAATTTTTTGAGACAAGAAGTATAGAAAATTCATTTAACTCAAAATTTGAAATCTTTTTCACTTTTTCCTTTTTCATTATTTTTTTGTCTCTTACCTTTTTGAACTATATTTACCATATTTTGACATTCTTACCTTGATTTGGCTTTCAGGATGGCTGACATGGGCAATGACGGTTCAAAGAAGAGACACCAGTCCAAGAAGCGGGTCCGTACAGATTCGGTAGGCAGCTGTAGTCATTTTAAAGGTAGCCAGGGATCAGCTATCCGAGCATCCCCTAGTCAGAGCGGAAGGGGGAGTAGGCCTCTAGTCGACCCCTTCCCTCCTGTCAAGTCAGCCTTTGAAGAGGAGATGGATGTTGAGGATGAGGCACCGGAACTTGGAGATCACTAAGTGGACAAAAATAAGGTGCTCACAACTGCCCCTCTTTTTCTGTCTTTAACCGATATTTCGCTTGGCGAAATCATACTCATTTGGGGAAATTGATGCTTCTTGAATCGGCACTTCGTCTAATATAATGATGCTCTTCTGGGGAAGTCTAAGGTTGACGTCTTGAGACTGCTACTTCTTGAACCAACACTGCTTCTGGCGGAACGATGCCCTTCTATGGAAGTCCAAGGTGTAAGCACCCCATTTTTGCCCGCTCGGCAGTCTCCAATCCGTCTAGACTTGTATTCAAGTCAATATGGATATATTTCGAGTCAAATCAACTTTCCAAATCTAATCCCCTGAATCAATCACTTTGCACGCCCCTTGGGACCAAATAGAGGCAAAATGACCAAAGTGCCCTAGGAGCATTGTTCGGTCCAATTCTAATGGGCATGTCTTTTTGAAGACAATAAGTCCCCATTTTAATCTCAAATCTAATTTCAAGTCCAATTCTAATTCCAATTCCAATTAAATTCGGCACACCTTTCAAAAAATTTAATTCCTCAATGAGGTAAGTCCATCCAATCTGGCACATTTTTCAAGAAAAATCTTTAGAATGGTAAGTCCCTTCAAACTCGTCGACCGAGATGAGACCCCAAGTCCCCGAGATAGTAGAACGGTCCACCTTTGGTGCTTGCTAGCCTGCCAATAAAGAAATGTTCGTTTCGGCACACCTTTCGAGAAAGTTGATTCCTCAGGCACTAAGTCCACCTAGCAACTTCCCGAGATCAGGCAGTCTCTAGAATGATCGCGACCCGTTAGAGTAACAAAAATACTCGTAAACATTGCAACCGTTAGAGTGGTAGAAACACTCGTAAACTGATTGATATAGGGAATTGCCAACTAACCCCTGTGTCACGGGACCGCCGTCAGAGTGGTTGAAACACTCAAAACCTAGGTCAACACCGGTGCCTGCTAGTCCACTTTGGTGAAAAATTACCAAATTGCCACTAGGGCCATTTCTGGCACGTTTCTTGAGAAAGTACCTAAGTCCTCAGAGCGGTAAGTCCACCCTTCTAGGGACATTGTAAAGACGATCCAACATGTTTAAGTGCCTTCCAGTAGGTTTTGGGCCAATTCTGAGACCCTCTAGTCAAAATAGCCACTTTGCCCCTAGGCATCCGAGCGCCCCTAGAACCACACCGACTCTGGGTATCAAACCAGTAACGTCTTGGAGATGCTTTTGATAGTATCCCTGGACTTCCATTACCTTTTCAGATCATTCCGAAGTCAGTTCCGGCAAACTTGATGCAAAATGACTGTTTTGCCCCTGATGGGCCGGTCGCCTTTTCTAACCACACTAGCTCTAAGTATCAAACCGATAACCTCTTGGGACATTCTAAGTGATGTTTCCAACTCCCTAGTCTTATTCTAGGATATTCCAAGTCTATCCTGATAGTTTTTCAGTCCAATTGACCGTTTTGTCTCTAATGGCCTAGTCAACCTTTCCAACACATCCTGTCATCATTTTTCAAGTCTACTACCCCTGGGACACTATTCTAAGGGTTTCTCTCCCTTTTTGGCCCTCCAGGCCATTTTGGCCCTTTTAAACCATTCTCGGACCTTCCGGAGTCACTCCTAGTGAAGCTAGGCTAAAAATTGCATGGTAGTCACTAACACAGGAGCCCAAATCTTCTGAAGATACATTGCTTGCCGACCTTAAACATTTCCTAACAGGCTGGAGTGGCGCCAATATAATTTTTGGTCTAGCGCCATTGCAGCAGGCGCTAGTGCACTCCTCTGTCTATAAATACAGAGCCTCCTCCAGTGTGAAAAGGGTCCGCAAACTCAGTCCAAAAAGCCTCCTCTTCGATATACAGAGCTCGTACCCTCTCCAAACCCTAGTCTCCTTTAGGTTCTCCAAATCCTAGCCCCCATACACTAAACCCTAGTATACATACACTCACATACACTTATATACTAGCCTCCAAAGCCTCCATTGAAGACGTGAAGTACTGTGATTATGGAGCTCCCAAAGATCAAAGCTAGCTCTTGAAGACTAATATAAAGCAAAGCAGAGACCGAAGTGAAGAAAGCAAACCTAGCAAGCAAATAAAAGAAGACACAAGGTAGGCTTCCTATTTACATTTACGCAATTCCCTCCTCTCTTTTCTCTCCTAACCCACTTGGATTTTCTTTTTATTTTAATCCCCCATCTTTTACCCCCCCTTTTCTTGCATGCTTGAAACAAGGGACTCCCCAGTTCATGTGTAGGATTAGGCTATTGAAAGTCACCATGTTGGGGGCTTTCTCTTAGTCTAACCGGAGACCACGTGGGTTCAGCCCCCTTGGTTATGTGGTGAAGCCTTTAACCTTGTATGTTCACGACCCCAATTTGCATTATGCATATCATGATCATGCATCTCTCCAAAATTATTTTCAAACTTGTTTTTAAAACTTGCATTGAAAATCGTTTTCAAAACTTGTGTTGAAATCTTCCTCTTCAAAACTTATTTTCAAAACCATAATTCTAAAGTGATTCTAGCCATTTCATGGTTAGAGTTGCTTTAAGAAAGTGTTATATCTAAAGTGACCATCATGGTTCATATTTTCAAATATTCATTGTTTTCAAAATCACAATTCTAGAATGGTCTTAATCTTCTTGTGGTTAGAATCGTTTTAGGAAAGTGAGATATTTTTAGAGGCTGCCAAAAGTCTACATTCAAATCCCTTTCCAAAATTGCTTTCTAAAAACTCTCTTCAAAATCTATTTTTCAAAACTTCTTTTTAAACTCCTTTCCAAAAAGCTTTCTTCAAAATTCACTTTCCAAAAACGCTCCTCAAGTCTATTTCCCAAAAACTCTCTTTAAAAATTCCTTTCCTAAAAAGCCTTCTTTTCAAAACCTCTCTTTCCGAAATTCTCTCAAAGTTTTACTTTCCAAAAAAAACTCTTTACCTTGGACCCCAAGTCAAGCACTAGAGCAAATGATTAGGAAACCAAAGTTTTCTTTTCTAAAACATGATTTTCAATCTTGCCTTAAAACCTAGGTTTCCAAAACCTCCTTTTTTAATATAAAAAAACATCAATTTCCAATACTTATTTTTTGCATCAAATCATAGACTTCCAAATCTAGGATTTCTAAAACTTCACCTTCCAATTCCATGCCAAATCTAATCTCCCCATTTAGGAAACTAGATCTAACCCCTCGTTTTGGAAAAAATAAAATAAAATCATTTATTTTTTAGAAACAAAATCCAATCTTTTGTTTTAGGAAATAGAAATCCAAATCTTTCCTAATTTCAACATTTCCTAATTCCATACCTTTCCAAATTCTAAGTTTTCGAATTTTTCTAAATTCAAACCTTTCTTAAATTCAAATCTTTCCAAAACCCTAAACTTTCTAAATTCCCAAATTTTTCCTAAATCAAACTTTTTCTAATTCAAATCTTTTCAAAAATCAACTCTTTCTTAAAAAGGAAACTTTCTTAAGTTAAAACTTTCTAAATTTTGAATCTTTCCAAATCTAAAACTTTCTAAATTCAAAACTTTTCAATTTCAAAACCTTTCCTATTTTGAACTTTCCTAATTCGAAATCTTTCCTTAAATGAAACTTTCTTGAAACGAAACTTTCCTATTTTGAAACTTTCCTAATTTGAACTGTTCCTAAATCCAATCTTAATCTTCCAAGTCCAACATTCGAGTCAAATCTTTCTTAATCTCAAGTCCCTCCTAAATCCTATGTTTCTTAAGTCTAGGTTTCCTAAATCTCAATCTTTCCAAAACAAGTCCAAATCTTTCTTCCAAGTTTTATCTTTCTAAATCAAAGTCCAATCTTTTGAATTCCAATTTCTAATCTTTTATTATAAGTTCAAATCCAGCCCTTTTTCAAATCAAACCTTCTATTTTCTATTGGACTTTTTGTCTGAACTACAACTGACCTGATTCCTCAAAAGAGATACATAGACAACCCTCATGGGTGCGGTCATAACAGTTTTCAAATTTCCAATTTCATAACTTTTTTCAAATCTCCAATTCCATAACCTTTTTCAAGTTTCTAGTACTAAAATCTAATTTTCAAATCTTCAATCCATTTCCAACTGTTCAATCCTTCTTTCAAGTTCCAAATAAAGTATTTTCAAATCACAAATCTTCTTTTCAAATCTATTTTGAAAATCAAAGTCTTTTCTTACACTTGCATATCATGCATCATGTTAAACTTGTTTTTTCAAAATTCTTTTCTAAAGTGGATAGTTTTGGACATTTATTAATCCAAGACTCTAATGAGTGAATCTAGGGTGAATAGACATGTAGGTACTGCAAGGGCGGGATAGGGTGATGGCTTAGTGCGTCTTCCCTACACGTAACCAACCTCCGAACCTAGATCACTGTTTTCAAAGACCAAATGGAGTTATTTTCAAAAAAGGGCTTACACTTTTTCAAAGGTTGCCAAACAACCTCTTTTCTTAAAAACCCTCACTGGCGGAAGTTTTCAAAATTATTTTCAAAAACCTTAAGTGTAATCTTCGGATTATGTTTAGTTTTTTTAGGTGACCTAACTCACCTTAATCAAGTTAGGTGGCGACTCCAAATGTTTTTCCAAAGCTCTTTATTCAAATCAATTTTCAATTTAAACCTAGTCGCACTCGTCCTTCTAAGAGGATGAGTTCTAATGAGAGAGTACAGTATTTTTTCCGCTTGTGTGTATATTCCTCAAGTACAAAAAATTTGGACACAAGGTTGGTGTCTTCTTGAACCAACATTTCGTCTAGTGAAATGTTGTTACTTTGGGTAAGTCCAATGTTGATATCTGCTTGACCCAACACTCCATCTATCGAAACGCTACTCCTTTGGGTAAGTCCAAGGTTGATGTTTGATACTTCTTGAACCGGCACTCCATCTGGCAAAATGTAGCTCCTCTGGGAAGTCCAAGATTGATTAGGGAGGTCGATGGTGGGTGATTGCTTCATTCTATTTTATGTTGGCTATGGAAGTTTGAGCTTTTTGAGGTGCATGCTGGTGTTGGAGATGTCTGAGCTTAGTTGGTCACGGGGTAGCTTCAACTCCCTTTTTGTGCTTTACCTCATTCCTTATTTCCTATTTGATAGAGAGAGAAAGACATAGAGCAAGTTTTTATGCAAAAATAGTTTATTTTATGCTAACTCTAAAAATGCACCGGTAAGAGGTGAATGCATGTCATACTTTTTTTAATGAATGCACATGGAATTGAATGCATGACCCTTTTTTCCTTTTTTTTTTTTAATTTTATAGTGAATGCACGGGTTTATATAAGAATTGAATTAAATGCATGTCCTATTGCACAGGTTTATACAAGAATGGAATTGAATGCATGTTATATTCTTGGACGAATGCACCTACAAGAATGGAATTGAATCCATGCCATGCTCTTTTATGAATACATGAATAAATACAAACTACACAGGGATTTAATGAATTTATAGGTCATACATGTCATGGATGTATTAGTATTACACATATATAGGCTATTTACAAAGAATGTCCCAAGATTGCCCCAAGGCCCTGTCGCGCCCAGATTTTTCGCACTCGAGGAATACTCACACAAGCAGGAAAAATGTTGTACTCTCTTGTTAGAACTCACCCTCCTAGAAGAATGAGTGCGACTAGGTTTGAATTGAAAAACTGGTTTGAATAAAGGGCTTTTGAAAAAGATTCGGAGTCACCACCTAACTTGATTAAGGTGAGTTAGGTCAACTAAAAAACTAAGAATAATCCGAAGACTACACTTAGGGTGTTTAGAAAACAATTTTGAAAATATCTCCTCAAGAGAGGGTTTTTTAAGAAAACAGGTTGTTTGGCAACCTTTGGAAAAAATTTAGCCCTTTTTTGAAAAATAACTCTGTTTGGTCTTTGAAAACAGTGATCCTAGGTTCGGCGGTTGGTTACGTGTAGGGAAGACGCACTAAGCTATCACCCTACCCCGCCCTTTCGGTACCGACATGTCAATCTACCCTAGATTCACCTATGAGAGTCTTTAACTAACTAATGGTTCAATCCTATCTACTTTGAAAAACAATGCTTGAAAACTAACATGATGCATGGTATGCAAGTGTAAGGAAAGAGAATTGATTTAGAAAAGAGATTGATTTGAAATTAATTTGATTTGAAAATAGATTTGAAGAGATGGAATTGAAATTGGAAAGTTTAAAAATTTGAAAATAGAAATTTGAAATTGGAAGTTTGAAAGTATATTGGAATTTGAAATTTGAAAAGATTTTGGAAACCGCACCCATGAGGGTGGAATTGAAAGTTTGAAAAGTATTGTGACCGCACCTATGAAGGTTGCCTACGTATCCCTTTGAGGGAATCAGGTCAGTCGTAGTTCGGACCGGAGTCCGATTGAAAATAGAAGAGTTGATTAGTAGAAGGAGATTGAATTAGAAATTGAAAGTAGAAGATTGAGAGATTGAACTTTGAATGGAGGATTGAAAATTAGAATTTGAAATTTTGGAATTGAAAAGATTGAATTTTGATTTGAAAAGATTGAACTTGAAAGAGAGAGATTTAGACTTATTTTGAAAAGACGAAGGTTTAGGAAACCTAGACTTAGGAAAGATAGGAGACCTAGGAAAGACTTGAGATTAAGGAAGATTGGATTGGAACGTTGGATTTGGAAGATTTGGAAAGATTTGGAAACTTGGAATTTAGGAAAGATTTGGATTAGGAAAGTTTCGAATTAGGAAAATGTTATTTTTGAAAAGTTTCATTTTTGGAAAGTTTCAAATTAAGAAAGTTTTGAATTAGGAAAGTTTTAGGTTTAAGAAAGTTTTGAAATTGGAAAGTTTCGAGTTTAGAAAGTTTTCGAAAAAGGAAAGGTTTTAAGATTAGGAAAGTTTTGAAAATCGGAAAGTTTTGAAAATTGGAAAGGTTTAAAAAAGGAAAGTTTTGAAAATTGGAAAGTTTCATTTTAGGAAGTTTTAGATTTAGAAAGTCTTAACTTAAGAAAATTTTGAATTTAGAAAGCTTAGAATTGTAGAAAGATTTGACATTTATAAAATTTTAAGATTTTGAAAATTTTAGAGTTTTTTAGAAAATCTTGAGATTAGGAAAGGTTTGGATTTAAAAACTTAGGTTTGAAAAGTTAAGACTTGAAAAGAGGGTAGAATTAGGAGGGGGTTGAATTAGGAAAGATTTGAAAGTTGAATTTCAAAATTTAAGAAAGATTTTTATGTTCAAGTTTTGGAAACTTAAGGTTTAGGAAAATGGAAGTTTAGGAAGGATTTGAATTAGGAAAGATTTGGATTTTGAAATTTAAAGAAAGATTTAAAGTTTAGGTTTAGGAAACTTATGGTTTAAGAAGGTAGGAAATTAGGAAGAAGTTGAATTAGGAAAGGTTTGGATTAGGAAGGGATTGGACTTGGTTTCTAAGAGAAAAGATTTGATTTTGTTTCCAAAAACAGAGGACGGGACCTAGTTTCCTAAACGGGGAGATTTGATTCGGTTTCCTAAAGGGAAGATAGGATTTGGTAAGGATTTGGAAAGGAGATTCTAAAAACCATAGATTTGGAAAATCGTAGTTTGACGTAGAAAAGAGGTTTTGGAAACATGTATAGTTTGGATGTGAAAACTAGAGGTTTTGGAAACCTAGGTTTGAGGCAAAGTTTGAAAACCATGTTTTTGGGAAGAAAATTTAGGGTTTTCTAATTGTGGGTTCTAGAGCTTGACTTGGGCTCTAAGGAAAGAGTTTTTGGAAAGTGCGTTTTTGGAAACGAAGGTTTTCTAGAAGGGAAATCCTAAGGAGGAGTTTTTGGAAAATGAATTTGGAAGAGGGAGTTTTTGGAAAAAGATTTTAAAAAGAAGGAGCTTTGGAAAGTGTGTTTTTAGAAATATAGATTTTAGAAGGAAAATCCTAGAGGAGAATTTCTAGAAGGGGGATTTTGGAAAGAGAGTTTTTTAGAAAGGTTTTTGGAGAGAGTTTTTAGGAAGGTGAATCTAGGGAGTGTTTTTAGAAAGTGAATTTTGAGGAAAAGATTTTGGAGAGGAGTTGAAAAAGTGAGTTTTGAAAAATAGATTTTTGGAGGGAGTTTTTAGATAACAATTTTGGAAAGGAGAGTTTTAGGAAAGTATGTTGAAAAAGAGATTTTTTAGGAAGAGATTTTTGAAGAGAGAGTTTTTTGGAAAGTATGAAAACGCCTCACTTTCCTAAAGCGATTCTAGCCATAAGAGGGCTAGAACCACTTTAAGAAAGTGGTTTTGGAAAATAATAAGATTTGAAAATATAGACCAAAAATGTCACTTTTAATGTAACACTTTCCTAAAGCAACTCTAACCATGGAAAAGTTAGAATCACTCTAGAATTATGGTTTTAAAAACAAGTTTTTGAAAAAGAGATTTTGATACAGTTTTGAAAACAAGTTTGAAAAAGTTTTGAAAAACAACTTTGAAAACGGTTTTTGGAAGATGTAAGACTATGATATGCACAATGTAATTTGGGGTCGTGAACATACAAGGTTAAGGCTTCACCACATAATCAAGGGTGCCGGACCCACGTGGTCTTTGGTTAGACTAGAAGAAAGCCCCCGACACGGTGACTCTCCAATAGCCCAATCCTACACATGGACCGAGAATCCCCTTGTTTCAAGCATGCAAAGAAAGGGGGGAAAGAGATGGGGGATTAAAATAGAGAAAACTTAAGTGGGTTAGGAGAGAGAAGAGAGAGGGGGGAAGTGCGGAAATTTAAATAGAAAACCTACCGTATTTCTTCTTTATTTTGCACGCCTTGCTTGTCTTCAATCTTCGGTCTTCGTCTTGATCTTCTTCCTCAACCTTCAAGGATTGTCTTCAAGCTTTAGATGGCAGCTCTTCAAGTCTTCAAAGGATGGTTGAAGGCTAGTGTATGAGTGTATGGGGGAGTGTATAAGTGTATAGGGGGCTAGGGTTTGTGTAGAGTGGCTAGGGTTTGGAAAACCTAGGGAGGCTAGGGTTTAGGAGGTGCTCGAGCTCTGTATATTAAAATATAAGATTTTTAGGTTAAGTTTGCAGACCTTCTTCACATTGAATGAGGCTCTGTATTTATAGAAGTTGGACAAATCTGGCACCTGTTGCAGTGGCGTCAGGGCAAAATTGCTCTTGGTGCCACTACTAGTGGCACCATCCACTTAGGAAACTTTATAAGTCAGCAAGCAACGTATCTTTGACTAGATTTGGGCGCCTGTACTAATGACTACCATGCAACTTTTAGCCTGGCTTCACTAGGAGTGACTTCGGAAAGCCCGGGAATGACCCGGAAGGCCGGAAAGGAGCAGGAACACTTAAAATAGTGTCCTGGAGGTATTTGACTTAAAAAGTGAGGACAAAATGTGTCAGAAAGGTTGACCGGGCCTTTAGGGGCAAAACGGTCAATCGGACTAGGAAGCTGCAGGGGCAAACTCGGACTGTCCCGAAAGAAGACTTGGGATCTGGAAACATTATTCAGAATGTTCCTGGAGGTTGCCGGTTTGATTCCCAGAGCCAGCATGGTCGGAAAAGGAGATCGGCCCACTAGGGACAAAATGGTCATTTTGTACCGGGTTTGCCGGAACTGACTCGGAAGGGTCCGGAGGGGTAAAGGAAGGTTGAGAACACTATAAAAAGTATTCTCGGGACATTACCGGTTTGATACCCAGAGTCGGTGTGGTCGAAGAAGGAGACCGGCCCTCTAGGGGCAAAACGATCATTTTGTACCGGGTTGGCCGGAACTGACTCGGAATGGTCTGGAAAGGTGAAGGAAGGTTGAGAACACTATAAAAAGTATTCTCAGGACATTACCGGTTTGATACCCAGAGCCGGTGTGGTCGAAGAAGGAGACCGGCCCTCTAGGGGCAAAACGGTCATTTTGTACCGAGTTGGCCGGAACTGACTCGGAATGGTCTAGAAAGGTAAAGGAAGGTTGAGAACACTATAAAAAGTATTCTCAGGAGATTACCGGTTTGATACCTAGAGCCGGTGTTATTCCCGGGGCATTCGGATGCCTAGGGGCAAAATGGTCATCTTGACTAGAAAATCTCAAAAAAGGTCCAAAGGACAATTTGGTCATTTTTCACCAAAGTGGGCTAACAGACATTGGTGTTGACCTGGGTTTTGAGTGTTTCCGCCACTCTAGCGGCGGTCGTCGTGACACAGGGGTTTGTTGCCAATTCCCTATATCGACCTATTTGTGAGTATTTCCACTACTCTAACGGTTTTGTGAGTAGTTTCGCTACTCGGGCCGTCTCGAGGAATAAACTGTCTCGAGAGAGGGATTGGAAAGGGGTCTTACCATCTCCAAAGAGACGTGCCTGGATTGGAACCGTTTCGAGGAATAAACTGTCTCGAGAGAGGGATTGGAAAGGGGTCTTACCGTCTCTAAAGAGATGTGCCTGGATTGGAACAGTCTCGAGGAATAAATTGTCTCAAGAGAGGGATTGGAAAGGGGTCTTATCATCTCCAAAGAGACATGCCTGGATTGGAATCGTCTCGAGGAATAAACTGTCTCGAGAGAGGGACTGGAAAGGGGTCTTACCGTCTCCGAAGAGATGTGCATGGATTGGAACCGTCTCGAGGAATAAACTGTCTCGAGAGTGGGATTGGAAAGGGGACTTATTATCTCCGAAGAGACGTGCCTGGATTGGAACCGTCTCGAGGAATAAACTGTCTCGAGAGTGGGATTGGAAAGATTTTGGAAAGGACAAAGCCCCTAAGGGCATTTTGGTCATTTTGCCTCTATTTGGGCCTGACAGGTGTAAGCACCCCATTTTTGACCGCTCGGCAGTCTACACTCCGTCCAGACTTGTTTTCAAGTCATTATGGACATATTCCAATCGAAACCAATCCTCCAGTCCAAATTCCATCCTTCCATCGCTTCGCGGGACTGTCAGGCCCAAATAGAGGCAAAATGACCAAAATGCCCTTAGGGGCATTGTCCTTTCTTATTCCAATTCCAATCCCTCTCTCGAGATAGTTTATTCCTCGAGACGGTTCGAGTAGCGAAACTACTCACAAACCCGTTAGAGTAGCGGAAGTACTCACCAAACCGTTAGAGTAACGGAAATACTCACACCGTTAGAGTGGCGGAAACACTCGAAACCCAGGCACGTCTCTTCAGAGACGGTAAGACCCCTTTCCAATCCCTCTCTCGAGACAGTTATTCCTCGAGACGGTTCCAATCCAGGCACGTCTCTTCGGAGACGATAAGACCCATTTCCAATCCCTTTCTCGAGACAGTTTATTCCTCGAGATGGTCCGAGTAGCAAAACTACTCATAAAACCGTTAGAGTAGCGGAAGTACTCACAGAACCGTTAGAGTAGCGAAAATACTCAACCGTTAGAGTAGCGGAAATACTTACAGAATCGTTAGAGTAGCGGAAATACTCGCAGAGCCGTTAAAGTAGTAGAAATACTCACAGAACCGTTAGAGTAACGGAAATACTCACAGAACCGTTAGAGTAGCGGAAATACTCACAGAACCGTTAGAGTAGCGGAAGTACACACAGAACCGTTAGAGTAGTGGAAATACTCACAGAACCGTTAGAGTAGCGGAAGTACTCATAGAACCGTTAGAGTAGCGGAAATACTCACAAAACCGTTGGAGTAGCGGAAATACTCACACCGTGAGAGTGGCGGAAACACTCAAAACCCAGGTCAACACCAATGTCTGTTAGCTCACTTCGGTGAAAAATGACCAGACTACCCTTAGGACCATTTTCGAGACTTTTCGGTCAAGATGACTATTTTGCCCCTAGGCATCCGAATGCCCCGGGAACCACATCGGCTCTGGGTATCAAACCGGTAACCTCCCGAGAATACTTTTTATAGTATTCTCAATCTTCTTTTACTTTTTCGGATCATTCCGAGTTAGTTCCGGCCAACCCGGTACAAAATGACCGTTTTGCCCCTAGAGGGCCGGTCTCCTTCTTCCACCATACCAGCTTTGAGTATCAAACCGGTAATGACCCGAGAATACTTTTTATAGTATTCTCAACCTTCCTTTACCTGTTTTGGATCATTCCGAGTTAGTTCCGGCCAACCCAGTACAAAATGACCGTTTTGCCCCTAGAGGGCCGGTCTCCTTCTTCCACCATACCGGCTTTGAGTATCAAACCGGTAATGACCCGAGAATACTTTTTATAGTATTCTCAACCTTCCTTTACCTTTCCGGATCATTCTGAGTCAGTTCCGGCCAACTCGATAAAAATGACCGTTTTGCCCCTAGAGGGCCGGTCTCCTTCTTCAACCACACCAGCTCTGGGTATCAAACTGGTAATGCCCCGAGAACACTTTTTATAGTATTCTCAACCTTCCTTTACCTTTCTGAATCATTCTGAGTCAGTTCCGGCAAACCCGGTACAAAATGACCATTTTGCCCCTAGTGGGCCGGTTTTCTTTTCCGACCACGGCGGCTCTGGGTATCAAACCGACAACCTCTGGGAACGTTCTAAATAATGTTTCCAAAACCCAAGTCTTCTTCTGGGACAGTTTGAGTCTGTCCCTGTAGTTTTTCGAGCCGGTTGACCGTTTTACCCCTAAAGGCTCGGTCAACCTTTCCGACACATCTTATCCTCACTTTTCAAGTCAAATACCTCCAGGACACTATTTTAAGTGTTCCTGCTCCTTTCTGGCCTTCCGGGTCACTCCCGGCTCCTTCAAATCATTCCCGGACTTTCCAGAGTCACTCCTAGTGAAGCCAGGCTAAAGTTTACATGGTAGTCACTAGTACATGCGCCCAAATCTAGTCAAAGATACGTTGCTTGCTGACCTTAATTGTTTCCTAAATGGCTGGCGCCACACCTAGTGGCGCCAGTGTATAATTTGGCCTGGCGCCACTGCAATAGGTGCCAGGTTTGTCTTCCCTCTATAAATACAGAGCCCCGTTCAACGTAAAAAGGGTCTGCAAACTTAACCTAGAAATCACACAATTCAATATACAGAGCTCGAGCCCTTCAAAACCCTAGTTTTCTTAGGTTTTCCAAACCCTAGCCTCCTATACACTCATATACTCCTCCATACACTCATACACTAGCCTTCAACCATTCTTTGAAGACTTGAAGAGCTGCCATCTAAAGCTTGAAGACAATCCTTGAAGGTTGAAGACGAAGACCAAAGACCGAAGACTGCACGGCGTGCAAAATAAACAAGATACAAGGTAGGCTCCCTCTTTAATTTTCCGTACTTCCCCCCTCTCTTCTCTCTCCAACCCACTTGGGTCTTCTTTATTTTAATCCCCCATCTCTTTCCCCCCCTTTCTTTGCATGCTTGAAAACAAGGAGACTCCCGGTCCATGTGTAGGATTAGACTATTGGAGGGTCACCATGTCGGGGGCTTTCTTCTAGTCTAACCAAAGACCACGTGGGTCCGGCCCCCTTGATTATGTGGTGAAGCCTTAGCCTTGTATGTTCACGACCCCCAAATTGCATTGTGCATATCATAGTCTTGCATCTTCCAAAAACCGTTTTCAAAGTTGTTTTTCAAAACGTTTTTAAACTTGTTTTCAAAATTGCATCCAAATCTCTTTTTCAAAAACTTGTTTTCAAAACCACAATTCTAGGGTGATTCTAGCCTTTCCATGGCTAGGGTTGCTTTAGGAAAGTGTTATATTAAATGTGGCCTTTTGGTCTATATTTTCAAACCTTGTTTTCAAAACCACTTTCATGAAGTGGTTCTAGTGCTCTTATGGCTAAAATTGTTTTAGGAAAGTGAGATTTTTTTTTTTACACCTTCTAAACTCTCTCTTTTCAAAAATCTCTTCCTAAAAATCTCTTTTTCAACATACTTTCCTAAAACTCTCCTTTTTCAAAATTGTTTTCAAAAACTCCCTTCCAAAATCTATTTTTCAAATCTTCCTTTTTCTACTCCTTTCCAAAAACTCTTTCTCCCCAAAATTCGCTTTCTAAAAACACTTCCTAAATTTACTTTCCTAAAAAACTCTCTCCAACAATCTCCTTCCAAAAATCTTTCTAAAAAACCCTCTTTTCCAAAATTTTCCTTCTAGAAACTCTTCTCTAGGATCTTCCTTCCAAAGTCTATGTTTCCAAAAACACACTTTCCAAAACTCCTTCTCTTTAAAATCTTTTTCCAAAAACTCTCTTTCCAAATTCACTTTCCAAAAACTCCTCCCTAGGATTTCCTTCCAAAAACTCGTTCCAAAAGCGTATTTTCCAAAAATCACTTTCCTTAGAGTCCAAGTCAAGCCCTAGAGCTGACCATTAGGAAACCCTAATTTTCTTTCCAAAAACATGATTTTCAAACTTTGCCCCAAACCTAGGTTTCCAAAACCTCTAGTTTTCACATCCAAATTATTCATGTTTCCAAAACCTCTTTTCTACGTCAAAACTATAATTTTCCAAACCTAGGGTTTCTAGAATCCCCCTTTCCAAATCTTTGTCAAATCCTATCTTCCCTTTAGGAAACCAAATCCAATCCTCCGTTTTTCGAAACAAAATCAAATCTTTTCTTTTAGAAACTAAATCCAATCCCCTCTTAATCCCGAACCTTTCCTAATTCAAATCCTTCCTAAACTTTTACTTTCCTAAATCTTAAGTTTCCAAAACTTGAACATAAAAATCTTTTCTAAACTTTAAAACTCAACTTTCAAATCTTTCCTAATTCAACCCTTTCCTAATTTAACCCCCCTTTCCAAATCTTAACTCTCCAAATTCAAGTTTTCAAACTTTTCCTAAACTCAAACCTTTCCTAATTTCAAGATTTTCTAAAACCCTAAAACTTTCTAAATCTCAAATCTTTCTAAATTCAAAACTTTCTTGATTCAAAACTTTCTTAAGTTGAAACTTTCTTAATTCAAAACATTTCTAAATTCAACACTTTCTTATTTCTAAACCTTTCATGAAACAACACTTCCTGATTTTCAAAACTTTCCTAATTTGGGAACTTTCCTAATCTGAAAAGCTTTCCTTTTTCGAAAACTTTCTAAACTCGAAACTTTCTAATTTCAAAACTTTCCTGAAACCTAAAACTTTCCTAAATTCAAAACTTTCTTAATTCAAAACTTTCCTAAAGTTGAAACATTCCAAATTCAAAGCTTTCCTAAGTTGAAACTTTCCTAATTTCAAAACTTTCCTAAATCGAACCTTTCCTAATTCAAACATTTCCTAAATCCAATCTTTCCTAATCTCCTAAACCTTCCAAGTCAAGTCAAATCTTTCCTAAGTCTCTTATCTTTCCTAAGTCTAGGTTTCCTAAACCTTCATCTTTCTAAAACAAGTCCAAATCTATCTTTTCAAATCAAAATCCAATCTTCTCAATTTCAATTTTCAATCTCCTCTTCCAATTTCAAATCGAATCCAATTTTCAATTCAATCTCTTTCTTCCAATCCAATCTCTCTCTTCAAATCAATCCCTTTTCAATCGGACTCCGGTCCGAACTACGACTGGCCTGATTCCCCCAAAGGGATACGTAGGCAACCTCCATAGGTGCGGTCACAATACTTTTCAAACTTTCAATTCCACCCTCATGGGTGTGGTTTCCAAAATCTTTCCAAATTTCAAATTCCAATCAATTTTCAAATTTCAATTTCAAAATTTCTATTCCTATTTCCAAGTTTTCAAAGTTTCCAATTTCAATTTTATCTTTTCAGATCTATTTTCAAATCAAAGCAATCTTTTTTTTTAAATCTATTTTTCAATTCTCTCCTATTGCACTCGTATATCATGCATCATATTTTTCAAACATTATTTTTCAAAGTGATTAGGGTTGAACTATAGTTAATTAGACTCTCATAGGTGAATCTAGGGTAGATTGACATATAGGTACGGAAAGGGCGGGGTAGGGTGATAGCTTAGTGCGTCTTCCCTAAATGTAACCAACCTCCGAACCTAGAATTGCTGATTTCAAAGACCAAAAGGAGTTATTTTTCTAAAAAGGGCTAAATATTTTCAAAAGGTTGCCAAACAATCCATTTTCCTAAAAACCCTCTCTTGAGGAGATATTTTCAAAATTGTTTTTCCAAAAACCCTAAGTGTAGTCTTCGGATTATGCTTAGTTTTTAGATGGCCTAACTCACCTTAATCAAGTTAGGTGGCGACTCCGAATCTTTTTGAAAAGCCCTTTATTCAAATCAATTTTCAATTCAAACCTAGTCGCACTCATTCTTTTAGGAGGGTGAGTTCTAACGAGAGAGTACAACATTTTTCTTGCTTGGGTGAGTATTCCTCGAGTGCGAAAAATCTGGGCGCGACAGCTGGCGACTCCGCTGGGGAGACTTAGAGGGTTAGGCCGTAGTCATGTTTCTTTACCCTTCACCCATGTAGAGTCTTCAATCAACTTGGTTCAATCCTATTCACTCTAAATTTTCAAAACTAAAATTTCAAAATTGTTTTCAAAAAAAAAACAAACATGCATTCATTCATATTATATTGTATTATGTTTGTCATCCACATACTAAAACTTGCATCTTTGTTTTGTAGGTACACATTTTGTTTAAATTTTATTAACTGCTTTGCATGAATGTGATGTACAGGATGAATGGGAGTTGTTGGGCTCTTTCCTCCACTTTTAAAAATGACACACACACTGCATGTGCACTTGCATTCTGCATACTTGCATACCCTGATATGTCCTTTCTAGTTAGAAAGGGGGAACGGTATATTGGTTGTGGGCAAGATGCTGTGTCAGTTTCTTCGCCTACGGCCTCTTGATGGTTCCCCCGCTCGGATCACCAACCGATCATGGCACCACCTCGGGGAGTGGGCCTAGGTTTGAAGATCCGGGGACCGAGCCTTTTTAGGACGCATTAGTCAACCCTCAACCTCATACTCATATAGACACCATGCATAGCCGAACCTCTGCCGAATTTAGGACACGACCACCATTTTCAAAATCATGGAGGAAAGGGCGACTGCTCTTACTTTCATTTATACCTGTTTATTCCTGCTGTTATAATGCTTGTCTTCATACTGTTATAATGCCTATCTGACTGTTTATGCATGCATGTTTATTTCAATTGTACCTTTTCTCTTTATACTTTTTGTTCATGCATTCAATATTCCATGTCAAGATAAGAGTTCCAAGTAACTCAAGTCATTGCATTCTCATGCATATGATCAATCCATTGAGAGTGACACCAACGTCACTCTCCCTTGCATTAAACCTACCCAAACCCTAAGGGTTCCCGCGTAACCCTAAGGACTCATTGCATGCATTTCGATTCATTCCATAAGAGGGGCCCCAATCCCTCTATGCTCACGGAGATAGAGTTGCCAAGAAGACAAGGGGCAATCAATCAACAAGGTCTCTAAGTGACCTCCCAACATCAAATCCAAGGAAGGCGAATCCGAAGACTCAAGAGTAGTTTAGGGTTTCCTTTTGTAAAAGTAGATAGGTGGAAGTCCAAAGGAAAATGTTCCCCCTCCCCCTATTAAAATGTATTTCAATTCTTTTGTATCTTAAACCCAAAGTTTAATGTACTTCTTTATTTTTATGAATAAACGCATGAATGGCTGAAGGTTTCTACCTGACGGTAAGGTATCTGCATACAGGGGCAAACCCCCTATCTCCAAAAGTGAGCCAATACATCATGTTTAGTCTCCCTCTCAAGCAAGGGCAACCCTAGGACATGCATTGCATAAAATTCTCTACAAACCAAAAACTAACTTGTGACTTGTGTTTTTGTCTTTTTCCTTTTTTCTTTTTATTTCTATTTACAGAAGTCACCTTGTACTGAGTCAACATCGCTCCCAAGAAAATGCAACATCCACCTAGGGATCCTATTATCACTCGGCAAAAAGCATCATTGATGGCTGCTAACCCTGAAGAATCCTCTCAAGTCTCTCGAGAGGAAGTTAATGAAATGAGGACTAAGATGGATGAGATGCTCAAACTCATTCAAACTCTGGCCATGAAGGATGCTACTGTGGTCCCGTCATCATCAACGACTTCATCTAAAGATCTTGAACCCGCTAATCCGAGTATCTTGCTTCAGTCTGACAATGCTGGGAAAACCAAAGAAGATGCCAAAAGGATCAATACTGAAGAAGAGGAGACCATATTGCTTTCACCTGTTACGAAGAAGGCCCCTCTAGACCCTCTCAGTCTGAAAATCCAAGGGTTGGAGGATTCGTTGCGAAGTCTCCACGGCCATGATGCTTACGGATTCACCTCTTATGATGAGCTATGTTTCTTCCCTGACCACCCGAGGCCTGCTAAGTTTAAAATGCCTGACTTCTAGAAATACGACGGTACCGGTAACCCTGTTGCTCATCTTCGTCTATATGCTGGAGCACTAAGTGGACATGGCCACGACCCGAAGCTCCTTATGTAGTTATTCCAACACAGCCTCACCGGGTCGGCTCTACAATGGTTCGCTCGTCTGGACTTAAGGAAAATCACAACCTGGATGGAGTTGGTTAATGCATTCAAAGCCCAATACCGTCACAACATCGATCTCACTTCCGATCGCTGGTCCTTGATGACGATGAGCAAGGGTGAGAAGGAGAGTTTTAAAGCATACGCCCTAAGATGGAGGGAGGCCGCTGCACAAGTCAATCCCCCGTTGGAGGAGAAGGAGTATGTACAACTATTTATACATACTTTTCAAGGTATATTCTATGAGAAACTCTGCACAAGCGTGGGAAAAAGCTTCTCCGAACTCATCATGCAGGGGAAAATGATAGAAAACGGCCTCAAGACAGGAAGAATCACAGATCCTTATGCCAAGACTGGAGAAAATACCATTAACATAGCCAAGAAGGTGGCTACTACAAGGGGCACAATCAGGAAGGAAAGCGAAGTGTCTGCTATTCTGCCTAGCCAACCACCTCAATACCGACCTCCGCTACAATCACCCCCAGTACTGCCCTTGCCCACCTTGACCATACCTGCTCCAACCCCAAACTATGGTCCCGCTGGGGCACGACCCAATTTCAATAGACCTGCTCGACGTATCCGCACCTTCGATGCCTTAGCCTGCACCCAAACCGAGTCCTACCATAGCCTTCTAAAGAACAATATCTTGAAGCCCATCCCCGCTCGCCCGTTGCCAAGCCCTCTGCCCCCGACCTTTAATGCCGCTCTTACATGTGAATATCATTCAGGTGGCCAGGGGCATGACACCGAAAGCTGCTTTGCTCTCAAGCACAAGATCCAAGACCTGATCGACAATAAGACCATCGATTTGCAGCCGATAAAACCTGCTCGCACTCCCAATGTGACTGCTAACCCTCTGCCAGATCACACCATCAATATGATACTAGTAGAAATGGAAGGCGAGGGAGTGTTTGACGAGCTTGAGGCCGAGGATTATGAGGACGATTGGGAGACTGAGGAAGAAGATGACTGGGAAGAGGATCTCCCATTATGCCCAATCTATCTCTATGACCCTGATGAAGTGCCTGATGCTTCTGACTGGCCCATTGAGGAGCCAATGTTGCCAAGGGAGGAACACATCAAAAGCATAGTTGCCGATGGGTGGGGTGATGAATTTCTACACTCGAAGTATGCTGCAGCTGAAAGTCACTTGCTGGAAAACTCTTGGCCCATAACTGAGTACAATTATGAAGACATGGGTTGGGGACTAGAGGAGACGAGAACGAGCAGAGCCATTCGAACTGGAAGGGGATAAGCTGGTCACCCTGTTCACAGAAGAACCTCCTACAAAGAACAAAAAGGAGGCTGACAACCGCATCAACAATGTCAACGCCTGTGGAGCTCTAGGGGAAGCCTTTGCTTATCTCGCCTTGGCAGAGGATCCGGGTCGTGAATGGAGCGTCGAAGATATGGGGATTGTCCCAAGGCCGTACTAAAAATGGGTTCTTCGCACAAGCGTACAAGAGAGGGGTGGTCTCACCCACTTTCTTTCTATCCCTTTTACTTCTTGTCTTTAAATTAATGTTTACATTTTCTTATTACTTAAGAACCTTATATTTTTCATAAAAATAATAATAATAATCAAATGACAGTCTTTTACACCATTGCTGTTGTCTTGTCTTCCTTGGGAATAGTGACCACTTTCTACGCAAGAGGCATGGTTTGTTTTGTGGAATGATCCAACTTGAGGGGACGATAGCATGAGTTAACCACTCGCTAAATGATCAGCTTTCCAGAGAGAGAATAAGGATGAGTGAGGATGCTACCCAAAGGCAGCACTTGCAGGACTCTGAGGCTAAGCGATGTGTGGCCAGTTTATCAAAATGAAAAGAAGCCATCTTTCATTCCCCCACATATAAAGAATAAATAACTAAATAAATGAACAAATGTGCTCATATTCCCTTTGCTTAACCCCTAGCGCCTTGCGGAAAGCGAAAATTTTCTTTGTTAACCCTGATCCAAGACTGTCCTCCCCACACTGGGGCAGACAATAGTTGAGAACTCTAAGAGTGGTGTCCACCTCTATCATGCTAGGATAGTGTTGAAAAACTCTATGGATCAAGCAATTTAATTCAAAGTGAAGAGAGACCCTTATTTCATTTCCCATACAGTCAAAAGCAACCCCTTGCCAAACCCGTTGAGCTATCTATCATTTTTTGACAAAACCCTAACCTAGAGATCACCTCCCATACTGGGTATATTGAATTACCAAGGAAAAGGTTTAAGGGGAAAGGGTTAAAGAATTGTTTCATTTCATAAAAGAAAAGAAAAAGAAATAGAAAGGAAAAGCAAAAGAAAGGAGTTGCCAAGGGGCAAAGGCCAAAAAAAAAAAAAAAACCATGATTCTAAAGAAAGCCCTGAAGAAATTCGTGATTGAATTAACTTCAACGGCACAGAAAAGAAAATCATGTTTATCTCAAGAAGTACATGGAAAGGGTGAAAGAACCAGGTTATTTTCACCCTAAGAAATATATGGCCAAAAGCGAGAAGGAAATTTAAAGGTGATCCTAGGTTACAAGGAAACCCAGTAGGTACAATAGGTTTGAACCTTTACCTTTTCTTGCAAAACTTCAAAACCATGGCCTACATTACAACCCCATTAAAGTCCCCTCTGATTGAAAAAAGATTGCTTGATCTAAATGAGTTAGATACGCTGCCAAAGCTTTAAAAAAAAAAATGGATGCTAATCCTACTGAAAAACGGTTAAGGACAGTTTGGATCTAAACCCTGCTGAAAACAACATTGAATTTGAGCCTACATATCCCGTTGTTTCTAAAACCCCATAACTTAGCCTACATTACGGTCCTAAACAAAGCCTTCTCGGATTGAAATGACTGACCACTTATCGCTCTGTCAAAGGTCAGGTAAGCGTTTGCTAGAACTCCGAGAGTCGAGAGTCTTAGCCCAATAACCCTATACACTAACCTTAAGATAGAAAGTGGGAGGCGGTCAAGAGGTTGAGAAAGGTTCGAAGTGCTATCATTCAATCAAGATAAGGTTAAGCCAAAGGAGAGGCTAAACCCCCGAAGAGGAGGGAGTTACCATTCCCAAGGCTACAAGTCTAACAGCACCCTGTGTCATTCTATTAACATATGTCTAAAAAAAATAAATAAAAATCAGCATGAGCTTTGCACATATAGGACATAACTCCCTGTAGAAATAAAAATCATCAACATCAACTCATGTAATAAACATCTAACATCATCATACATCACATGCCTTTGATCATATGTATATGTCTATCGGTGCGTCTAAGTACCACAAACATCCGTCCTTATACAAAACTAAGCAAAATAAAACTGTCTAACATCAATACATTTCAGGGACAAGGGGCAAAAGAGGATCAGAGTCTCCACAAGGGGCATTAATCACAGGTCAAAATCAATATCATCTGGATCAAAATTCCCGAAACCCGGAATCGGAGGAGGAGGATAACTACTCGAAGCACCACCATCCTGCAGGGAAGACAGAACCGAAATCAGCCACATACAAAAGGAACTAAGCAACAGTAGAGCAAGAAGAAGCAAAGAAAGAATAACTTACCCCCCACCACCCATCTGAGACAACCGAGCCGTCAGGGAAGCTACCTCGGCCTGGTACTGGTCCCGCTCCATCTGGTACCGATCTGTCTGGTCTCTCACAGCAGTAAACTCGGCCTGGGGCACATATCCTCCAGCACGGCGCCATAGGTCAACCACCTCCTGGCCAACAGCGTACCCGCCGACTACTACCTCGAACCGGGTGAAGGCACCAACCGAATGGGCTCCAAAGTCCACAGTGTAATCTGTATTCGGAGGAAGCAAGAACTCGGCACCTGGCTGGCGCTCCTGGTAGGGGATGGGCACTTCGGCCACTAGAGCTCCAAACATATACTCTGGCGGAGCCCCTGCTGATCGAAACTCCTCGTGAAACTGTCTCCAGTGCCGCTCTCCAAGGTAGGACTCCCAGGTGTCATCACTGAGAAAAGCAGCTCTCGACAAGGAGAGCGGGACCAGGTACCGGACTGTCTCGTAATGGACTGATCCAATGAAAGGCCGTCAGGTCACATCCCTCGCCTCAATCAACTCCAGGTTAGCCTAGAGCGTCACGAAGTTCGTAATCTCCGATCGCTGGGCTACCCGATCACGAGCCCACCTCAAAGCGCGAGGATAGAGATCATCATCAACAACTACAGGACAACGCACCGGCAAGTACTCATAACTCCACCAGACAAGGAAGGGCCAAAAGCTAGTCATGCTGCCCCAACGAGAAGAAGTCTAAACCCGCATCGATCGAAGAAAGCAACCAAAAGAAAAGGACCCCCAGTCCAACTCAGACAAAGCTCCCAGATCGGCTACTATACTCACCAAACGGCACGGCACGAGTGACTTGTTGTTGTTGCAGAAGCAGCTGAAGATGATGTACAACACAAGTCGCCGTCTCATGATATCCCGCCTGGCAGGCGATGGCTCAGTAGCAAAAGTACGCTCACCCTAACTAATCCAAGAGACTGGGAAGGCAGAACGCTCAGGCTAAGGCAATTCCAACAGCAAACAGGCCTCGTCCCTGCTGACCGGGTGCAAGGTGATCTGCCGGCCGACAAAGGAGAGTCTTGTAATAATCGCCCAATCTAAAGGAGTAGGGCCCAACTCGAAGCGGACAAAATGGAAGGTCCCAGTCTCCTCGAACCACCGCTCAACCAATGCCAGTACCAAATGCCGGTTCAAGCGGTTAGCCTGTAATCCCATAAAGGCACCAAACCCGATCTTTGCCAAGAAGGCGCGGTATGATGGGGCAGCCCGCTGCATGGTCACAAAGACCTGATGAACAGCCCCTCAAAAAGCTATATGTACCCGCGGAGGTGGCAAATGCTGTCTGGAATATACACTAGGGTGATAGGCCAGATCCCCGAGAGGTGGGACATCTGGTATCTGCAAATCTCCCAAATCAGCGTCGGTCTGCCTATGCCGGGAAGAAGCTCTCCCATAGCCGGTCACCTGGTCCCCAAGGCCTGGTACCTCCTCCTCGACGTCAACCTCCTCAGCAAAAGCCTGCTCAACCAGAGGAAAAGGGTCGACAGGTAGTCTACTCCCCTGCCCCCTCTGGCTGGATGAGGATCGTCCGGTGGATCGTCGACTACCTCTGGATCGGCTAGAACCGCCAGCAGAATCGGTCCGGGCCGCCTTCCCCGAGCAGCGTCTCCTCTCGGAACCATCATCACGTGCGTCTGCCATCTTGAAAAGGTAAGCCAAGGTAAGTGATGTTGATATACCATCCATGCATCTTAAATAACAGTGAAATAAAACAAACGAATAACACAAAACAAATAAAGGATTTTGAATAACAAATCAAAAACAAAATTTTCACACATCTTGATTTTCCAACTCCAAATCACGTCTCAATGGTTCTCTGCCTTTTCCCTTCAAAAAGATTTTATTTCTAAAATTTTAACCAACTCTTTTCATAATTTCTAAAAATTTCAGCAGAGTCCCGTTTAAAAATGGCCTCTACAATGCCCATGACATCAACACAAAACATGAAATATGCACCTTTCAACACTACAATCACATGACAATGGCACCTGTGCACACTCTCCAATTTTTCCAAAATTTGCAAAACTCACGTTTTATTTTTCAAATAAATCAATGGTTTTCAAAAGGCTTCCAAAATTTTTCAAAATCACCTCAAATGTTTTCAAAATATTCCTACATTTTTCCAAATTTCAAAATTCAAAAATTTCGTCAATTTCTTGAATTTTTTTAATTTTCTCTAATTTTTTAAATATTTTTCTATTTTTCAAAAAATAAAAAATTCACCGAGTTTTCAAAAAATCACAAAACTTCATACGGTTGTTAAACTCATTTTTTTAAGGCACATTGCACAAAAACATAGCCAAAAAACCTAATACCCATGCTTATAGGAACAACTTTCCTATTCTTGCATAAAACCCCCTTCGCACATTTACATATAATCACTCAAATTCAATCAAACAACCATAAAAATGCAAAAACAACATCACCAAAGTGTTCAAAACATATCAAAACATCAATTTCCACTATTCACATGATTCAAACGAAGTTCTACACATCAAAATCAACAAACTTTGAAAACTCACCTTTCGGAAGTTCTCCGGCGAAATCTTCACTTCCGGCGACTTTTCCGGCGACATAGACTCCCTCCGGCAATCACCCGTGGTCCCCAAGGAGTGCTCCTTCAATGTCCAAGACAGATTCCTCCCAATGCCTCACAAATTTGTAAAAAACTCTTCAAATCCCGTGGGTGTTCGAACCAGAAATTTTCTGGTTTTTAACCTTAAGCCTGGCGCCACTAGCAGAGGCGCCAGTGCTTTTTTACCAAAGGCGCCACTGCTAGTGGTGCTAGTTAAAAATTCTGGGCAGTTTTGCCCTTTTTCCCGCCAAAACTCGTCTTCGGAGGCCTTTTTGGCCCGTTATCCGTTTTCGACCCCCGTTGTCGAAAGGTTTTCAATGTCCGTCCCTCCGACTGCCTCGCGGTCAACATGGGACTCTTACTCTTATCGTTTTCTGTCTTTCACAAGCAAAGACAGAAAAAGAGGGGCAGCTGTAAGCACCCCATTTTTGACCGCTCGGCAGTCTACACTCCGTCCAGACTTGTTTTCAAGTCATTATGGACATATTCCAATCGAAACCAATCCTCTAGCCCAAATTTCGTCTTTCCATCGCTTCGCGGGCCTATCAGGCCCAAATAGAGGCAAAATGACCAAAATGCCCTTAGGGGCATTGTCCTTTCTTATTCCAATTCCAATCCCTCTCTCGAGACAGTTTATTCCTCGAGACGATCCGAGTAGCAAAACTACTCACAAAACCGTTAGAGTAGCGGAAGTACTCACCAAACCGTTAGAGTAGCGGAAATACTCACACCGTTAGAGTGGCGAAAATACTCGAAACCCAGGCACGTCTCTTCGAAGACGGTAAGACCCCTTTCTAATCCTTCTCTCGAGACAGTTTATTCCTCGAGACGGTTCCAATCCAGGCACGTCTCTTCGGAGACGATAAGACCCCTTTCCAATCCCTCTCTGGAGACAGTTTATTCCTCGAGACGGTCCGGGTAGCAAAACTACTCATAAAACCGTTAGAGTAGCGGAAGTACTCACAGAACCGTTAGAGTAGCGGAAGTACTCACAGAACCGTTAGAGTAGCGAAAATACTCAATCGTTAGAGTAGCGGAAATACTTACAGAGCCGTTAGAGTAGCGGAAATACTCACAGAGCCGTTATAGTAGCGGAAATACTCACAGAACCGTTAGAGTAGCGGAAATACTCACAGAACCGTTAGAGTAGCGTAAGTACTCGCAGAGCCGTTACAGTAGCAGAAGTACTCACAGAACCGTTGGAGTAGCGGAAATACTCACAGAAACCGTTAGAGTAGCAGAAGTACTCACAGAACCGTTAGAGTAGCGGAAATACTCACAAAACCGTTAGAGTAGCGGAAATACTCACACCGTGAGAGTGGCGAAAACACTCAAAACCCAGGTCAACACCAGTGTCTGTTAGCTCACTTCGGTGAAAAATGACCAGACTACCCTTAGGACCCTTTTCGAGACTTTTCGGTCAAGATGACCATTTTGCCCCTAGGCATCTGAATGCCCCGGGAACCACACCGGCTCTGGGTATCAAACCGGTAACCTCCCGAGAATACTTTTTATAGTATTCTCAATCTTCCTTTACTTTTTCGGATCATTCCGAATTAGTTCCGGCCAACCCGGTACAAAATGACCGTTTTGCCCCTGGAGGGCCGGTCTCCTTCTTCCACCATACCGGCTTTGAGTATCAAACCGGTAATGACCCGAGAATACTTTTTATAGTATTCTCAACCTTCCTTTACCTTTTTCGGATCATTCCGAGTTAGTTCCGGCCAACCCGGTACAAAATGACCGTTTTGCCCTTGGAGGGCTAGTCTCCTTCTTCCACCATACCGGCTTTGAGTATCAAACCGGTAATGACCCGAGAATACTTTTTATAGTATTCTCAACCTTCCTTTACCTTTCTGGATCATTCCGAGTCAGTTCCAGCCAACCCGATAAAAATGACCGTTTTGCCCCTGGAGGGCCGGTCTCCTTCTTCAACTACACCGGCTCTGGGTATCAAACCGGTAATGTCCCGAGAACACTTTTTATAGTATTCTCAACCTTCCTTTACCTTTCCAAATCATTCCGAGTCAGTTCCGACAAACCCGGTACAAAATGACCATTTTGCCCCTGGTGGGCCGGTTTCCTTTTCCGACCACGCCGGCTCTGGGTATCAAACCGGCAACCTCTGGGAGCGTTCTAAATAATGTTTCCAGAACCCAAGTCTTCTTCTGGGACAGTTTGAGTCTGTCCCGGCAGTTTTCCGAGCCGGTTGACCGTTTTGCCCCTAAAGGCTCGGTCAACCTTTCCGACACATCTTATCCTCACTTTTCAAGTCAAATACCTCCAGGACACTATTTTAAGTGTTCCTGCTCCTTTCTGGCCTTCCGGGTCACTCCCGGCTCCTTCAAATCATTTCCGGACTTTCCGGAGTCACTCTTAGTGAAGCCAGGCTAAAGTTTACATGGTAGTCACTAGTACAGGCGCCCAAATCTAGTCAAAGATACGTTGCTTGCCGACCTTAATTGTTTCCTAAATGGCTGGCACCACTAGTAGTGGCGCCAAGCCAAAAAATGGCCTGGTGCCACTGCAACAGGTGCCAGGTTTGTCTTCCCTTTATAAATACAGAGCCTCGTTCAACGTAAAAAGGGTCTGCAAACTTAACCTAGAAATCACACAATTCGATATACAGAGCTCGAGCACCTCCAAAAACCCTAGTTTCCTTAGGTTTTCCAAACCCTAGCCTCCTATACACTCATATACTCCTCTATACACTCATACACTAGCCTTCAACCATTCTTTGAAGACTTGAAGAGCTGCCATCAAAAGCTTGAAGACAATCCTTGAAGGTTGAAGAAGAAGACTGAAGACCGAAGACTGCACGGCGCGTAAAATAAACAAGATACAAGGTAGGCTCCCTCTTTAATTTTTCGTACTTCCCCCCTCTCTTCTCTCTCCAACCCACTTGGGTTTTCTCTATTTTAATCCCCCATCTCTTTTCCCCCCTTTCTTTGCATGCTTGAAACAAGGAGACTCCCGGTCCATGTGTAGGATTAGACTATTGGAGGGTCACCATGTCGGGGGCTTTCTTCTAGTCTAACCAAAGACCACGTGGGTCCGGCCCCCTTGATTATGTGGTGAAGCCTTAGCCTTGTATGTTCACGACTCCCAAATTGCATTGTGCATATCATAGTCTTGCATCTTCCAAAAACCGTTTTCAAAGTTGTTTTTCAAAACGTTTTTAAACTTGTTTTCAAAATTGCATCCAAATCTCTTTTTCAAAAACTTGTTTTCAAAACCACAATTCTAAGGTGATTCTAGCCTTTCCATAGCTACGGTTGCTTTAGGAAAGTGTTATATTAAAGGTGGCCTTTTGGTCTATATTTTCAAACCTTGTTTTCAAAACCACTTTCTTGAAGTGGTTCTAGTCCTCTTATGGCTAGAATTGTTTTAGGAAAGTGAAATGTTTTTTTTTAACACCTTCTAAACTCTCTCTTTCCAAAAATCTCTTCCTAAAAATCTCTTTTTCAACATACTTCCCTAAAACTCTCCTTTTTCAAAATTGTTTTCAAAAACTCCATTCCAAAATCTATTTTTCAAAACTTCCTTTTTCTACTCCTTTCCAAAAACTATTTCTCCCCAAAATTCGCTTTCTAAAAACACTTCCTAAATTTACTTTCCTAAAAAACTCTCTCCAACAATCTCCTTCCAAAAATCTTTCTAAAAAACTCTCTTTTCCAAAATTTTCCTTCTATAAACTCTTCTCTAGGATCTTCCTTCCAAAGTCTATGTTTCCAAAAACACACTTTCCAAAACTCCTTCTCTTTAAAATCTTTTTCCAAAAACTCTCTTTCCAAATTCACTTTCCAAAAACTCCTCCCTAGGATTTCCTTCCAAAAACTCGTTTCCAAAAGCGTATTTTCCAAAAATCACTTTCCTTAGAGTCCAAGTCAAGCCCTAGAGCTGACCATTAGGAAACCCTAATTTTCTTTCCAAAAACATGATTTTCAAACTTTGCCCCAAACCTAGGTTTCCAAAACCTCTAGTTTTCACATCCAAATTATTCATGTTTCCAAAACCTCTTTTCTACGTCAAAACTATAATTTTCCAAACCTAGGGTTTCTAGAATCCCCCTTTCCAAATCTTTGTCAAATCCTATCTTCCCTTTAGGAAACCAAATCCAATCCTCCGTTTTTCGAAACAAAATCAAATCTTTTTCTTTTAGAAACTAAATCCAATCCCCTCTTAATCCCGAACCTTTCCTAATTCAAATCCTTCCTAAACTTTTACTTTCCTAAATCTTAAGTTTCCAAAACTTGAACATAAAAATCTTTCCTAAACTTTAAAACTCAACTTTCAAATATTTTCTAATTAAACCCTTTCCTAATTTAACCCCCCTTTCCAAATCTTAACTCTCCAAATTCAAGTTTTTAAACTTTTCCTAAACTCAAACCTTTCCTAATTTCAAGATTTTCTAAAATCCTAAAACTTTCTAAATCTTAAACTTTCTAAATCTCAAATCTTTCTAAATTCAAAACTTTCTTGATTCAAGACTTTCTTAAGTTGAAACTTTCTTAATTCAAAACATTTCTAAATTCAACACTTTCTTATTTCTAAACCTTTCATGAAACAAAACTTTCCTAATTTCAAAACTTTCCTAATTTGGGAACTTTCCTAATCTGAAAACCTTTCCTTTTTCGAAAACTTTCTAAACTCGAAACTTTCTAATTTCAAAACTTTTCTAAAACCTAAAACTTTCCTAAATTCAAAACTTTCTTAATTCAAAACTTTCCTAAAGTTGAAACATTCCAAATTCAAAGCTTTCCTAAGTTGAAACTTTCCTAATTTCAAAACTTTCCTAAATCGAACCTTTCCTAATTCAAACATTTCCTAAATCCAATCTTTCCTAATCTCCTAAACCTTCCAAGTCAAGTCAAATCTTTCCTAAGTCTCTTCTCTTTCCTAAGTCTAGGTTTCCTAAACCTTCATCTTTCTAAAACAAGTCCAAATCTATCTTTTCAAATCAAAATCCAATCTTCTCAATTTCAATTTTCAATCTCCTCTTCCAATTTCAAATCGAATCCAATTTTCAATTCAATCTCTTTCTTCCAATCCAATCTCTCTCTTCAAATCAATCCCTTTTCAATCGGACTCCGGTCCGAACTACGACTGGCCTGATTCCCCCAAAGGGATACATAGGCAACCTCCATAGGTGCGGTCACAATACTTTTCAAACTTTCAATTCCACCCTCATGGGTGTGGTTTCCAAAATCTTTCTAAATTTCAAATTCCAATCAATTTTCAAATTTCAATTTCAAAATTTCTATTCCTATTTCCAAGTTTTCAAAGTTTCCAATTTCAATTCCATCTTTTCAGATCTATTTTCAAATCAAAGCAATCTTCTTTTTTTTTAAATCTATTTTTCAATTCTCTCCTATTGCACTTGTATATCATGCATCATATTTCTCAAACATTATTTTTCAAAGTGAATAGGGTTGAACTATAGTTAATTAAAGACTCTCATAGGTGAATCTAGGGTAGATTGACATATAGGTACCGAAAGGGCGGGGTAGGGTGATAGCTTAGTGCGTCTTCCCTACACGTAACCAACCTCCGAACCTAGAATCGCTGATTTCAAAGACCAAAAGGAGTTATTTTCCTAAAAAGGGCAAAATATTTTTAAAAGGTTGCCAAACAATCCGTTTTCCTAAAAACCCTCTCTTGAGGAGATATTTTCAAAATTGTTTTTTCAAAAACCCTAAGTGTAGTCTTCGGATTATGCTTAGTTTTTAGGTGATCTAACTCACCTCAATCAAGTTAGGTGGTGACTCCGAATCTTTTTCAAAAGCCCTTTATTCAAATCAAATTTCAATTCAAACCTAGTCGCACTCATTCTTTTAGGAGGGTGAGTTCTAACGAGAGAGTACAACATTTTTCTCGCTTGGGTGAGTATTCCTCGAGTGCGAAAAAACTGGGCGCGACAACAGGCCCACGAAGCGATGGAAAGACGGAATTTGGACTTAGAGAATTGGTTTCGATTGGAATATACCTACAATGACTTGAAAACAAGTATGGACGGAGTGTAGACTGCCGAGCGGTCAAAAATGGGGTGCTTACAGGCCCATACTCTCAGGATTCTGTTTCCCTTCAATGATTCTACCCCATTCGATTTTGTCCCATCCTCATCGGGATGTTATAGCATCTGCACTATTCTTCAGGGATCTTGACATTTTGCTTTGCCATATAATATCTTATCCCCACTTTCTATAAGGATGTTGTTTGGGGTTTTTCTTGCCTCACTTGGTTTTCTGTCTTAGATTTCCAAAATGCCACTACGGCTTGAGCGACAACTCGCAAGCCCTTTACAGAGTGATAAACAACTTGGCCATCAACCTGAGAAGACTTCTTTTAGGAATGTAATGCAGGCTAGGTTTAGGGGTTGTAAGAAACGAAGGGATATTCAGGCTCAAAGATTTTCTTTTAGTGGGTTGTTTAAACCAAAACTATTTGAGCACACTTTAGAGCGTGAGATTACCTGTGATATCCCGAACCTTTATTTATTTAAATTAATGTGAGCTTGTAGTGTTTGCATGGTTTAATGTTAGTTATTACATCATTTGGGTCAAGAATGACCAATAAGAGTTTATGTTGTAGTTTAAACCTATGGAGTGAGACACATGGGATTATTCCTATGTGTATCATCTTTATATACACACACACACACTCAAACACACTCACCACTGGTTGAGATAGAGAAGAGAGGGAGAAGAGGAGAAGAGAAAGAGGAAAGGGAAGATTGAAGGAAGAGGAAGCTTGGAGAGTCTCCACCCAAGCCAAGAGAAGCCATTAAAGAACTTGGGCAAGCTTAGAGAAAGGTAAGGTTCCATTTTCTTCTACAATTATATATGTGTGCATCTATCTTGGTGGGTTGTGTTGTTAGGTTGTTGTGAGTGACTCTTTTGAGTCTTAAATTGGCTAAATCTAGAGTATTGTAAGCCCCATTAAAAGATTTGAGAGTTTGGAATTGAAATCCCTAATTTATGCAAGTTAGTGCTTGGCTTCCTAAAACCCTAGATCCCTTTGATTAACTTGTTTAAAGTATTTTATTTTGAGTTATTGTGGCCTTCTTGGGTCAATTTTTGGACCCTAGAAGCATTGAAAGAGTTTGTGAAAGTTGTGATGAGGTTTGGGTGAGATTTAGGGATTTTCGGGTTTGAAATCTGGGTTTTTAAGTCAGGAGTCGACCCTTTCGTCCAGAGAGCTCCTAAATTCGTTTCTTCAGCTCAGGAGTCGACTCTTTTGCCTCTGGAGTCGACCTTTTTGTCCAATTCCCAGTTTCACTTTTTCAACTCCAACACTATTTAGTAAAACAATTGTAACTTTCTCTAGAAAACTCGGATTGATACACCGTTTGAAGCATTAGAAAGTAGACTCATAGAATTTTGTACTCATATAAAGTTTGTACTCTAATTCCTTACAAATTGAGAGATATTGAATTTTGAAGTTAACCCAAAATTCTGTCAGTAACATTTTTCTTCCAAAATTTTAGTCCATTTTCTATGGGACATAACTTCTTTATTCAAATTGTATTTATGACCCACAACCTATCAAATTAAAGGTCTTTAAGCCTATTTTGAAAAGGAACTAGCCTAGAGTGTGAACTCATCCTTGAGAAGTGGTGGAGATGCAATGAAGGAGTCGACGTCCCAACTTTCACGCTCAAACCTTAACCTTATGTTCTTGTCCTACGTTAGGGCTTTGTCTTAGAATTTAGCCTCGCTCTTCTGTTGTACAAATGAGGTGTTGATGAGTCGAGGTTGAGGGACTCGTGTGCTTAGTCTTGGCTTATGTGTTATTGCTTTGCCTTGGAGTCTCGTATTAATATTTTAATACTTCTATGTGTATTTGTGCAGGAACACCTTGTTTAACATCCCTTCTATCGGAGAGAGCAGATTAACAATATGCCATAAGTAAGACCTATTACTCTCCAGATGCTTTCAAGTTCAATTACGTTTCATGCATTTCTTTCCATTTATTTCAATGCCTCAATGATTACATTCAAGTATAAATGTCATGCTTTGGATTTCATACGAGCCTTACCTATGATATGAATTACAACCCACGGACTAGAACGTTCACATAAAGTAGATGTACTAAGGTACGACTCTAACTGAAGGTTTTTCCATGGCAAAACTTTAATCTAGCTTGATAGTCCTAGATGGGAGACGTGAAATATACCATCGACATGTAAGGTCTTTCATGGCAAGACCCTAAACTAGCAACGATGGTCCTATGGTAGGTGACACGAAATAACCTATAGCCGTATTGGGAGACGTCCCTTGGCTTAAAAGTCTAGATATGACATTTATGGTTACTATAACTGAGCATAGCTCTTATGATTGACTTAAAAAGCCTATGTGTGACTTTTACGGTTACTATAACTGAGCCTAGCTCTCATGGTTGGCCTAAAGAGCCTATGCGTGACCTTCATGGTTGCCATGTTGGCCTAAAGAACTTATGCATGACCTTCATGGTTACTATGTTGGCCTAAAGAGCCTTATGTGTACCATGCGGCAGAGACCAAGCACCTAGGAAAGGGGTGGTCAGGTGCGAGCCAGAGCGGACAATCAGATGTTGGCCTAAAAAGCCTTATGTGTACCGTGCGGCTGAGACCAAGCGCCCAGAAAGGGGCTAGGCAGATGCGAGCCAGAGTGGACAATCCAATGTTGGCCTAAAGAGCCTTATGTGTATCGTGCGGCTGAGACCAAGCGCCAGAAAGGGGGTAGGCAGGTGTGAGCCAGAACAGACAAAATTGTATTGCGTACTTGGATAACTCAAGCGCTCCCAAGGGAGTAGGCAAAGTGAAGTGTTATCATCGCAATGAGTTTAAAACCGTAAGGTAGGCACATACATGAAATGAAGTGCCAAACCAGGCAATATTGTACATGGTTAAGATCTTAGCCTAAAGAGCCCTATATATATGACCCTTAAGGTTATTAATGTGGAGCCTAGCTCTGGTATAGAAACGTAACACACTTATGCCCTAGAATGATAAATATGATTTGTTCAAATGCTTCACGGCAAGTTATGTATGTTTCCACCAGTACTTATGATAGTCATGTTATGCCTTATAAAATTGTGTTATACATTATGGCTCACTCCTATGATACTATGTTTGAAATGTTATAGTATTCCAACATGATACTTATGTTATCTACATTTCCAAAGCTATGCTTTATAAGTTACTGAGAATGAAATATTTGATGTGTCCTATATTATATGGCGAGCCAAGAGGTACGCTTACAAGATATGATATGTTATGCTCATAAAAAGTTATGTCACGCTCTAATAGTTCATGCTACAACAAGCCTGCCTCTCTTCGTCAACATTATGTTTTAGAAATGATGAAACGTTTTAATACAAAAGCCTATGCCTAAATGTAAGATTTCACTTATATGTTTCTAAGTGCATGCCACATATACATAAATGTACCTCTACTATCACATACTTTAAATATAAATGTAGTATATGGTATTTTATGCTCATGCATTATTGTTATTCACTAAGCATTAGCTTACGTTTTCTAAAAATGTTTTTAGGTGGCTAAACTGGGAGGCCTTGAGGGAGGCCCATTACATGGATATTTGGATTGCGGCTCGCGGGGCTTATGTTATGTACTGATATAGGGGTTGGACCCTAATGTTTTGTAATATTATAATGTTATAACTATGGTGGCCTTTAATAGGCCCATCTTGTGGAATGTTTATGATTTGGAGGTTAGGCACAGCTCTGCTATGTATGACACACGTTTTACTTTACGTTTATAAAGTTTTAATTCCACAATTATGTATCTTTTAAATGATGAATGCACAGGTGTTCAACCGGGTTATGTGATGCGGCCAGGGTGGCCAAGCTACTGGCCGATCATGCACCCTAAATCCATATAGGTCATGTTTCGGGTCTTGACATTGCCCCTGCGTTCCTCCGCAGTTCTCCTTTCTCATCCTACTTGTCTTGGTATTGTTCAGGCTTATTTGGACTAAGCAATTTTTTTTTATTAAAGAGAACTTTAATTCGGACCGTAATGTAGGCTAGGTTAAGGGGTTTATGAATAAAAGGGTATAAAGGTTCAAACATTATCACTCGTGGGATTTTGAAAGACCAATGATCACATTTGGCAACTTAACTTCTATTCCCTACTTTTTTTTTCCTTTCCAACTCCGTTTGTTCTTCTAGACCATTCTCTGCTTTCTGATTAGGATTTTCTCATCAAGAAATTTATTCCTAAGTCAACTTTTAGAGATGCTAACTTTTTTCATTTATATTTTTGGATGACTGTGTCTTCTTTTGAAGATCACCACTAATATAATATCTTCTTTACTAGAAATGCCTTTGACGCCATAACTTCTTGAAAATCACGACTTTCATCGTTGCTCATTAGTTCCTACTCATGACTTTTGCCTTAACTCAATGCGGGCGGTGATCATATGGTTGGTTTTCTTAAGAAATGTAACCGGCTCAAGTGGGCTTTGCAAAGGGATTTTTTTATTTTTTTTTTGTATGGTAGCAGAATTGAGGGCCTCTCAACATTTCAAATTGAATTGCTTAATCTATAAAGCTTTTGTACAAAATTTAGACAATATTCCTAGAGATGGTATGTTTTTGCCAGTAAACGCCTATATATTCTATCAAATCAACTACTTTGTGCTTACCCCAGTGTGGGGGATGATTCTTGGTTTGGGGATATCTGAATAGAAATCACTTACAACTCTAGTTGGCTGAGCAAGGGGTAGTGTTTATTTCTTTATGGATGAATAGAACAATGGCTTCCCATTATTTTGAGGACTCGGCTGCCCATTACTTAGCAAGGCTATCAGTCAAGTGTCGCATCTTGAATAAGCTTTGCACTTCTTTGTTGAATCTATCTTCTTCCTCTCTATCACTCCCTTTTTCTCTCGAAGGTTTTAACCCTTGTTGAATTGGTTGCCCATGCTATCCCATCCTTCAAGTCGAGTCATTACAAAATGAAAAATAATTTCTAAAAGTAATATTCGTCTACAAGAGTAAAAGGGATAAACTGAAAACTACTTCTCTTTCATTATGATTGTATAGCATGCAATGTTCATTTAAATAAGATATGCAAGAAATAAAAAGATATAAAGAAAATGAATGATTTTTGTTGAAACATTCCTTTTCTTATGAGCCTTTTGGTGAGAAGCCTTAATAGGGTTTTGGGACTATGCCAACCTCTTTGGTGCTTCATTTGCCAGGTGTATCAACGGAAGGTGAATTGACAGATCTTTTACAACGTTTGGCATGCATTTGAAAGTTAGAGGATTCTATTGTGGCAATGCATAGGTCTAACAGGACTTTGCAAGTAGTGAAGTCCTTTTTCCTTAATATAGGTTCGGCCTTTTCCAATAAGTAGGCTTATCCTTGCATGAGTTTGAATTGGGCGCGATGCTAGAGGGGTTCCATGAGTTTAATTATGCTTTTTAACCTGGAAAAGGGAAAAGGAAAACAAAACACAGTTAGTATGTGGAGTTGGAAGTTTTATGTGATGCATGTCCTATTGAGGTTCCTTCTTTGAGGGAATCTAGGCATGATGCTACATCCATTTTAGGGATGGGTTTTGCCCTATATGCAATACAATACCTCTTTGGCATGGGCCAATTGATATTTCTTTGTTTGGGTAATCCCATCTCTATGGACGGAGAGAGATTTCGGCCTCTCTTGAGATATGGTTCTATGCATTCTATGAATCCTTAGGGTTGATGAACCCTTAGAAGTTTTGCTAGGCTCGATTAACATGAGATTGGATTGCTTCTTTCTCTCTGCGGTTGATTCATGAGAATTTAATGACTTGAGTTTCTTGGAACTCTTATCCCGGAGTATATATGGACGCATAAACATAATGGCTGTGAACATGTGAGCAGTATGATAACAATTAATGAATGATTTAGAAAATCCCCTTCTCATCTTGCTTCTGCCCTCACTTTTCTTGGTATTTGGAGATGAGGGGGGAAGGATAGAAGACAAGAAACAAAAAGATAAGTTAGCATCTTGATTTGAAAGTTTTTATTCAATGTATATCCTAAGGGTGCCCCTACTTTTGAGGGGAACTAAACATGATGTATTTGGCTCACTTTCTTGGAGATAGGGGGTCTACCCCTGTATGCAGATATCTTACTTTCAAGTGGGAACATATGTTCATTTACTCATTCATTCATACCTGGAAATAAAGAGGTACATTGAACTTTTGAATTTAAATACAACGAAATTGTATTTTCCTTGGGACATCCACTTATCTACTTTTACATTTGAGATCCTAAACTACTCTTGAATTTTCGGATTCGCCTTCTTTCAGATTGATGTTGAGGAGGTCATTGAGGGACCTTGTTGTTCGATTGCCCCTTGTCTTCTTGGCAACCCTATCTCCATGAGCATAGAGGAATTGTGGCCCCTCTTTATGGAATGACTTGAAATGCATGCTATGAGCCCTTAGGGTTACGTGACAACCCTTAGGATTTTGGTAGGTTTAATGCATAGGAGAGTGAACTTTGTATCACTCTCTTTGGGTTGATCATATACATGAAGATGCAATGACTTGAGTTACTGGAGAACTCTTGCCTTGCCATGGAATATTAAATGCATGAATATGGATGCATAGAGTAGAGAGAGAGAGAGAATGCAATTGTAAAGTAAACATGGATGCATGCGCAGTCATACAAGCATTATAACAACATGAATAGACATGCTTAAAGGAAAGTAAAGCAGTCGCCCGTTCCTCTATGATTTTGAAATCGATATGTGTGTCTTAAATTCGGTAGAGGTTTGGTTATACATGGTTTCTACATGAGCATGAGGATGAGGGTCTACTAAAGCTTCCTAAGAAGGCTCGATTCCCAAATCTTCAAACCTAGGCCGACTCCCGGAGGTGGTGTCATGATCGGTTGGTGATCTGAGCGGGAGAACCATCAAGAGGCAATAGGCGAAGAAACTGACACAGCATCTTGCCCACAACCAATATACCATTCCCCCTTCTAACTAGAAGTGACATATTTAGGTAAAGAATGCAAGTATACAAATGCTTATGCACAATGCAGTATGTGTGTGAAATTTTAAAAAGCAGAGGAAAGGGCCCAGCCACTCAGATCCATCCTATCCATTCTATACATTCATGACATATATGACAGTTAATATGACATAAAATAAATAAGTGAAAGATGGTCCACCTACAAAGATAAATATGCAAAAGTCAGTACTTGTATGACAAATTTAATGCAAGATTAAATAATTGAATGTAATTGAATGCAAGCAATCACATATTTTTTAAAACAACTTTGAAAAGTTTGATTTTAAAAATTTTGAAGTAGATAGAATTAGACAAATTAATCAAAGACTCTAACGGGGTGGGGTTTAAGAGACATATCTAAGTGTCCTCAGCAGAGTGGCCAGCTGTCGCGCCCCGATTTTTTGCACTCGAGAAAAATACACACAAGTGGAGAAAACACGATACTCTCTCGTTAGAACTCATCCTCCTAGAAGAACGAGTGCGACTGGGTTTGAATTGTTATGAGAATGCAAATGTCATATTTTTCTCCCTTAATGTTTAGTCTTTTATACTTAGTTGGTGCCTAAAGATATTTATTATTCTTATATTTTGATTTAGGGTGCTATAGAACATTGAGGAAGAGAATCCTAGCTTAAAAGGGCCAAATTCGTGCTAAATTAGAAGTAGCATTCGAAGGAGCATTCAAACGGTCCAAAAGGGCATTCGAACAGTTGCACATGCGTTTGAACGGTACGTTAAACGGGTTCACACCAAATTCAGATTCGAAGTGTATTCAAAAAATATTGAAAGCAAATTTTCCATTCGAAATGCGTTCGATGCACCGTTCGAACGGTGGTCCAATGCGTTCGAACAGTAGTAAGGGTGTTCGAATGGCTTTACACATCTGCAGATTTTCAGAAGCCTATAAAAGCTAGGAATGTTTTGTTTTAGGATTAGCATTTTTCATAGTATTCTCAGAGGAAAAAGTAGCATAAAACATACGTTTCTTTCTTCTTCTTTAGCTTCTTCTTTGTGTTTTCTTTATGGCTCTACATGGCTAAACTTTTAAATTGGTCAGAGGAAACAGAAGCCTCAGAATTAATAATAAACTGTGAGATCTAATTTTTTTTCATTATTCAATTTATGTTTGAGTATCGGATGTTCTTCTGTGGCTATTTTTATGATTGTCTTGTTTAATTACTAGGCGGCCTACTAGTTTATTATTCGTTGCAATCTATTGCTGGATTAGATATCAAATCCGTAATTATTTGATTTTTCTAATTTGCGAAGCAACTAAGATTTAATGATTTGCTACGTTAGGAATTATTATATCTTAGGAAGGATGTTCGACTAAATTAAATGCAACTGCTTGTGCTTGTATTATTTAGTTTCATCGATCTCTCTAATTCTTAAGGCTACTACTAGATTAAATCTTGACTGCTTATCGTGGGATGTTTAATAATTAGGGTTAATGAGATTGCTTGTTTTCTAATTAACTATGACTAAGGAGAGAGAAGGAAGCAATTCTGATGATAAATATTCAATGTGTGAATTGATATGCTTGCATCAATGATCAGTTATAAAATTTTGATGGTGGATGTTTGACATAGACCCAGGTTTGTTCTTTTGATTGATTTCAATAGTTTAATCTAAATTGTTTTGTAGTTGTTATTATTAAAATAGTTTTCATTATACCCAAACCCCTCATCCTTGTTCACATAGTATAAGACTAGGCTAGACACTCTTCGTGGAAACGATCCTTACTTGTACTACTACATATTTGTTTTTTTGGGTATAGGTTTTATTTTTGGATGCCCGCGACAGGACACCAAATTTTGGCGCCGTTGCCGAGGAGTGATTCTAGTTGATTTTTGTGCTTCTTGCAATCTTTATTTCATTCAAAAAAATTATTTTAATTATTTTCATTACTCTAGATTTTTTCCTACATCATTTTTTAGGGTTGGTTAGAGTTTCCTTGAGTGTTTATGATTGTAACTCGATCTTATAATCAAGGTGAATTGTAGTGCGATCTAGAAATAGAGAAAATTTTCCACAGGTCAAGAAAGGAAGCTCAGAGAAATTCTTTAGAGAACTATCCAGCTCTTGATTCCCTATTTCCTAGCAATTCCGGTTTAGGAGAGGAGGAAGTCATGGCTGGAAATCAAACTTTGAAAGAGCTTGCTGCCCTGATCTGAATCAACAACCCTTATGCATAACATTCCCTACTTTAGATGTTACTACTACCTTTGAATTAAAAGTTGGACTGATAAATCTCTTGCCCACTTTTCATGGTCTTGTAAGTGAAGATCCCCACAAACATCTAAAAGAGTTTCGTGTAGTACTAAGAGCCATTCCGTTTTCTTTGAAGGATTCGACTAAGGATTGGCTCTATTATCTACCCTCTAGAAGTATTACCACATGGAACGAGATGAAAATATTATTTTTGGAGAAATATTTCCCAACTTCAAGGGCGGTCGACATTTGAAAAGAAATTTGTGGTGTAAGGCAACTATCGCACCCAGATTTTTTACACTCGAGGAATACACACACAAGCGGAAAAAATATTGTACTATCTCATTAGAACTCACCCTCCTAGGAGAATGAGTGCGACTAGGTTTGAATTGAAAATTAATTTGAATAAAGGGCTTTTAGAAAAGATTTCGAGTCGCCACCTAACTTGATTAAGGTGAGTTAGGTCACCTAAAAACTAAACACAATCTGAAGATTACACTTAAGGTTTTTGAAAACGATTATGAAAATACTTCCTCAAGATAAGGTTTTTAAGAAAACAGGTTGTTTGACAACCTTTGGAAAATATTTAAGCCCTTTTTTGAAAAATAACTCCATTTTGGTCTTTCAAAATCAGTGATCCTAGGTTCAGAGATTGGCTTTTACGGTAGGATTTCGTCAGATGGGGAACTTCATCTATTCACGTATTCATCCATCCATATATTCATCCATCCATTTGCTCAAGAAAAATGAAGAAATACATTTTAACTTTGGTTTTACGATACAAAAGAATTCAAATACATTTTAACAAGGGGAGAGGGAACATTTTCTCTTGGGGTTACACCTATCTAGTTTCACATAAGAAGTCCTAAACTACTCTTGAGTCTTCGGATTCGCCTTCTCTGGATTTGGTGTCGATGAAGTCGCTGAGAAACCTTATTGACTGATTGCCCCTTGTCTTCTTGGCAACCCTATCTCCGCGAGCATAGAGGGATTGGAGCCCCTCTTATGGAATGAATTGATGTGCATGTCATGAATCCTTAGGGTTACATGGGAACCCTTAGGTATAGGTAGGTTTAATACAAGGGAGAGTGAGCTAGGTGCCACTCTCAATGGGTTGATCATATGTATGAGAATGTAGTTACTTGAGTTACTTGGAACTCTTATCTTGACATGGAATACAGATCCATGAAAATGGATGCATAGAGTATAAGGAGGGAGAATATAGTTGAAGTAAACATGCATGCATGAGTAGTTAGACAATCATTATAACAGTAAGAATACAGTCATTATAACATTAGGAATAGACAGGTATAAATGAAAATAAGAGTAGTCGCTCTTTCCTCCATGGTTTTGAAAAATAGTGCGCGTCTTAAATCAGGCAGAGGTTCAGCTATGCAAGGTGTCTATATGAGCACGGGCTTGAGGGTTGACTATTGCGTCCTAAAAAGGTTCGGTCCCCAGATCTTCAAACCTAGGCCCACTCCCCAAGGTGGTGCCATGATCGGTTGGTAATCCGAGCGAGGGAACCATCAAGAGGCCGTAGGCAAAGAAATTTGCACAACATCTTGCCCACAACCAATGTACCGTTCCCCCTTTCTAACTAGAAAGGTTATATCAAGGTAAAAATGCAAGTATGCAAAATGCAGGTGCACATGCAGTGTGTGTGTGATTTTTGAAAGCGGAGTAAAGAGCCCAACAACTTCCATCCATCCTGTTCATCACATTCATGTATAACAGTTAATAAAATTTAAACAAAAAGCACACCTACAAAATAAAGATGCAAGAGTTAGTATGTGGATGACAAACTTAGTACAAGATAATATGAATAAATGCATGTTTTTTGAAAATAATTTTAAAAATTTGGTTTTGAAAATTTAAAGTGAATAGGATTGAACAAGTTAATTGAAGACTCTACATGGGTGAAGGGTAAAGAGATGACTATGGCCTAACCCTCTAAGTCTCTCCAGTGGAGTCGCCAGTTGTCGCGCTCAGATTTTTTGCACTCGAGGAATACACACACAAACGGGAAAAATACTGTACTCTCTCGTTAGAACTCACCCTCCGAGAAGAGTGAATGCGACTAGGTTTGAATTGAAAATTGATTTGAATAAAGGACTTTTAGAAAAGATTTGGAGTCGTCACCTAACTTGATTAAGGTGAGTTAGGTTACCTAAAAACTAAGCACAATCTGAAGATTACACTTATGGTTTTTGAAAATGATTATGAAAATACTTCCTTAAGAAAGGGTTTTTAAGAAAACAGGCTGTTTGACAACCTTTGAAAAATAACTCTATTTTGGTCTTTCAAAATCAGTGATCCTAGGTTCAAAAGTTGGTTATGTGTAGGGAAGAGGCACTAAGTCATCACCCTACCCCGCCCTTGCGGTACCTACATATCTATTTACCCTAGATTCACCTATGAGAGTCTTCAACTAACAAATGTCCAATCCTATCCAATTTAGAAAAAGAATGTTTAAAAAGACATGATGCATGATATGCAATTTCAAGAGAGAGAGTTGGAAAGTAGATTTGAAAAGAAATTGATTTGATTTGAAAAGATAGATTTGAAATTAGAGAGTTTTAGAAATTGGAAATAGAAATTTGAAATTAGAAAAATAGATTATGGAATTGGAGATTTGAAAAAGGTTGTGACTGCACCCATGAGAGTTGCCTACGTATCTCTTTGGAGGAATCAAGTCAGTCGTAGTTTGGACAAAAGTCTGATAGAAAATAGAAGGTATGATTGGAAGAAAGAGATTTTGATTGGAATTTGGATTGGAAGATTGAGAGATTTAACTTAGACCTAGGATTGAACTTGAAAGAGGATTTGACCTTTGGAAGAGAACTTTAACTAGATTTGAAAATATAGGGTTTTGGAAAGGTTGGTTTTATGAAACCTAGACTTAGGAAAGATGGAACTTATGAAAGAATTGAGATTCAAAAAGATTTGACTCAAATGTTAGACTTGGAAGATTAGGAAAGATTGGATTTAGGAAGGGTTCAAATTAGGAAAGTTCTGTTTTAGGAAAGTTACATTTTAGGAAAGATTTTGAAATAGGAAAGTTACATTTTAGGAAAGATTTCAAATTAGGAACGTTTAAGATAGGAAAGGTTTGGATTAAGAAAGTGTCATTTTAAGAAAGATTTTGAAATAGGAAAGGTTTTCTTTTAAGAAAGTATTGGAATTGGAAAGTTTTGAATTTAGAATGTTTTGAAATAGGGAAAATTTGAAAGTAAGAAAGTTTTCAGTTTAGAAAGTTTTGGATTTAGAAAGATTTGACGCTTAGGAAAGTTTAGAATTTTTGAAAGATTTGAAGTTTGAGTTTTAGAAATTCTTGAAGTTAAGAAAGGTTTGAGTTTAAGAAAGATTTGAAAAACTTAGATTTGAAAAGTCAAGATTTGGAAAGGTATAGAATTTAGGAAATGGTGGAATTAGGGAAGGTTTGGAAAATTAAAGTTTAAAGAAAGATTTGAAAGTTTTTGAAAACTTATGGTTTAGGAAGGATTGAGATTCCTATTTCCTAAAACAAGGGATTGGATTTTGTTTCTAAAGAGGTGATTTGATTTTGTTTCGAAAAACGGAGGATTGTATCTAGTTTCTTAAATGGGAAGATTGGATTTGGTTTCCAAAAACGAAGGATTGTATCTAGTTTCCTAAACGGGAAGATAGGATTTGGTTTCCAAAAGGGGAAGATTAGACTTGGCATGGATTTGGAAAGGAAAGTTTTAGAAACCCTAAATTTGGAAGACTATAGTGGTTTTAACGCCCTAAGATTGTGGTTTTGAAAGCAAGTTTTGAAAACGAAGTTTTAACGCAAGTTTTGAAAACGGTTTTGACGCAAGTTTTGGAAAAAAGTTGAAAAATGAATTTTGAAGGAATGCAACATCATAATATGCACAATGCAAATTAGGGTCGTGAACATACAAGGTTAAAAGCTTCACCACATAATTAAAGGGGCTGAACCCACGTGGTCTCCAGTTAGACTAAAAGAAAGCCCCTGACACGGTGACCTCCAATAGCCTAATCCTACACATGGACCGAGAAGTCCCTTATTTCAAGCATGCAAGAAAGGGAGGAAGAAGATAGAGGATTAAAATAGAAGAAAACCCAAAGTGGGTTAGGAGAGAGAAGAGAGGGCGAAGATGTGTAAACTTAAAGAGAAAGCCTATCTTGTGTCTTGTTTATTTTGCTTTGCTTTGCACGCTTTGCTTTTCTTGCTCTGTTTCGGTTTTCATTTCAGTCTTCAAGAGTTTTTCTTCGATCTTCAAAGCTTCGTAGTTGTAGCAATCCAATTCTTCAATGGAGGGTTTGAGGCTAGTGTATAAGTATATGAGAGTATGTATGAGTGTATAGGGGGCTAGGGTTTGTGTATGGAGGCTAGGGTTTGGAAAACTTAAAGAAGACTAGGGTTTAGGGAGGCTACGAGCTCTGTATATCGAAGAGTAGAGTTTCTGGACTGAGTTTTCGGACCTCTTTCACACTGGAGGAGGTTCTGTATTTATAGAAAGAGGAATGACCTGGAGCCTGTTGAAGTGGTGTCAGGCCAAAAAATCTTCTGGAGCCACTACGAGTGGCGCCAAGCCAATATTTGGCTTGGCACCAGCCACTTAGGAAAGTTTTAAGGTCAGCAAGTAACGTATCTTCAGAAGATTTAGGCACCTGTGCTAGTGACTACCATGCAATTTTTAGCCTGGTTTCACTTGGAGTGGCTCCGGAAGGTCCAAGAAGAATTTAAGGGACCGAAAATGGCCCAAAAGACCGGAAAAGGGCAGGAATTCTTAGAATAGGGTCCCGAAGGTAATGGACTTGAAAAAGGATGTCAGGGTTTGTTGGAAGGGTTGATCGGGCTATTGGGGGTAAAACTGTCAACTGAGCCAGAAAGCTGCCGGGACGGACTCAGAATGTCCCAGAAGAAGACTTGAGATTTGGAAACATTATTTAGAATGTTTCCAAAGGCTACCGGTTTGATACCCAGAGCTGGTGTGGTTAGAAAAGACAACCGGCCCACCAAGGGTAAAACGGTCATTTTACACTGGGCTTGCCGGAATTGACTCAGAATGATCCAGAAAGATAATGAAAGGTCGGGAATACTATAAGAAGCATTCCTAGGAGGTTACTGATTTGATACCCAGAGCCGGTGTGGTTCCCGGGACATTCGGATGCCTAGCGGCAAAATAGTAATCTTGACCGAAAAGTCTTCGAATTGGCCCGAAACTGATTAGAAGGTACCTAATCATGCCGGATTGCTTTTAAGACAATCTTGGAAGGGTGGACTTACCGTTCTAAGGACTTAGGTATTTTCTCAAGAAACATGCCGAAAATGGTCCTAGGGGCAGTTTGATCATTTTTCACCAAAGTGGGCTAGCAGGCACTAGTGTTGACCTGGGTTTTGAGTGTTTTTGCCACTCTGAGAGCGGTCCCATGATACAAGGGTTTGTTGAAAATTCCCTATATCGACCTGTTTGCAAGTATTTCCGCTACTCTAACGGTTGCGATGTTTGCAAGTACTTCCGCTACTCTAACGGTTTGTGATCATTCCTGAGACTGTTTGATCTCAGGAAGCTGCTAAAGGGACTTAGGGCCTGAGGAATCAACTTTCTCAAATGGCCTGCCAAAACAGACATTTTTGCATTGGCAGGCTAGCAAGCGCTAAAGGTGGACCGTTCTACCATATAAGGGACTTGGGGTCTTATCCCGGTCGATGGGTTTGAAGGGACTTACCATTCCGAAGAAACTTTATTTGAAAAATGTGCCAAACAGGATAGACTTACCGTCTTAAGGAATTAACTTTCTCGAGAGAAGGATTGAAATTGGACTAGAAAAGGGGACTTCACGTATTTGGGAAGACGTGCCTACGGGATTGGACCAAACAACGCCCACAAGGGCATTTTGATCATTTTGCCTCTATTCAGGCTTGGTGTGTGTTGCGCCCAGATTTTTCGCACTCGAGGAATACACACACAAGTAGGGAAAATACTGTACTCTCTCATTATAACTTACCGTCCTAGAAGAATGAATGCGACTAGGTTTGAATTGAAAATAGATTTGAATAAAAGGCTTTTGGAAAACAATTTGGAGTTGCCACCTAACTTGATTAAGGTGAGTTAGGTCACCTAAAGACTAAACATAATCCAAAGACTACACTTAGAGTTTTTGGAAACGATTTTGAAAATACTTCCTCAAGAGAGGGTTTGTAGGAAAATAGTTGTTTGGCAACCTTTAGAAAATAATTAAGCCCTTTTTGAAAATAAACTCCATTTTGGTCTTTCGAAAACAGTGATCTAGGTTCGGAGGTTGGTTATGTGTAGGGAAGACGCACTAAGCCATCACCTTACCCCGCCCTTGTGGTACCTACATGTCTATTTACCCTAAATTCACCTATGAGAGCCTTTAACTAACAAATGTTCAATCCTATCCACTTTAGAAAAACAATTTTGAAAAGAATGATGCATGATACGTAAATGCAATAGAAAAAGAGAGTTGAAAAATGGATTTGAAAAGAAATTGATTTAATTTTAGAAAGGGTATTTGAATAGATAAATTAGAAAGTTTTGGAAATTGGAAATAGAGATTTGGAATTGGAAACTCGGAAGAGATTAGAAAATTGGAGACTTGAAAAAGGTATGACCGCACCCATGAGGGTTGTCTACGTATCCTTTTTAAGGAATCAGTTTAATGGTAGTTCGGGTAAGAGTCTGATAGAAAATAGAAGGTTTGATTGGAAAAAGAAATTAAATTGGAACTTGGATTTGATTTGAATTTAGAATAGAAGATTGGAATTTGAAACGGAAGAATAAATACCCCAGACCTAGGAAGGTAGGATTTAGAAATGACTCGAGATTAATAAAGACTTGACTCGAATGTTAGACTTGGAAGATCGACGAAAGATTGGATTTAGGAAGGGTTCGAATTAGGAAAGGTCCAATTTAAGAAAGTTTCAAAATAGGAAAGTGTCATTTTTGGAAAGTTTCGTTTTAGGAAAGTTTCAATTTAGCAAAGTGTTGGATTAAGGAAGTTTTAAATAGGAAACATTTCGTTTTAAGAAAGCTTTGAAATTGAAAAGTCTTGAATTTGAAATGTTTTGAAATAGGGAAATTTTGAAAGTTAGAAAGTTTAGAATTTAGAAAGTTTCAAATTTAGAAAGTTTTAGATTTGGAAGGATTGGAAGTTTAGGGAAGTTTAGAATTTTAGAAAGATTTAAAGTTTGAGTTTTAGAAATTCTTTAAATTAGGAAAGGTTTTGAGTTTAAGAAAGATTTGGAAGCTTAGATTTGAAAAGTTAAAATTTGGAAAGGGATGGAATTAAGAAAGTTTTGAAAACTTAAAGTTTAAGGAAAGATTTAAAAGTTAAAGTTTAGGAAAGTACTAGATTTTGGAAGGAGTTGAAATAGGAAAGATTTGGGTTTGGAAGGATTGAGATTCCTATTTCCTAAAACAAGGGATTGGATTTTTTTCTAAAAAGAGATGTTTTGATTTTGTTTCCAAGAACGGAAGATAGGACCTAGTTTCCTAAAGGGGAGATTGGGTTTGGTTTCCTAAAGGGAATATTAGATTTGACATGGATTTGGAAAGGGAAGTTCTAGAAACTCTAGATTTTAGAGACTATAGTTTTGACGTAGAAAAGAGGTTTTGGTAATATATATATATAGTTTTGATGTTGAAAATAACAGGTTTTAGAAACGTAGGTTTTGAGGCCAAAATAAGGAATTGGAAATCATGCTTTTGGGAAGGAAAATTAGGGTTTCCTAATTGTGGGTTCTAGGATTTAACTTGGACTCTAAGGAAAGAGTTTTTGGAAAGTAGGTTTTTTGGAAAGAGGGATTTTTGGAAGGAAATCCTAGAGAGGAGTTTTTAGAAAGTGAATTTTGAAAATAGAGAGTTTTTGGAAAGAAATCCTAGTGAGGAGTTTTTAGAAAAAGATTTTTGGGAAAAGTTGTTTAGGAAGGAAATGTAAGGAGCGTCTTTGGAGAGTGAACTTTCAGGAAAGCGTTTTCTGAAATGAGCTTTTAGGAAAGATGTTTTTGGAAAGAGCTTGTTGGAAAGGAGTTTTTGAAAAACAATTTTGGAAAGGGATTTGGAGGAGATTTTAGAAAGTATATATAAAATACCTCACTTTCCTAAAGCGATTCTAACCATAAGAAGGTTAAAACCACTTTAAGATAGTGGTTTTGAAAACAACAATGTTTTGAAAATATGGACCGTATTGGTCACTTTAAATATAACACTTTCCTAAAGCAACCGTAGCCATGAAAAAGCTAGAATCACCCTAGGATTGTGGTGTCGTGCCCAGATTTTTCGCACTCGAGGAATACTCACCCAAGCGGGAAAAATGCTGTACTCTCTCGTTAGAACTCACCCTCCTAGAAGAATGAGTGCGACTAGGTTTGAATTGAAAACAGGTTTGAATAAAGGGCTTTTTGAAAAAGATTCGGAGTCGCCACCTAACTTGATTAAGGTGAGTTAGGTCACCTAAAAACTAAGAATAATCCGAAGACTACACTTAGGGTTTTTGAAAAACAATTTTGAAAACATCTCCTCAAGAGAGGGTTTTTAAGAAAACAGGTTGTTTGGCAACCTTTGGAAAACATTTAGCCCTTTTTGAAAAATAACTCCTTTTTGGTCTTTGAAAACAGTGATCTAGGTTCGGAGGTTGGTTACGTGTAGGGAAGACGCACTAAGCTATCACCCTACCCCGCCCTTTCGGTACCTACATGTCAATCTACCCTAGATTTACCTATGAGAGTCTTTAACTAACTATAGTTCAACCCTATTCACTTTGAAAAAGAATGTTTAAAACGAAACTAATATGATGCATGATATGCACGTGCAAGATGAAAGAATTGGAAAATAGATTTGAAAAGAGATTGATTTGAAATTGATTTGATTTGAAAATAGATTTGAAGAAATAGAATTGAAATTGGAAAGTTTGAAAATTGAAAATAGAAGTTTGAAAATAGAAATTTTGAAATTGGAATTTGAAAATTGATTGGAATTTGAGATTTGGAAAGATTTTGGAAACCGTACCCATAAGGGTGGAATTGAAAGTTTGAAAAGTATTATGACCGCACCTATGAAGGTTGCCTACGTATCCCTTTGGGGGAATCAGGTCAGCCGTAGTTCGGACCGAAGTCCGATTGAAAAGAGATTGATTTGAAGAAGGAGATTGAATTGGAAATTGAATTCGATTTGGAATTAGAAAAGGAGATTGGAAATTGAAATTGAAAAGATTGGACTTTGATTTGAAGAGATTGATTTTGGAAAGACTTGGTTTTGGAAAGATGGAGGTTTAGGAAACCTAGACTTAGGAAAGATAGGAGACCTAGGGAAGACTTGAGATTAAGAAAGATTAGATTGGAATGTTGGATTTGGAAGATTTAGAAAGATTGGATTTTAGAAAATATTCGAATTAGGAAAGGTCCGTTTTAGGAAGGTTTCGTTTTCGGAAAGTTTTGAAATTAGAAAAGTTTTAGGTTTAGGAAAGTTTTCGAAAAAGGAAAGGTTTTCAGATTAGGAAAGTTCCCAAATTAGGAAAGTTTTGAAAATCGGAAAGTTTTGATTTTAGAAATGTTTTGAAAAAGGGAAGTTTTAAATTTGGAAAGCTTTGAAAACAAGGAAGTTTTGAAAATAAGAAAAGTTTCGTTTTAGGAAAGGTTTGAATTAAGAAAGGGAAAGTTTTGAATTAAGAAAGTTTCATTTTAAGGAAGGTTTTGAAAAAGGAAAGGTTTTGAAAATAAGGAAGTTTTGAAAATAGGAAAGTTTTGGATTTGGAAAGATGTTGGAGTTTTGGAAAGTTTAGAATTTAGAAAGCTTGGAAGTTTAGAAAGATTTAACTTAAGAAAGTTTTGAATTTAGGAAACCTTGGATTTGAAAAGATTTGAAATTTGGAAAGTTTAGGATTTAGAAAGTTTTAGAGTTTTAGAAAATCTTGAAATTAGGAAAAGCTTGAGTTTAGGAAAGGTTTGAAAACTTAGATTTGAAAAAGATTTTGGAAAAGGGTAGAATTAGGAAAGGGTTGAACTAGGAAAGATTTAAAAGTTGAGTTTTAAAGTTTAGGAAAGATTTTTTTGTTCAAGTTTTGGAAACTTAAGATTTAGGAAAGTGAAAGTTTAGGAAGGATTCGAATTTAGGAAAGATTTGGATTTTGAAACTTAAGGAAAGATTTGAAGTTTAGGTTTAGGAAACTTATGGTTTAGGAAGGTATTGAATTAGGAAAGGTTTGGATTAGGAAGGGATTGGATTTAGTTTCCTAAACGGGGAGATTTGATTCGGTTTCCTAAAGGGAAGGTAGGATTTGGCTAGGATTTGGAAAGGAAAATTCTAGAAACCCCTAGATTTGGAAAATTGTTGTTTTGATGTAGAAAAGAGGTTTTGAAAACATGTATAGTTTTGATATAGAAAACAAAAGATTTTGAAAACCTAGGTTTGGGGCAAAGTTTGAAAATCATGTTTTTGGAAAGAAAACTAGGGTTTCCTAATTGTGGGTTCTAGGGTTTGGTTTGGGCTCTAAGGAAAGAGTTTTCTTTGGAAAACGCGTTTTTGAAAACGAAGGTTTTCTAGAAGGGAATCCTAGGGAGGAGTTTTTTGGAAAGCATGTTTTTGGAATCGTAGAGTTTAGAAAGAAAATCCTATAGGGAAATTTCTAGAAGGAAGATTCCGGGAGGAGAGTTTTTAGAAAGATTTTTAGGGAGTGTTTTTAGAAAGTGAATTTTGAGGAAAGAAAGTTTTGGAAAGGAGTTGAAAAAGAGATTTTCAAAGGGAGTTTTTGAAATCAATTTTGAAGAGGGGAGTTTTAGGAAAGTATGTTGAAAAACAGATTTTTAGGAAGAGATTTTTGAAGAAAGAGTTTTTAGAAGGTGTAAAAACATCTCACTTTCCTAAAGCAATTCTAACCATAAGAAGGCTAGAACCACTTTAAGAAAGCGGTTTTGAAAACAAGGTTTGAAAATATAGACCAAAAGGCCACTTTTAATATAATTCCTAAAGCAACCCTAGTCATGGAAAGGCTAGAATCACCCTAGGATTGTGATTTTGAAAACATGTTTTTGAGAAAGAGCTTTTGATGCAATTTTGAAAACAAGTTCGAAAACGATTTTTGAAAACAAGTTTCTGAAAACGAATTTTGGAAGATGCAAGACTATGATATGCACAATGCAATTTGGGGTCGTGAACATACAAGGTTAAGGCTTCACCACATAATCAAGGGGGCCGGACCCACGTGGTCTTTGGTTAGACTAGAAGAAAGCCCCCGACACGGTGACTCTCCCATAGTCCAATCCTACACATGGACCGGGAATCCCCTTGTTTCAAGCATGCAAAGAAAGGGGGGGAAAGAGATGGGGGATTAAAATAGAGAAAACCCAAGTGGGTTGGAGAGAGAAGAGAGAGGGGGAAAGTGCAGAAAATTAAATAGGGAGCCTACCTTGTTTCTTGTTTATTTTGCGCGCCGTGTGGTCTTCGGTCTTCGGTCTTCGGTCTTCGGTCTTGATCTTCACCCTCAGTCTTCAAGGATTGTCTTCAAGCTTTGAATGACTGCTCTTCAAGTCTTGAGAGAGTGGTTGAAGGCTAGTGTATGAGTGTATAGGGGTGTGTATGAGTGTATAGGAGGCTAGGGTTTGTGTATAGTGGCTAGGGTTTGGAAAACCTAGGGAGGCTAGGGTTTTTGGAGGTGCTCGAGCTCTGTGTATCGAATTGTGTGATTTTTAGGTTAAGTTTGCAGACCCCTTTCACGTTGATCGAGGCTCTGTTTTTATAGAAGTTGGACAAGCCTGGCGCTTGTTGCAGTGGCGCTAGGGCAAAATTTATACTGGCGCCAGGCCATTTTTTGGCTTGGCGCCACTGCTAGTGGCGCCAGCCATTTAGGAAACAATTAAGGTCGGCAAGCAACGTATCTTTGACTAGATTTAGGCCCTTGTAATAGTGACTACCATGTAAACTTTAGCCTGGCTTCACTAGGAGTGACTCCGGAAAGTCCGGGAATGATTTGAAGAAGCCGGGAGTGGCCCGGAAGGCCGGAAAGGAGCAGGAACACTTATAATAGTGTCCTAGAGGTATTTGACTTGAAAAGTGAGGATTGGATGTGTCGGAAAGGTTAACCGAGCCTTTAGGGGCAAAACGGTCAATCGGACCGAAAAACTGTCGGGACAGACTCAAACTGTCCCGGAAGAAGACTTGGGATCTGGAAACATTATTTAGAATGTTCCCAGAGGTTGCCGGTTTGATTCCCAGGGCCGGCGTGGTCAGAAATGGAAACCGGCCCACCAGGGGCAAAACGGTCATTTTGCACCGGGTTTGCCGAAACTGACTCAGAATGGTCCGGAAAGGTAAAGGAAGGTCGAGAACACTATAAAACGTATTCTCGGGACATTACCGGTTTGATACCCAAAGCCGGTGTGGTTGAAGAAGGAGACCAGCCCTCCATGGCAAAACGGTCATTTTGCACCGGGTTGGCCGGAACTGACTCGGAATGGTCCGGAAAGGTAAAGGACGGTCGAGAACACTACAAAAAGTATTCTCGGGACATTACCGGTTTGATACCCAGAGCCGGTGTGGTTTCTAGGGCGTTCGGATGCCTAGGGGCAAAGATGGTCATCTTGACCGGAAAAGGTCCAAAGGGTAATTTGGTCATTTTTCACCGAAGTGAACTAACAAACATGGGTATTGACCTAGGTTTTGAGTGTTTCCGCCACTCGGACGGGGTTGAGTATTTCCGCTACTCGGACGGGGTTGACGATTTGAGAGTATTTCCGCTACTCTAACGGTTCTGTGAGTATTTCCGCTACTCTAATGGTTCTATGAGTACTTCCGCTACTCTAACAGGTTTGTGAGTAGTTTTACTACTCGGACCGTCTCGAGGAATAAACTGTCTCGAGAGAGGGATTGGAAAGGGGTCATACCGACTCCGAAGAGATGTGCCTAGATTGGAACCGTCTCGAGGAATAAACTGTCTCGAGAGAGGGATTGGAAAGGGGTCTTACCTACTCCGAAGAGACGTGCCTAGATTGGAACCGTCTCGAGGAATAAACTGTCTCGAGAGAGGGATTGGAAAAGGATCTTACCGACTCCGAAGAGACGTGCCTGGGTTTTGAGTGTTTCCGCCACTCTAACGGTGTGAGTGTTTCTGCCACTCTAACGGCTTTGTGAGTGTTTCTGCCACTCTGACGGTTTTGTGAGTGTTTCCGCCACTCTGACGGTTTTGTGAGTAGTTTTGATACTCGGACAGTCTCGAGGAATAAACTGTCTCGAGAGAGGGATTGGAATTGGAATAAGAAAGGACAATGCCCCTAAGGGCATTTTGGTCATTTTGCCTCTATTTGGGCCTAACGGGCCCACGAAGTGATGGAAAGACAGAATTTGGACCTAGATGATTAATTTCGATTGGAATATGTCCACAATGACTTGAAAACAAGTCTGGACAGAGTGTAGACTGCCGAGCGGTCAAAAATGGGGTGCTTATATGTGGTTGTGCAAACAAGTTTTGAAAACGAAGATTTTGATGCAAGTTGTCAAAACAAGTTTAATGCAAGTTTTGAAAACGAATTTGAAAACAAACTTTGGAAGAATGCATGATCACGATATGCACAATGCAAATTGGGGTCATGAACATACAAGCTTAAGGCTTCACCACATAACCAAGGGGGCCGAATCCACGTGGTCTCCGGCTAAACTAAAAGAAAGCCCCCGACACAGTGACTTTCCAACAACCTAATCCTACACATGGACCGGGAATTCCCTTGTTTCAAGCATGCAAGAAGGGCGAAAAAAAGATGGGGGATTAAAATAGAAGAAAACCCAAGAGGGTTAGGAGAGAGAAGAGAGGGGGAAGAGGTGTAAACTTAAAGAGAAAGCCTACCTTGTGTCTTCTTTATTTTGCTTAGCTTTGCGTGCTTTGCTTTGCTTTGCTTGTCTTGCTTCGGTCTTCACTTCAATCTTCAAGAGTTTGTCCTTAATCTTTAAAGCTTTAGATTGCAGCACTTCAAGTCTTCAAAGGAGGCTTTGGAGGCTAGTGTATGAGTGTATAGAAGTGTATGTGAGTGTATAGGAGGCTAGGGTTTAGAGAAAATCTAAGGAGACTAGGGTTTTGGGAGGCTACGAGCTCTGTATATTGAAAAGTAGGATTTTTAGATTGAGTTTGCGGACCTCTTTCACGCTTGAGGAGGCTCTGTATTTATAGATAAGGGAATGACCTGGCGCCTGCTGCAGTGGTGCCATCCAGTTAGGAAAGTTTTAAGGTTGGCATGCAACGTATCTTGAGAAGATTTGGGCGCCTATACTAGTGACTACTATGCAATTTTTAGCAAGGCTTCACTAGGAGTGATTCCGGAAGGTCCGGGAAGCATTTAAGGGACCGGGAATGGCTCAAAAGGCCGGAAAAGGACAAGAACCCTCAGAATAGGGTTCCAGAGGTATTTGACTTGAAAAAGAATGACAAAATGTGTTGGAAGGGTTGACCGGGCCATTAGGGGCAAAATGGTCAACCGGGCCGAAAAACTGTCAGGACAGACTCAAAACATCCTGAAAGAAGACTCAAGATTTGGAAACATTATTTAGAATGTTCCCAAAGGCTACCGGCTTGATACCCAGAGCCGGTGTGGCTATAAAAAGGCGACCGACCCACTAGGGGCAAAACGGTCATTTTACACCAGGTTTACCGGAACTGACTCGGATTGATCTGAAAAGATAAAGGAAGGTCAGAAGTACTATAAAAAGCATTCTCGGGAGGTTACCGGTTTGATACCCAGAACCGGTGTGGTCCCCGAGGCATTCGGATGCCTAGGGGCAAAATAGTCTTCTTCAGCGGAAAGTCTCGAAATTGGCGCGAAACTTACTAGAAGGCACCTAATCATACCAGATTACTTTTAAGACAATCTTGGAAGAGTGGACTTACCATTCTGAGGACTTACGTGTGTTCTCGAGAAACGTGTTGGAAGATGACCCTAAGGGCAGTTTGGTCATTTTTCACCGAAGTGGGCCAGCAGACACTGGCGTTAACCTAGGTTTTGAGTGTTTTTGCCACTCTGATGGCAGTGTCGTGATACAGGAGTTTGTTGGCAATTCCCTATATCGACCTGCTTGCGAGTATTTTCGCTACTCTGACGGTTGTGATGCTTACGAGTACTTCCGCTACTCTGACGGTTCGCGATCATTTCTGAGACTGCCTGATCTCGGGAAGCTGCTAAAGGGACTTAGCGCCTGAGAAGTCAACTTTCTCAGAAGGCATGTCAAAACGGACATTTCTACATTAGCGGGCTAGCAGGCGCCAAAGGTGGACCGTTCTACCATCTATGGAAATGGGACTTACCGTCTTAAGAAAGACGTGCCTGATTTGGAATTGGAAAGGGGACTTACCATCTCCAGAAAGACGTGCTAATTTGGAATTGGAAAGGAGACTTACCATCTTCGGAAAGACGTGTCTGATGGAATTGGAAAGAACATTGCCCCTAAATGCATTTTGGTCATTTTGCCTCTATTTGGGCCTGGTGGGGTCGCGAAGCTATGAATAGACGGGATTAGACTTGGAAAGTTGATTGGACTCAAAATATGTCCGCATTGACTTGAACACAAGTCTAGACAGACTGTAGACTGCCAAGCGGTAAAAAATGGGGTGCTTATAGTGGGCCCGCGAAGTGATGAATTGACTGGATTAAGATTAGAATTCTAGAATATGTCCATATTGACTTGAACTCAAGTCGAGACGGATTGGAGACTACAGTGCGGGAAAAAATGGGGTGCTTACAGCAGCACAATGGAGAGTCCCTACACGAATACTGGGAACATTTCAAGAAATTATGTGCAATCTGTCCCCATCATCAAATTAGTGAGCCACTTCTTATTCAGTATTTCTACGAGGGCCTTTTGCCCACTGATAGGAACATGATTGATGCTGCTAGTGCAGGAGTTTTGGTGGATAAAACTCTCGATGTCGTAAGAAACCTGATTGTGAATATGGCGGCTAATTGTCAACAATTCGACACTAGGCTTGACTCCTCACCTAAGCATGTCAATGAGGTAAATATTCCCTCTTTTGAACAACAAATTACGAGTCTGACTTCTCTTGTTCGTCAAATGGCTGTTGGTAATATGCAAACAGTGAAAGCTTGTGGGATTTGTTCAGTAGCAGGGCATCCAACCAATATTTGTCCAACTCTTCAAGACGAGCCCATTGAGTAAATGAATACAGCACGTGGTTTTCCTGGACAACCGCAAAGAAAGTATGATCCCTATTCGAGCACGTATAACTTGGGATAGAGGGATCACCCCAATCTTAGCCATGGGAATCCATAAGTAAATCAGCTCGTGACTCAAAACCGCCCAAGTTACCAGCAATATAAGCAGCAATACCCCCCTAGACAACAACCGGACAAAACTTCTAATTTTGGTATATCTTTAAAAGATATTGTTAAGTCTATTGCCACTAACACTTTACAATTTGAATAGGAGACGAAACAATTTCAATAAGAAGTGAGGGCCAATACTCAAAGTCTAGACTATTAGATGAGCCAAATGGCAACCACAATTAGTTGGCTAGAAGCCCAAAGTTTGGGGAAATTACCCCCTCAGACGGTAGTAAATCCAAGAGAAAATGCAAGTAAATCGTCTTGAGAAGTGGTAAAGAGGTTGAGATTCTAGTAAAGGCAGCCCCTGCATCGTCGAACCAAGAAAAGGAGAAAAACATCATAGCAGACGGGGACGTTCCTAATGACGATGACATACCTAAGCGTAAGTTTCTGCCTCTTTCTGATTATAAACTTGTATGTCCTTTTCCTTAAGCTTTAGTAGCATCTAGAAAAGTTGAGTGAAATAAAGATTTATATGAGACTTTTTTGTAGACGTGAGGTAAATATTCCACTTTTAGATGCTATTAAAGAAGTACCTCATTATGCTAAATTCCTTAAAGAACTATGTACAATTAAGAGGAAACAGAAACTTAAGGGATGTGAGAAGATGAGAGTAGGGGAGAATGTTTCTGCAGTTATTCAAAGAAAACTCCTTATGAAATGCAAGGATCCAGGTATGTTTACTATCCCTTGTATGATAGGTAACACTAGATTTGAGAAGGCCATGATAAATTTAGGAGCTTCTATTAATGTCATGCCATATTCTATATATGCTTCTTTGAAACTTGGACCTTTGAATAAACATGGTGTTATGATTTAATTGGTTGATAGATCTAATGCCCTATCCTAAGGGTGTAATTGAGGATGTTCTTGTACAAGTTAATTATTTGGTTTTCCTTGCTGATTTTTATGTGCTTGATATGGAAAATGGTGACCAAAATGCCCCTATTTTGTTAGGAAGACCATTCTTAAAGACATCTAAGACTAAGATGGGTGTTTATAGTGGCACACTTACCATGGAATTTGATGGTGAAATTGTTAAGTTTAATATTTATGATACCATGAAATACCCTTGTGATGATAATCCTATTTATTCTATTAATGTGATTGATTCTTTATCACAAGAAGTTTTTGAACAGGATAGATAAGATGTATTAAAAGTTGCCATTAGTAAGCATCTTGAGGAAGAGAATGAAGAGTTAGCCATGGAGTACTTATTTGCAGGAAATTGTTGTAGCATTGAATGATTTTCCGAAGTTACAGCAGTCAAATAACGTTCCTTATGTTGCATTACTAGTTTCTAACGAGAGGCCTTTACCCTCTATTTGCAAGCCCTCATTCCAAATTTGAAGTCTCTCCCCAGTCACCTCAAGTACTTGTTCCTTGGAGACTGAGGAACGTTACCAGTGATCATCTCTAGTAAACTTTGTGCGTTACAAGAAGAAAAACTTGTGCAGGTCCTAAAGGAGCAGAAGACGGTTATTGGTTGGACAATTGCGGATATTAAAGGAATTAGCCCGTCTACATGCATGCATCGTATTTTACTTGAAGAGGGAGCAAAACCTTCGCGTCAACTGCAATGAAGATTGAACCCACCCATGATAGAAGTAGTAAAGAAGGAGATTCTCAAACTTCTTGAAGTTGGAATGATTTATCCTATTTCAGATAGCAATTGGTTAGCCCAGTCCAAGTGGTTCCTAAAAAGATGGGAATAACTGTTGTGAAAAATCAGAATGATGAGTTAGTTCCTACCCGTGTTTAGAATGGGTGGCGGGTTTGTATAGATTGTAGAAAATTAAATGCCGTAATTCGCAAGGACCACTTCCCTTCACCTTTTATTGATCAAATTCTTGAAAGGTTAGCTGGTCATTCTTACTATTATTTCTTTGATGGTCTTTTAGGTTCTTTTATATTGCAATTGCACTAGAGAATCAAGAAAAAGACAACTTTTACATGCCCATTTGGGACTTTTGCATATCGTCACATGCCCTTTGGCCTTTGCAACGCCCCTGCCACTTTCCAAAGGTGTATGGTGTGCTGTCGCTGGCACCCAAAAATAAAACCGATACCCCAAAAATAAATATGTAGTAGTGTGAGTAAGGATCGTTCTCACGGAGAGTATTGAGCCTAGTTTTATGCTATGTGAACTTTGATGGAGGTTTTTGGATATAATGAAAACTATTTTAATAATAACTAACTACGGAACAATTCAGATTAAAGTATTGAAATCAATCAAAAGAATAAACCTTGGTTTAGGTCAACATCCACCATCGGAATTTATAACTGATCATTGATGTGAGCATATCAATTCACACATTGAATATTCACGGTTAGAATTATTTTCCTAACTCTCCTTAGTCATAGTTAATTAGAAAACAAGTGATCTCATTAACCCTAACTATTAAACAACCCAAGATAAGCACTTAAGGTTTAATCTAGTAGCAGCCTTAAGAATTAAAGAGATCGATGAAACTAAACAACACATGCACAAGCGGTTGCATTTAATTTAGTCGAACGTCCTTCCCAAGATATAATAATTCCTGACGCAGTAAATCATTAAATTGTAGTTGCTTCACAAATTAGAGGAATCAAACAATTACGGATTTGATATCTAATCCAGCAGTAGATTGCAATGAATAATAAACTAGTATGGCTCCTGGCGATTAAACAAGACAATCATGAAAATAAGCACAGAAGAACATCTGATACTTGAAGCATAAATCGAATAATGAAAACCAATTAGATTTCACAGTTTATTGTTAATTTCGAGGCTTCTGTCTCCTTCAACCAAAATTCAAAGTTTAGCCACGCAGGGCCATGGAAACAACTTAAATAATAATCTAGAATAATACGAAAAATGCCAACAATCCTAAAAACAAAACAGTCCCAGCTTTTATAGGCTTCTGAAATTCTGTAGCTGTGCACAACTATTCGAATGCCCTTGCCACTGTTTAAACGCATCGGACTACCATTCGAATAGTGTGTCGAATGCACTTCGAACGGTAAAATTGCTCTCTGTATATTTCGAACGCACTTCTAACCTGAAATTGACGTGAATCCATTTGACGTACCATTCGAACGCTTCTACTACCTTTCGAACGCTGCTATTTGCATTTTAGCTCGAATTCGTCCCTTTTAGGCTAGGATTCTCTTCCTTGGCATTCTATAACAACCTAAATCAAAATATAAGAATAATGAGTATCTTTAGGCACCAACTAAGTATAAAAGATTAAACATTACGGGAGAAAAATATGACATTTGCATTCTCATCAAATTCCCCCACACTTAACCTTTGCTCGTCCTCGGGCAAAACTCAAACTCACTTTCTCAAAATATCAAAGTTGTAACAAAAAACAACCAAATTCTTCAAAACTCATAACATATCATGAACAACATTCTTAAACAACTCACAATTACTTAGCAAGCATTTCCACTCGAAAATGGAGTAAACTGAATATGTAGACCCTTACAGAAATAAAAACTTGACTCTCATGTGTTTAAAGGGTATATGTATCGCTCAAATTCATTCCAATAGAAATGATCTACCATAGGCTTGCATATCTTCTCATTCTCCACCACTAGGACCACATACATAACACAAATCGTAAGGACTTTTCAAGTGTTACAACGGGGTTTAGGATCAAGGTAGGAAATATTTGGAAATGTAGCTTAAAAGGCATCGAAACTAGTGGAGCATAAATTAATCAACTCAAGTTCGAATATATAAGACATGTAAACCCAATCACTCCATTCAATAGCTTCTGTCTTATATATCCCATATAAACAGACCCATTTCTTAGAATTATAGGAGGGATTATGACTATGGACAATTCATAACATTAAAAGCAATTTATTCCATCACTTCCCATCTCATTTTTTTTTTCTTCTTTTTTTTTTCAAAATTACATCAACAATGGAACTCACGAATTGAGAATGAAAACATGTTCCATTTCACCAGCCATAGCTCTACCACAATTTCGGACACCCCCACACTTATTTCTTGCGCACCCATATGTATCATAATCATGAACAATGCTCCACTAGCTCTATGACTTGGGTAAAGGCATTTTTTTTTTTCGGGTTTAAAACTTGTAATATGAGTTCACAATAATGACAAAACAACATATAAAGCTCAAAGGGGTTCACAAAGGGAAAAATTAATTACAAGGCAGGCTATTTAGCTTATGTAGCTTATAACAAAGATGGCCTTAATCATGTTCATGCATAAATGTGTCGATATGATCTCAAAGAGAATCAAGGTAAGTTCTAGAGAAACAAATCCATGGAAGAATATCTTACATTAAAGAAAATAGGGACTGATGTGGATGTGTCAGTTTGAAGGCTCAAAATCTCACCAGCTTTGCTCTACCAAATTTAGTCACTCCAATCTCAAGTAAAATAACTAGACTAATTAATTCTAACTTGGAAGATTACTTATTCAATCATGTTATGAATTCTTCAACCTTAATTAAATCTCGTTATTATTTTTTTCAAATTTCAAATTAAAACACAAAAACACTACCTAAATCCCCTCCCCCACACTTAAAACTTACATTGTTCCCAATGCAAAGTAAAATGCACAGAAAGGGCAGAAATAACCAATATATAAATATGAAAATAAGAAAAGAAAAATGAACTTCCCTTGGGTTGCCTCCCAAGCAGCGTCTTTGCTTATTGTAGTGGGCTCGACTCAATGCTTCCTTCTTCAATCAGTATAAATCGAATCCTCAAGGTCTAGTTTCTCCACATTCTTGAATTGGAAACCTTCAAAGAAATACTTAAGTCGATGGTCACTCACCTTGAACACTTTGGAAGTGGCTAAGCATTGAATTTTAACTGCACAATGAAGAAAAACATTAGTAACAAAAAAAGGTCCAATCCAACAAGAACGCAACTTACCCAGAAATAAACGGAGCCGTGACTGGTATAGAAGGACTTTCTGACCAAATTTAAACTCCTTCCTAGAAATCATCTTGTCATGAAAAGCCTTCATCTTTTCCTTGTAAATCCTTGCACTCTCATAGGCATCATTGCGAATTTCCTCTAGCTCTTGGAGTTGTAATTTTCTATGTTCTCCACTTTCATCCATCTTCATGTTAAAACTCTTGATAGCCCAATAAACTTTGTGTTCTAGCTCAACTGGTAGGTGGCATGGTTTCCAAATACCAATCGATAAGGTGACATACCAATGGCCATTTTATATACAGTCCTATACGCCCACAAAGTATCGTCCAAGCGCAAACTCCAATCTTTTCTACTTGGATTGACCGGCTTTTCAATGATGGACTTCATCTCTCAATTTGACACTTTCGCTTGTCCACTAGTTTGCAGATGATATGAAGTAGACACCTTATACGTCACATGGTACTTTCTTAACAAAGTCACCACAGTTCGATTGCAAAAGTGAGTACCTCGATCACTTATTAGAGCTCTTGGAGTTCCAAACCTAGAGAATATGTTAGACTTGATAAAATCTGCAACAACTTTGGAATCATCAGTTCTGGTGGCTTTAGCTTCCACCCATTTCGAGACATAATTAACAGCAAGTAAGATATAACCATAACTGAAAGATATAGGGAACGGTCCCATGAAATCGATGCCCCAAAGATAAAAAAAATTTCACAACATAGTATGGGAGTTTGTGGCATCTCATTCCTTTGGGATATATTACCTGTCTTCTGACAAGGATCGCATGACTTACAAAAAGAATATGAATCTCGAAATAGAGATGGCCAATAGAAACCACATTATAGCACTTTTCTCGCCGTTCTTTTGGCTCACAAGCATAAGAATGACAAAAGGTTAGAACAAAAATGATTTTATTTTCAGGAGCGCACCTTTTGATTACTTGATCCGTATAATGCTTCCATAATTATGGGTCATCCCATACATAGTATTTGGCATCACTTTTGATCTTATCTCTTTGAGCCTTAGACAAACCAGGAGGTAGTATGTTAGTAACCAAATAATTTACAATATTTGCATACCAAGGTAATGTCACATTCGCGGAGAACAATTGCTCGTCAGGGAATGTTTCCTGCAAATGAAGTTCATCCTCGACATGAGCTAAACGACTCAAATGATCGGCGACACGATTTTTTGTTCCTCTTATGTCTTTGATCTCCAAATCAAATTCACTTAAGAGAAGTATCCATCTAATTAATCTTGGTTTTGCCTTTTTCTTCATCATCAAATAACAAAGAGTTGCATGATCAGAGTAAACAATGACTTTAGTACTCAATAAATAAGATCGAAACTTTTCTAAAGCAAAAACAACAGCTAAAAGTTATTTGTCAGTAGTAGTATAATTTCTTTGAGCATAATTCAAAGTTCTAGAAGCATAATAAATGGCATGAGACGCTTTTCCATTTCTTTGACCTAAGACAGCGCCTACTGCATAATCAATTGCGTCACACATTATCTCGAAAGGAACACTTTAGTCATGGGGCTGGATAACTGGGGTTGAAGTCAACAGTTCTTTCAGCTTATCAAACACCTTTTTACATACTTCATCGAACTCAAAAGCCACATCTTTTTTGTAGCAACTTGCATAGGGGTGCTACTATTTTAGAGAAGTCCTTGATGAATCTTCGGTAAAAACCTGTATGTCCAAGAAAAGAACGAACTTTCCGCACGCTAATGGGATAAGGTAAATATTGAATAATGTCAACTTTAGCTTTGTCTACCTCAATTCCCCTAGATAAAACAACATGACCTAACACTATACCTTGTTCAACCATAAAATGACATTTTTTAGAGTTTAACACAAGGTTAGTTTCCATACATCTTTGAAGAACAAGTGTAAGGTTATGCAAATAATTATCAAAGGAGTCTCCATAAACTATGAAATCATCCATAAAAACTTCTATGATATGGTCAATATAATCTGAAAATATACTAACCATACACCTTTAGAAAGTGGCGGGGGCATTGCAAAGGCCGAAGGGCATGCGATGATATGCAAAAGCCCCGAATGGGCATGTAAAAGTTGTCTTTTCTTGATCCTTTGGTGCAATTGCAATATGAAAATAACCTGAAAATCCATTAAGGAAACAATAGTAAGAATGACCAGCTAATCTTTCAAGCATTTGATCAATAAAAGGTAAAGAGAAGTGGTCCTTGCAGGTTATGGCATTTAATTTTCTATAATCTATACAAACCCGCCACCCATTCTGAACACGAGTAGGAACTAACTCATCATTTTGATTTTTCACAGCAGTTATTCCAGTCTTTTTAGGAGCCACTTGTACTGGGCTAACACAATTGCTATTCGAAATAGGATAAATCATTCCAACTTCAATAAGTTTAAGGATCTCTTTCTTTACTACTTCCATCATGGGTGGATTCAATCTTCTTTGCGGTTGATGAGAAGGTTTTGCTCTCTCTTAAAATAAGATACGATGCATGCATGTAGAATGGCTAATTCATTTAATATCCGCAATTGTCCAACCAATAACTGTCTTATGCTCCTTTAGGACCTACACAAGTTTTTCTTCTTGCAACTCACAAAGTTTATTGGCGATAATCACTGGTAATGTTCCTCCGTCTTTAAGGAATAGGTACTAGTGGTGACTGGCGAGAGGCTTCAAATCTAGAATAGGGGCCTGCAAAACAGAGGGTAACGACCTCTCATTAGAAACTGGTAATGCAACATAAGGAACATTACCTGACTGTTATAACTTCAAAGAATCATTCAATGCTACAATAGTTTCTTGCAAATCAGTACTTAATGCTAACTCTCCATTCTCTTCCTGAAGATGCTTATTGATGGCAACTTCCAATACATCTTGTCCATCAAGTTCAAAAACTTCTTGTGCTAGAGAATCAATCACATCAATAGAATAAACAGGATTATCATCACAAGGGTATTTCATGGCATCATGAAATATTGAACTTAACGATTCCACCATCAAATTTCATGGTAAGTGTGCCACTATGAACATCCACCTTAGTCTTAGATGTCTTTAAAAATGGTCTTCCTAACAAAATAGGGGCATTTTGGTCGCCATTTTTCATATCAAGCACATAAAAATCAGCAGGAAAAACCAGATCATTAACTTGTACAAGAACATCCTTAACTACACCCTTAGAATAGGCATTAGATCTATCAGCCAATTGAATCATAACACCAATTTTATTCAAAGGTCCAAGTTTCAAAGAAGCATATATAGCATATGGCATGACATTAATAAAAGCTCTTAAATTGATCATGGCCTTCTCAAATCTAGTGTTACCTATTGTACAAGGGAGTTTCCTTTGAATAACTGCAGAAACATTCTCCCCCTACTCTCACCTTCTCACATCCTTTAAGTTTCTGTTTCCTCTTAATTGTACACAGTTCTTTAAGGAATGTAGCATAACGAGGTACTCGCTTAATGGCAGCTAAAAGTGGAATATTTACCTCGCATCTACAAAAAGTCTCATATAAATCTTTATTTTGCTCATCTTTTCTAGATTCTACTAAAGCCTGAGGAAAGGGACGTACAAGTTTATAATCAGAAAGAGATGGAAACTTATGCTTAGGTATGTCATCGTCATTGGGAATGTTCCTGTCAGCTATGACGTTTTTCTCCTTTTCTTTATTCGACGATACAGGGGCTACCTTTATTGGAATCTCAACCTTTTTACCACTTTTCAAGAAGATTGCACTTGCATTTTCTCTTGGATTTACTACCGTCTAAGAGGGTAATTTTTTTGAACTTTAGGCTTCTAGCCGACTAACTGCGGTTGCCATCTGGCTCATCTGATTGTCCAGACTTTGAATACTGGCCCTCGTCTCTTGTTGAAATTGTTTCGTCTCCTATTAGAATTGCAAAGTATTAGTGCCAAGAGACTTAACAATATCCTCTAAAGACATAGCTGAATTAGAATTTTGGCTCAGTTGTTGTCTAGGGGGTTATGATTGCTTATATTGCTGGTAACTTGGGCGGTTTTGAATCATGGGCTGATTCACTTGTGGATTCCCATAGCTAAGATTGGGGGTGATCCCTTCATCCCGAGTTATACATGCTTGAATAAGGATCATACTTTCTTTGTGGTTGTCCAGGAAAACCACCTGCTGCATTCACTTGCTCAATCGGCTCCTCTTAAAGAGTTGGACACATATCGATTGGATGTCTTGCTACCGAACAAATTCCATAAGCCTTCGCCGTTTGCATATTACCTACAGCCATTTGATGAACAAGGGAAGTTAGACTCGCAATTTGTTGTTCAATGGAGGAAATATTTACCTTATTGACATGCTTAGGTGAATGGTCAAGTCTAGTGTCAAATTATTGAGAATTGGCTGCCATATTGCAATCAGATTTCTCGCGGCATTAGGAGTTTTATCCACCAAAGCTCCTCTACTAGCAGCATCCATCATGCTCCTATCAATGGGCAATAGGCCCTCATAGAAATACTGAATAAGAAGTTGCTCACTAATTTGATGATGGGGATAGCTTGCACATAATTTCTTGAAATGCTCGCAGTATTCGTGTAGGGACTTTCCGTTGTGCTGTCTTACCCTTGAAGATGGGAAATATTTATCTAAAAATAATATTTTCATCTCGTTCCATGTGATAATACTTTCGAAGGGTGGATAATAGAGCCAATCCTTAGCTGAATCCTTCAAAGAAAATGGAAAAGCTCTTAATTTAATTTGCTCTTCAGTTACCCTAGTGGGTTTCATACTCGTGCATACTACATGAAACTCCTTTAGATGTTTGTGGGGATCTTCACCTGCAAGACCATGAAAAGTGGGCAAGAGATGTATTAATCTAGATTTTAATTCAAAGTTAGTAGGAACATCTAAAGTAGGGAATGTTTTGCATAAGGGTTGTTGATTTAGATCAGGGCAGCAAGCTCTTTCAAAGTTTGATTTCCAGCAATGAGTTCCTCTTCTCCTAAATTAGAATCACTAGCAAATAGGGAATCAAGAGCTGGATCGTTCTCTAGGAAATTTCTCTGAGCTTCCCTTCTTGACCTATGTAAAGTTCTCTTTATTTTTGGATCGCACTGCAAATCACCTTAATTAGAAGATCGAGTTACACTCATAAACACTCAAGGAAACTCTAACCAACCCTGAAAAATAATTCAGGAAAAAATTTAGAGTAATGAAAATAATGAAAATAAATTATTTATTTATTTATTTATTATTATTATTTTGAATGAAATAAAAATCACAAGAAGCACAAAAATCAACCAAAATCACTCCCCAACAATGGCGCCAAATTTGGTGTGCTGTCGTAAGCACCCAAAAATAAAACCAATACCCCAAAAATAAATGTGCAGTAGTTTGAGTAAGGATCGTTCTCACAGAGAGTGTTTAGCCTAGTTTTATGCTTTGTGAACTTTGATGGGGGGTTTTGGATATAGTGAAAACTATTTTAATAATAACTAACTACTGAACAATTCAGATTAAAGTATTGAAGTCAATTAAAAGAACAAACCTTGGTCTAGGTCAACATCCACCATCGAAATTTACAATTGATCATTGATGCATGCATATCAATTCACACATTGAATATTCACCGTCGGAATTATTTTCCTATCTCTCCTTAGTCATAGTTAATTAGAAAATAAACGATCTCATTAACCCTAACTATTAAACAACCTACGATAAGTACTCAAGGTTTAATCTAGTAACAATCTTAAGAATTAGAGAGATCGATGAAACTAAACAACATATGCACAAGCAGTTGCATTTAATTTAGTCGAACGTCCTTCCTAAGATATAATAATTCCTGACGTAGTAAATCATTAAATCTTAGTTGCTTCATAAATTAGAGGAATCAAATAATTATAGATTTGATATCTAATTTAGCAGTAGATTGCAACGAATAATAAACTAATAAGCCTCCTAGCGATTAAACAAGACAATCATGAAAATAGGCACAGAAGAATATCTGATTCTCGAAATATAAATCGAATAATGAAAACCAATTAGATCTCATAGTTTATTATTAATTCCAAGGCTTCTGTCTCCCTCGACTAAGATTCAAAGTTTAGCCACGCAAGGCCATGGAAACAACTGAAATAATAACATAGAATAATATGAAAAATGCTAAGAACTTTAAAAACCAAATAGTCCCAGCTTTTATAGGCTTCTGAAATTCTATAACTGCGCAAAACCGTTCGAACGCCCTTGCCACCGTTCGAACGCATTGGACCACCGTTCGAACGGTGCGTCGAACGCACTTCGAATGGTAAAATTGGTCTTTATATATTTCAAAAGCTCTTCAAACTTGAAATTGATGTGAATTCGTTTGACGTACCATTCCAATGCTTCTGCTACCGTTCGAGTGCCTCTTGGGACCGTTTAAACACTTCTTCGAACGCTACTTGCATTTTAGCTCGAATTCGTCCATTTTAAGCTAGGATTCTCTTCCTTGACATTCCATAGCAACCTAAATCAAAATATAAGAATAATGCGTATCTTTAGGCACCAACTAAGTATAAAAGATTGAACATTACAGGAGAAAAAATATGACATTTGCATTCTCATCAGTGTTTGGTTTGCATATTTTCATATTATATTGAGCATATTATTGAAGTTTTTATGGATGATTTCACAGTTTATGGAGACTCTTTTGATAATTGTTTGCATAAACTTGCACTTGTTCTTCAAAGATGCATGGAAATTAACCTTGTGTTAAATTCAGAAAAATGTCATTTTATGGTTGAACAAGGTATAGTCTTAGGTCATGTTGTTTCATCTAGGGGAATTGAGGTAGACAAAGCTAAAGTTGACATTATTCAATCTTTACCTTATCCCACTAGTGTGTGGAAAGTTTGTTCTTTTCTTGGACACGTAGGTTTTTACCAAAGATTCATTAAGGACTTCTCCAAAATAGCATCACTCCTATGCAAGTTGCTACAAAAGGATGTGGTTTTTGAGTTCGACAAGGAATGTAAAAAGGTGTTTGATAAGCTGAAGGAACTATTAACTTCAACCCCAGTTATCCAGCCCCTTAACTGAAGCATTCCTTTCGAGATAGTGTGCGATGCAAGTGATTATGTAGTAGCCGCTGTCTTGAGTCAAAGAATTGGAAAAGCATCTCATGCCATTTATTATGTTTCAAGAACTTTGAATGATGCCTAGAGAAATTATAGTACTACTGAAAAAGTGCTTTTAGCTATTGTTTTTGCTTTAGAAAAGTTTCGATCTTGTTTACTTGGTACTAAAGTCATTGTTTACTCTGATCATGTAGCTCTTCATTATTTGATGACAAAGAAAGAGGCAAAACCAAGATTAATAAGATGGATACTTCTCTTGAGTGAATTTGATTTGGAGATCAAAAACAAAAGAGGGACAAAAAATCATGTTGTCGATCATTTGAGTCGTTTAGCTCATGTGAAGGATGAACTTCATCTGCAGGAAACATTCCCTAATGAGCAATTGTTCTCCGCAAGTGTGGCATTACCTTGGCATGCAAATATTATAAATTATTTGGTTACTAACATACTACCTCTTGGTTTGTTTAAGGCTCAAAGAGATAAGATCAAGAGTGATCCTAAATACCATGTCTGGGATAACCTATACTTATGGAAGCATTGTGTGGATCAAGTGATTAGAAGGTGCGTTCCTAAAAATGAAATCATTTCTATTCTAACATTTTGTCATTCTTATAAATGTGGAGGTCACTTTGGAGCTAAGAGAACGGCAAGAAAAGTACTAGAATGTGGTTTCGATTGGCCTTCTCTATTTCGAGATTCATATTCTTTTTGTAAGTCATGCAATCCTTGTCAAAGGACAAGTAATATATCCCAATGGAATGAGATGCCACAAACTCCCATACTATTTTGTGAAATTTTTTATGTTTGGGGCATCGATTTCATGGGACAGTTTCCTATATCTTTCGATTATGTTTATATCTTGCTTGATGTTGATTATGTCTTGAAATGGGTGGAAGCTAAAGCCACCTGGACTGATGATTTTAAAGTTGTTACAAATTTTATCAAGTCTAACATACTCTCCAAGTTTGGAATTCCAAGAGCTCTAATAAGTGATCGAGGTACTCACTTTTACAATCGAACTGTGGTGACTTTGCTGAGAAAGTACAGGTGTCAACTTCATATTATCCACAAACTAGTGGACAAGCGGAAGTGTTAAATCGAGAGATCAAGTCAATCATTGAAAAGACAGTGAATCTAAGTAGAAAAGATTGGAGTTTGCGCTTGGATGATGCTTTATGGGTGTACAGGACTGCATATAAGATGCTTATTAGTATGTCTCCTTGTCAATTGGTATTTGGGAAACTGTGCCACCTTCCAGTTGAGTTAGAACATAAAGCTTATTGGGCTATCAAGAGTTTCAACATAAAAGTGGATGAAAGTGGAGAACATAGAAAATTGTAACTACAAGAGCTAGAGAAAATTCGCAATAATGCCTATAAGTGTGCAAGGATTTACAAGGAAAAGACAAAGGCTTTTCATGACAAGATAATCTCTAGGAAGGAGTTTAAAACTGGTCAAAAAGTCCTTATATACCATTCACGGCTTCGTTTGTTTCTAGGTAAGTTGCGTTCTCGTTGGATTGGCCCTTTTGTCATTACTAATGTTTTTGCTCATTGTGCAATTGAGATTCAAAGCTTAGCCACTTTCAAAGTGTTCAAGGTGAATGGCCATTGACTTAAGCATTTCCATAAAGGTTCCCAAGTAGAGAATATGGAGAAACTAGACCTTGAGGATCCAATTTATACTGCTTGAAGAAGGAAGTATCGAGTCGAGCCCATGACAATAAACAAAGGCGCTGCTTGGGAAGCAACCCAAGGGAAGTTCGTTTTTCTTTTCTTATTTTCACATTTATATATTGATTATTTCTGCCATTTCTGTGCATTTCACTTTACATTGGGGACAATGTAAGTTTTAAGTGTGGGGGAGGGGATTTAGGTTGTGTTTTCGTATTTTAATTTGTTTTGAAAAAAAAAACATTTTTTGCTTTTTGTTTTTGTTTTTGTGGTTTTCAACAATTTTTGGTTGTGTATGTCATAAACAAGATTCAATTAAGCTTGAAGAATTCATAACATGATTGAATAAGTAATCTTCCAACTTAGAATTAATTAGTCTAGTTATTTTACTTGAGATTAGAGTGACTAGATTTGGTAGACCAAAGCCGGTGAGATTTTGAGCCTTCAGACTGACACATCCATATCAATCTCAATGCTTTTTTTTCATGTGAGATATTCTTCCTTGGATTTGTTTCTCTAGAACTTGTCTTAACTCTTGGAGGTTATATTGACACATGCATGCATGAACATAATTAAGGCCCTCTTTGTTACAAGCTACATAAGCCAAATAGTCTGCCTTGTAGTTAATTTTTTCCTCTGTGAACCCCTTTGAGCTTTATGTGTTGTTTTTTCCGTTTATTGTGAACCCACATTACAAGCTTTAAACTTGGAAAAAAAAAAACAATGCCTTTACCTAAGTCGTAGAGCTAGTGGAGCATTGTTCGTCATTATGATAAGTATGGGTGTGCGAAAAATAAGTGTGGGGGTGTCTGAATTTGTGGTAGGGCTATGGCTGGTGAAATGAAAAATGTTTTCATTCTCAATTTGTGAGTTTCCTTGTTGATGTAATTTTGAAAAAATTAAAGAAGAAAAAAAAGAGAAAAAAGAGAACAAAAAGAAAAAAAGAGAAGGGAAGTGATAGAGGAAATTGTTTTTAATGTTACAAACTGTGCATGTTCATAACCCTCCTAAAATTCTAAGAAATGGGTCTGTTTGCATGGGATATATACAAAGGCAGAAGCTGTTGAATGGAGTGATTGGTTTTTCATGTCTAATATATTTGAACTTGAGTTGATTCATTTTTGCTCCACTAGTTTAGATGGCTTTTGAGCTACATTCTCAAATATTTCCCACCTTAATCCTAAATCCCGCTACAACCCTTGAAAAGTCCTTATGATTCATGTTATGTATGTAATCCTGGTGGTGGAGAATGAGAAGATATGCAAGCCTATAGTAGATCATTTCCATTGGAATGAATTTAAGCAATACACATACCCTTTAAACACACGAGAGTCGAATGTTTATTTCTGTGAAGGTCTACATATTCAGTTTACTCCATCTTTGAGTGAAATTGCTTGCTAAGTAATTGTGAGCTGCTTAAGAATGTTTGTTCATGATATGTTATGAGTTTTGAAGAGTTTGGTTGTTCTTTGTTACAACTTTGATGTTTGGGAAAGTGAATTTGAGCTTTGTCCGAGGACGAGCAAAAGTTCAATGTAGGGGAATTTGATGAGAATGCAAATGTCATATTTTTCTCCCTTAATATTTAGTCTTTTATACTTAGTTGGTGCCTAAAGATACTTATTATTCTTATATTTTGATTTAGGGTGTTGTGGAATGCCAAAGAAGATAATCTTAACTTAAAAGGGCTAAATTAGTGCTAAATTGGAAGTAGTGTTCGAAAGAGCATTCGAACGGTCCAAAAGGGCGTTCGAACGGTTACACATGCGTTCAAACGGTACGTCAAATGGGTTCATGCCAAATTCAGGTTCAAAGTGCGTTTGAAAATTACAAAAAGTAAATTTCCCGTTCGAAGTACATTCGACGCACCGTTTGAACGGCTTCATGCATCTGCAGATTTTCAGAAGCCTATAAAAGATGGGATTGTTTTGTTTTTAGGGTTAGCATTTTTCATGGTATTCTAGGAGGAAAAAGTAGAAGAAAACATACGTTTCTTTCTTCTTCTTTAGCTTATTCTTTGAGTTTTCTTCATGGCCCTGCGTGGCTAAACTTTGAATCTTGGTCGAAGGAAACGGAAGCCTCGAAATTAACAATAAACTGTGAGACCTAATTTATTTTCATTATTCAATTTATGTTTGAGTATCATATGTTCTTTTGTGCCTATTTTCATGATTGTCTTGTTTAATTACTAGGAGGCCTACTAGTTTATTATTCATTACAATCTATTGCTGGATTAGATATCAAATCCGTAATTGTTTGATTCCTCTAATTTGTGAAGCAACCAAGATTTAATGATTTACTGCGTCAGGAATTATTATATCCTAGGAAGGACGTTCGACTAAATTAAATGCAACCGCTTATGCTTGCGTTGTTTAGTTTTATCGATCTCTCTAATTCTTAAGGCTGCTACTAGATTAAACCTTGAGTGCTTATCGTGAGTTGTTTAATAGTTAGGGTTGATGAGATTGCTTATTTTCTAATTGACTATGACTAACGAGAGAGAGGAAAGCAATTCCGATGGTGAATATTCAATGTGTGAATTAGTTGTAAAATTCCAATTGTGGATGTTAACTTAGATCAAGGTTTGTTCTTTTGATTGATTTCAATATTTTAATTTGAATTGTTTGGTAGTTGTTATTATTAAAATAGTTTTCATTATACCCAAACCCCCCATCCTTGTTCACATAGCATAAGACTAGGCTAGACACTCTCCGTGGGAACGATCCTTACTTGCACTACTACATATATGTTTTTTTGGGTATAGGTTTTATTTTAGGGTGCCCGTGAGAGCATACCAAATTGGAAATTGATTTGATTAAGGACTTTAAGAAAAATGGTTTGGAGTCACCACCTAACTTTATTAAAGTGAGTTAGGTCACCTAAAGTTAAGCACAATCCGAAGATTACATGTAGAATTTTTGAAAAGATTTTGAAAACTTCTTCAAGAGAGAGTTTTTAAGAAAATATGTTGTTTGGTAACCTTCGAAAATATTTAAGCTCTTTTTGAAAATAACTTCATTTTGGTCTTTGAAAACAATAATTCTAGGTTCGAAGATTGGTTACATATAGGGAAGACGCACTAAGCCATCACCCTATATCTACCCTTGCAGTACCTACATGTCTATTCACCCTAGATTCACTCATTCGGAATCTTTGATTAAAAAATATCCAATATTATCAACTTTAGAAAAGAACTATATGATGAATGATATGTGAGTGCAAGAAAATAATTTGATTTTGAAAATAGATTTGAAAATAAATATTAGATTTTTGAAGAAGGTTTTAGAAATTGGAATTGGAGATTTGGAAATAGATTTTAGAATGAGAAACTTGAAATAGATTATGGAATTGAAAATTTGAAAAATGTTATGGGATTAGAAACTTGAAAAATGTTATGACTGCACCCATAAGGATTACCTACATATTCCTTTCTAGGAATCAGGTCAATCGTAGTTCAGACAAGTGTCCAACAGAAAATAAACATTTTGAGCTTTGAAATGTTTGATTTGAAAAGATTTGATTTGAATAGAGTTTGATTTGAAAAAGGATTTGATTTGAACTTAGAATAGAAAACATGAAATCGAGATTTCATTTGAAATTAAAATTAGACTTGAAAAAGGGTTCGAACTTGGAAAGAAAACTTGGACTTGACTTAGGAAAGATAGAGTTAAGTTTTGAAAACATTTTAACTTAGATTGAAGTTGGAAAACCATCTTGGTTTAGAAAGGAGTTTTAGAAAAAGGTTGAAGCTTCTTAAATTTAGGGTTAGTGTTGAACTAAGGTTTAGGCCTCCTAGGGTTTAGGTTATCTAAGATTGGAACATGTAGTCGAATTGGGAAGGATTTGATTTAGATTTGAAAAGTTCGATTTTACAAAGTTGGATTTAGGAAAGGTTCGAATTACAAAAGTTGGAAAAGAGATTTGATTTGATTTGAAAACACTGGACTTGGAATGATTTGGAAAGTTAGGGTTTAGGAAAGGTTAGACTTTGGAAAGTTTTGAATTAGGAATGTTTCAAAATAAGAAAGTTTCATTTTAGGAAAGTGCCAAATTAAAAAAGATTCATTTTAGAAAAGTTTCCATTTTAGGAAAGTTTTTAAATTGTTAAAAAGTTGGTTTTTGAAAGATTTCAAATTAAGAATGTTTTGAATTTAGAAAGCTTGAACTTAGGAAATTTTTGAATTTAGAAAGATTTGAACTTAGGAAAGTATTGAATTTAGAAAGATTTGAATCCTATTTCCTAAAGTAGAAGATTAGATTTTATTTCTAAAAATAGATGATTTGATATGGTTTTTAAAATTAAAAGATTTGATCTAGTTTCCTAAGTTGGAAGATTTGATCTAATTTCCTAATTTGGAAGGTTGGATTTGACATAAAATTGGAAATGTTGAATTTTGAAAATCTTGAATTTTGGAAGCCATGATTTGGTGTAGAAAAAGAGATTTTGAAAATGTAAGATTTGATGCAAAAGCGGAAGTCATGATTTTAGGTAAGAGAATTAGGGTTTCTAAACCATGGAATCTAGGGCTTGACTTGGACACCAAGAAAAGGAGTTTTTTAGAAAGAAAATCTTTTGAAGAGAGTTTCTAGGAAGGAAACTTGAAGAGAGTTTTTAGAAAGTGGATTTTTGAATAGAGCTTTTTGGAAAGAAGTTTAAAAGTGTTTTTGAAAAATAGATTTTTAAAGGGAGTTTTTTGGAAAGAATTTTGAAAAGTAATTTGGAGAATGACTTGAATATGGACTTTTGAAAACCTTTTGATATCTCACTTTCCTAAAGTGATTCTAACCATGAAGATATTAGAACCATTCTAAGTTGGTGGTTTTGAAAACAACATGGATTTGAAATATGGACCATTATGATCATATTGACTATCACACTTTCTTAAAACAACCCTAACCATAGAATGGCTAGAATCATCTTAAGGTTATGGTTTTGATGAAAAGAAATTTAGGATTTACACCCAAAATATGGACCTTGATGGTCATAATGAATATCATACTTTCCTAATTCAACTCTAACCATGGAATGACTAAAATCACTTTAAGATTGTGATTTTGAAAAAGAGATTCTGAATGCAAATTTGAAAAAGAATTTTGATGCATGTTTTGAAAACCACTTTCAAAACAAGTTTTAAAGGGACGTAAGGTCGTGAATATACAAGGTTGGCTTTACCACATAATTAAGGGGGCTGAATCCACATGGTCTATGGTTGAACTAGAAAAAAGCCCCCGACGTGGTGACTTTCAATAGTCCTTCCTACACATGAATCGGGAAATCCCTTGTTTCAAGCATGCAAGAAATGGGAGTAGAAGATGGGGGATTAAAATAGAAGAAAACCTAAGTGGGTTAGGAGGAAGAAGGGAGATGGGGGAAGTATATAAACATAAGAGAGAGCCTACCTTGTCTTCTTCTTGTTTTGTTTGCTTTGTTTGCTTTGCTTTGCTTGATCTTTAAGAGCTTCTAAGTTGCAGCACTTTGAGTCTTTAATGGAGGCTTTGAATGCTTGTATATGAGTGTATAGAGTGTGTGGATGTTTAGGGTATAAGTGTATGGAGGTTAGGGTTTGGAGAGACTAGAGGAAGCTAGGGTTTGGAGAGATTTCGAGCTTTGTAATTCAAAAAGTAGAGTTTTTAGACTAATTTTTCGGGCCCTTTTCACGTAGGGGAGGCTCTGTATTTATAGACACAAGACTATTTAGGCACATGTTGTAGTGGCGCTAGGGCAAAATTCCTTCTGGCGCCACTCAACCATTTAGGAAAGTTTTAAGGGTCGGCAGGCAACGTATCTTTCAACCATTGCTATGCAAAGGCAAAAGATTTGGGTGCCTGTATTAGTGACTACCTTGTAATTTTGGGTTGGCTCCACTAGGAGTAACTTCGGAAGGTCTGGGAATGTTCCGGGAGGCCAGGAGTGATCCAAAAGGCTGAAAATTGGTAGAAACTCTTGAAATAGCATCCCAGGGGTAACAGACGTGAAAAACAATGTCGGGATTGTTGAAGTGCTCGGTCGAGCTATTAGGGGCAAAATGATCAACTAGACCGAAAAACGACCGGAATGGACTTACAATGACTCATGAGAGGACTTGAAGGTTGAAGACACTATCTAGAGTGTTCTGAGGAGTTGTCGGTTTGATAACCAAAGCCGATGTGGTTGAAAAAAGTGACCGGCCCACGAGGGGCAAAACGATTATTTTGCACCGGATTTGCTGGAATAGACTTAGAATGCTCCAAAAAGGTGCTAAAAGGTTGAGAATACTATTAGAAGCATTCTCGGGAGGTAACCAGTTTGATACCCAAAGCTAGTGTGGTTCCCGGAGGTACTCGAATGCTTAGAGGCAAAATAGTTATTTTGACTGGATGGTCCCAGAATTAGTCCGGAACCTATTGGAAGGCACTTGGACATGTGGAATCGTCTTTGGGATGATCTTGGAAAGGTGAACTTATTGTCGCGCCAAGATTTTTTGCACTCGAGGAATAGACACAAGCGGGAAAAATACTGTACTCTCTCGTTAGAACTCATCCTCCTAGAAGAACGAGGGCGACTAGGTTTGAATTGAAAGTTGATTTGAATAAAGGGCTTTTGGAAAACAATTTGGAGTCGCCACCTAAAAACTAAGCACAATCCGAAGACTACACTTAGGGTTTTTGAAAATACTTTCTCAAGAGAGCGTTTTTAATTAAACAGGTTATTTGGCAACCTTTAGAAAATATTTAAGCCTCTTTTTGAAAATAAACTCCATTTTTGTCTTTGAAAGCAGTGATCCTAGGTTCGGAGGTTGGTTACGTGTAGGGAAGATGCACTAAGCCATCACCCTACCCCACCCTTGTGGTACCTACCTTAGATTCAACCGTAAGAGTCTTCGATTAATACATGTCCAAAACTATCCACTTTAGAAAATAATTTTTTTTAAAAGAATGATGCATGATATGCAAGTGTAAGAAAAAGATTTGATTTGGAAATAGATTTTAAAAGAACTTGATTTGATTTGGAAAAGAGATTTTAAAAAATAAATTTGATTTTGAAAGAAAGTTTTGGAGATTAGAAATAGAGATTTGTAAATAGAAATCTGGAATAAATCATGGAATTGGAAGCTTGGAATAGATTAGGAAATTGAAAACTTGAAGAAGATTATGGAATTGGAGATTTGAAAAAGATTGTGACCGCACCCATGAGGGTTGCCTATGTATCCTTTTTAAGGAATCATGTTAGTCGTAGTTCAGACAAGAGTCCGATAGAAAATAGAAGATTTTGAAAAGAAATTGAATTGGAATTTGGATTGGAAGATTGAGAGACTTAACTTAGACCTAGGATTGAACTTGAAAGAGGATTTGACCTTTGGAATAGAACTTGAACTAGATTTGAAAAAATAGGGTTTTGGGAAACCTAGACTTAGGAAAGATGGAACTTAGGAAAGACTTGAGATTAAGAAAGATTTGACTCGAATATTGAACTTGGAAGATTAAGGAAGTTGGAATTTAAGAAAGATTTGAATTAGGAAAGTTTCATTTTAGGAAAGTTTCGTTTTAGGAAAGTTTTGGTTTAGGAAAGTTTTCGAATCAAGGAAGTTTTTAAATTAGTAAAGTAATAGGAAAGATTTGAAAGTATGAAAGTTTTAGAATTTAGAAAGTTTATAATTTAAGAAAGTTTTGACTTAAGGAAGGTTTCGTTTTTAGAAAGTTTTGACTTAGAGAAGTTTTGAATTTGGAATGTCTTGAAATAGGGAAGTTTTGAAAACAAGAAAGTTTTGAGTTTAGAAAGTTTTAGATTTAGAAAGATTTAAAGTTTAGGAAAGTTTATAATTTTGGAAAGATTCAAAGTTTGAGTTTTAGAAATTCTTGAGATTAGGAAAGGTCTGAGTTTGAGAAAGATTTGAAAACTTAGATTTGAAAAGTTAAAATTTGGAAAGGTATGGAATTAGTAAAGATTTAGATTAGGAAGGATTTGGAAGTTTAAAGTTTAAGGAAAGATTTAAATGTTTAAGTTTTGGAAACTTAAGGTTTAGGAAAGTATGAGATTAGGAAGGAGTTGCTTAGGAAAGAATTGGATTCGGAAGGATTGAGATTCCTATTTCCCTAAAACAAAAGATTGTATTTTGTTTCTAAAAAGAGATGGTTTGATTTGTTTTCCAAAAACAAAGGATTGGATTTAGTTTCCTAAACGGAAGATTAGATTTGGTTTCCTAAAACGGAGGATTTGATTTGGCATAGATTTGGAAAGATGGAGTTTTGGAGATCCTAGATTTGGGAAGACTATAGTTTGATGTAGAAAAGAGGTTTTTGGAAACTTATAATTTTTTATGTAAAAGGGGAGATTTTGAAAACCTAGGTTTTAAGGCAAGAGTGGAAATCATGTTTTGAGAAAGAGAATTAGGGTTTCCTAATCGTTGGCTCTAGGGTTTAACTTAGGCTCTAAGGAAAGAGTTTTTGGAAAGTGAATTTTTAGAAAGGGAGATTTTTGGAAGGCAATCCTAGAGAAGAGTTTTTAGAAAGTGAATTTTGAAGAGAGAGTTTTTGAAAAGGATTTTTGAAAAGTAAAGTGTTGAGAGAATTTTTGAACAGAGAGGTTTTGGAAGGAGATCTTAAAAAGGAGTTATTGGAAAGCAAATTTTGAAAAGAGAGTTTTTGGAAAGGGATTTTTGAAAAGAGTTTTGGAAAATAGATTTTTGAAGGGAGTTTTTGAAAACAATTTTGGAAAAGAGATTGGAGAGAGTTTTCAGAAAGTATGTTGGAAAAGAGATTTTTAGAAGGAGAGATTTGAAAAAAGAGTTTTTTAGAAAGTATATAAAATACCTCACTTTCCTAAGGCGATCCTAACCATAAGAAGGTTAGAACCTCTTTATGATAGTGGTTTTGAAAACAATAATGTTTTGAAAATATGGACCATATTGGTCACTTTAAATGTAACACTTTCCTAAAATAACCCTAACTATGGAAAGGGTAGAATCACATTAGGACTGTGATTTTGAAAATAAGTTTTGAAGAAGAATATTTAATGCAAGTTTTGAAAATGATGTTAATGCAAGTTTTGAAAACGAGTTTGAAAACGAATTTTGGAAGAACGCAAGATCATGATATGTATAATGCAAGTTGGGGTTATGAACATACAAGGTTAAAGGCTTCACTACATAATCAAGGGGGCCGAACCCATGTGGTCTTCAGTTAGACTAAAAAAAAGCCCCCGACACGATGACCTCCAATAGCCTAATCCTACACATGGATTGGGAAGTCCTTTGTTTCCAGCATGCAAGAAATGGGGGAAAGAAGATAGGGGATTAAAATAGAAGAAAACCCAAGTGGGTTCAGAGAGAGAAGAGAGTGGGGGGAGATGCGTAAACGTAAATAGGGAGCCTACATTGTGTCTTCTTTATTTTGCTTAGCATTACGCGCTTTGCATTTCTTGCTTTGCTTCGGTCTTCACTTCAGACTTCGTCTTGATCTTAGAGAATTTGTCTTGATCTTTAAGAGCTTCAGGTTGCAGCACTTCAAGTCTTCAATGGAGGCTTTGGAGGCTAGTGTATGAGTGTATAAGAGTGTGTAGGAGTGTATAGGAGGCTAGGGTTTTTGTATGGAGGCTAGGGTTTGGAAAACCTAAAGAAAGCTAGGGTTTAGAGAGGCTACGAGCTCTGTAGATCGAAGAGTAGGGTTTTTAGACTGAGTTTTCTGACCCTTTTCACATTAGAAGAGGCTCTGTATTTATAAAAAGATGAATGACCTGGCGCTTGGAAGAATGCAAGATCATGATATGCACAATGCAAAGAGGGTCGTGAACATACAAGGTTAAAGGCTTCACCATATAATCAAGGGGGCTGAACCCATGTGGTCTCCGGTTAAACTAAAAGAAAGGCCCTGACATGGTGACCTTCCAATAGCCTTGTCCTACACATGGATCGAGAAATCCCTTGTTTCAAGCATGCAAGAAAGGGGGGAGAGAGGGGGGGGAAGAAGATGGGGGATTAAAATAGAAGAAAACCCAAGTGGATTAGGAGAGAGAAGAGAGGGGGAAGATGCGTAAACTTAAAGAGAAAGCCTACCTTATGTCTTGTTTATTTTGCTTAGCTTTACGTGCTTTGTTTTCCGTGCTTTGCTTCGGTCTTCGCTTCAGTCTTCGTCTTGATCTTTGCCTTGATCTCCGAGTGTTTACTTCAATCTTCAAGAGCTTCAGATTGCAGCACTTCAAGTCTTCAATAGAGGGTTTGAGGCTAGTGTATGAGTATATAAGAGTGTATGAGTGTATATAGGAGGTTAGGGTTTATGTATGGAGCCTAGGGTTTGGGAAAACCTAAGTAGACTAGGGTTTAGTGATGATATGAGCTCTATATATCGAATAATAGAGTTTTTAGACTAAGTTGGCAGACCTCATTCATGCTGGAGGAGACTCTGTATTTATAGAAAGAAGAATGACCTAGCGCTTGTTGCAGTGGCGCAAGGCCAAAAAACCTTGTAGTGCCACTAAGAGTGGCGCTAGGCCAAATTTTGGCTTGGCACCAGCCACTTAGGAAAGTTTTAAGGTCGGCAAGCAACGTATCTTGAGAAGATTTGGGGGCCTGTACTAGTGACTACCATGCAATTTTTAGCCTAGCTTCACTAGGAGTGACTCTGGAAGGTCTGGGAAGGATTTAAAGGACCGAGAATGGCCTGGAAGGCCGAAAAAGGGCAGGAACCCTCAGAACAGGGTCCCAGAGGTATTTGACCTGAAAACAAGATGACGAGAATTGTCGAAAGGGTTGATCGAGCCATTAGGGGCAAAACGGTCAATCGGGCTGGAAAGCTACCGGGACGGACTTAGAATGTCCCGGAAGAAGACTCGAGATTTGGAAACAATATTTAGAATATTCCCAAAGGCTACCATTTTGATACCCAGAGCCGGTATGGTCAGAAAGAGTGACCGGCCCACCAGGGGCAAAACGGTCATTTTGCACCGGGTTTGCTGGAATTGACTTGGAATGATTCAGAAAGATAATGAAAGGTTAAGAATACTATAGGAAGCATTCTTGGGAGGTTACTGATTTGATACCCTGATCTGGTGTAGTCCCAAGGGCGTTCGGATGCCTAGGGGCAAAATGATCATCTTAACCAAAAAGTCTCAGAATTGGCCCAAAACTGACTAGAAGGCACCTAATCATGGCGGATTGCTTTTAAGACAATCTTGGAAGGGTGGAATTACCATTCTGAGGACTTAGGTGTGTTCTCGAGAAACGTACCGAAAAATGGCCCTCGGGGTAGTTTGGTCATTTTTTACCGAAGTGGACTAGCAGGCACTGGTGTTAACCTGGGTTTCGAGTGTTTCCAGCTCTCTGATGATGGTCCCATGATATAGGAGTTTGTTGGAAATTCCCTATATCGACCTGTTTGCTAGTATTTTCGCCACTTTGACGGTTGCGATTTTTGCGAGTACTTTTGCTACTCTGACGGTTCACGATCATTCCTGAGACTGCCTGATCTCGGGAAGCTGCTAAAGGGACTTAGTGCCTGAGAAGTTAACTTTCTCAGAAGGCATGCTAAAATGAACATTTCTGCATTAGCGGGTTAGCAAGTGCTAAAGGTGGACCGTTCTACCATCTAGGAGACTTAGGGTCTCGTCTCGGTCGACAGGTTTAAAGGAACTTACCGTTCCGAAGAGACTTTCTTCAGAAAACGTGCCGGATTGGATAAACTTACCTTCTCAGGGAATCAACTTTCTCAAGAGATGGATTGGAATTGGAATTGGAATTGGAAAAAGGGACTTACCGTGTTCGGGAAGACGTGCCTATTAGAATTGGAAAGGGGACTTACTGTCTTCGAAAAGACGTGCCTATTGGAATTGGAAAGGGGACTTACCATCTTCGAAAATACGTGCCTAATTAGGAATTGGACCGAACAATATCCCTAAGGGCATTTTGGTCATTTTGGCTCTATTTAGGCCTAGTGGGCCAGCGAAGTGATGAATAGACAAGATTAGCCTTGGAAAGTTGATTTGACTAAAAAATATGTCTATATTGACTTGAATATAAGTTTGGACGGACTGTAGAAGGCTGAGCAGTCAAAAATGGGGTGCTTACAATTGCCCATCTTTTTGTCTTTGCCTGTTAAAGACAGAAAATGATAAAGTTAGAGTCCCATGTTGACTGTGAGGCGGTCGGAGGGACGAACTTTGAAAATTTTGGAATACGGGGATTTGGAAATGGATATTAGGCCCAAAAAGCCTTTAAAAAATGAGTTTTGTCGGGAAAAGGGCATAACTACTCAAAATTGGCAACTGGTGCCACTAGGAGTGGCGCCTTTGGCAAACTTGGCTTGGTGCCACTGCTAGTGGCGCCAGGCTTAGGATCAAAACTAGAAAAAATTTTGGTTTGAACACTTACGGGAATGTAAAGAGTTTGAAGGAGCACCTCTTAGGGACCACGGGGGATTGCCAAAAGTAGACGCCGTCACTGGAAAAGTTGCTGGAAGAGAAGATTTCGCTGAAGAACTCCAATAGGTGAGTTTTCAATTTTCTGTTGATTTCGACGTGTAGAATTCGGTTTAAGTCGTGTGAACAGTGGAAATTGATATTTTGTTATGTTTTGAACATTATCGTGATGTTTTTGCATTTTGATGTTTGTTTGATTGAATATGAGTGACTTTATGTGATTATGTGAAGAGGGTTTTCTGTAGGAATTGGGGGTTTGTTCCTATAGGCTTGGGTATTGAGTTTTTTGGCTAGATTTTTGTGCCATGTGCCTTAGAAAAATGTGTTTAACAACCGTGTGAAGTTTCATGATTTTTTGAAAAGTTGGTGAATTTTTATTTTTTGAAAAATAGAAAAATACTTCGAGAATTAGGAAAATGAAAAAACTTAAGAAATCTATGGAATTTTTAGAGTTTAAAATTTGGAAGAATGTAAGAATTTTTAGAAAACATTTGAAATGATTTTAAGGAATTTTAGGACATTTTTTAAAATCATTGATTTATTGAAAAAATAAAACGTGTGTTTTGAAAACTTCAAAAATTTTAAAAGTGTGCGCAAATGTTAATGTTATGTGATTATAACGTTGCACGGTTTATGTTTTGTGTTGATGCTGTGGGTGTTGTGGGGACCACTTTTAAACGAAACTCTGTCGAAATTTTTGGAAATGAAGGAAACAGTTGGAAAAGGTTTAGAAATAAAATCTTTCTGAAGGAAAAAGATAGAAAACCCTTGAGATTTGATTTGAAGTTGGAAAATCAAAAGGTGTAGGAAATTCGTTTTGACTTATCATTTGAAATCTTTTTATTATTTTTTTTGGTTTGTTTTTATTATTTATTTACTTTATTTTATTATTATTTATCTGCATGTACCGTATATTAATACCTCTTATCTTGGCTTACCTTTTCAAGATGGCAAACGCAAGTGATGATGGTTCTGCGAGCAGACGTCGCTTGGAAAGGCGGCTCGGATAGATTCCACCGGTGGTTCCAGTCGATCCAGAGGTAGCCGATGATCTACCGGATGGGCCTCTTCCGGTCAGAGCGGACAAGGGAGTAGACCACTTGTTGACCCCTTTCCTCTTGTTAAGTAGCCTTTGCGGAGGAGATTGGTGCTGAGGAGGAGGCACCGGGTCTTGGGGATCAGGTGACCGGTTATGGGAGAGCCTTCTTTAGACATAGGAAAACGGATGCTGATTTGGGTGACCTGGAGGTACTGGACATCCCACCGCTGCGTATATTCTAGACAACATTTGCCTCCTCCTCGAGTACACACAGCTTTTAAAGGGGCTGTTCATCAGGTCTTCGCGACCATGCAACGGGCTGCTCCATCATATCGTGTCATCTTGGCTGAGATCGAATTCGGAGCCTTCATGGGATTACAGGCTAACTGCTTGAACTGGCATTTGGTACTGGTGCTTGTTGAGAGATGGTTCGGGGAGCCTAGATTTTTCGCACTTGAGGAATACACACATAAACGGGAAAAACATTGTACTCTCTCGTTAGAACTCACCCTCCTAGAAGAATGAGTGCGACTAGGTTTGAGTTGAAAATTGATTTGAATAAAGGGCTTTTGAAAAAAGTTTGGAGTCGCCACCTAACTTGATTAACGTGAGCTACGTCACCTAAAAACTAAGCACAATCCGAATACTACACTTAGGGTCTTTGAAAAAAATGATTTTGAAAATACTACCTCAAGAGAGGGTTTTTAAGAAAACATGTTGTTTGACAACTTTTAAAAAACATTTAAGCCCTTTTCTGACTATAACTTCGTTTGGTCTTTGAAAACAGTGATCCTAGGTTCGGAGGTTGGTTACGTGTAGGAAAGACGCATTAAGCCATCACCCTACCCCGCTTTTGCCGTACCTACATGTTTATTTACTCTAAATTCACCTATGAGACTCTTCCACTAACAAATGTTCAATCCTACCACTTTTGAAAAATAAATTTTGAAAAGAACGATGCATGATATGTAAATGCAAGAGAAAAAAAAAAAAAAGAGTTGGAAAATAGAATTGGAAAAGAAGAATTGAAGTTTGAAATTGGAAAGAAAGTTTAGAAATTGAAATTGAGGATTGAAAATAGATTTTTAGAATTGGAAGTTGGAAATAGATTATGGAATTGGAAAGTGGAAATAAGTTATGGAATTGGAGATTTGAAAAGGGTTATGGAAATAGAAATTTGAAAAAGGTTGTGACCGCACCCTTAAGGGTTGCCTACATATCCTTTTGGAGGAATCAGGTCAGTCCTAGTTCGGACAAGTGTTCGATAGAAAATAAAAGGTTTTGATTCGAGAAAGAGATGTTGATTTAGAATTTGGATTGGAAGATTTGAAAAAATTTGATTTTGGAAAACTTGGTTTCAAGAAACCTAGACTTAAGAAAGACTTGAGACTTAGGAAAGATTTGATTCGAGTGTTGAACTTAGAAGATTAGGGAAAGTTGGATTTAGGAATGGTTTGAATTAAGAAAGTTCCATTTTAGGAAAGTTTTTGAATCAGGAAAGTTTCATTTTAGGAAAGTTCTGAAATAGAAAAGGGCTAAAACGGGAATGTTTTAGAATTGAAGTGTTTTTAAAAGTAAGAAAGTTTTGAGTTTACAAAGTTTTAGATTTGGAAAGATTTGAAGTTTAGGAAAGGTTTGAGTTTAAGAAAGATTTGAAAACTTAGATTTGAAAAGTCAAAATTTGGAAAGGTATGGAATTAAGAAAGGGTTGAAATTAGGAAAGATTTGGAAGTTTAAAGTTTAAGGAAAGATTAAAAAATTTAAGCATTGGAAACTTTAAGCTTTAGGAAAGTATGAGATTAGGAAGGATTTGAATTAGGAAAGGTTTAGACTAGGAAGGATTGAGATTCCTATTTCCTAAAACAAGGGATTGGATTTTGTTTTTAAAAGAAAAGATTTGATTTTGTTTCCAAAAGCGGAGGATAGGATCTAGTTTCTTAAATGGGAGATTGGATTTGGCTTCCTAAATGGGAGATTGGATTTTGCATGAATTTGGAAAGATAGAGTATTTAGAAATCCTAGTATTGGGAAGACTATAGTTTTGACATAGAAATGAGGGTTTTGGAAATATAATTTTGATATAGAAAACAAGAGGTTTTGAAAACTTAGGTTTTGAGGCCAAAATAAGGGATTGGAAATCATGCTTTTGGAAAGGAAAATTAGGGTTTCCTAATTGTGGGTTCTAGGGTTTGACTTGGACTCTAAGAAAAGAGATTTTTGGAGAGTGAGTTTTTTAGAAAGGGAGATTTTTGGAAAGAAATCCTAAAGAGGAGTTTTTAGAAAGTGAATTTGAAAAGAGAAAGTTTTTCGAAGGGGATTTTTGGAAGGAGATTGTTGGAAAAAGTTTTTAAAAAAGAGATTTAGGGGGAGAGTTTTCTAAAAAGGAAACCTAGAGAGTGTTTTGGAAATGAGTTTTTAGGAAAGTGAGTTTTGTGGAGGCAAGTTTTAGAAAAACAACTTTGGAAAGAAATTTTGAAAAGGAGGTCAACGAGAATTTTTGGAAAGTATGTTGAAAGAGAGCTTTTTAGAATGAGAGATTTGAAAAGAGAGTTTTTAGAAAGTATATAAAAGATCTCACTTTTCTAAAGGAATTCTAACTATAAGAAGGTTAGAAACACTTTAAGATAGTGGTTTTGAAAACAACAATGATTTCAAAATATGGACCGTGTTGGTCACTTTAAATGTAACACTTTCCTAAAGCAACCCTAGCCATGGAAAGGTTAGAATCACCTTAAGATTGTGATTTTGAAAAAGAAGATTTTGATGCAAGTTTGAAAACGATGTTAATGCAAGCTTTGAAAATGAGTTTGGAAAGAAATTTCGGAAGAATGCAAGATCATGATATGCCCAATGCAAAGAGGGTCATGAACATACAAGGTTAAAGGCTTTACCACATAATCAAGGGGGCTGAACCCACGTGGTCTCCAATTAAACTAAAAGCAAGCCCCTAACACGGTGACCTTCCAATAGCCTAATCCTACACATGGACCGGGAAATCCCTTGTTTCAAGCATGCAAGAAAAAAAGGGGGGGGGGGGGGGAGGGAAGAAGATGGGGGATTAAAATAGAAGAAAACCCAAGTGGGTTAGGGGAGAGAAGAGAGGGGGAAGATGCATAAACTAAAGAGAAAGCCTACCTTGTGTCTTATTTATTTTGCTTAACTTTACGTGCTTTGTTTTCCTTGCTTTGCTTCGGTCTCCACTTCAGACTTCGTCTTGATCTTTGTTTTGATCTCTGAGTATTTACTTCGATCTTCAAGAGCTTCAAATTGCAGCTCTTCAAGTCTTCAATGGAGGGTTTGAGACTAGTATATGAGTGTATATAGGAGGTTAGGGTTTGTGTATGGAGACTAGAGTTTGGGAAAACCTAAGGAGACTAAGGTCTAGTAAGGCTACGAGCTTTATATATCGATTAATAGAGTTTTCAAACTGAGTTGGTAGACCTCTTTCACACTGGAGGATGCTCTGTATTTATAGAGAGAAGAATGACCTAGTACCTGTTACAGTGTTGCCATGCTAAAAAACCTTTTAGCGCCACTAGGAGGGGCGCCAGGCACTTAGGAAAGTTTTAAGGTCGGCAATCAACATAACTTGAGAAGATTTGGGCGCCTGTTCTAGCGACTACCATGCAATTTTTAGCCTGGCTTCACTAGGAGTGACTCTGGAAGGTTCAGGAAGGATTTAAGGGATCGAAAATGGCCCGAAAGGCTGAAAAAGGGTAGGAACCCTCAGAACAGGGTCCCAGAGGTATTTGACCTAAAAAAAGGTTGACGAGAATTGTAGAAAGGGTTGACCGAGCCATTAGGGGCAAAACGGTCAATCGGGACAGACTCAGAATGTCCTGGGAGAAGACTCGAGATTTGGAAACATTATTTAGAATGTTCCCAAAGGCTACCAGTTTGATACCCAGAGTCGGTGTCGTCGTAAAAAATGACAGGCCCACTAGGGGCAAAACGGTCATTTTGCATCGGGTTTGCCGAAACTGACTCAGAATGATCCGAAAAGATAATGAAAGGTTGAGAATACTATAGGAAGCATTCTCAGGAGCATACTAGTTTGATACCCAGAGCCGGTATGGTCCCCGGGGGGTTCGGATGCCTAGGGATAAAATGGTCATCTTGATCGGAAAGTCTCGAAATTGGCCTGAAATTGACTAGAACGCACCTAATCATACCGAATTGCTTTTAAAATAATCTTGGAAGGGTGGACTTACCATTCTGAGGACTTAGGTGTTTTCTCGAGAAACATGCCAGAAAATGGTCTTAAGGGCAGTTTGGTCATTTTTCACCGAAGTGGACTAGCAGGCACAAGTGTTGACTTGGGTTTTGAGTGTTTCCGCCACTCTGACGGTAGTCCCGTGATACAGGGGTTTGTTGGCAATTCCCTATATCAACCTGTTTGCTATTATTTTCGCTATTCTAACGGTTGCAAAGTTTGTGAGTTCTTTCGCTACTCTGACGATTCGCGATAATTCCTGAGCCTGCCTGATCTCAAGAAGCTACTAAAGGGACTTATCACTTGAGAAGTCAACTTTCTCAGAAGATGTGCCGAAATGGACATTTCTGAATTGGCGGGCCAGTAGGTGCCAAAGGTGGACCGTTCTACCATCTAAGGGACTTGGGGTCTCGTCTTGGTCGACAGGTTTAAAAGGACTTACCGTTCTGTCTCGCCCAGATTTTTCGCACTCGAGGAATACTCACCCAAGCGGGAAAAATGCTGTACTCTCTCGTTAGAACTCACCCTCCTAGAAGAATGAGTGCGACTAGGTTTGAATTGAAAACAGGTTTGAATAAAGGGCTTTTTGAAAAAGATTCGGAGTCGCCACCTAACTTGATTAAGGTGAGTTAGGTCACCTAAAAACTAAGAATAATCCGAAAATTACACTTAGGGTTTTTGAAAAATGGTTTGAAAATATCTCCTCAAGAGAGGGTTTTTTAAAAAAAACAGGTTGTTTGGCAACCTTTGGAAAACATTTAGCCCTTTTTTGAAAAATAACTCCTTTTGGTCTTTGAAATCAGTGATCTAGGTTCGGAGGTTGGTTACGTGTAGGGAGGACGCACTAAGCTATCACCCTACCCCGCCCTTTCGGTACCTACATGTCAATCTACCCTAGATTTACCTATGAGAGTCTTCGACTAACTATAGTTTAACCCTATTCACTTTAGAAAAACAATGTTTGAAAAATATAATGCATGATATGCAAGTGCAAGATGAGAGAATTGGAAAATAGAAACTGATTTGAAAAGAAATTGATTTGATTTGAAAATAAATTTGAAGAAATAAAATTGAAATTGGAAAGTTTGAAAATTGAGAGTAGAAATTTGAAAATAGGAATTTTGAAATTAGAATTGGAGATGTGAAAAGATTTTGAAAACCACACCCATGAGTGGAATTGAAAGTTTGAAAAGTATTGTGACCGCACCTATGAAGGTTGCCTACGTATCCCTTTGGGGGAATCAGGTCAGTCGTAGTTCGGACCGGAGTCCGATTGAAAAGAGAAGAGTGGATTTGAAGAAGGAGATTGAATTGGAAATTGAATTCGATTTGGAATTGGAAAAGGAGATTGGAAATTGAAATTGAGAAAATTGGACTTTGATTTGAAAAGATAGATTTGGACTTGTTTTGAAAAAGAGAAAGATGAAGGTTTAGGAAACCTAGACTTAGGAAAAGCTTGACTCGACTTGGAAGGTTTAGGAGATTAGGAAAGGTTGGATTTAGGAAATGTTTGAATTAGGAAATGCTCGATTTAGGAAAGTGTCATTTTTGGAAGGTTTCGAAATTAGGAAAGTTTTGAAATTAGGAAAGTTTGAAATTTAGAAAGTTTTGAAATAGGAAAGTATTGAATATAGAAATGTTTTGAATTAAGAAAAGTTTAGTTTGAGAAAAGTTTAGAATTTGGAAAGTTTCAAATTAAGAAAGTTTTGAATTTTGGAATGTTTGAAAAAGGGAAGTTTTCAATTTGGAAAGTTTTGAAAACAAGGAAGATTTGAAAATAAGAAAATTTCCTTTTAGGAAAGGTTCAAAAAAGGAAAGTTCTCAACTTAGGAAGTGTTTGAATTAAGAAAGTTTCAACTTAAGAAAGTCTTAAATTAAGAAAGTTTTGAGTTTAGAAAAGTCTTAGATTTGGAAAGATTTGAAGTTTAAGAGAGTTTAGAATTTAGAAAGTTTTAGGTTTAGAAAGATTCAACTTAAGAAAGTTTCAAATTTAGAAAGTTTTGAATTTAGGAAGCTTAGAATTTTAGAAAGATTTGAAATTTAGAAAGTTTAGGATTTAGAAAGTTTTAGAGTTTTAGAAAATCTTGAAATTAGGAAAGGCTTGAGTTTGAGGAAAGGTTTGAAAACTTAGATTTGAAAAAGATTTTGAAAAAGGGGTAGAATTAGGAAACGGTTGGATTAGGAAAGATTTTTATGTTCAAGTTTTGGAAACTTAAGATTTAGGAAAGTGAAAGTTTGGGAAGGATTCGAATTTAGGAAAGATTTGGATTTTGAAACTTAAGGAAAGATTTGAAGTTTAGGTTTAGGAAACTTATGGTTTAGGAAGGTGGGAAATTAGGAAAGGTTTGGATTAAGAAGGGATTAGATTTGGTTTCTAAAAGAGAAAGGTTGGATTTTGTTTCCAAAAACGGAGGACGGGATCTAGTTTTCTAAACGGGGAGATTTGATTTGGTTACCTAAAGGGAAGATTGGATTTGGCAAGGATTTGGAAAGGGAGATTCTAGAAACCCTAGATTTGGAAAATTCTAGTCTCGACGTAGAAAATAGGTTTTGAAAACAAGGATAGTTTTGATGTAGAAAACAAAAGATTTTGGAAACCTAGGTTTAGGGCAAAGTTTGAAAATCATGTTTTTGGAAAGAAAACTAGGGTTTCCTAATTGTGGTTTTTAGGGCTTGACTTGGGCTCTAAGGAAAGAGTTTTTTTGGAAAACGCGTTTTTGGAAACGAAGGTTTTCTAGAAGGGAATCCTAGGGAGGAGTTTTTTTTTGGAAAGCATGTTTTTGGAAACGTAGAGTTTAGAAAGAAAATCCTATAGGGGAATTTCTAGAAGGAAGATTCCGGAAGGAGAGTTTTTAGAAAGATTTTTAGGGAGTGTTTTTAGATAGTGAATTTTGAGGAAAGAAAGTTTTGGAAAGGAGTTGAAAAAGAGAGTTTTGAAAAAGAGATTTTGAAAGGGAGTTTTTGAAATCAATTTTGAAGAGGGGAGTTTTAGGAAAGTATGTTGAAAAAGAGATTTTTAGGAAGAGATTTTTGAAGAAAGAGTTTTTAGAAGGTGTAAAAACATCTCACTTTCCTAAAGCAATTCTAACCATAAGAAGGCTAGAACCACTTTAAGAAAGTGGTTTTGAAAATAATGTTTGAAAATATAGACCAAAAGGCCACTTTTAATATAGCACTTTCCTAAAGCAACCCTAGTCATGGAAAGGCTAGAATCACCCTAGAATTGTGGTTTTGAAAACATGTTTTTGAAAAAGAGCTTTTGATGCAATTTTGAAAACAAGTTTGAAAACGATTTTTGAAAACAACTTTTTGAAAACGAATTTGGAAGATGCAAGACTATGATATGCACAATGCAATTTGGGGTCGTGAACATACAAGGTTAAGGCTTCACCACATAATCAAGGGGGCCGGACCCACATGGTCTTTGGTTAGACTAGAAGAAAGCCCCCGACACGGTGACTCTCCCATAGTCCAATCCTACACATGGACCGGGAATCCCCTTGTTTCAAGCATGCAAAGAAAGGGGGGGAAAGAGATGGGGGATTAAAATAGAGAAAATCCAAGTGGGGTGGAGAGAGAAGAGAGAGGGGGGAAGTGCAGAAAATTAAATAGGGAGCCTACCTTGTTTCTTGTTTATTTTGCGCACCGTGCAGTCTTCGGTCTTCGGTCTTGATCTTCACCCTCAGTCTTCAAGGATTGTCTTCAAGTCTTGAGAGAGTGGTTGAAGGCTAGTGTATCAGTGTATAGGGGTGTGTATGAGTGTATAGGAGGCTAGGGTTTGTGTATAGTGGCTAGGGTTTGGAAAACCTAGAGAGGCTAGGGTTTTTGGAGGTGCTCGAGCTCTGTGTATCGAATTGTGTGATTTTTAGGTTAAGTTTGCAGACCCCTTTCACGTTGATCGAGGCTCTGTATTTATAGAAGTTGGACAAGCCTGGCGCCTGTTGCAGTCGCGCCAGGGCAAAATTTATACTGGCGCCACTAGGAGTGGTGCCAGGCCATTTTTTGGCGTGGCGCCACCAGCCATTTAGGAAACAATTAAGGTCGGCAAGCAACGTATCTTTGACTAGATTTGGGCGCCTGTACTAGTGACTACCATGTAAACTTTAGCCTGGCTTCACTAGGAGTGACTCCGGAAAGTCCGGGAATGATTTGAAGGAGCCGGGAGTGACCCGGAAGGCCGGAAAGGAGCAAGAACACTTAAAATAGTGTCCTGGAGGTATTTGACTTGAACAGTGAGGATTGGATGTGTCGGAAAGGTTGACCGAGCCTTTAGGGGCAAGACGGTCAATCGGACCGGAAAACTGCCGGGACAGACTCAAACTGTCCCGGAAGAATTCTTGGGATCTGGAAACATTATTTAGAATGTTCCCAGAGGTTGCCGGTTTGATTTCCAGGGCCGGCGTGGTCGGAAATGGAGACCGGCCCACCAGGGGTAAAACGGTCATTTTGTAACGGGTTTGCCGGAACTGACTCGGAATGGTCCGGAAAGGTAAAGGAAGGTCGAGAACACTATAAAAGTATTCTTGAGACATTACAGGTTTGATACCCAGAGCCGGTGTGGTCGAAGAAGGAGACCGGCCCTCCAGGGGCAAAACGGTCATTTTGTACCGGGTTGGCCGGAACTGACTCGGAATGGTCTGGAAAGGTAAAGGAAGGTTGAGAACACTATAAAAAGTATTCTCAGGACATTACCGGTTTGATACCCAGAGCCGGTGTGGTTCCCGGGGCATTCGGATGCTTAGGGGCGAAATGGTCATCTTGATCGAAAAGTCTCGGAAAAGGCCCTAAGGGTAGTCTAGTTATTTTTCACCGAAGTGAGCTAACAAACATGGGTATTGACCTAGGTGTTGAGTATTTGCGCTACTCGGATGGGGTTGAGTATTTCCGCTACTCAGACGGGGTCGATGATTTGAGAGTATTTCCGCTACTCTAACGGTTCTGTGAGCATTTCCGCTACTCTAACGGTTCTGTGAGTATTTCCGCTACTCTAACGGGTCTGTGAGTATTTCCGCTACTCTAACGGCTCTGTGAGTATTTCCGCTACTCTAACGGTTGAGTATTTCCGCTACTCGGACGGCTCTGTGAGTATTTCCGCTACTCTAACGGTTCTGTGAGTATTTCCGCTACTTTAACGGGTCTGTGAGTATTTCCACTACTATAACGGTTCTGTGAGTATTTTCGCTACTCTAACGAGTCTGTGAGTATTTTCGCTACTCTAACGGGTCTGTGAGTATTTCCGCTACTCTAACGGTTCTGTGAGTATTTCTGCTACTTTAACGGTTCTGTGAGTATTTCCGCTACTCTAACGGGTCTGTGAGTATTTCCGCTACTCTAACGGTTCTGTGAGTATTTCCGCTACTCTAACGGGTCTGTGAGTGTTTCCGCCACTCTGAGGGTTTTGTGAGTGTTTCCGCCACTCTGACGGTTTTGTGAGTGTTTCCGCCACTCTGACGGTTTGGTGAGTGTTTCACTACTCGGACCGTCTCAAGGAATAAACTGTCTCGAGAGGGGGATTGGAAAGGGGTCTTATCGTCTCCGAAGAGACGTGCCTGGATTGGAACCGTCTTGAGGAATAAACTGTCTCGAGAGGGGGATTGGAAAGGGGTCTTATCGTCTCCGAAGAGACGTGCCTGGATTGGAACCGTCTTGAGGAATAAACTGTCTCGAGAGAGGGATTGGAAAGTGATCTTATCGACTCCGAAGAGACGTGCCTGGGTTTTGAGTGTTTCCACTACTCTAACGGTGTTGTGAGTGTTTCCGCCACTCTGATGGTTTTGTGAGTGTTTCTGCCACCCTAACGGTTTTGTGGGTGTTTCCGCCACTCTGACGGTTTTGTGAGTGTTTCCGCCACTCCGACGGTTTGGTGAGTGTTTCCGCCACTCTGACGGTTTTGTGAGTAGTTTTGCTACTCGGACCGTCTCGAGGAATAAACTGTCTCGAGAGAGGGATTGAAATTGGAATAAGAATGGATAATGCCCCTAAGGGCATTTTGGTCATTTTGCCTCTATTTAGGCCTGACAGGCCCGCGAAGCGATGGAAAGACGGAATTTGGACTAGAGGATTGGTTTCGATTGGAATATGTCCATAATGACTTGAAAACAAGTCTGGACGGAGTGTAGACTGCTGAGCGGTCAAAAATGGGGTGCTTACACGTTCCAAATAGACTTTCTTCGTAAAACGTGTCGGATTGGAAAAACTTACCATCTCGAGGAATCAACTTTCTCGAGAGAGGGATTGGAATTGGAATTGGAAAGGGGACTTACCGTCTTCGAGAAGACGTGCCTATTGGAATTGTAAAGGGGACTTACCGTTTTTGGAAGACACGCCTATTGGAATTAGAAAGGGGACTTACCGTCTTCGAAAATACGTGCCTATTGGAATTGAAAAGGGGACTTACCGTCTTCGAAAAAACGTGCCTGATTTGGAATTGGACTGAATAATGTCCCTAAGGGCATTTTTGTCATTTTGCCTCTATTTGGGCCTGGTGGGCCTGCAAAACGATGAATAGACAGGATTAGCCTTGGAAAGTTGATTTGACTAAAAAATATGTCCACATTTACTTGAATATAAGTTTGGACGGTTTGTAAATCGCCGAGCGGTCAAAAATGGGGTGCTTACAGTAAACATCGTAACCGTCAGAGTGGCGGAAACACTCGCTAATAGGTCGACATTGGGAATGGCCAACAAACCCCTTATGTCATGGGGCCGGATACCTTTGGAAACCCACTCAGCATAGACGATCAGAGTGACAGAAACACTCAAAACCCAGGTAAAAACTAGTGCCTGCTAACCCACCCTAGTGAAAAATGACTAAACTGCTCCTAGGGCCATTTCCGGCACGTTTCTTGAGAAAGTACCTAAGTCCTCAAAATGGTAAGTCTACCCTTCCAGGGATGTCCCAAAGATGATCGGGTACGTTTAAGTGCCTTCCATCCAGTTTCGGACCAATTCCGAGACCTTTCGGTCAAAATGACCATTTTGCCCATAGGTGTCCGAGCACCCCGGGAACCACATCGCCTCTGGGTATCGAACCGGTAACCTCCCAGGGATGTTTCTAATAGTATCCATGGCCTTTCAATACATTTCTAAGTCGTCCCGAGATAGTTTGGGCAAACCTGGTGCAAAAAGACTATTTTGCCCCTAGTAGGCCGGTCGCCTCTTCCGACCACACCGACCGTGCATATCAAACCGGCCGCCTCGTGAAACATTCTAGCTAATGTTTCCAAGCTTCCAGTCTTCTTCTGGGACATTCCAAGTCTAGCCCGGCAGCTTTCCGACCCGATTGACCGTTTTGCCCCTAATGGCCCGGCCAACCCCTCCAACAAATCCTGACATCATTTTTTAAGTCTACTACTCCTGAGACACTATTCTAAGGGTTCTTGTCTCTTTCCAGCCCTCCAAGCCATTCCCACCCCTTTAAATCATTTCTGAACCTTCTAGAGTCACTCTTAGTGAAGCCAAGCTAAAAATTACATAGTAGTCACTAGTATAGGCGCCCAAATCTTTTGAAGATACGGTGCTTGGCGACCTTAAAACTTTCCTAAATGGCTGGCACCATTAGCAGTCGTGCCAAGGAAAAATTTGCCAGACAGAGTGCCGGTTCAAGAAGTATTAGAAATCGACCTTGGACTTCCTAGAGGAGCAGCGTTTCGCCAGACGGAGTGTCGGTTCAAGAAGTATCAGAAGTCAACCTTAGACTTCCCAAGAGGAGTAGCGTTTCGCCAGATGGAGTGCCGGCTCAAGAAGTATCATAAATCAACTTTGGACTTTCCCAACAGAGCAGCATTTCGCTAGACGGAGTGTTAGTTCAAGAATATCAGACGTCAACCTTGGATTTCTCCAGAGGAGTAGTGCTTCGCCAAACGGAGTGCCCATTTAAGAAGAGTCAATTCCCCTAAAGGAGCATTGTTCTACCAGATGGATCACCAGTTCAAGGAGCATTAATTTCCCTATAGGAGTATCATTTTACCAGGCAGAATACCAAGCATCGACCATCTACTCAAGGTAACTATTTTTTGGATTCCAATTCTTCCAGCCCCTCCGATGGCCTCGCAGTTAACATGGGACTTTTACTTTATCATTTTATGTCTTCGACAAGTGAAGACAAAAAAAGAGGGACAGCTGTTTGCACCCCATTTTTACCCGCTTGGAAATCTCCGGCCCGACTGGGCTCAATTTCACACATCACATGCATATTTAGACTCTAACCCGATTTCTAAAACTCCAATTTAGTTCACCGGTTACTTCCCAGGCCCTTAGGGCCCACTTGAAGCTAAATGACCATTTTGGCCGTAGGCCTCCGAAAGTCCCAAGAACAACACCAGCTTTGGTTATCAAATCGGTAACCACCCGAGAATACTTTTTATAGTATTCCCGACCTTTCATTATCTTTTCGGATCATTTTGAGTCAATTTTGGCATGCCCGATGCAAAATGACCGTTTTGCCCCTGGTGGGCCAATCGCCTTTTCCAATCATATCGGCTCTAAGTATCAAACCGGTAACCTCTTGGAACATTCTAGCTAATGTTTCCAAGTCTCGAGTCTTCTTCTAGGATATTCCAAGTCCATCCCGGAAACTTTCTGGCCCGATTGACCGTTTTGCCCCTAATGGCCCGGTCAACCCCTCCGACATATCTTGACATCATTCATCAAGTCTACTACCCCCGAGACACTATTCTAAGGGTTCCTGTCCCTTTTCGGCCCTTCGGGCCATTCTTGACCCTTTAAATCATTCCTGGACATTCCGGAGTCACTCTTAGTGAAGCTAGGCTAAAAATGGCATGGTAGTCACTAGTACAGGCACCTAAATCTTCTGAAGATATGTTGCTTACCGACCTTAAAACTTTCCTAAGTGACTGGTGCCACTAGCAATGGCACCAGAAGGAAATTTTTCCTGGCGCCACTGCAATAGGCGCCAGGTCAATCTTCTGTCTATAAATACAAAGCCGCCTCCAACGTTAAAAGGGTCCACCAACTCAGTCCGAAAACCCTGCTCTTTGATATACTGAGCTTCAAGTCCTTTGAAAACCTAGTTCTTTTTAGGTTCTTCAAACCCTAGCCTCCATATACAAACCCTAGCCTCTATACATTTAACCCTAGCATATATACACTCATATATTAGCATTCAAAGCCTCCATTGAAGACTTGAAGTGCTACAACTTGGAAGCTCTCGAAGACTGAGCCAAAGCAAGCTTTCAAAGACCGATGTAAAGCAAGCAAGCATAACCAAGCAAAACAAAGAAGACACATGGTAGGCTTCCTATTTACGTTCATACAATCCCCTCTCTCTCTTCTCTCTCCTAATCTACTTGGGTTTTGTTCTATTTTAATCTCCTATCTTCTACCCCCCCTTTTTTGCATGCGTGAAATAAGAGACTTCTCGGTTCATGTGTAGGATTAGGCTATTAAAAGTCACTGTGTTAGAGGCTTTCTCTTAGTCTAACCGAAGACCACGTGGATTTGGACCCCTTGATTATGTGGTGAAGCCTTTAACCTTTTATGTCCACGACCCCAACTTAGATTATGCATATCATGGTCATGCATCTCTCCAAAAATTATTTTCAAACTTATTTTCAAAACTTGCATTGAAAATCGTTTTCAAAACGTGTGTTAAAATCTTTTTCTTCAAAACTTGTTTTAGAAACCACAATCCTAAGGTGATTCTAGCATTACATTGTTAGGGTTGCTTTAGGAAAGTGTTATATTTAAAGTGACTATTATAGTCCATATTTTCAAATCCTTGTTGTTTTCAAAACCATAATCCTAGAATGGTTCTAATCCCTCCATGGCTAGAATCGTTTTAGGAAAGTGGGATATTTTTATAGATTTGTAAAAGTCCATATTCCAATCTCTTTCCAAACTTCTTTCTCAATCTATTTCCCAAAACGCTTTTCAAAATTTCCTGCTAAAAACTCTCTTTCCAAAAATCCTCTTTTCAAGTCTACTCTCTAAAATCGCTTTTCCAACATACCTTCTAAAAACTCTTTTCAAATTTCTTCTCAAAAGCTCTTTTGAAAAATTCACTTTCTAAAAAAGCACTCTTCAAGTTTCCTTCCTAGAAACTCTTTCCTTGAAGTGCAAGTCAAACCCTAGAGCCATGATTAGAAAACCCTAATTTTCTTTCCTAAAACATGATTTCCTATCTTGCCTCAAAACTTGGGTTTCCAAAACCTCCTTTTTACATCAAAAGTATAAATTTCTAAAACCTATTTTCTACATCAAACTATAGCCTTCTAAATCTAGGATTTTCAAAATATCATCTTTGCAAGTCCATGTTAAATCTAATCCTCCGTTTTAGGAAACCCAATCAAGCCCTCTATTTTAGGAAACCAAATCCAATCCCCCATTTAGGAAACTAGATCCAATCCTCCGTTTTTTTGAAACAAAATCAAATCACATCCTCTTAGAATTAAAGTCCAATATTTTATTTTAGGAAATAGGAATCCAAATCTTTCCTAATCTAAACCTGTCTTAATCTAAATCTTTCCTAATCCCAATCCTATCTAATCCAAATCTTTCCTAATCCAGTCCTTCCTAATCTCATACCTTCATAAACCTTAAGTTTTCAAAATTTAAACTTTTAAATCTTCCCTTAAACTTTAAGCTTCTTACTCTTCCTAATTCCAACCTTCCCTAATTCCATACCTTTTCAAATTTCAACTTTCCAAATCTAAATTTTCATATCTTTCTTAAACTCAAACTTTTCCAAATTTCAAGTATTTCTAAAACTCAAACTTTGAATCTTTCTAAAGTTCTAAACTTTCTAAATTTCAAATCTTTCCAAATCCAAAACTTTCTAAATTCAAAACTTTCTCAAGTTAAAACATTCCAATTTCAAAACCTTTCCTATTTTAAACTTTCCTAATTTAAAATCTTTCCTAAAACAAAACTTTCTTAAAACAGAACTTTCCTATTTGAAACTTTCCTACTTTGAACCTTTCTTAAATTCAATCTTTCCCTAATCTTCCAAGTCCAACATTCGAGTCAAATCTTTTCTAAAACCCTTCCAGTCAAGTCCAATTTTTCTTAAATCTCAAGTCTTTCCTAAATTCCATATTTCCTAAGTCTAGGTTTCCTAAAACCAAGCTTTCCTAAAACCAAGCTTTCCAAAACCAAAGTTTCCTAATCTTCCAACTCAATTTCTTTTTCCAATCAAAATCTTCTATTTTCAATCAGACTCTTGTTCGAACTATGACTTACTTGATTCCTAACAAAAGGATACGTAGGTAACCCTCACCGGTGCAGTCATAACCTTTTTCAAATCTCTAATTCCATAATTTTTCTTAAGTTTCCAATTCCATGATCTATTTCAAACTTTTAATTCCAAAAATCTATTTTCAATTAACTATATCCAATTTCTAAAACTCTCTTTTGAAATCAAATCTATCATTCCAAATCCATTTCAAATCAGATCAAGTTCTTTTCAAATTTATTTCCAAATCAAATCTTTCTGTTGCATTTGCATATCATGCATCATGTCAATTTCATTCTAAAAGTTCTTTTCAAAAGTGGATAGCTTTGGACATTTATTAATCGAAGACTCGAATGAGTGAACCTAGGGTGAGTAGACATGAAAGTACTGCAAGGGCGAGGTATGATGATGGCTTAGTGCATCTTCTCTACACGTAACTGACCTCCGAACGTAGATCACTGTTTTCAAAGACCAAATGGAGTTATTTTCAAAAAGGGCTTAAATTTTTTCAAAAGTTGCCAAACAACCCATTTTCTTAAAAACCCTCTCTTGAGGGAGTTTTCCAAAACCTTTTTCTAAAATCCCAAGTTTGATCTTCGGATTATACTTAGTTTTAGGTGACCTAAGTCACCTTAATCAAGTTAGGTGGTGACTCCAAATTGTTTTCCAAAAGCCCTTAATCAAATCAATTTTTAATTTAAACCTAGTTGCACTCGTCCTTCTAAGAGGATGTGTTCTAACGAGAGAGCACTATGTTTTTCTCATTTGTCTTTTTTGGATGCAAAAAATCGGGGCGCTATAGCTGGCAACTCTACTGAGGAAACTTAGAGGGTTAGGCCATTGTCATGTCTTTTCATGCTTCACCCATGTAGAGTCTTGTAAGCACCCCATTTTTGCTTGCTTGGCAGTCTCCATTCCACCCAGACTTGTATTTGAGTCAATATGGACATATTCCAATCTAAATCAACTTTCCAAGTCTAATCCTGTCATTCAATTGCTTCGCGGGCCCTTTGGGCCCAAATAGAAGCAAAATGATCAAAATGCCATTGGGGGTATTGTTTCACTCCAATTCCATGTTAGGCACGTCTTTTCGAAGACAATAAGTCTCCTTTCCAATTCCAATTTCAATTCCAATCCCTCCTTTAAGAAAGTTGATTCCTCAAGGTGGTAAGTCTATCCTGTTTGGCACATTTTTCGAATAAAGTTTATTTGGAATGGTAAGTCCCTTTAAACCCGTCGACTGGGATGAGACCCCAAGTCCCTGAGATGGTAGAACGGTCCACCTTTGGGGCTTGCTAGCCCGCCAATGCAGAAATGTCCATTTCGGTATGTTTTTTGAGAAAGTTGATTCCTCAGGCGCTAAGTTCATTTAGCAGCTTCCCAAGATCAGACAGTCTCGGGAATGATTGCGAACCGTTAGAGTAGCAAAAATTCTCGCAAACATAGCAACCGTTAGAGTAACGGAAATACTCCTAAATAGGTCGATATAGGGAAATGCCAACAAACCCCTATATCATGGGACAACCGTCAGAGTGACGAAAACACTCAAAACCCATGTCAGCACTAGTGCCTACTAGCCCACTCCGATGAAAAATGACCCAACTGCCCCTAAGGCTATTTTCCAGGACATTTCTCGAGATAGTACCTAAGTCCTCCAAACGGTAAGTCCACCCTTCCAAGATCGTCCCAAAGATGATCCGGCATGATTAGGTGCCTTCCAATCACTTTCGGACCCATTCCAAGACTTTTCGGTCAAGATGACTATTTTGCCCTTAGGCATCCAAGTGCCCCAGGGACCATACCGACTCTGGGTATCAAACCGGTAACCTCCCGAGAATGCTTCTTATAGTATTCCCAACCTTTCGTTATTTTTTCGGATCATTCGGAGTTAGTGCCGGCAAACCCGGTGCGAAATGGCCGTTTTTGCCCCTAGTGGGCTGGTCACATTTTCCGACCACACCGGCTCTGGGTATCAAACCTGTAACCTTTGGGAATATTCTAAATAATATTTTCAAATCTCAAGTCTTCTTCCGGGACATTCTGAGTCCGTCTTAACAGCTTTCCGGCCTAGTTGACTATTTTACCCCTAATGGCCCAGTCGACCCCTCTATCAAACCCTGACATCATTTTTTGAGCCCATTACCCCTAGGACCCTATTCTAAGGGTTCCTGACCTTTTTCGGCCTTCCAGGTCATTGTCGGCCCCTTTAAATCCTTGTCGAACCTTTCAGAGCCACTCCTATTGAAGTCAAGCTAAAAATTGCATGATAGTCACTAGTACAAGCGCCCAAATCTTCTGAAGAAATGTTGCATGCCGCCTGAGGCCAAATTTTTTCTTCGCGCCACTACTAGTGATGCTAGTCACTTGGGAAATTTTTAAGGTCGGCATACAACGTATCTTCAGAATATTTGGGTGCCTGAAGGACTTTTAGGTCTAGTGGCGCGAAAAGGATTTTTGGTTTGGTGCCACTGCATCAGGCGCCATGTCATTCTCCTCTCCATAAATACAGAGCCTCTTCCAGCGTGAAAAAAGGTCATCAAACTCAGTTTAAAAATCCTACTTTTCGATATACAGAGCTCGTAGCCCCCCAAAACCCTAGTCTTCTTTAGGTTTTCCAAACCCTAGCCTCCTATACACTCATACACACTCTTATACACTCATATACTAGCCTCCAAAGCCTCCATTAAAGACTTGAAGTGCTGCAAACTGAAGCTCTTGAAGATTAAGATGAAAACTGAAGCAAAGCAAGAAAAATAAAACACGCAAAACAAAGCAAAATAAAGAAGACTTAAGGTAGGCTTCCTCTTTATGTTTATGCAACTTCCCTCTCTCTCTTCTCTCTCCTAACCCACTTTGGTTTTCTTCTATTTTAATCCCCCGTCTTCTTCCCCCTCTTTCTTGCATGCTTGAAATAAGGGACTTCCCAGTCCATGTGTAGGATTAGGTTATTGGAGGTCACTGTGTCAGGGGCTTTCTTTTAGTCTAACCAGCGACTACGTGGGTTCGGCCCCCTTGATTATGTAGTGAAGCCTTAATCTATGTTCACAACCCCAATTTGCATTGTGCATATCATAATCTTGCATTCCTCCAAAGTTTGTCTTAAACTTGTTTTCAAAAGCTTGCATCAAAATTGTTTTAAAAACTTGCATCAAAATCTTCTTGTTCAAAACTTGTTTTCAAAATCACAATCCTAAGGTGATTCTAGCCTTTCCATAGTTAGGGTTGTTTTATGAAAGTGTTACATTTAAAGGGACCGTTATGGTCTATATTTTCAAAATCTTTGTTGTTTTCAAAACCGCTATTTCAAAGTGGTTTTAGCCTTCTTATGGTTAGAATTGCTTTAGAAAAGTCGGATATTTTTATAGACTTTTTAAAAACTCTCTTTTTCAAATCTTTCCTTCTAAAAATCCCTTTTCCAACATGATTTCTAAAAATTCTCTCCTATGTCCTTTCCAAAATTGTTTTCTAAAAACTCCTTCCAAAAAATCTATTTTCCAAAACTATTTTTAAACTCGTTTCCAAAAAATGCTCTCTTCCAAAAAAACTCTTCATAAAAAAAAAACCCTTTCTGAAAACTCTTTCCTAAAGTTCCTTCCAAAATCTTCTTTCTAAAAACTCCTCTCAAGTTTGCTTTCCAAAAACTCCTTTTTAGGATCTCCCTCCAAAAATCCCCCTTCCTAAAAACTCACATTCCAAAATCTCCTTTGTTATTACCCAAGTTAAGCCCTAGAGCCAACGATTAGGAAACCCGAATTTTCTTGCCTAAAACATGATTTTAAATCTTGCCTTAAACCCTAGGTTTCCAAAACCACTTATTTCCTATACCAAAACCATAAATTTCCAAAGCCTATTTTCTACATCAAAACTATAGCTTTCCAAATCTAGGATTTCCAAAACTTCACTTTCCAATTCCATGTCAAATCTAATCTTCCCTTTAGGAAACTAGATCCAATCATCTATTTTTGGAAACAAAATCAAACCATCTCGTTTTAGAAACAAAATCTAATCCTTTATTTTAGGAAATAAGAATCTCAATCCTTCCTAGTTTAAACCTTTCCTAATCCACTCTTTCCAAATCTCGTACTTTCTTGAACCTTAGGTTTCTAAAACTTGAACCTTAAATCTTTCCTTAAACTTTATGCTTCCAAATCTTTCTTAATTCCAACCTCTCTTAATTCCATCCCTTTCCAAATTTCAATTTTCCAAATCTAAATCTTCAAATCTTTTTTTTTAAATTTAAACCTTTCCTAAATTCCAAAACTCAAATTTCAAATCTTTCTAAAATTCTAAACTTTTTAAATTTCAAACCTTTCCAAATCCAAAACTTTCTAAATTCTAAAGTTTCTAAATTCTAAACCTTTCTTACTTTAAGCTTTCCTAATTCAAATCTTTCTAAGAATCTTAAACTTTCCTATTTCAAAACATTCTAATTTCAAAATTTTCCAATTTTAAAACCTTTATAATTTAAAACTTTCCTAAAACGAAACTTTCCCAGAATGATGCTTTCCTAAAATGAAACTTTCCTATTTTTGAAACTTTCCTAAATTGAACCTTTCCTAAGTGAAACATTTCCTAATTCGAACCTTTCTTAAATCTCATCTTTCCTAATCTTCCAAGTCCAACAATCGAGTTAAATCTTTCTTCAACCTCAAGTCTTTCCTAAATCTCATCTTTCCAAAGTCCAGGTTTTCCAAAGTTCTATTTTTCCAAATCTAGTCCAAGTTCGCTTCCAAGGGTCACATCCTCTTTCAAGTTTAATTCTAGGTCTAATTTCAATCCTGATTTCCTAATCTTCTTATTCGAATTCCAAATCAAAATCTCTTTCTTCCAATCATATCTTCTATTTTCAATCGGACTCTTATCCGAACTACAACTGGCCTGATTCCTCAAAAATGATACGTAGGCAACCCTCATGGGTGTGGTTACCACCTTTTTAAAATTTCCAATCCCACAACCTTTTTCAAGTTTCTAATTCCATAATCTATTTCAAACTTTCAATTCCAAAAAACTATTTTCGAATCTCTATTTCCAACCTCCCAATCTTTTCTTCAAAAGCAAACCTATCTCTTTAAATCTTTCTTTCAAAATTAAATCAAGTCTTTTTAAATCTATTCTCAAATTTATTTTTCAACTCTCTTTTCTTACACTTGCATATTATGCATCATTCTTTTAAAAAAAATTTCTTTTATAAAATGGATAGTTTTTGGACATTTATTAGTTGAAGACTCTCATAGGTGAATCTAGGGTGAATAGACATGTAGGTACCGCAAGGGCGGGGTAGGGTGATGGCTTAGTGCGTCTTCCCTACACGTAACCAACCTCCGAACCTAGAATCACTGTTTTCAAAAGACCAAAATGGAGTTATTTTTAAAAAAGGGCTTAAATATTTTCCAAAGGTTGCCGAACAACCTATTTTCTGAAAAACCCTCTCTTGAGGAAGTATTTTCAAAATCGTTTTTAAAAACCCTAAGTGTAGTCTTCGGATTGTGCTTAGTTTTTAAGTGACCTAACTCACTTTAAACAAGTTAAGTGGCGACTCCAAATGTTTTTCAAAAGCCCTTTATTCATATTAATTTTCAATTCAAACCTAGTCCCACTCATTCTTCTAGGATGATGAGTTGTAACGAGAGAGTACGGTATTTTTTCCGCTTGTGTGTATATTCCTCGAGTGCGAAAAATCTGGGCGCTACAGTTGGCGACTCCACTGGGGACACTTAGAAGGTTAGGCCATAGTCATGCCTCTTTACCCTTCACCCATGAAGAGTTTTCAATTAACTTGTCCTATTCTATCCACTTTCAATTTTCAAAATCCAATTTTCAAAGTTGTTTTAAAAAATATGCATTTAATTCCATTCATATTATCTTGTATTAAGCTTGTCATCCACATACTAAGTCTTGTATCTTTGTTTTGTAGGTGCACTTTTTACAATATTATTTTATTAACTACTATGCATGAATGTGATGAACAAAATGGATGGGAGTTGTTGGGCTCTTTCCTCTGCTTTCGAAAATCACACACACACTGCACGTGCACCTGCATTTTGCCTACTTACATTTTTACCCTGATATGACCCTTCTAGTTAGAAAGGGGGAATGGTATATTGGTTGTGGGCAAGATGCTGTATCAGTTTCTTTGCCTGCGACCTCTTGATGGTTCCCCCACTCGGATCACCAACCGATCGTGGCACCACCTCGGGGAGTGGGCCTAGTTTGAAGATCTGGGGATTAAGCCTTTTTAGGACGCATTAGTGAACCCTCCACCTCATGCTTATATAAACACCTTGCATAGCCGAACCTCTGCCGGATTTAAGACATGCCCACCGTTTTCAAAACCATGGAGGAAAGAGCGACTGCTCTTACTTTCATTTATACCTGTTTATTCCTGTTGTTATAATGATTGTATTCTTACTGTTATAATGACTGTCTAACTGCTCATGCATGCACATTTACTTCAACTATATTCTATGCATCCATTTTCAGGTATCTTGTATTCCATGTCAAGGCAAGAGTTCCAAGTAACTCAAGTCACTGCATTCTCATGCATATGAGCAACCCAAAGAGAGTGACACTTAGTTCACTCTCGTTTACATTAAAGCTACCCAAACCTTAAGGGTTCCGACGTAACCCTAAGGACTCATGGCATGCACATCAATTCATTACATAAGAGGGGCCCCAATCCCTCTATGCTCACAGAGATAGGGTTGCCAACAAGACAAGAGGCAATCGATTAACAAGGTCTCTCAGCGACCTCCTCGACATCAAATCCAACGAAGGCAAAATCAAAGACTCAATAGTAGTTTAGGTTTTCTTTTGTAAAATTAGATAGGTGGAAGTCCAAAGAAAAATGCTCCCCCTCCCCCATATTGAAATGTATTTCAATTCTTTTGTATCTTAAACCGAAAGTTAAATGTACTTCTTTATTCTCCACGAATGAATGAATGAACATAAGATTGTTGGATCAATGGTAAGGTACTAGCCCATAGGGGCAAAACCCCTATCTCTGAAAGTGAGCAAATACATCATGTTTAGTTTTTCTTTTAAGTAGGGCACCCCTAGGACATGCATTACATAAAAATTTTCAAATCAAGGCACTAACTTCCCTTTTGTTTCTTGTCTTCTGTCCTCCCTCTTTTCATCTCCAAATACCAAGAGAATCAAAGGCAAAAGCAAGACAAGAAGGGGGTTTTCTAAATCACTCACTTATTATCATCATATTGCTTACACGTTTACTTATTTTATGCTCATGCATCCATATCCATTCCAAGACAAAAGTTCCAAGAAACTCAAGACATTTCATTCTCATATATCTAATCAACTGTAGAGAAAAATGAGTAATCCAATCTTATGTTAATCGAACCTACCAAAACTCTTAAGGGTTCTTAAACCCTAAGGATTCATGGCATACATAGAACCATATATCGAGAGAGGCCCAAATCTCTCTTAGTCCAGGGAGGTGAGATTGCCCAAATAAGAAAACATCAATCGGCCCACGTCGAAGAGGTATTGTATTGCATAATAGGGGCAAAACCTCACCTTCGAAATGGACTTGTCATCATACCTAGATTCCCTCAAAGAAGGGACCTCCATAGGACATGATCGCATAGAACCTCCAATTCTACATGCTGATTGCATTCTGTTTTTCTTTTTCTTTTTGTAGGTCAGAGAGCATAATTGAATTTAAGGAATCCCTTTAATACCTCACCAAATTCAAACGCATGGAAGGATGAGCCTAGCTGTTAGAAGAGGTCGAACCTACATCAGGGAGCAAGAAGAACTAGCCATCCATCAACAATACGTTATCTCCACACCGTGCCGCGACAACCACCGTCCATGCAAAAGGAGGCTTCACAATTTGCAAAGTCCTATCAGACTCGTGCATTGCTATAAAAGAATCTCTTAACTTCCGAATGCATGCCAAACACCGCAAGAGATCTGTCAATCCGCCATCCGCCGTTTGGTGATACACCCGAAGAATGAAATGCCAAAGGAGTTGACACAGTTTCAAAACCCCGTCATGGGTTCTCACCAAGAGATCCACAAGAAAAGGGAGATTTCCACAAATTTCATCTATTTTCTTTTCGTCTTTCTATTTCTTGCATATCTTCTTTAAGTAAACATTGCATGCCATGTAATCATATTTTTAAATGAAAATAGGTAGTTTCCAGTTATCCCCTTTGTCTCATACTCTGATGGATGATTATTACTTTTAGGGATTCTTTTCCATTTGATAAATGACTCTACTTAAAGGATGGGATAACATGGGCAACCCATTCAAAGGGGGGTTAATACCTTTAAGAAACAAAGAGAGAGTGAGAGATAGGAAGGAGATAGTCTCATAAAAAAGGTGTGGAGTTCATTAAAAAGGCGATGGGTAGCCGAGTCCCCAAAATAATGAGAAGCCATTATTCTATTTATCCCAAATAAACACTACCCTTTGCTCAGCACTAGAGCCGTACATAATTTATTTTCAGATACCCCCAAACCAATAACCACCCCCCACATTGGGGAAAGCACAGAATAGTTGATGTAGGGGTTCGCTGACAAAAATACATCATCCCTAGGAATATTGTTTGAATTTTGTACTAAGGCTTTATGGACTAAGCAATTCAATTTGAAATGATTAGAGGCCCTCAATTCTGCTACCATACACAAAAATATCCCCTTTTCTTAACCCACTAGTGCCTCGCGAAAAGCAAAAGATTTTTTATCAACCCCAATTCAAAACCATCCCCCCACACTGGGGCAGATAGGCAGCAGAAGATCTGGCAGAGAATGTCATTGACCATCAAGTTGGTGTAATGTGAAGGCTCTATGGATCAAGCAATCTTGTTCAAAATGAAGAGAGGCCCTCATTTCATTTCCCATACAATTAAAACGCAACCCTTGTAAAACCTGTTGAGCCAGTTACATTTTTCTCTCGAAAAAAAAACACCAACCTAAGGATCACCGCCCCCAATGGATTAAATTAAAGTGCTAAGGAAAGGATCTGAGAGAAAGAAGTTGTGGAAATGTCCGCCTCGTGAAAAGAGAAAAGAAAGGGAAGAAATAGAAAAGTAAAAAGGAAATGCTCCGCGGGCAAGTCAAAAGAAATTAAAAAAAAAAAAAAAGAGGAAGAAGAAAAAAAATGAAGGGGCAGCTTCGTTAGAAGGTCAAGGATCAAACTACAAGAAACATGAACTCTTTGAAGAATGTATAGATATTCAAAGGTGATCATAGGTAACAAAGAAGCCTAGTAGAAGCAATAGGTTCGAGCCTTTACCCATTCTTGTAAACACCCAAAACCGTAGCCTACATTACGACCCTGTTAAAGTCTTTTCCAATTGAAAAAAGATTGCTTGATCTAAATGAGCCAGACGTGTTGCTGAAGCTGGAGGAGGATATTAGGGGACGAAACCCCACTGGAAGACCAACCAAGGATGGTGTGGATCTAAACCCTACTATAGATAACATCAAATTTGAGCTTGCGTATCATTTTCATTCATAAACCCCTTAACCTAGCCTACATTACGTTCCAAATTAAAGTCCTCTCTGATCAAAGAGAATTGCTTAGTCCAAATAAGCCTGAACAATACCAAGACAAGTAGGATGAGAAAGGAGAACTGGGGAGGAATGCAGGGGCAATCTCATGCTCCAAAGTGTGCTCAGATGGGTTTGGTTCAAACAACCCACTAAAAAAATATCTTTGAGCCTAATTATCCCTTCATTTCTTATAACCCCTAAACTCAACCTGTATTACGGTCCTAAAAGAAGTCTTCTCAGATTGAAGGCTTAGCTGTTTATCGCTCTGCAAAGGGCATGCAAGTTGTCGCTCAAGCCATGGTGGCATTTTGGAGATCTAAGAGAGAAAACCAAGTGAGATCAGAAAACCCCAAACAACAACCCTGTAGAAAAGTGGGGATAGAATAGCAAATCGAAAGGTCAAGATCCTAGAGAATGGTGCAAATGTTATCACACCCCAATGAGAATGGTACAAAACCGAATGGGGCAGAATCCTAGAAGAGAAACAGAATCATGAGAGTATTGGCCCTGGCGCAATCTTGGGACATTCTTTGTAAATAGTTTATATACGTGTAGTATATTGCATCCATGACATGTATAACCTGTAAATTCATGTGTAATTTGTATCTATTTATGTATTCATCAAAGTCATGCATGCATTCAATTCAATTTTTGTATGTACATTCATCAAAAAAGTATAGCATGTATTAAATTCCATTCATGTATGAACCTGTGCATTCATAAAAATACATATAAAAATAAGTAGGGCATGCAAAATAAGTCATACATCTAATTCCATGTGCATTCATAAAAGATTAAAAAAAATAATAATAACACAAAAAAAGAGTATAACATGCAGTCGCCCATTTACCTGTGCATTTTTAGAATAGGCATAAGTAAACTTTTTTTGTACAAAAACTAACTCTATGCCTTTCTCTGTTTCTCAAATAGGAAACAGGGAACTAGGTAAAACACAAAAAGGAGCTAAAGCCACCATTTAAACATCCCCAGCATCGCCACACGCCTCAAAAAGTTTAGATTTCCATGACCAATAAGAAAGAGAGAATGGGGCAATGGCCCACCCTCGACCTCCCCAATTAATGACTTCTAACTCGAGAAACCATGTATGTTGAAAAAGGGGAGTAATGAATAAGTGTTCGATCGCTCAAAGTTGAAATAATGAAGCATATCCCAAAAATAAGCATTGACCCCCTACTGGAGTCCGTTAAGGCTCACGAAAGTCTCTTCCATAACCATAGGAGCATGGGAGTGCCCCTCACGAATCTTGACAAACAGTGCACATAACTGGCAGTCGACCAAGTCATCCCCCTTGGCAGAAATATCAACAAGTTTAGGAGAAGCAGAGCTAGGGCTACCATGGAGAAATGGACCAAGCTTGAGAAGTATGCCAATCCCCTATTCCGTCACAAACACAAAATGAGAGAAACAAGAACTTCACTATGACATAAGGAAACTAGGGTAGCAAATCAGAAGAAAAGGCAGCAAAATGGAGCCCAAGCTGAAAAACAATTGTAATGCAGACATCAGGAAAAGTAGGTCCCATACTGTCAGCTGAACCATCCTGAAGACTTAGGAGGAAGCCATACTCATAACGAGTAGGGGCAAGCTCACATTCCCCAAAACGGAAGAGAGACAGGATAGGTGGCCAAAAAGGAACCACTGCTAGAAAACAAGTTACACTAATAGGAGAGAAGCCACGCAACCAAAGGACCAGCGAAAAGTGTCTTACTCATCTGGAGGATACCTATCATACCAAACTCGTAATTAACTCAAAATAGCATCGGCCATCCTAAAAGTGAAAAGTGGAAAACCTCGGCATCCGTCTCATCCTCGAAAGGTGCCTCAACAAGAGGGAAGGGGTCGTCTGGTGGTCTACTCCCCCAGCTGCTCTAACCAAAAGATGCATGTCCTGCAGATTGCTAATTACCCTTGGATCAACTGAAACTACTAATAGAATTTGTCCGAGCCGCCTTCCCAGAGCAGGTCTCCTCTCAAAACTATCATTACCCGCATCTGCCATCTTGAAAAGATAAGTCAAGGTAAGAGCTATCAATATACAATATATGCAAATAAAAATAATAATAAAATAAATAAATAAATAATCAAAACAAACAAAAAATAATAAAATAATATAAAAAAAATTTCAAATTCTAAGTCAAAATAAATATCCTACACATTTTGATTTTTAAAATTCCACTTCTAAGTCAAAACGAATTTTCTACACATTTTGATTTTAAACTTCCCATTCTGAGTCAAAACAAATTTTCTATACATTTTGTCCGAAAATTTGAAATGAGTCCTAAGTCCAAATTTCAAAATCTTCCAGTCAAAATTCATCCCAAGCTTTTTCTATCCTAATCAAGATTTTCTAAAAACTTCTTCCTTCAAAACGTTTTCTTCAAACTCAATTATCAAATTTTCAATCTTTCAAAATTCTTATCGAAATCCTGAGTTTTCCAAAAGTCAAAATCTATTTTGAAAACATTTCCTTGTCCCAAATTTTTCTTCCAGTAGTTTTAAGGCCCCCGAGTTTCTCGAGGTCTTCTCCGCCAAAAAGGCCACATCCTCAATGGTTTTATATCTTTTTCTTTCAAAAATATTTTATTCCAAAATTTCGCCAACCCTTTCTCTGAATTTCTAAAAATTGCGAAAGAGTTATTTTAAAAAATGGTCTCTACAACACCTACCACATCAACACAAAACATAAACCGTACACTTCACACCTTCATAATCACATAACATCAACACCCGGGCATGATCTTTAAATTTTTTAATTTTTCAAAACACATGTTTTCTTTTCAATAAGTTAACGGTTTTCAAAGATGTACTCAAATTCCTCAAAATCATTTCAAATGTTTTCTAAAATATTCCCAAATTTTCTTTTAAAATTTCATCAATTTCTTAAATTTTCTTAAATTTTTTTTCAAGTATTTTTCTTTTTTCACAAAATCAAAATTTCACCGAGTTTTCAAAAAATCACAAAACTTCATACGGCTGTTAAACACATTTTTCTAAGGCATACAATACAAAAATATAGTCGAAAAACTCAAAACCCAAGCCTGTAGGAACAAACCCCCAATTCCTGTAGAAACCCCCTTCACATAATCACGCGAAATCACTCAAATTCAATCAAACAAGCATCAAAACGCAAAAATAACATCACCACAGTGTGCTAACCATATCAAAACATCAATTTCCACTATTTACATGACTTAAATGGAATTCTACACATTCAAATCAACATAAGATAAAAAAACTCACCTCTTGGAGTTCTCCGGCAAAAACTTCTCTTTCGGCGACTTTTCCGGCAATGGCATTCACTTCCGGCAATACCCCATGGTCTCCAAGAAGCGCTCCTCCAAGGTCCAAGTTAGTTTTCTCGCAATGCCTCTTGGTTTCGCAAAAAACCTTCAATACCCACAGCAGCATCGAACCGGCAAATGTTGGTTTTGATCCCAGGCCTAGGCATCACTAGTAGTGGCGCCAAGCCATTTCTTCCAAAGGCGCCACTGCTAGTGGCACCAGTAGCCAATTCTGGGTAGCTTTGCCTTTTTCCCGCCAAAACTTGATTTCAAAGGCCTTTTGGGCCCAATATCCATTTCCAAACTTCCGTTTTTTAAAATTTCGAAAGTCCGTCCCTTCAACCGCCTCACGGTCAACATGGGACTCTTATTCTATTGTTTTCTGTCTTTGACAAGTGAAGACACAAAAAGAGAGGCAGTAGTAAGCACCCCATTTTTGCCCTCTCGGCAGTCTCCATTCCGTCCAGACTTGTATTTGAGTTAATATGGACATATTCCAATCTAAATCAACTTTTCAAGTCTAATCTAGTCAATTAATTGCTTTGTTGGCCCTTTGGGCCCAAATAGAAGCAAAATGGCCGAAATGCCCTTGGTGGTATTGTTTCGATCCAATCCCAAATCAGGCACGTCTTTTCGAAGACAGTAAGTTCCTTTTCCAATCCCAATTTCAATTTTAATCCTTTCCTCGAGAAAGTTGATTCCTCAAGGCCGTACGTCTATCTTGCCCAGCACATTTTCAGAAAAAAGTTTCTTCGAAACGGTAAGTCCCTTCAAACCTGTCGATTAGGACGACAGCCCAAGTCCCCGAGATGGTAGAATGGTCCACCTTTGGCGCCTGCTAGCCAGCCAATGCAGAAATGTCTGTTTCGGCATGCTTTTTGAGAAAGTTGATTCCACAGGCACTAAGTCCATCTAGCAGCTTCCCAAGATCAGGCAATCTCGGGAATGATCATGAATCGTCAAAGTAACGGAAAAACTTGCAAACATCGTAACCGTCAGAGTAGCAGAAATACTCGTAAAGAGGTCGTTATAGGGAATTGCCAACAAACCCCTATACCACGGGACCGCTGCCAGAGTGATAGAAACACTCAAAATCCAGGTCAACACCAGTGCCTGCTAGCCCACTCCGGTGAAAAATGACCAAACTGCCCCTAGGGCCATTTTCCAACACATTTCTCGAGATAGTACCTAAGTCCTCAGAACGATAAGTTCACCCTTCCATGATCGTCCCAGAGATGATCCGACATGATTAGGTGCCTTCCAATCAGTTTTGGGCTCATTTCGAGACTTTCTGGTCAAGATGACCATTTTGTCCCTAGGCATCCGAGTGCCTCGGGGACCACACCGGCTTTAGGTATCATACAGGTAACCTCCCGAGAATGCTTCTTATAGTATTCCCAACCTTTTATTAACTTCCTGGTTCATTTTGAGTTAGTGCTGACAAGCTCGGTGCGAAATGACCATTTTTGCCCCTAGTGGGCCGGTCGCCTTTTCCGACCACACCGGCTCTAGGTATCAAACCGGTAACCTTTGGGAACATTCTAAATAATGTTTTCAAATCTCGAGTCTTCTTCTAGGACATTCTGAGTCCATCCTAGCAGTTTTTCGACCCAGTTGACCGTTATACCCCTAATGGCCCAGTCGACCCCTTTAACAAACCCTGACATCATTTTTCAAGTCCATTACCCCTGGGACCATATTCTGAGGGTTCCTGCCCTTTTTTGTCCTTCTAGGTCATTCCTAACCCTTTTAAATCCTTCTCGGATCTTCCGGAGCCACTCTAAGTGAAGTTAGGCTAAAAATTGCATGGTAGTCACTAGTATAAGCGCCCAAATCTTCTAAAGATACGTTGCTTGCCAACCTACAATTTGGCCTGGCGTCACTCCTAGTGGTGCTAGAAGCATTTTTGGCCTGGCACCACTGCAACAGGCGCCAGGTTATTCTCCTCTCTATAAATACAAAGCCTCTTCCAGCGTTTAAAAATGTTCGCAAACTCAGTCCAAAAATCCTACTTTTCAATATACAGAACTCGTAGCCTCCCAAAACCCTAGTCTTTTTTAGGTTTTCCAAACTCTAGGCTCCTATACGCTCATAAACACTTTTATACACTCGTACACTAGCCTCCAAAGCCTCCATTAAAGACTTAAAGTGCTACAAATTGAAGTTCTCGAAGATAAGAATGAAGACTGAAGTGAAGAGTGAAGCGAAGACCGAAGCAAAGCAAGAAAAACAAAGCGCGCAAAGAAAAGCAAAATAAAGAAGACTCAAGGTAGGCTTCCTCTTTATTTTTACACAACTTCCCTCTCTCTCTTCTCTCTCCTAACCCACTTGGGTTTTCTTCTATTTTAATCGCCCATCTTCTTCTCCCCCTTTCTTGCATGCCTGAAACAAGGGACTTCCCGGTCCATGTGTAATATTAGGCTATTGGAGGTCACCGTGTCGGGGGCTTTCTTTTAGTCTAATCGGAGACCATGTGGGTTCGGCCCCCTTGATTATGTGGTGAAGCCTTAAACTTGTATGTTCACGACCCCAATTTGCATTGTGCATATTATGATTTTGCATTCCTCCAAAGTTTGTCTTAAACTTGTTTCCAAAACCATGCATCAAAATTATTTTCAAAACTTGTATAAAAATCTTTTTTTTCGAAACTTGTTTTCAAAATCACAATCCTAAGGTGATTCTAGTCTTTACATGGTTAGGGCTGCTTTAGAAAAATGTTACATTTAAAGTTACCGATATGGTCCATATTTTCAAAATCGTTGTTATTTTCAAAACCGCTATCTTAAAGTGGTTTTAGCCTTCTTATGGTTAGAATCGCTTTAGGAAAGTGGGATATTTTTATAGACTTTCTAAAAAATCTCTTTTTCAAATATTTCCTTCTAAAAATCCCTTTTCCAACATGCTTTCTAAAAACTCTCTCCTATCTCATTTCCAAAATTGTTTTCTCAAAACTACTTCCAAAAAATATATTTTCCAAAACTCTTTTTAAACTCCGCTCCAAAAAAAAGCTCTCTTCCAAAAAAACTCTTCCTAAAAAAAAAACCCTTTCTAAAAACTATTTCCTTAAACCTCCTTCCAAAATCTTCTTTCTAGAAACTCCTCTCAAGTTCGCTTTTCAAAAACTCCTTTTTAGGATCTCCCTCCAAAAATCCTCCTTCCGAAAAACTCACTTTTCAAAATCTCCTTTCTTGGCGCTCAAGTTAATCCCTAGGGCCAAAGATTAGGAAACCCTAATTTTCTTGCCTAAAACATGATTTTCAATCTGGCCTTAAAACCTAGGTTTTCAAAACCTCTTATTTCCTATATCAAAACCATAAATTTTCAAAACCTATTTTCTACATTAAAACTATAGCTTACCAAATCTAGGATTTTCAAAACTTCACTTTCCAATTCTATGTCAAATCTAATCTTCCCTTTAGGAAACTAGATCCAATCCTCCGTTTGTGAAAACAAAATCAATCGATCTCGTTTTAGAAACAAAATCTAATCCTTTGTTTTAGGGAATAGGAATCTCAATTCTTCCTAATCTAAACCTTTCCTCATCCACTCTTTCCAAATCTCATACTTTCCTAAATTTTAAGTTTCCAAAACTTGAAACTTAAATCTTTCTTTAAACTTTAAGCTTTCAAATCTTTCTTAATTCCAACCTCTATTAATTCCATCCCTTTCCAAATTTCAACTTTCCAAATCTAAATCTTCAAATTTTTTTTTTTTTAATTTAAACCTTTCCTAAACTCCAAAACTCAAATTTCAAATCTTTCTAAAATCCTAAACTTTCTAAATTTCAAACCTTTCCAATTCCAAAACTTTCTAAATTCAAAACTTTCTAAATTTCAAACCTTTCCAAATTCAAAACTTTTTAAATTAAAAAATTTCTTTAGTTAAAACTTTTTAAATCCTAAAGTTACTAAATTCTAAACCTTTCCTAATTCAAATCTTTCTAAGAATCTTAAACTTTCCTATTTCAAAGCATTCAAATTTCAAAACATTCCAATTTTAAAACCTTCCTAAATTGAAACTTTCTTAAAATGGAACTTTTATAAAACGACGCTTTCCTAAAATGAAACTTTCCTATTTTTTAAAGTTTCCTAAATCGAACCTTTCCTAAATGAAACATTTCCTAATTCGAACCTTTCCTCAATCCAATCTTTCCTAATCTTCTAAGTCTAACATTTGAGTCAAATCTTTCTTCAACCTCAAGTCTTTCCTAAATCTTATATTTCCTAAGTCTAGGTTTCCCAAAGTTCTTTTTTTCCAAATTTAGTCCAAGTTTCCTTTGAAGGGTCAAATCCTCTTTCAAGTTCAATTCTAGGTCTAAGTTCAATTCTGATTTCCTAATCTTCTAATTCGAATTCCAAATCAAAATCTCTTTCTTCCAATCATACCTTCTATTTTCAACTAGACTCTTGTCCGAATTACGACTGACCTGATTCCTCAGAAAGGATACGTAGGCAACCCTCATGGGTGCGGTCACCACCTTTTTTAAATTTCCAATCCCGCAACCTTTTTCAAGTTTCTAATTCCATAATCTATTTCAAACTTCCAATTCCAAAAATCTATTTTCAATTCTCTATTTCCAATCTCCCAATCTTTTCCTCAAAATCAAACCTATCTTTTCAAATCTTTCTTTCAAAATCAAATCAAGTCTTTTCAAATCTATTCTCAAATTTATTTTCTAACTCTCTTTTCTTTTCTTGCATATCATGCATCATTCTTTATAAAAAAATTATTTTTCTAAAGTGGATAGTTTTTGGACATTTATTAGTTGAAGACTCTCATATGTGAATCTAGGATGAATGGACATGTAGGTACTACAAGGGCAGGGTAGGGTGATGACTTAGTGCCTCTTTCCTACACGTAACCAACCTCTGAACCTAGGATCACTGTTTTTGAAAGACCAAAATGTAGTTATTTTTAAAAAAGGGCTTAAATATTTTCCAAAGGTTGCCAAACAACCTGTTTTCTTAAAAATGTCTCTTTAGGAAGTATTTTCAAAATCGTTTTCAAAAATCCTAAGTGTAGTCTTCGGATTGTGCTTAGTTTTTGGTGATCTAACTAACCTTAATCAATTTAGGTGGCGATTTAAATGTTTTTCAAAAGCCCTTTATTTAAATTAATTTTCAATTCAAACCTAGTCGCACTCATTCTTCTAGGAGGATGAGTTTTAACGAGAGAGTACAACATTTTTCCCGCTTGTGTGTGTATTACTCGAGTGCAAAAAATCTGGGCGCAACAAGTCTTCAATTAATTTGTTCAATCCTATCCACTCCAAAGTTTTCAAAGTTGTTTCCAAAGACATGCATCTAATTTATTTCCATTCATATTATCATATATTAAGTTTGTTATCCGCATACTAACTGTTGCATATTTTTTTTGTATGTGGATTTTTATTCACATTTTGTTTTATTTCATGTTAATTGCTTTACATAATATGAATGAATGTGATGAACAGGATGGAAGGGAGTTGTTGGGCTCTTTCCTCCGCTTTCAAAAATTACACACACTCTGCACATGCACTTGCATTCTACATATTTGCGTTCTCTACCCTGATCTATCCTTTCTAGTTAGAAGGGCGAACGGTATATCGGTTGTGGACAAGATGCTGTGTCAGTTTATTCACCTACGGTCCCTTGATGACTCCCCTGCTCAGATCACCAACCGATCATAGCACCACCTCAAGGAGTGGGCCTAGGTTTGAAGATCTGGGAGTCGAGCCTTTTTAGGACGCATTAGTAAACCCTCAACCTCATGCTCATATAGACACCATGCATAGCCGAACCTCTGCTAGATTTAAGACATGCACACTGATTTCAAAACCATGGAGGAAAGGGCGACCATTTTTACTTTCCTCTATACTTGTTTATTCATGTTGTTATAATGACTCTACTCTTACTGTTATAATGCCCGTATAACTGTTCATGCATCCATGTTTACTTTACACGTGCATTTTCCCTCTCTTTACTCTATGCATCCATGTCCATGCATTATATATTCCATGTTAAGACAAGAGTTCCAAAGTAACTCAAGTCACTACATCTCCATGCATATGATTAACCCAAAGAGAGTGACACCAAGTTCACTCTCCATTGCATTAAACCTACCAAAACCTTAAAGATTCCCATGTAACCCTAAGGAATCATCGCATACATTTCAAGTCATCCCATAAGAGATGCCCCAATCTCTCTATGCTCACGGAGATAGGATTGCTAAGAAGACAAGAGGCAATTAATCAACAAGGTCTCTCAACGACCTCCTCGACTCAAATCCAAGGAAAGCAAATCCAAAGACTCAAGAGTAGTTTAGGATTTCATATGTTAAATTAGATAGGTAGAAGTCCAAAGAAAAGTGTTTCCCTCTCCCCCATTAAAATGTACTCGGTTTCCTCTTATATTCTAAATTCAAAGTTTAATATATCTCTTCCTATGAACGTACGAATGAAAGAAAATTCACATCTGACGGTAAGGTATCTGCATACAGGGACAAACCTCCTATCTCCAATAGTGAGCAAATACATCATGTTTAGTTTCTCTCTCAAGTAGAGGCACCCATAAGACATGCATTGCATAAAAATTTTCAAATCAAAGCACTAACTTCTCTTTCATTTTTTGTCTTCTATCCTCCCCCTCCTCATCTCTAAGTACCAAGAGAACCAAAGACAGAAGCAAGACAAGAAGGGGGTTTTTCTAAACCATGCATTTATTGCCATCATACTGCTCACGTGTTCACTTCTATTATGCTCATGCATCCATATCCATTCCAAGACAAGAGTCTCAAGAAACTCAAGTCATTTCATTCTCATGCATCGAATCAACCGTAGAGGGAAAGGAGCAATCCAACCTCATATTAATCGAACCTACCAAAACTTCGAAGGGTTCTTCAACCCCAAGGATTTATGGCATGCATAGAACCATATCTCAAGAGAGGCCCAAATCTCTCTCAGTCTATAGCGGCGAAATTGCCCAAGCAAAAAAATATCAACTGGCCCATGCCAAAAGGGTATTGTATTACATATGGGCAAAATTCGGCCTCCAAAACGGACTCAACATCATGCCTAGATTCCCTTAAAGAAAGGACCTCTATAGGACACGTATCACATAAAACCTCCAACTCCACATGCTGACTACATTTTGTTTTTCTTTTCATTTTTCAGGTAAAAGAGCACATTTGAACTCATGAAAACCCCTTTAGCATCATGCCCAATTCAAACTCATGCAAGGATAAGCCCGACTATTGAAAGAGGCTGAACCTACAAGAAGGAGTAAGAAGAATTAACCATCCATCTACGAGACATTACCTCTGTGCAACTACCTCACGCCATGCCAAGACAATCACCCTCCATGCAGAAGAGGACTTCACCATTTGTAAAGTCCTGTTAGACCCGCATTGCTACAAAAGAATCTCTTAACTTCCAAATGCATGCCGAACACCACAAAAGATTTGTTAATCCGCCCTCCATTGTTTGGTGATACACCCAGAGAATGAAGTTGACACAGTTTTAAAACCCTGTTAGGGATTCTCACCAAGAGGTCTATAAGAAAAGGGAGGTTTTCATAAAATTCATCTATTTTCTTTTCGTCTTTCTGGTTCTCGCATATCTTCTTTAAATAAACACTGCATGCCATGTAATCATGTTTTCAAATGAAAATAGGTCGTTCCTAGTTTATTTCCTTTGTCTTATACTCTTGTGGATGATTATTACTTTTAGGGATTCTTTCCCATTTTGTAATGACTTTACTTGAAAAATGGGATAGCATGGTGTCGTGCCCAGATTTTTCGCACTCGAGGAATACTCACCCAAGCGGGAAAAATGTTGTACTCTCTCGTTAGAACTCACCCTCCTAAAAGAATGAGTGCGACTAGGTTGGAATTGAAAATTGGTTTGAATAAAGGGCTTTTGAAAAAGATTCGGAGTCGCCACCTAACTTGATTAAGGTGAGTTAGGTCACCTAAAAACTACGAATAATCCGAAGACTACACTTAGGGTTTTGGAAAACGATTTGAAAATATCTCCTCAAGTGAGGGTTTTTAAGAAAACAGGTTGTTTGGCAACCTTTGAAAAATATTTAGCCCTTTTTGAAAAATAACTCCGATTTGGTCTTTCGAAAACAGTGATCTAGATTCGGAGGTTGGTTACGTGTAGGGAAGACGCACTAAGCTATCACCCTACCCCGCCCTTTCGGTACCTACATGTCAATCTACCCTAGATTTACCTATGAGAGTCTTTAACTAACTATAGTTCAACCCTATTCCCTTTGAAAAACAATGTTTGAAAAGAAACTAACATGATGCATGATATGCAAGTGCAAATTAAGAGAATTGAAAAATATATTTGAAAAGAGATTGATTTGAAATTGATTTGATTTGAAAATAGATTTGAAGAAATATAATTGAAATTGGAAAGTTTGAAAATTGAAAATAGAAGTTTGAACATAGAAATTTTGAAATTGAAATTTTGAAAATAGATTGGAATTTGAGATTTGGAAAGATTTTGAAACCACACCCATGAGGGTGGAATTGAAAGTTTGAAAAGTATTGTGACCACACCTATGAAGGTTGCCTACGTATCCCTTTGGGGGAATCAGGTCAGTCGTAGTTCGGACCGGAGTCCGATTGAAAATAGAAGGTTTGATTTGAAGAAGGAGATTGGATTGGAAATTGAATTTGATTTGAAATTAGAAGAGGGGATTGGAAATTGAAATTGAAGAGATTGGACTTTGAATAGAAGATTGAAAATTGGAAATTGGAATTTTAGAATTGAAAAGATTGAATTTTGATTTGAAAAGATAGATTTGGACTTGTTTTGGAAAGAGAAGGTTTAAGAAACCTAAACTTAGGAAAGAGAGGAGACTTAGGAAAGATTTGACTTGACTTGGAAGGTTTGGGAATTTAGAAAAGATTGGATTTAGGAAATGTTTGAATTAGGAAAAGTTCGATTTAGGAAAGTTTCATTTTTGGAAAGTTTTGAATTAGGAAAGTTTTAAATCAAGAAATGTTTTGAATTAGGAAAAGTTTAGTTTAGGAAAGGTTTTGAAATTAGGAAGTTTTGAAAGTTGGAAAGTTTTGAATTTAGAAAGTTTTAACTTAGGAAAGTCTTGAAAGTAGGAAAGTTTCGTTTTAGGAAATATTTGAATTAAGAAAAGTTTCAACTTAAGAAAGTCTTGAATTAAGAAAGTTTTGAATTTAGAAAAGTTTTAGATTTGGAAATATTTGAAGTTTAAGAAAGTTTAGAATTTAGAAAGATTTGAAATTTAGAAAGTTTAAGTTTTAGAAAGTTTTAGGGTTTTGGGAAATCTTGAAATTAGAAAAGGTTTGAGTTTAGGAAAAGTTTGAAAACTTGAATTTGGAGAGTTCAGATTTGGAAAGGGGGGTTAAATTAGGAAAGGGTTGAATTAGGAAAGATTTAAAAGTTGAGTTTTAAAGTTTAGGAAAGATTTTTATGTTCAAGTTTTGGAAACTTAAGATTTAGGAAAGTGAAAGTTTAGGAAGGATTTGAATTAGGAAAGAGTTGGATTTTGAAATTTAAGGAAAGGTTTAAAGTTTGGGTTTAGGAAACTTATGGTTTAGGAAGGAATTGAATTAGGAAAGGTTTGGGATTAGGAGGGGATTGGATTTAGTTTCTAAAAGAAAAGATTTGATTTTGTTTCCAAAAACGGAGGATTGGATTTGGTTTCCTAAAGGGAAGATAGGATTTGACAAGGATTTGGAAAGGGGGATTCTAGAAACCCTAGGTTTGGAAAATTATAGTTTTGACGTAGAAAAGAGGTTTTGGAAACATGAATAATTTGGATGTGAAAACTAGAGGTTTTGGAAACCTAGGTTTGAGGCAAAGTTTGGAAATCATGTTTTTGGAAAGAAAATTAGGGTTTCCTAATGGTTAGCTCTAGGGCTTGACTTGGACTCTAAGGAAAGAGATTTTTGGAAAATACGCTTTTGGGAACGAGTTTTTGGAAGGAAATCCTAGGGAGGATTTTTTGGAAAGTGAATTTGGAAAGATAGTTTTTGGAAAAAGATTTTAAAGAGAAGGAGTTTTGGAAAGTGTGTTTTCGGAAACATAGACTTTGAAAGGAAAATCCTAGAGGGGAATTTCTAGAAGGGAGATTTTGGAAAAGAGAGTTTTTGGAAAGATTTTTGGAGAGAGTTTTTTGGAAGGTGAATCTAGGGAGTGTTTTTAGAGGGTGAATTTTGAGGAAAAGCTTTTGGAGAGAGAATTTTGAAAAAATAGATTTTGGAAGGGAGTTTTTGAAAACAATTTTGGAGAGGAGAGTTTTAGGAAAGTATGTTGAAAAAGAGATTTTTAGGAAGAGATTTTTGAAGAGAGAGTTTTTGGAAAGTATAAAAAACATCTCACTTTCCTAAAGCGATTCTAGCCATAAGAGGGCTAGAACCACTTTAAGAAAGTGGTTTTGAAAACAAGGTTTGAAAATATAGACCAAAATGCCACTTTTCATATAACACTTTCCTAAAGCAACTCTAGCCATGGAAAGGCTAGAATCACCTTAGAATTGTGATTTTGAAAACAAGTTTTTGAAAAAGAGATTTTGATGCAATTTTAAAAACAAGTTTGAAAACGTTTTGAAAAACAACTTTTGAAAACGGTTTTTGGAAGATGCAAGACTATGATATGCACAATGCAATTTGGGGTCGTGAACATACAAGGCTAAGGCTTCACCATATAATCAAGGGGGTCGGACCCACGTGGTCTTTGGTTAGACTAGAAGAAAGCCCCCGACACGGTGACTCTCCAATAGTCCAATCCTACACATGAACCGGGAATCCCCTTGTTTCAAGCATGTAAAGAAAGGGGGGGAAAGAGATGGGGGATTAAAATAGAGAAAACCCAAGTGGGTTGGAGAGAGAAGAGAGGGGGAAGTACGGAAAATTAAAGAGAGAGCCTACCTTGTATCTTGTTTATTTTGCGCGCCATGCAGTCTTCAATCTTCGGTCTTCGTCTTGACCTTCGTCTTCGACCTTCAAGGATTGTCTTCAAGCTTCGGGTTGCAGCTCCTCCAGTCTTCAAAAGATGGTTGAAGGCTAGTGTATGAGTATATGGGGGAGTGTGTAAGTGTATAGGAGGCTAGGGTTTGTGTATGATGGCTAGGGTTTAGTGTAGGGTGGCTAGGGTTTTTGGGAAAACCTAGGGAGGCTAGGGTTTTTGGAGGTGCTCGAGCTCTGTATATCGAAATATAGGATTCTTAGGTTAAGTTTGCAGACCCTTTTCACGTTGAATGAGGCTCTGTATTTATAGAAGTTGGACAAGCCTAGCGCCTGTTGTAGTGGCGCCAGGGCAAAATTTACACTGGCGCTACTAAGAGTGGCGCTAGGCCATTTTTTGGCTTGGCGCCACTACTAGTGGCGCCAGCCAATTAGGAAACATTTAAGGTCGGTAAACAACGTATCTTTGACTAGATTTGGGCGCCTGTACTAGTGACTACCATGTAAATTTTAGCCTGGCTTCACTAGGAGTGACTCCGAAAAGTCCGGGAATGATTTGAAGGAGCCGAGAATGACCCGGAAGGCCGGAAAGGAGCAGGAACACTTAAAATAGTGTCCTGGAGGTATTTAACTTGGAAAGTGAGGATAAGGTGGGTCGGAAAGGTTGACCGGGCCTGTAGGGCAAAATGGTCAATCGGACCGAAAAACTGCCGGGGTGAATCCGAATTGTCCCGGAAAAAGACTTGGGATCTGGAAACATTATTTAAAATGTTTCCAAAGGTTTCCGGTTTGATTCCCAGAGCCGGCGTGGTCGGAGAAGGAGACCGGCCCACCAAGGGTAAAACGGTCATTTTGTACTGGGTTTGCCGGAACTGACTCGGAATGGTCCGGAAGGGTAAAGGAAGGTCGAGAACACTATAAAAAGTATTCTCGGGACATTACCGGTTTGATACTCAAAGCCGGTGTGGTTCCCGGGGCATCCGGATGCCTAGGGGCAAAATGGTCATCTTGACCAGAAAGTCTCGAAAAAGGTCCTAAGGGTAATTTGGTCATTTTTCACCGAAGTGGGCTAACAGCCACTGGTGTTGACCTAGGTTTTGAGTGTTTCCACCACTCTAACGGTGTGAGTATTTCTGCTACTCTAACGGTTTTGTGAGTATTTCCGCTACTCTAACGGTTCTGTGAGTACTTCCGCTACTCTAACGGTTTTGTGAGTATTTCTGCTACTCTAACGGTTCTGTGAGTATTTCCGCTACTCTAACGGTTGAGTATTTCCGCTACTCTAACAGTTCTGTGAGTATTTACGCTACTCTAACGGCTTTGTGAGTACTTCCGCTACTCTAACGGTTTTGTGAGTAGTTTTGCTACTCGGACCGTCTCAAGGAATAAATTGTCTCGAGAGAGGGATTGGAAATGGGCCTTATCGTCTCCGAAGAGACGTGCCTGGATTGGAACCGTCTCGAGGAATAAACTGTCTCGAGAGAGGGATTGGAAAGGGGTCTTACCGTCTCCGAAGAGACGTGCCTGGGTTTTGAGTGTTTCCGCCACTCTAACGGTTTTGTTAGTATTTTCGCTACTCTAACGGTTTTGTGAGTGTTTCCGTCACTCTAACGGTTTTGTGAGTAGTTTTGCTACTCGGACCGTCTCGAGGAATAAACTGTCTTGAGAGAGGGATTGGAATTAGAATAAGAAAGGACAATGCCCCTAAGGGCATTTTGGTCATTTTGCCTCTATTTGGGCCTGACAGGCCCGCGAAGCAATGGAAAGATGGAATTTGGACTAGAGGATTGGTTTCGATTGGAATATGTCCATAATTACTTGAAAACAAGTCTGGACGGAGTGTAGACTGTCGAGCGGTCAAAAATGGGGTGCTTACACATGGGTAACCTATTCAAAGGGGGGTTAAAACCTTTGAGAGAGAAAGAGAGAGTGAGAGATAGGAAGAAAATAGTCTCAACAGAGAGGTATGGAGTTCATCGAAGAAGCGACAATTGCATGATATCTTGGCTAGGCGATGGGTAGCCAAGTCCTCAAAATGATAAGAAGCCATTGTTCTATTTACCCTAATAAACACTATCCTTTGCTCAGCCGACTAGAGTCATAAGTGATTTCTATTCAGATATCCCCAAACCAAGAACTATCCCCCACATTAGGTTAAGCACAAAGTAGTTGATTTGATAGAATATATAGGGGTTCATTGGCCGAAACACATCATCCCTAGGAATATTGTCTAAATTTTATACAAAAACTTTATGGACTAAGCAATTCAATTTGAAATGATTAGATGCCCTCAATTCTGCTACCATACATAAAAATATCCCCTTTACTTAACCCATTAGTGCCTCATAGAAAGCAAAATAATTTTTTTTGTCAACCCCGATCCAAAACCAACCCCCCACACTAGGGCAGACAGGCAGCAGAAGATTGTCGCACCCAGTTTTTTTGCAATCAAGGAATACACACACAAGCACGAAAAATACTGTACCCTCTCGTTAAAACTCATCCTCCTAGAAGAATGAGTGCGACTAGGTTTGAATTGAAAATTTGATTTGAATAAAGGGCTTTTGGAAAACAATTCAGAGTCGCCACCTAACTTGATTAAGGTGAGTTAGGTCACCTAAAAATTAAGCACAATCCGAATATTATACTTAGGGTTTTTGAAAACAATTTTGAAAATATGTCCTCAAGAGAGGGTTTTTAAGAAAAGAGGTTGTTTGGCAACCTTTGAAAATATTTAAGCCTTTTTTTTTTTTAAAAAATAACTCCATTTGGTCTTTCGAAAACAGTGATCCTAGGTATGGAGATTGGTTATGTATAGGGAAGACGCACTAAGCCATCACCCTACCCCGCCCTTGCGGTACCTACATGTCTACTCACCCTAGATTCATCCATTAGAGCCTTCGATTAACAAATGTCCAAAAACATCCACTTTAGAGAAGAATTTTTAAAAGAATGATGCAAGATATGCACATGCAAGAAAAGAGAGTTTAAAAATAGATTTTGGAAATAGATTTGAAAAGAATGATTGACGTTTGAAATTGAAAAGAAAGTTTTAGAAATTAAATTGAAGATTTGAAAATAGATTTTTGGAATTAGAAATTTGGAAATAGATTATGGAACTAGAGATTTGAAAAGAGTTGTGGAATTTGAGATTTAAAAAAGGTTTTGACCACACCTATGAGGGTTGCCCACATATCCTTTTTGAGAAATCAAGTCAGCCGTAATTCAGACAAGAGTCCGATATAAAATAGAAGGTTTGATTTGAAAAATAGACCGTTGATTGGAAAAAGGAGTTTGATTTGAACTTAGAATAAAAGATTAGAATTTGGAATTTGGAATTGAAAAGATTGAACTTTGGTTTGGAAAGATAGAACTTGGAAGAAGGATTTGGACTTGTTTTGGAAAGATTGAGATATAGGAAACCTAGATTTAGGAAAGATAGAATTTAGAAAAGACTTCAGGTTTAGGAAAAGATTTGACTCGAATGTTAGACTTGGAAGATTAGGGAAGTTGGATTTAGGAAAGGGTTCGAATTAGGAAAATTTCATTTCAAGAAAGTTTCATTTTAGAAAAGTTTTGATTTTAGAAAAGTTTCGATTTTAGAAAAGTTTCGATTTAGGAAAGTTTTGAAATAAGAAAGGTTTCGTTTTAAGAAAGTCTTAAAATTGGAAAAGTTTGAATTTGGAATGTTTTGAAATAGGGAAGTTTTGAAAGTAAGAAAGTTTTGAATTTAAAAAGTTCTAGATTTGGAAAGATTTGAAATTTAGGAAAGTTTACAATTTACAAAATGTTTGAAAGTGTGAATTTTAGAAAACACTTGAAGTTACGAAAGGTTTAAGTTTAAGAAAGATTTGAAAATTTAGATTTGAAAAGTTAAAATTTGGAAAGGTATGGAATTAGGAAAGGTTTAGATTAGGAAAGATTTGAAAACTTAAAGTTTAAGAAAAGATTTGAAAGTTTAGATTTTAGAAACTTAAGGTTTAGGAAAGTACAAGATTAGGAAGGATTGAAATTTAAGAAAAATTTGGATTTTGTTTCTAAGAAAGAGATTATTTGATTTTGTTTCTAAAAACGGAGGATTGGATCTAGTTTTCCTAAATAGCGAGATTGAATTTGGTTTCCTAAAGGAGAAGATTGGATTTGGCATGAAATTGGAAAGTGAAGTTTTGGAAATCTTAGGCCCTGTTTGGAACTGGTTCTGATTCCGGTTCCGTTTTTGTTTTTCGTGTTCTCGGAACTAAAAAATTTGAGAACATCTTGTTTTTCTTGTTCTCGAAAACAAAAAAATGAGACCATCGAAAACACCATCGTTTTCATATCATTTTCATTTTCATATGAAAACGGTTTCGGAAACTCAAAAAACACCTTTTTAATGGTTTCCGAAATTCGGCTATTTTTTGAAAAATTTCCCGAAAACAAGTTCCGGAACCGGCTTCCCAAACGCGATTTGACAGAAGTAGTTTCCGGAATCAATCTGCCAAATGCAGTTCCGCAGAATTTCAAAAAACAAAAACAGAAAACAGAAATTGAAACCATAACCAAACAGAGCCTTAGATTTGGAAGGATATAGTTTTGATGTAGAAAATAGGTTTTGGAAGCCTATGATTTTGATGTAAAAAAGAATATTTTGGAACCTAGGTTTGGCGGCAAGATTGGAAATCATGTTTTTGGGAAGAAAAATTAGGGTTTCCTAATCGTTGGCTCTAGGGCTTGACTTAGACTCTAAGCAAAGAGATTTTTGGAAAGTAGAATTTTTGGAAAATAAGATTTTTGAAAGGGATCTTAGAAAGGAGTTTTTATAAAGTAATTTTGAAAAGAGTTTTTAGGAAAGAAACTTTTGGAAAGAGTTGTTGGGAAGAAAACTTATGGAGCATTTTTAGAAAGTGAATTTTAAAGAGTGCATTTTGGAAAAGAGTTTTGGAAAATAGATTTTTGAGGGGAATTTTTAAAAAACAAATTTTGGGAAGGAGATTGAATAGAATTTTTAGAAAGTGTATTGGAAAAGAGATTTTTTAGAAAGAGATATTTGAAAAGAGAGTTTTTAGAAATTTTATAAAAATATCTCACTGTCTTAAAATGATTCTCACCATAAGAAGGCTAGAACCTCTTTAAAATAGTGGTTTTGAAAACAATAACAATTTGAAAATATGGACCTTATTGGTCACCTTAAATGTAACACTTTCCTAAAGTAACCCTAGCCATGGAATGACTAGAATCACATTAGGATTGTGATTTTGAAAATAAGTTTTGAAGAAGAAAATTTTAATGCAAGTTTGAAAACAATTTTAATGCAAGTTTTGAAAGTAAGTTAGAAAAGGAATTTTGGAGGAATGTAAGATCATGATATGCACAATGCAAGTTGGGGTCGTGAACATACAAGGTTAAGGCTTCACCACATGGTCTCCGATTAGACTAAAAGAAAGCCCCCGATACGGTGACCTCCAATACCCTAATCCTACACATGGACTGGGAAGTCCCTTGTTTCAAACATGCAAGAAAGGGGGGGAGGGGGGGGGGGGGAAATGGGGGATTAAAATAGAAGAAAACCCAAGTGGGCTAGGAGAGAGAAGAGAGAGGGGGGAAGATACGTAAACGTAAAGAGAAAGCCTACCTTGTGTCTTGTTTTATTCGCGTTGTTTTGCTTGCTTGCTTTGCTTTAGTCCTCGCTTTGCTTTGCGTTAGTCTTCAAGGGCTTGTCTTGATCTTCGGAGGCTTCAAGTTACAGCACTTCAAGTCTTCAATGGAGTCTTTGGAGGCTAGTGTATGCGTGTATAGGAGTATATGTGAGTTAGGGTTTGTGTATGGAGGCTAGGGTTTTGGAAAACCTAAAGAAGACTAGGGTTTAGGGAGGCTACGAGCTCTGTATATCAAAGCAGGGTGTTTTTAGACTGAGTTTGCAAACCTTTTTCACGCTGGAAGAGGCTTTGTATTTATAGACAGAGGAATGACGTGGCGCCTATTGCAGTGGTGTGACACAAAAGTTTCCTAGTGGCGCTAGCCACTTAGGAAAGTCTTAACATCAGCAAGCAATGTATTTTCAGAAGATTTGGGCACCTATACTAGTGACTACCATGTATTTTTTAGCCTGGTCTCACTAGGAGTGACTCCGAAAGGTCCGAGAAGGATTTGGAGGACCAGGAATGGCCCGAAAGGCTAAAATGGAATAGGAACCCTTAGAATAGAGTCCTGGAGCAATAGAATTGAAAAATGATGACAAGATGTATTGGAAGGGTTGACCGGCCCATCAGGGGCAAAACGGTCAATTGGGACGGAAAGCTGCTGGGATGGACTCAGAATATCCCAGAAGACTGGAAGCCTGGAAACATTAACTAGAATGTTTTAGGAGGTTATCAGTTCGATACCCAGAGTCGGTGTGGTAGAAAAAGGAGACCGGCCCACTAGGGGCAAAATGGTCATTTTGCATCAGGTTTGCCAGAATTGACTCAGAATGATCCGAAAAGATAATGAAATGTCGGGAATACTATAAAAAGCATTCTTGAGAGGTTACCGGTTCGATACCCAAAGCCAGTGTGGTCCTTGGGCGTTCGGATGCCTAAGGGCAAAATGGTCATCTTGACCAGAATGTCTCAAAATTGGACCGAATCTGGCTAGAAGGCACCTAAACATGTCAGATTGTCTTTAAGACAATCTTGGAAGAGGAGACTTATCGTTCTGAGGACTTAGGTATTGTCTCGAGAAACATGCCAGAAATGGCCCTAGGGGCAGTTTGGTCATTTTACACAGAAGTGGGCTAGCAAGCATCGGTGTTGACCTGGGTTTTGAGTGTTTCTGTCACTCTGACGGCGATCCAGTGATATAGGGGTTTGCTAGCAATTCCCTATATCATCCTGTTTACAAGTGTTTCCGTCACTCTAAAGATTGCAATATTTACGAGTATTTTCGTTACTCTAACGGGTCACGATCATTCTAGAGACTGTCTAATCTCTAGAAGCTGTTAAGTGGACTTAGCGCTTGAGGATTCAACTTTCTCAGAAGGCGTGCCGAAACGGACATTTCTAGATTGGCGGGCTAGCAATCGCCAAAGATGGACCATTCTACCATCTCGGGGAGTTGGGGTGTCGTCCTTGTCGATGGGCTTGAAGGGACTTACCTTCCGAAGAGTTTCTTTGGAAACTTGCCAGAAAAGATAGACTTATCGCCTTGAGGAATCAACTTTTTCGAGTGTGCCGGATTTAATTGGAATTGGAATTGGAAAGGGGACTTACCGTCTTCAGAAAGACGTGCCTATTGGAATTGGACCGATTAATGCCCCTAAGGGCATTTTGGTCATTTTGCCTCTATTTGGGCCCAAAGGGCCCGCAAAGCGATCGATTGACGGGATTAGGCTTGGAAAATTGATTTAGATTGGAATATGTCCACATTGACTTGAATACAAGTTTGGACAGACTGGAGACTACCGAGCAAGCAAAAAAGGGGTACTTACAACTGCCGCTCTTTTTGTCTTTGCTTGTCAGAGATAGAAAACAATAGAGTAAGAGTCTCATGTTGATCGTGAGGTGGTCAGAAGGACGGATTTTTGAAAAGTTTTCGAAACGGGAGTTTGAAAATAGATATTGGGCCCAAAAGGCCTTTGAAATCGAGTTTTGGCAGGAAAAATGGCAAAACTACCTAGAATTTGAAACTAGCACCACTAGTAGTGGCGCCTTTGCAAAATTGGCTTCTAGTGGCACCAGGCCTGGGATCAAAACCAAAAACTTTTCTGGTTAGAGCACTTGTAGGATTTTGGAAGATTTTCGCAAAACCAAAAGGCATTGCGAGGAAACCGACTTGGACATTGAAGGAACACTTCTTAGGGACCATGGGGGATTGCCAGAAATAGACACCGTCATCAAAAAAGTCACCAAAAGAGAAGATTTCACCGAAAAACTCCAAGAGGTGAGTTTTTTGAGTTTATGTGAATTTTGATGTGTAGAATTCCGTTTGAACCATGTGAATAGTGGAAATTGATGTTTTGATATGTTTTTGACACTGTGGTGAAGTTATTTTTGCATTTTAGTGCTTGTTTGATTGAATGTGAGTGATTTTTCATAATTATGTGAAAGGAATTTCTGTAAGAATTGGGGGCTTATCCGTACAACTTTGGGTATTGAGTTTTTTGGCTAGATTTTTATACCGTGTGCCTTAGAAAAATGTGTTTAACAACTGTGTGAAGTTTCATGATTTTTTTAAAACTTCTTGAATTTTTTGATTTCTTTCAAAAATAGAAAAATACTTAGAAAAATGAGAAAAAGGGAGAAAATTGGGAAAGTGATGAAATTGTTGGAGTTTAAAATTTAGAAAAGTGTAGGAATTTTTTAGAAAATATTTGAAATGATTTTGAAAAATTTTATGATAATTTTGAAAATCATTGATTTGTTGAAAAATGAAACAAGTCTTTTGAAAAGTTTGAAAATTTGAAAAGTGTGTATAGGTGTTGGTGCTATGTGAGTATGATATTTGTAGAGTGCATGGTTTGTGTTTTGTGCTGATGTTATGGGTGTTGTAGGGACCATTTTTAAACAAAACTCTGCCAAAATTTTTAGAATTTGGAAAAGGGTTGGGAAAGGTTTTGAAATAAAATCTTTTTGAAGGAAAAAAAGACAGAAAACCCTTGAGATTTTAGAAAACTCATTTTGACTCGAAGTTGAAAAATCAAAATGTGTAGGAAATTCATTTTTGGTGTGGAAGTAGAATTTTAAAATCAAAATGTGTACGAAATTTTTGACTTGGAAGTGGAAATCTTTTTATTATTTGTTTATTTTTACTCTTTGTTTATTTATTTTATCTTATCCTTGCTTTTGCTTTTATTCTTTTTCTTACTTCTCATAAGTTATACTTACCTTATATCAATATTCTTACCTCGATCACCAAGATGGCAGACGTGATTTTGAGTCGATTGAGGGCTTGGCATGACACTTATCTCCCGGACGAGCAGTATATCTTTCACCGGTCCTTCGGTCGGGTGGCTTCACTCCTATTAGTGTAGCTTATTCCGGAGTTCATGGAGGCTGTGACTCCCTTTTGGCAGCCTAGCTTATCTATTTTCCGCTTCGGGGAGTGTGAGCTTACCCCTACTCCTCACGAATATGGCTTTCTTCTTAGTTTCTGAGATGATTCTGCCGACATCATAGGACCTATCTTTCCTGACGGTTGTATTATAGTGGTCTCATCCTAGCTTGGACTTCGGTGCGCAGTTCTTTCCTTTTCTTCTCTGCCCCAGTTTCCTTACGTTCCAGTGGAGTTCCTCTTCTCTTGCTTTGAGTTTACCACGGGTATGCGAGCCCACTCAGGTGATTGGCACACTTCCCAAGACTAGTCTGTTTCTCGCATAGTTGCTCTAGCCCTACTTCTTCTGAACTACTTGGTGTTCCCACTAGGAGATGATTTAGTTGACTGTCGATTATGTGCACTGCTGTCTCAAATTCGTAAGGGGCATTCCTATACTCCCATGGTTGTGGGGGAGACTTTTATGAGTTTTACCAGATTCCAGCAGATTGTTGACGCTCATTTCTGAGGATGCATTGCTCTCTTCCAGCTTTGGGTGATTGGGCACTTATTTGTTACTCCTCTATTCCAGCATACATGGCATCTTGAGCTTGACCATATAAGCTCCTTGGCGAGATCTCAGAGAGCTATGGCAGATGAGGGGAGGTTTCCGCGAACCATTATAGCCTGGGCTAACTACCTTCAGAGCATGATGTCCGGCATGGTCAGGTGGTATTCAGGATTGGTTGGTAGGTATAGCTTGAGAGTTCGGCCTTCTGAGAGAGTCTTCGTGCTCGTAGCAGGCTTACGGGGCATTGCCCCTTTTTTTGGGATTCGAGTTCTGCGACAACTTAGTAGGAGTCAGAATATCCCTTACTTGGCATCTGTAGCTGAGTTCACTCTCGTCTTTAAGGCATCGATCCCGAGAGCATTGGTCGGGAGAGTTATGGATATATGGAGATCTTTGCTTCCTCACATAGATGATGACGGTCCATTCTCTGTCATGCGCCTTGAGACTGATACCAATTGCTATTGGCTCCGACGTTACGTGCTAGGTCCCAGCAGACTTGGGGATCTACTCTTTGAGACTCTTTTATCTCCCATCAGGTACACCGACTTTTTGACAGCTATGATTATTAAGGGGTGTCGTCACAAGCAGTAGAACCGATGGTTGATACCGGTGTTGCATGATCAGTTGAGAACAAAAGATGCTGAGGTAGCTTCTCTAGAGATGCAGCTGGTAGCAGCTAGATCAACACATGATACCTCACCATTGAGTACTACGAGGGGATGTAGGCGGCCTCGAGGTGCTCTAAATAGTTCCATCCTCTCAGAGGGTGATGCTATGGATAGTCAGTCTTTGCGAAAGGCTGTGGAGTCCCTTACCCGGGAGAGGGATATACTTCTGGCCAGATGTACAGACTATGAGCAGGGCTGGCTTAGGTCATTGACAGCTGGTACTTCTTCGTGCACTCCCCTTATAGTTAGCAAGCCAGTTGATCCCTGCTTAGTCGATTCCTCTTCTGATGATGATGGGGAGCGATATATTTTTGCCCCTTGCTCCTAGATCTATTGATTCCTGCATTTATAGAAAGAAAGACTTCATTTTAGCCTTGTGTATCTTTTTATCTTATGAACTTATAGCCTTCCACACTTTTGATATGCTTTTCCTGCATGGTTAGCATAACAACAAACTTGAGAAAAGTTGAATGAAAGCTGCAACTTAATGGAAAATTACTCCCTTTGGTTTGATACTTTGACTAATTGATTGTCCTGCGAAAGAAATCCCTGCTTTCTTTAACCTTAACTGGGCTTATCTGGAGAATGCTTTCCGAGACACCTTTTGACTTCGCACTACTGCTTTCATGTGTATGACTTCTGGGAATGCTACACCTTGGATTATTTCCTATATCTCAGCACCCCCCCTTTTTTTTTTTTTTGCTATTTTTACTACTGGTGCCTGTGAGGGTCTTCACTATTCCCAGCTCTGTCATTTTTGCACCAAGGCGCCTTTGCAGTTTTTCACCAAGGTCGACAGTTTTGTATCTTGCCACATCCTTACTCTTTTACCTACGGTGACCTTTCACGTTTTCACCACATCTTCAGGAATGTGGTTATTTTCTCTCTTCTTCCCCTCTTTTTCCTTAGCTTGGTCTCTAGTTTCTGTTGAGAAACTTCTGAATACTACTTACGCCATCTCCCAGTTTTTCTTGCCAATAGTATATTTCGGTAAGCTCATTAGGACTAAGCAACTTAATTCAGATCTGAGAGGACTTTTAGGGTTTGCGGTGTGGGTTTTTACTTTTGAAAGAAAAGGAAGAGGCTCAAACCTATCATTCTACTAGCGACCACTGTCAATGATTTTTGGTCTAATTGCACGTTTCTACGTTTTCTTATCTTTCTTTGGATATCTCATCACTTTTTTTTTTTTTTTTGGGTGAAATAACAATGTTAACAACAACACTTGTGCGAATTTGACCTAGCGTGATCACTTTGTTAGGAAATGTTCTTGAAGGAAAGTAAACGGCTCTAAGGGTTTGACAAAGGTTGTTTTTTTCTTTAACTATATGGGAAATGAAACGAGGGCCTCTCGTTATTTCGAAATTAAATTGCTTAGTCCATAGAGCTTTACCATTGAAACCATACCCTATTGATTAGCTAAGATTAAGGAAAGTAGATTTTATTGCTTCCACACATAAACTAAAGGTCTAGCTTTCGGAATAATATGTAGTAGTGTTTGACAGCATCCGAATTCAATGAACTAGGGAATTCTTGTCCATCCATTTCCTCCAAAACGAGAGCTTCTCCAGACAGAACCTTTTTATTTTTTTTATCGTGAATGGCCCCTCACAATTTGGAGCAAATTTCCCTTGCACTGCTTCATAATGGAAGAATACCTTTTTGAGCACCAAATCTCTCGGCTGGAACGATCGAAGCCACACCTTCTTATCAAATGCCCTGGCCATTTATCCTTTGTAGCATTGAGCGTGATAAACCGCAGCTAACCGCTTCTCATCTAGTAGGCACAGTTGGGCATACTGGTCTTTGATCCATTCTGCTTCATCTAGCTTGGTTTCTGTTCAGATCCTTACGGAAGGACTCTCAATCTCAATGGGGATCACTGCCTTGGTGTCGTAGACCAGCTTAAAGGGAGTGCTTCCAGTGGAGACCCTCATGGTATTTCAGTATGCCATCAATACAAAAGGAAGTTTCTCATGCCAATCTCTATAGTTGCCAATCATCTTTCGGAGTATTCTCTTAATGTTCTTGTTGGCTGCTTCCAATGCTCCGTTCATTTGAGGCCGGTAGGTGACCGAATTCCGGTGCATAATGTGAAACTTTTGCCATAGTTTTGATATCAACTCATTATTTAGATTGGAGGCATTGTCAGTGATGAGTGACTCGGGAATCCCATACCGGCAAATGATATGATTTTTTATGAACCTGTCCACAACCTTCTTGGAAAACATGAACATAGGAGATTTTTTTCACCTATTTAGTGAAATAATCAATGGCGACGAGGATGAAGCGGTGGCCATTGGAGGCTTTGGGAGTGATAGGGCCAATCATATCTGTCCCCAACATAGACAAAGGCTAAGGGGCTAACATGGAGTGGAGCTCAGTGGGCGGTGCTTTGATCTTATCCCCATGTATTTGGCACTTGTGACACCGAAGAATGAATTTAATACAATCCGACTCCATTGTTGACCAGTAATACCCTGTCCGGAGAATCTTTTTGGCAAGCGTGTTGCCATTCATATAGGGACTGCAAACCCCTTCGTGCACTTCCTACATGATAACCTTCGCTTCGATGGCATTGACGCATCTTAGAGGTCCGAAACATGATCTCCTAAAAAGCTCATTTTCAGCTATAAAGTAATGTCCTGCCATTAGGCAAATGGTCTTCCTATCTCGTTGTGATGCTGCATCGGGGAATGTCCTGGTTTGGATGTACCTCTGGATATCATAGAACCATGGTTGCTCGTCAAGCTCAACGATTGTGTGAAGGCAATAGGAAGGGATATCCTTGGTAAAAATCTGTAGAGGGGGTATTTCGGTGCCTTTGTTGACCTTGATTGCTGTATCTAATGTGGCTAAGGCATCAGCAAAATTGTTCTCTGCTTGGGGTATATGATGAAAATCCACGCGTCTAAATAGCTGACACAAATCTTTGACCTGCTGATGATACGGGGAAAGCTTGGCATCTCGAGTTTGGTATACGTCTTTGGATTGCTGAATAACCAAGTCTGAATCGCCAAAAACAACCAGTTCGTCAATCTTCATCTCTAATACAAGCCTTAATCCCAGGATGCAGGCCTCATATTCGGCGTTGTTGTTGGTGCATGGTTCAAGTTGTAGCTTAACCACAATAGGGTAGTGATTGCCCATTCTTGATATTGCCACTGCCCCGATGCCAGCTCCCCTTTTGTTAGCAGCCCCATCAAAATACATCTTCCACCCAACTCTTGCTTGCTCTTCAGATGTATCATCAGTGCATAGTATATCTTTATTGGGGAATTGGGGTTTCATGGATTGATAATCATCAATAGGGTTCTCGGCCAGATAATTAGCTATCACTTGCCCCTTGACTGCCTTACGGGTAGTGAATACAATGTCGAATTTTGACAGGATCATGTGCCATCGAGCAATTCTGTTGGATAGGGTTGGTTTCTCAAATATATACTTGAGAGGATCCATTTAAGAGATGAGGAAGGTGGTATGGTAGAGCATGAAATGCCTCAGTCTATGGGCAACCCAAGCTAACGCGCAACATGTTTTCTCAAGATCAGAGTACTTTACTTCGTATGGCAAGAACTTCTTGCTGAGGTTTTCTCCCTATTTTATCATGCTACCCCAAAACACACCCCATGGAAATATCCAAAATTGACATGTACATTAACAAAGGGCACCCCGGGGTAGGTGCCACTAGGATCGGAGGATTCCGTAAGCATTCTTTGATTCTCTCAAAAACTATTTGATAGTTATCATCCCACTCCTTTGCAACGTCCTTCTTTAGGAGTTTGAAAATAGGGTTGCACAGACGGGTCATTTGAGCGATGAATTTGTTGATGAAGTTTAACTTTCTCAAAAGGGACCCGATCTCATTTTCCCCTCTTGGTGTTGGCATTTTGACGATGGACTTGACTTTGGCAGGGTCGATCTCTATCCCCTTTTCATTAACTATAAACCCTAGCAGCTTCCTTGAAGACACCCTAATTTGCATTTGGCAGGATTCAGCTTGAGTTGATACTTACGAAAACGGTCAAACACCTTCCGTAGGTTGAACAGGTGGTCTTTGCACTGTTTGGATTTGACGATCATGTCATCCACGTAAATTTTCACTTCCTGATGCATCATATCATGAAATAAGGTTACTATGGCATTTTGGTAAGTTGCCCCTGCATTGCGAAGTTCGAATGGCATAACTTTATAACAATACACTCTCCAGGGGTGATGAAAGCAGTCTTCTCTTGATCCTCTTCAGCTAGCTTGATTTGATTGTATCCCGAAAAACTGTCTATGAAGAAAAACATTTCGTGATTGGCCATGTTGTCAACAAACAAGTCTACGTGTAGGAGAGGAAAGTCAACCTTTGGACTGGCTTTGTTGAGGTCCCAAAAGTCAATACACATTCGCACCTTACCATCTTTCTTGGGTACAGGGACAATATTAGCCGGCCATTGGGGATACTCTATTACTTGCAAAAATCCTGTTTGGAACTATTTAATCACTTCCTCCTTGATCTTCAGACTACATTTTGGCTTTAATCTCCTCAACTTCTACTTAAAAGGCTTCATTTGCGGGTTTAGGGGTAATCTGTGTTCAACAATGGATTCATCCAGCCCGGGCATGTCTTGATAGGACCAAACAAAAATATCTAGGTATGCACACAATAGTTCCAATAATTCTCTGCGCTGCCATTGATCTAAGCCTGTATCGATTCTAAGTTCTTTTGGATCCCCTTTACCCCCCAAATTAACCATTTTTGTTTCCTCAATGTTTGGGGTACTAAGGTTCTCATGTCTTTCTATTTGTTCCCGAATTTCCTCTAGTACCTCTTCGGAAAAATTTACATCCATTGTAATTCCCAGTTGTTGGTAATAAAACTCATTGTTAAAGTCATTATTTGTCAGAATTGGCATTCTGTGGATTAGTTGAGTAAGGCGTCGGATGCAAGGGTCCCTGGCATAGAAAATAGTGTGCAATAAATCAAGCAAAAAGGAATATTTTTCTATCAACAATAACTTGATTTAAAAGTTAAGACAAGTAAATTAAAAGGACAAAGTTTATTTATGCCAAATCAGCTGCTTTGGGATTTTGCTCTAGCGAGCTTTGTACCGAAACTTGCGAGCACGGATGATGTCCTTGGTAGCCCAATTATACAAGTTTTCACTTGGTAGCATCACTCAAATGGACCCATCTTGAGTTATTCTAATCGCGGTTGCCATGACCGGTGCTTCTTCTTGAACTTTCCTCTTTTTTAGGCTTTTATTTAATGTAGACGTTCCCTTCCCCATAACTAATTGCCTAAATTGATCCGAGAGCTCCATGGTAGCTTTCTTATCAGCCTTCTTCTTCTGCGCTGCTTCTCTTTTCTACTTTCTTGTAGGTTTATATCCCAATCCAAAGGTGGGTTCGGCTGACGGTTTTTCTACGACCTTAGGCCTTCCTTGTAAGTATTTCCCTAAACCTTTCCTTGGATGAAAACCATTTGCTTTGCAGTATTGCACTATCATTTGAGAATTTCGAGAATATTTCGGCTCCACTTGATCTTCCTTCTACACGACAGTGATATATTCAAACGATTGAATACATGAGGGTGATTCAGTGTTAGATGCAGCGATATCAACTTTGTATATGGCAAATTCATTTTTCTCAAAAATAGAAATCAGCTTGGAGCCTACGATGAACTTGACTTTTTGATGAAGGCTAGAAGGGACTACACCCACCGAATGAATCTAAGGTCGCCCTAACAGCAAATTGTAGACAGCTGGAATATGCAAGACTTGGAACCTGATTGCAAAGGTCACTGGCCCTATCTCAACGGGCATTTCAATGTCCCTATAACTTCCCTCCGAGAACCATCAAAGGCACGAATGACCATACTGCTATTATTCAAATAAGTTCGGTCCATTCCAAGCCTTTCTAAGGTAGAATACGGGCAAACATTCAAAGCTGACCCATTGTCTATTAACACTTTGGCTACCATTTTTCCTGTTGTTCTTACAGTGATATGCAGAACACGGGTATAGCCAGTTCCGTCAGCAGAAATCTCGTCATTAGAGAAGGTAATGATGTTCGGAGCCATGATGAGGCTCACCATGTTATGTAGGTTATCTGGTGTGAAACTTTTAGGCACATGAGCATTCTTGAGGATTTTCAGCAAGACATCCCGGTGTACTTCAAAAGTGAGCAGCAAGCCTAACATTGAAATATGAGTTGGGACTTTTCTAAGTTGTTCCATGATGTTGTAGTCGATCTTTCCTAGAGCTTTGGTGAATTCTGACATCTCTTGATCTGTTGGTTGGTTGGAGCTTTCCCCCTTTTTATCTTTTCCTTTCCTTTTTATTTCAACTTCAGCAGAGGTGTAGAGTCTCCCTGACTGAGTTATTCCCCTTATTTCTTCCACAGGCTCTCCAGTACTTTTATCAGGTGGGTAATTCCACGAGACACTATGAAGACTAGATATTGGTGATTGGGTTATAATGGGAAGAGTTATCCTTGGGTTTATGGGCAACAGAATTACCATAGGTGAAGGGCTAGTGAGGATGGGCAAGGTGGTGGGCGTAGTTGGCTTTTTTGGTAAGACTACGGGTAACAAAGGTCGTACGCTTGGGTGTTGGTTTGAGGTTCAGGCCCGGCCATAGCGACCATGGGTTTAGGTTCAGACAATGGAATGAGGATAAGGCGGTAATGAGAGGGATTAGGCAAGGTTTGATTAGTTAGGTTCATTATGGATTGATGAGATTGTATGGTTAGGAGGGAATGGTCTTGGTGTTTAGGCTCCCCTAGGATATAAGTTATCCCCTTTGGAATTACAACAGATGGGTTATGTGGAGTGCCTTTGCCAACATTCCTGCTTTCCAATGGTATGCTCTCTTAAAGCTTATGAATCATGGTCTTCACTAGTATAGAAGTTGTTGAACTAGTATTCATTTTCCTTACCTACAAAAACAAGTATACCCGTTGCAAGTTAGTGTTTGGTCTTGGGAGAGTTTCATGCAATGCATGCCCTAGGGTGTCCCTATTTAAGAGGGAGACTAATCATGATGTACTGGCTCACTTTTGGAGTTAGCGGGTTTGCCCTTGTATGTAGATACCCTACCATCAATCCAGCAATCTATACTTATCCTTACATTTATTCATTTGTGGAAAAGGGGTACATTGAACTTCAAGATTTAAAACAAAAAAGACAAAGTACACTTTAACAAGGGGAGGGGGAACATGTTCCTTCGAATTTCCGCCTATCTAATTTTACATATGAAATCCTAAACTACTCTTGAGTCTTCGGATTCACCTTCTCTGGATTTGATATCGAGGAGGTCACTAAGAGACCATGTTGATCGATTGCCCCTTGTCTTCTTGGCAACCCTATCTCCGTGAGCATAGAGGGATTGGGCCCCTCTTATGGAATGACTCAAAATACATGCAATGATTTCTTAGGGTTATGTGGGAACCCTTAGGATTTGGGTAGGTTTAATGTAATGAAGAGTGAACTAGTTGTCACTCTCTTTAGGTTGATCATATGCATGAGAATGCAATGACTTGAGTTACTTTGGAACTCTCATCTTGGGATGGAATATCAAATGCATGAACATTGATGCATAAAGTAAAGAGAGAGAGAATGCATCTGTAAAGTAAACATGTATGCATGAGCAGTTAGACAAGCATTATAACAGTAAGAATATAGTCATTATAACAACATGAATAAACAGGTAAAAAGGAAAGTAAAAACAGTCGCCTTTTCCTCCATGGTTTTGAAAATGGTGTGCGTGTCCTAAATCAAGCAGAGGTTCGGCTATGCATGGTGTCTACATGAGCATGAGGTTGAGAGTTTACTAATGCATCCTAAAAAGGCTCGGTTCTCGGATCTTCAAACCTAGGCCCACTCCTCGAGGTGGTTCCATGATCGGTTGGTGATTCGAGCAGGGGAACCATCAAGAGGCCGTAGGTGAAGAAACTAAGACAACATCTTGCCCACAGACAATATACCGTTCCCCCTTCTAACTAGAAGGGACAGATCAGGGTAAAATGTAAGTATATAGAATGCAAGTGCACATGCAGTGTATGTGTGATTTTTTGAAAGCAGAGGAAAGAGCTCAATAGCTCCCATCCATCCTGTTCATCACATTCATGCATAACAGTTAATAAAATAATATTGTAAACAAAAGCACATATGTGGATGATAAGCTTAATACAAGATAATATGAATGGAGTTAAATGCATGTTTTTTGAAAACAATTTTGAAAATTTGATTTTGAAAATTTAAAGTTGATAAAATTGGACAAGTTAATTGAAGATTCTACATGGGTGAAGGGTGAAGTGTGAAACCCTAATCTCATATTTTCATGATTAGTTGAATTGCATCTTAAACGTAGTTGAATTAGTTTATTTAATTTAAATTACATTTATTGCATGGTTAATTATAAATTGGGTGTGCCACTTGTATCATTTTCTTAGTGGTAAGTTAAATGGCGAGACATTGGTGAGTGGGTATAATAAGTGGATGTATAAAATACCTAAGGGGGGTGAGATTATATTATTATGTCTCTATTGAAGTTAATTAAGAGGGGGGTGAGATATATATTAGTATGTCTCTATTGAAGTGAATTAAGAGGAGGGGAGGGTGTCGGTGGAGAGAAAAGGAGAAAGATGACAAGAGGGGACAAGGATACAAATGAAGAAAGGAAAGAAAGAAAAAAAAGAAAAAAAAAACAAGAATGGGGGGGGTGAGTGGTCTAGCATGATGGGAGAGAGAAGAGAGGAAAGATAACTGCCATTATAGAGAGAGAGATATATATATAGAGTTATAGAGAGAGAGAGAGAAGCTTGGAGAGAGAATGAGCAATCAGTGGAAAAGAGGAAGAAGAAGAAAAGAGGGAAAAAATCTAAGAAAGCTTTCTTGCACTTTGTTTTCCTCATCTAAGGTGAGTATCATGCTTGTTTCATCTTATTTTCTCTAATTATTGTATGTTGTATGAGTCATGCCATGGAAGGAGGAGGAAGGAGGTGAGATCTTCCATGGTAAAAACTTATAATCACCCATGACAGCCATAACAGAGTATTCTCTATGAAAAAGCTACTATTTAGAGACATTTTGACCTAGCTAAAGATTTTATTTGTGGCTGAATTTTTGAACACTGTAAGTTAGAGTTATGAGGATCATTTGGGCTTTGGATTCATTTAAAAATTTTGTAATTTCAAATTATGGTGAATTTTTGAAATGGGACTATCTCTGCAGGTTTTTGATGCCCAGATCTGTAACCTTTGGTTAGACAGAGCATTCGACCAAGTTAGAGTTGCCCAAAAATTATGAAATTTTTATTGTATCTAGGACAAAGATTGATGATAATCTGTACTAAATTTCATATCATTTAAATGTCGTTTACCTATGTTATTAATGTATCAAAGATAGACTATCTACTGCTGAATTCGAGTTTCTGTAGCACTGCCCCGTTTTTTAAAATACCAAATAAATACTTAGGCATGTTCAAAAAAATATAAAATTTGGTTTGGATACTCTCTGAGATGTCTATTTCGTGTTCCTAATGTTTTAGAATTTTTGGGTATAAGGTCACAAAATTATGTCCAGATTATGAAGCCTGAGTTAGTTTTGGCAGATTAGAGGACTTGATGTATTTTGGTATTTTTTCAACTCTAGCTTTACATTGGGAGTGTGATTAAGATTAGCATATGGTAGTTCTAATGTATAATTTCAGTGTTATAACTTGCTTGTATAGACATTATAGCTATGATTATTAGAGTATACATTGAGTTTCCTAAACTAATACGGCTGTGGTGATAGGAGCTAATGGAGAGCAAGATCCTTCAACGTCAACCCCGAAGTGATCTTTGACATAGTGTGTGTGCGGTGACAGTTGGGATCGTAGGATAATCTTATTCATATAGAAGTGAATATATATTGCTTGTATTATTATCTGTGTTGGTGTTAATTGTGGGATTGTGGGATTTTGAGATAATCTTATTCATGTTAAATGCATTGTTTATTTTCATATAATGGTGGTGAATGCATATGAGATGTTGAAGGTGTTTATATATGAGGTGAAAGTGATATTATATGAGAAGCTCTATGGAGACATTGATGATTTTATATATATGGTGGCATTGCATACCATTCATATTGTATGCCTTGCATTGCACTTGAGAGAGTTAACCACGGTGGGTTAACCAAGGCTTAGTCACGGTGGACTAGCCTAGGGGTGCCACGGTGGGCATTTCTTGATAACGCGTTATCGATATATTGGGCCAACGTTATCTAAAATTGCGCGCACATGTGGGTAATACATTTATTGCATTGAGGCATCCATGATATATATATTGATCATTTATACCGTGTACATTGTGGGTGTTTATTATCATTCTCTATGAATTTGATTACCTATCGTGAGCATGTTGATAATTAGCTCACACCCACACAGACTGTCTTGACAGGTAACTTGGAGATGATGGTTTGGTTCACTGCAGTCTTGGTCCTTGCTGTGGTGGCAATCATGTCGATGTCAGGATGTCGAGTCACGGGGCTTGGGAGAGCTCCATTATCTTACTTTCAGTTTCATGGTTGTATTTTATATAAGACGTTGGGTTTTGGTGTTATGTTTTAATTTTGTATAATGGTAAAAAGGATGTTGAATATTTTCTAGTGGTAATTTATTCCTTTGGAGAGTTTATTATATTTTCCTCGTTGTATTGTTTATTCCGCTGCGTTCTTTTATTTTCGAGTATGTGTTAAGGTGTCGTTCGCAGGTATGGTGACCTGTGCGATCACGCCTCACCTAATGTGACATAATTAATGTCTAATTGAGTTAGGGGTGTGACATGAAGAGACATGAGTACTGACCAACCCTCTAAGTTTTCTTAGTGGAGTCGTCAGCTGTCGTGCTAGATTTTTTGCACTCGAGTAATACACATACAAGCGGAAAAAACACTATACTCTCTCGTTAGAACTCATCCTCCTAGAAGAATGAGTGCGACTAGGTTTGAATTGAAAATTTAATTTGAATAAAGGGCTCTTGGAAAACAATTCGGAGTCGCCACCTAACTTGATTAAGGTAAGTTAGGTCACCTAAAAACTAAGCATAATCCGAAGACTACACTTAGGTATGTTGGAATTTGGAATTTGGAATTTGGAATTTGGAATTGAAAAGATTGAACTTTGATTTGGAAAGATAGAACTTGGAAGAAGGATTTGCACTTGTTTTGAAAATATTGAGATTTAGGAAACCTAGACTTAGAAAATATAGGATTTAGGAAAGACTTGAGGTTTAAGAAGGATTTGACTTGACTTGGAAGATTAGGAAAAGATTTGACTCGAATGTTGGACTTGGAAGATTAGGGAAGTTGGATTTAGGAAAGGGTTCGAATTAGGAAAATTTCATTTTAGGAAAGTTTCATTTTAGGAGAGATTAAGAATTAGGAAAGTTTTCATTTAGAAAAGTTTTGATTTTAGGAAAGTTTCGATTTAGAAAATTTTTGAAATAAGAAAGGTTTCATTTTAAGAAAGTATTAAAATTGAAAAGTTTTGAATTTGGAATGTTTTAAAATAGGAAAGTTTTGAAAGTAAGAGAGTTTTGAATTTAGAAAGTTTTAAATTTGGAAAGATTTGAAATTTAGGAAAGTTTAGAATTTAGAAACTATTTGAAAGTTTGAGTTTTAGAAAATACTTGAAGTTAGGAAAGGTTTGAGTTTAAGAAAGATTTGAAAATCGAGATTTGGAAAGTTGAAATTTGGAAAGTTGAAATTTGGAAAGGTATGGAATTAGGAAAGGTTTAGATTAGGAAAGATTTGGAAACTTAATATTTAAGAAAAGATTTGAAAGTTTAGGTTTTGGCAACTTAAGGTTTAGGAAAGTACAAGATTAGAAAGGATTGAAATTTTAGAAAGATTTGGATTTTGTTTCTAAGAAAGAGATGATTTGATTTTGTTTCTAAAAACGGAGGATTGGATCTAGTTTTCCTAAATAGGGAGATTAGATTTGGTTTCCTAAAGGAGAAGATTGGATTTGGCATGAAATTGGAAAGTGAAGTTTTGGAAATCCTAGATTTGGAAGGCTATAGTTTTGATGTAGAAAATAGGTTTTGGAAGCCTATGATTTTGATGTAAAAAAGGAGATTTTGGAAACCTAGGTTTTGGGGCAAGATTGAAAATCATGTTTTTGGAAAGGAAAATTAGAGTTTCCTAATCGTTGGCTCTGGAAATTGACTTAGACTCTAAGGAAAGAGATTTTTGGAAAGTATAATTTTTGGAAAAGAAGATTTTTGAAAGAAATCTTAGAAAGGAGTTTTTAGAAAGTGATTTTGAAAAGAGTTTTTAGTAAAGGAACTTTTGGAAAGAGTTGTTGGGAAGAAAACTTAGGGAGCATTTTTAGAAAGTAAATTTTGAAGAGAGTGTTTTGGAAAAGAGTTTTGAAAAATAGATTTTTGAAGGGAATTTTTAGAAAACAATTTTAGAAAGGAATTTTGAGAAGGAGATTGAAGAGAATTTTTAGAAAGTGTATTGGAAAAAAGATTTTTAGAAAGAGAGATTTGAAAAGAGAGTTTTTAGAAATTATATAAAGATATCTCACTTTTCTAAAACAATGCTAACCATAAGAAGGATAGAACCACTCTAAGATAATGGTTTTGAAAACAGCAAAGATTTGAAAATATAGACCGTATTGGTCACCTTAAATGTAACACTTTCCTAAAGCAACCCTAACCATAGAAAGACTAGAATCACCTTAGGATTGTGATTTTGAAAACAAGTTTTGAAGAAGAAAATTTTAATGCAAGTTTGAAAATAATTGTAATGCAAATTTTGAAAGCAAGTTGGAAAACAAATTTTGGAGGAATGCAAGATCATGATATGCACAATGCAAGTTGGGATCGTGAATATACAAGGTTAAGGCTTCACCATATGATCAAGGGGGCTGAACCCACGTGGTATCCAGTTAGACTAAGAGAAAGCCCCCGACACGGTGACTTCCAATGGCCTAATCCTACACATGGACCGGGAAGTCCCTTGTTTCAAGCATGCAAGAGGGGGGGGGGGGGGGGGGGGAAGGAAGAAGATGGGGGATTAAAATAGAAGAAAACCCAAGTGGGTTAGGAGAGAGAAGAGAGAGGGGGAAGATGCGTAAACGTAAAGAGAAAGCCTACCTTGTGTCTTATTTTATTCGCGTTGTTTTGCTTGCTTGCTTTGTTTCGGTCCTTGCTTTGCTTTGTGTCAATCTTCAAGGGCTTCTCTTGATCTTCGAGAGCTTCGAGTTACAATACTTCAAGTCTTCAATGGAGTCTTTGGAGGCTAGTATATGAGTGTATGGGAGTAAATGTGAGTTAGGGTTTGTGTATGGACGCTAGGGTTTTAGAAAACCTAAAAAAGACTAGACTTGAGGGAGCCTACGAGCTATGTATATCGAAGAGGGGAGTTTTTAAACTGAGTTTGAGAACCTTTTTCATGCTGGAAGAGGCTCTGTATTTATAGACAGAGGAATGACCTGGCGCCTATTGCAATGGCGCCAGGTAAAAGTTTACATTGGCGCCAAAATTTGGCTTGGCACCACTACGAGTGGCGCTAGCCACTTAGGAAAGTTTTAAGGTTTGCAAGAAATGTATCTTCGAAAGATTTGGGCACCTGTACTAGTGATTACCATGTAATTTTTAGCCTAGCTTCACTAATAGTGACTCCGGAAGGTCCGGAAAGGATTAAGAGGACCGAGGATGGCCCGGAAGGCCGGAAAGGAATAGGAACCCTTAGAATAGAGTCCCAGAGGCAATAGACTTAAAAAATGATGATAGGATGTGTTGGAATGGTTGACCGGACCATCAGGGGCAAAACGGTCAATTGGGATGGAAAGCTGCCGGGATGGTCTTGGAATATCGTGGAAGAAGGCTAGAATCCTAGAAATATTAACTAGAATGTTTTAGGCGGTTACTGATTCGATACCCAGAGCTGGTGTGTTTGGAAAAGGAGACCAGTCCACCAGGGGCAAAATAGTCATTTTGCATCAAGTTTGCCGGAACTGACTTGGAATGGTCCAGAATGATAACAGAAAGTCAGGAATACTATAAAACGCATTCTCGGGAGGTTACTGATTTGATACCCAGAGCCGGTGTGGTTCCCGCGCCGTTTGGATGCCTAGGGGCAAAATGGTCATCTTAACCGGAATGCCTCAAAATTGGCTCGAAACTGACTGGAAGGCACCTAAACATGCCGGATTGTCTTTAAGACAATCTTGGAAGGGTAGACTTATCATTCTGAGGACTCAGGTACTGTCTTGAGAAACATGCCGAAAATGGCCCAAGGGGCAGTTTGGTCATTTTTCATCGAAGTGGGCTAGAAGGCACTGGTGTTCACCTGGTTTTTGAGTGTTTCCGTCACTCTAATAGTCTGTGATGAGTGAGTTTCCAAAGGTATCTCATCCTTTCGTAAATGTGTTACGGCCAAAAGGCGAGTACGATCTTATGACATAGGGGTTTGTTGGCAATTCCCTATATCGACCTGTTTACTAGTGTTTCTGTCACTCTGACGGTTCCGATGTTTACGAGTATTTTCGTTACTCTAACGGGTCGCGATCATTCCAAAGACTGCCTAATCTCTGGAAACTGCTAGGTGGACTTAGCGCCTGAGGAATCAACTTTCTCGAATGGCATCCTGGAACGGACATTCTTCATTGGTGGGCTAACAAGCGCCAAAGGTGAACCATTTTATCATCTCGAGGACTTGAGGTCTCATCCCTGTTAACGGGTTTGAAGGGACCTATTGTTCCGAAGAGTTTCTTCGGAAATGTGCCGAATAGGATGGATTTACCGCCTCGAGGAATCAACTTTCTCTAGTGTGCCAAATTTAATTGGAATTAGAATTGAAATTAGAAAGGGGACTTACCGCCTTCGGAAAGACGTGCCTATTAGAATTGGACTGATCAATGCTCCTAAGGGCATTTTGGTCATTTTGCCTCTATTTGGGCCCACAGGGCCCGCAAAGCGATCGATTGACGGGATTAGACTTGAAAAGTTGATTTAGATTGGAATATGTCCATATTAACTTGAATACATGTCTGGACGGACTGGAGACTGCCGAGCAGGTAAAAATGGGATGCTTACAAAGATCTGGCAGAGAATGTCATCAAACATCAAGCTGAAGTAACATGAAGGCTCTATGGATCAAGCAACCTTGTTCAAAATGAAGAGAGACCCTCATTTCATTTCCCATACAATTAAAAGTAACCATTGTCAAACTTATTGAGCCAGTTACCATTTTCTCTAGAAAGAGACCCCAGCCTTGGGATCACTACCCACAATGGGTTAAATTGAAATACCAAGGAAAGGATTTGAGAGAAAGAAGTTGTGGAAATGATTGTCTCGCAGAAAGCAAAAAGAAAAGGAAGAAACAGAAAAGCAAAGAGAAAAAGCTACCACGGGGTAAGTAAAAAAAAAAATGAAGGGGCAACTCCGTTAGAAGGTCAAGGATTAAACTATAAGAAATGTGAACTCCCTAAAAAAGAGGGGCAGCTGTAAGCACCCTATTTTTGCCCGCTTGTCAGTCTCCAGTCCGCCCAGACTTGTATTCAAGTACATATAGGTATATTTCAAGTCAAATCAACTTTCCAAACCTAATCCCGTCAATCGATCGCTTCTCGGGCCCATTAGGCCCAAATAGAGGCAAAATAACCAAAGTGCCCTTAGGGCATTGTTTGGTCCAATTCCAATGGGCATGGTTTTTCGTAAACAGTAAGTCTCTGTCTCAATCTCAAATCTAATTTCAAGTCCAATTCCAATTCCAATTCCAATTAAATTCGGCATGCCTTTCGAGAAAGTTGATTCCTCAAGGTTGTAAGTCCATCCTGTCCGGCACATTTTCTGAGAGAACTCTTTGGAACAGTAAGTCCCTTCAAACCCATCGACCGGGATAAGACCCTAAGTCCTCGAGATGGTAAAATGGTCCACCTTTGCGCTTGCTAGCCCACCAATGAAGAATGTCCGTTTCAGTATGCTATTCGAGAAAGTTGATTCCTCAGGCGATAAGTCCACCTAGCAGCTTCCCGAGATGAGGTAGTCTCTGGAAAGATCGTGAACCATTAAAGTAACGGAAGTACTTGTAAACATCGCAACTGTTAGAGGGGCGAAAACACTCGTAAATAGGTCGATATAGGGAATTGCCAACAAACCCCTCTGTTACGGGACCGAACTCGCCTCTTAGCCGTAACACATTTACCAAAGGATGAGATGCCTTTGGAAACCCACTCGTCACAGACCATCAGTGACGGAAACACTCAAAACCCAGGTTAACACCAGTGCCTGCTAGCCCACCCCAGTGAAAAATGACCAAACTGCCCCTAGGCCATTTCCGGCATTTTTCTTAAGAAAGTACCCAAGTCCTTAAAATGATAAGTCCACCCTTCTAGGGTCTTCCCAAAGACGATACGGCATGTTTAAGTGCCTTCCAGTCGGTTTCGGGCCAATTCTAAGACCCTCCGGTAAAAATGACCATTTTGCCCCTAGGTAACCAAGCGCCTAGGGAACCACACTGGCTTTGGGTATCGAACCAGTAACCTCCTAGGGATGTTTTTGATAGTATCCCTGGCCTTCCAATACATTTCTAGGTCATTCCGAGTTAGTTCCGACAAACCTGATGCAAAATGACTATTTTGCCCCTGGTGGGCCGGTTATCCTTGGCCTTCCAATACATTTCTAGGTCATTCTGAGTCAGTTCCGATAAACCTAGTGCAAAATGACTGTTTTGCCCCTGGTGGGCCGGTCGCCTCTTCCGACCACACCAACTCTGGGTATCAAACCGGCCACCTCTTGGAACATTCTAGCTTATGTTTCCAAACTTCCAGTCTTCTTCCAGCACATTCCGAGTCCAACCCAATAGCTTTTTAGTCTGATTGACCATTTTGCCCCTAATGGCCTGGCCAAACCCACTAACAAATCCTAACATCATTTTTCAAGTCTACTACCCCCGAGACAATATTCTAAGGGTTCTTGTCCCTTTTCGGCCCTTCGGGCCATTCCCGACCCTTTAAATCATTCCTAAACCTTTCGGAGTCACTCTTATTGAAGTCATGCTAAAAATTACATGGTAGTCACTAGTACAGGTGCCCAAATCTTCTGAAGATATGTTGCTTGCTGACCTTAAAACTTTCCTAAGTGGCTGGCACCACTAGTAGTGGCGCCAAGCCAAAATTTTCCAGACAGAGTGTTGGTTTAAGAAGTATTAGAAATTAACCTTAAACTTCCCTAGAGGACTAGCGTTTCTCCAAACAGAGTGTCGGTTCAAGAAGTATCTGAAGTCAACCTTAGACTTCCCCAGAGGAGCAGCGTTTCACCAAACGAAGTGCCGGTTCAAGAAGTATCAAAAATTAACATTGGACTTCCCTAAAGGAGCAGCGTTTTGCTAGACGGAGTGTCAATTCAAGAAATATCAGACGTTAACCTTGGATTTCCCCAGAGGAGCAGTGTTTCGCCAGATGGAGTGCCAGTTCAAAAAGCGTCAATTCCCCTAGAGGAGCATTATTCTACCAGATGGAGCGTCAGTTTAAGGAACATTAATTTCCCCAGAGGAGTATCATTTTACTAGACAAAATACCAAGCATCGACCATCTACTCGAGGTAACTGTTCTTTAGATTCCAATTCTTCCAGTCCCTTCTATCGTCTTGCGGTCAACATGGAACTCTTACTTTATCGTTTTTTGTCTTCGATAAGCAAAGACAAAAAAAGAGGGGTAGTTGTAACCACCCCATTTTTACCCACTTGGTAATCTCCAGCCTGACTGGGCTCACTTTCACACATCACATGCATATTCAGACTCTAACCCGGCTTCTAAAACTCCAATTTAGTCCACCGGTTGCTTCTTGGGCCCATAGGCCCACTTGAAGCTAAATGACCATTATGCCCCTAGGCATCCGAAAGCCCTGGGAACCACACCGGCTCTGGGTAACAAATCGGTAACCTCCTGAGAATGCTTCTTATAGTATTCCCAACCTTTCATTATCTTTCTGAATCATTCTGAGGCAATTCCAGCAAGCCCAATACAAAATGACCGTTTTGCCCATGGTGGGCCGGTTGCCTTTTCCAACCACACCGGCTCTAGGTATCAAACCGGTAACCTCTTGGAACATTCTAGCTAATGTTTCCAAGTCTCGAGTCTTCTTCTAGGATATTCCGAGTCCATCTCAGAAGCTTTTCGACACGATTGACCGTTTTGCCCCTAATAGCCTAGTCAACCACTCCGACACATCTTGACAACATTCTTCAACTCTACTACCCTCGAGAAACTATTCTAAGGGTTCCGGTCCCTTCCTGGCCCTCTGGGCCATTCCCGACCCTTTAAATAATTCCTGAACCTTCTGGAGTCACTCTTAGTGAAGCCAGGCTAAAAATTATATGGTAGTCACTAGTACAGGTGCCCAAATCTTTTGAAGATACGTTACTTGCTAACCTTAAAACTTTTCTAAGTGGCCGGCACCACTAGGAAGAAGAAAATTTTTCTTCGCGCCACCACAACAGGCACTAGGTTAATCTTCTGTCTATAAATACAGAGCCTCCTCGAGCGTGAAAAGGGTTCGCCAACTCAGTCCAAAATCCCCTGCTCTTTGATATATAGAGCTCGAAGTCCTTCCAAACCCTAGTTCCCTTTCGGTTCTTCAAACCCTAGCCTCCATTGAAGACTTAAAGTGTTGCAACTTGAAAGCCCTCAAAGACCGAGCCAAAGCGAGCTTTTGAAGATCGAAGTAAAGCAAGCAAGCAAGTTAAACCATGCAAAACAAAGAAGACACAAGGTAGGCTTCCTATTTACGTTTATGCAATCCTCCCTCTCTCTTTTCTCTCCTAACTCACTTGGGTTTTCTTCTATTTTAATCTCCCATCTTGTACCTCCCCTTTCTTGCATGCTTGAAACAAGGGACTCCCCAGTTCATGTGTAGGATTAGGCTTTTGAAAGTCACCGTGTTGGGGGCTTTCTCTTAGTCTAACCAGAGACCACATGGGTTCGGCCTCCTTAATTATGTGGTGAAGCCTTTAGCCTTGTATGTTCACGACCCTAACTTGTATTGTGCATATCATGATCATGCATCTCTCGAAAAATTATTTTCAAACATGTTTTCAAAACTTGCATTGAAAATCGTTTTCAAAACTTGTGTTAAAATCTTCTTCTTCAAAACTTGCTTTCGAAATCATAATCCTAAGGTGATTCTAGCCATTCCATGGTTAGGGTTACTTTAGGAAATTATTATATTTAAAGTGACTATTATGGTCCATAAATCCTTGTTGTTTTCAAAATCATAATCCTAGAATAGTTCTAATTCCTCCTTGATTAGAATTATTTTAGGAACGTGGGATATTTTTTTAGATTTGCAAAAGTCCATATTCCAATCTCTTGCCAAACTTCTTTCTCAATTTATTTCCTAAAACGCTTTTCAAAAGTTTCGCTTTCCATAAATCCTCTTTTCAAGTCTACTCTCTAAAATTGTTTTTCCAACATACTTTCTAAAAACTCTCTCCAATCTCTTTTAAAAAATTGTTTTCTAAAAATTGTTTTCTAAAAGTTCTCTTTAAAAACTTATTTTCCTAAAAACTCTTTTCAAATTCCTTCTCAAAAGCTCTTTTGAAAAATTCACTTTCTAAAAAACCACTCTTCAAATTTCCTTCCTAGAAACACTCTCCAAAGTTCTCCTTTCCAAAAATCTCTTTCCTTGAAGTCCAGGTCAAACCCTAGAGTCATGATTACAAAATCCTAATTTTCTTTCCTAAAACATGATTTCCTATCTTGCCTCAAAACCTCGGTTTCCAAAACCTCCTTTTTACATCAAAATTATAAATTTTCAAAACCTATTTTCTACATCAAACTATAGCCTTCCAAATCTAGGATTTTCAAAACTTCATCTTTCCAATTCCATGTTTAATCAAATCCTCCGTTTTAGGAAACCAAATTAAATCCTCTTTTTTAAGAAACCAAATCCAATCTCCCATTTAGGAAACTAGATCCAATCCTCTGTTTTTTGAAACAAAATCAAATCACCTCTTTTTAGAAATAAAGTCCAATATTTTGTTTTAGGAAATAGGAATCCAAATCTTTCCTAATCTAAACCTTTCCTAATCCAAATCTTTCTTAATCTAAACATTTCTTAATCCCAATCCTTCCTAATTCAAATCTTTCCTAATCCAATCCGTCCTAATCTCATACCTTCATAAACCTTAAGTTTCCATAACTTAAATTTTCAAATCTTCCCTTAAACTTTAAGCTTCTTAATCTTCCTAATTCCAACCTTTCCAAATTTTGAACTTTCCAAATCTAAATCTTCAAATCTTTCTTAAACTCAAACATTTCCTAATTTCAAGTATTTCTAAGACTCAAATTTTGAATCTTTCTAAAATTCTAAATTTTCTAAATTTCAAATCTTTTCAAGTCCAAAACTTTCTAAATTCGAAAATTTCTTAAGTGAAAACTTTCTAAATTCAAAACTTTCCAATTTCAAAACCTTTCCTATTTTAAACTTTCCTAATTTAAAATCTTTCCTAAAGCGAAACTTTCTTAAAATAGAACTTTCGTATTTTGAAATTTTCTTAATTTGAACCTTTCTTAAATCCAATATTTCCCTAATCTTCCAAGTCCAACATTTGAGTCAAATCTTTTCTAAAACCCTTCCTAGTCAAGTCCAAGTTTTCTTAAACCTCAAGTCTTTCCTAAGTTACATCTTTTCTAAGTCTAGGTTTCCTAAAACCAAGCTTTCCAAAACCAAAGTTTCCTAATCTTCCAATCCAAATTTCAACTCAATTTCTTTTTCCAATCAAAATCTTTTATTTTCAATCGGACTCTTGTCCGAACTAAGACTAACTTGATTTCCAACAAAGGGATACGTAGACAATTCTCATGGGTGCGGTCTGTCACGTCCAGATTTTTCGCACTCGAGGAATACACACACAAGCGAAAAAAATACTATACTCTCTCATTAGAACTCATCCTCCTTGAAGAAAGAGTGCGACTAGGTTTGAATTGAAAATTGATTTGAATAAAGGGCTTTTAGAAAACAATTTGGAGTCGCCACCTAACTTGATTAAGGTGAGTTAGGTCACCTAAAACTAAGCACAATCCGAAGATTACACTTAGGGTTTTTCAAAAATAATTTTGAAAACTTCCTCTAGAGAGAATTTATAAGAAAAGAGGTTGTGTGGCAACCTTCAGAAAAATGTAAGCCATTTTTGAAAAAAACTCCATTTAGTCTTTCAAAAACAGTGTTCTAGGTTCGGAGGTTGGTTACATTTAGGGAAGACGCACTAAGCCATCACCCTACCCCACCCTTGCGGTACCTACAGGTCTATTCACCCTAGATTCACTCATTAGAGTCTTCGGTTAATAAATGTTCAATAACTATCCACTTTAGAAAGAATTTTTAGAAAGAAATTGACATGATGCATGATATGCAAGTGAGAGAAGAAAACTCAATTTGACTTGAAAGAAAAAATTTGGAAATAGATTTTTTGGAATTGGAAGTTTAAGAAAATTTATAAAATTGGAAGTTTGAAAAAGGTTATGGAATTGGAAGTTTAAGAAGAGTTATGGAATTGAAAATTTGAAAAAGGTTATGATTGCACCCATGAGGGTTGCCTACGTATCCCTTTTAAGGAATTAAGTCAGTCGTAGTTTGGACAAGAGTCCGATAGAAAATAGAAGGTTTGATTTGAAAAAGAGATTTTTGATTTGAAAAAGGGTTTGATTTGAACTTAGAATAGAAAATTAGAAAGTGGAATTAAAAATATTGGAGTTCAATTTGGAAAGATAGAACTTCGAAGAAGGATTTGGACTTGTATTGGAAAGATTGAGATTTAGAAAACCCACACTTAAGAAAGATAGGATTTAGGATGGACTTGAGATTAAGAAATATTTGACTTGAATGTTGGACTTGGAAGATTAGGGAAAGATTGGATTTAGGAAAGGTTCGAATTAGGAAAGTTTCAAAATAGGGAAGTTTCGTTTTAGGAAAGTTTCATTTTAGGAAAGATTTTGAATTAAGAAAGTTTAAAATAGGAAAGGTTTTGAAATTGAAAAAGTTTTGAATTTAGAAAGTTTTAACTTAAGAAATTTTCGAATTTAGAAAGTTTTGGATTTGAAAAGATTTGAAATTTAGAAAATTTAGAATTTTAGAAAGATTCAAAATTTGAGTCTTAGAAATACTTGAAATTAGGAAAGGTTTGAGTTTAAGAAAGATTTGAAGATTTAGATTTGGAAAGTTCAAAATTTGGAAAGGTTGGAATTAGGAATGATTTGGAATTAGGAAGATTAAGAAGCTTAAAGTTTAAGGAAAGATTTGAAAGTTTAAGTTTTAGAAACTTATGGTTTAGGAAAGTATGAGATTAGGAAAGATTGGATTAGGAAGGATTGGATCTAGTTTCCTAAATGGGAGATTGGATTTGGTTTCCTAAAACAGAGGATATGATTTGACATGGAATTGGAAAGATGAAGTTTTGAAAATTCTAGATTTTGGAAGTCTATGATTTGATGTTAAAAAAAAAAGGTTTTGGAAATCTAAGTTTTGAGGCAAGACAAGAAATCATGTTTTAGGAAAGAAAATTAGGGTTTTCTAATCACGGCTCTAGGGTTTGACTTAGATTTCAAGGAAAGAGATTTTGGAAAGTAGAACTTTGGAAAGGAAGATTTTTGGAAAGAGATCTTAGAAATGAGTTTTTTAGAAAGTAAACTTGAAAAGAGAGTTTTTAAAAGGGACTTTTGGTAAGAGTTTTTTAGGAAGGAAACTTAAGGAACGTTTTTAGAAAGTAAATTTTGAAGAGAGCTTTTTGGAAAGGAGTTTGAAAAGAAGTTTTGGAAAAGTGAGTTTTGTTAAAGAAATTTATAGAAAGCGCTTTTGGAAAGGAGATTAGAGAGAGCTTTTAGAAAGTATATTGGAGAAGAGATTTTAGAAAGTAAATTGAAAAAGATGATTTTAGAGAGGGTTCAAAAAGAGATTGTGGAAAGTAAGTTTGAAAAGCAATTCAGAAAGGGATTTGAATGTAGACTTTTGCAAGCTTCTAAAAATATCCCACTTTCCTAAAATGACTCTAACCATAAGAAGATTAGAATCATTCTAGGATTGTGGTTTTGAAGACAAGAAGGGTTTGAAAATATGGACCATAATGGTCACTTTAAATATAACATTTTCCTAAAACAACTCTAACCATAGAATGGCTAGAATCGCCTTAGGATTGTGATTTTAAAAATAAATTTTGAAGAAGTAAATTTTAATGCAAGTTTTGGAAACAAGTTTGAAAACAATTTTGGAGAGATGCATGATCATGATATGCACAATGCAATTTGGGGTAGTGAACATACAATATTAAAGGCTTCACCACATAATCAAGGGAGTAGAACCCACGTGGTCTCCTGTTAGATTAAGAGAAAGCCCCTGACATGGTGACTTTCAATAGCCTAATCCTACACATGAACTGGGGAGTCCCTTATTTCAAGCATATAAGAAGGGGGGGGGTAGAAGATGGGGCATTAAAATCGAAGAAAATCCACGTGGATTAAGAGAGAGAAGAGAGAGGGGGAATTGCCTAAATTTAAACTGGAAGCTTACCTTGTGTCTTCTTTTATTTGCTTGCTCGGTATGCTTTCTTCACTTCGATCTCTGCTTTGCTTTACGTCGGTCTTTGAGAGCTTGTTTTGATCTTCGGGAGCTTCGGAGTTGCAGTACTTTAAGTCTTCAATGGAGGCTTTGGAGGCTAGTATATGAGCGTATATGAGTCTATGTGAGTGTATGTATACTAGGGTTTACTGTATGGGGGCTAGAGTTTGGAGAACCTAAAGGAGACTAGGGTTTGGAGAGGCTACAAGCTTTGTATATCGAAGAGGAGGTGTTTTGGGCTGAGTTTGTAGACCATTTTCATGCTAGAGGAGGCTTTGTATTTATAGATAGAGGATTGACCTGGTGCCTGTTACAGTGGCGCCGTGCAAAATTTCCTTCTGGCGCAACTCCTAGTGGCGCCAATCACTTAGGAAAGTTTTAAGGTCGGCAAGCAATGTATCTTTAGAAGATTTGGGCGCCTGTATTAGTGACTACCATGCAATTTTTAGCCGGGCTTCACTGGGAGTTACTCCAAAAGGTCCGGGAATGATTTAAAGAGGCTGGGAGTGGCCCAGAGGGCCGGAAAGGGACAAGAACCCTTAGAATAGTGTCTCAGGGGTAGTAGACTTGAAAAATGATGTTAAGATGTGTCAGAGGGGTTGACCGGGCCATTAAGGGCAAAACGGTCAACCGGGCCGAAAAGCTACCGGCATGGACTTGGAATATCCCAGAAGAAGACTCGATGTTTGGAAACATCGATTAGAATGTTCCAAGAGGTTATCGGTTTAATATCCAGAGCCGGTGTGATTGGAAAAGGCGACTAGCCCACCAGGGGCAAAACGGTCATTTTGTATCAGATTTATTGAAACTGAGTCAGAATGACCTAGAAATGCAATGAAAGGCTGGGGATACTATCAGAAGCATTCCCGGGAGGTTACCAGTTTGATACACAGAGCCGGTGTGGTTCCTGGGGCGCTTAGATGCCTTGGGGCAAAGTGGTTATTTTGATCGAAAGGTCTCGGAATTGGCCCAAAACCGATTGGAAGACACCTCATCATGCTGGATTGTCTTTAAGATAGTCCTAGAAGGGTGGACTTACCGTTCCGAGGACTTAGGTACATTCTCAAGAAACGTGCCAGAAATGGCCCTAGGGGCAGTTTGGTCATTTTTCACCGGAGTAGGCTAACAGGCACTGGTGTTGACCTGGGTTTTGAATGTTTCCGTCACTCTGATGGCGGTCCCGTGACATAGGGGTTTGTCAACAATTCCTTATATCGACCTATTTACGAGTGTTTCCGTCACTCTGACGGTTGCAATGTTTACGCGTATTTCCGTTACACTAATGGGTTATGATCATTTCGGAGACTGCCTGATCTTGAGAAGCTGCCAGGTGGACTTATTGCTTGAGCAATCAACTTTCTCGAAAGGCGTGCTGAAACGGACATTTCTTCATTGGCGGGCTAGCAGGCCCCAAAGGTGGAACGTTCTACAATCTCAGGGACTTGGGGTCTCGTCCCGGTCAACGGGTTTGAAGGAACTTACCATTCCGAAGAGTTCTTTCAGAAAATGTGTTGGACAGGATGGACTTATAACCTTGAGGAATCAACTTTCTCAAAAGGCATTCTAAATTTAATTAGAGTTGGAATTGGAATTGGATTGGAAATGAGATTGAAAAGGGGGACTTGTAGTCTTCGAGAAGATGTGCCCATTAGAATTGGACCTAACAATGCCCTAAGCGCACTTTGGTAATTTTTCCTCTATTTGGGCCGAAGGGGCCCGCAAAGCGATCGATTGATGGGATTAGATTTGGAAAGTTGATTTGCGTTGAAATATGTCCATATTGACTTGAATACAAGTCTAGATGGACTGGAGACTGTCGAATTGACAAAAATGGGGTCCTTACACGGTCATAACCTTTTTCAAATCTCCAATTCCATAATTTTTCTTCAGTTTCCAATTCTATGATCTATTTCAAACTTCCAATTCCAAAAATCTATTTTCAAATCACTATTTTCAATTTCTAAAACTTTCTTTCGAAATCAAATATATCTTTTCATATCCATTTCAAATCAGATCAAGTTAATTTGAAATTTATTTCCAAATCAAATCTTTCATTGCATTTGCATATCATGCATCATGTCAATTTCTTCCTAAAAGTTCTTTTCAAAAGTGGGATAGTTTTGGACATTTATTAATCGAAGACTCGAATGAGTGAACCTAGGGTGAGTAGACATAGAGGTACCGCAAGGGTGGGGTAGGGTGATGGCTTAGTGCGTCTTCCTTACACATAACCAACCTCTAAACCTAGATTAGTGTTTTCAAAGACCAAATGGAGTTATTTTCAAAAAGGGCTTAAATTTTTCCAAAGGTTGCCAAACTACCTAGTTTCTTAAAACCCTTTCTTGAGGGAGTTTTCTAAAACCTTTTTCTGAAACCCCAAGTTTGATCTTCGGATTATACTTGGTTTTAGGTGACCAAACTCACCTTAATCAAATTAGGTGGCAACTCCAATTTTTTTTCCAAAAGTCCTTAATCAAATTAATTTTCAATTTAAACCAAGTTGCACTCGTCCTTCTAGGAGGATAAGTTCTAACGAGAGAGCACTGTGTTTTTCTCACTTGTCTTTTTTGGGTGCAAAAAATCAGGGCGCGACACTAGGTAAAGGACATTCTTTATTGGCCGGCTAGTAGGCGCCAAAGGTGGACCATTCTACCATCTCGGGGACTTGGGTTCCATCCCAGTTGACCAGTTTGAAGGGACTTACTGTTATGAAGAGTTTCTCGAAAAACATGCTAGACTAGATGGTCTTATCGCCTGAAGGATTAACTATCTCGAAAGGCATGCCATATTTGATTTGGATTAGAATTGGATTTGAAATTGGATTTGAGATTAAAATGGGGACTTACCATCTCTAAGAAGACGTGCCAACTAGGATAGGACCAAATAATGCCACAAGGGCATTTTGCCTCTATTGGGCCTCGTGGGCCTGTAAAGCAATTGATTGATTGAATTTGAGACTAGACGACTGGTTTTTTACTTAAATATGTCTATGTCAGTTTGAATGTGAGTCCGGTCGGACCAAAGATTGCCAAGCGGACAAAAATGGGGTGCTTACACTAAGGGTTCCCCAACCCTAAGAATTCATGGCATGCATAGAACTGTGTCTTAAGAGGGGCCCAAATCTCTCTCATCCATGGAAGCAGGATTGCCCAGACAGAGTGTCATCAATCGGACATGCTGAAGAGGTATTGTATTGCATAATATGGGTAAAACCCTACCCCCAAAATGGACTCAGCATCATGCCTAGTTCCCTAAAAAAAGGGACTTTCATAGGGCATGCATTGTATAAAACCTTCAACTTCACATGCTAATTGCATTTTTTTGTTCCAGGCTCGAGAGCACAGCCAAACGTATGAGATCCTTTTACATCACATCTAGCTAAAAACTCGTGAAAAGATGAGTCCATTCACTGGAAGAAGCCCAACCTGCAGAAGGGATTGACTATTCATTAACAAAGTGTTGCCTCTCCAGTAGTAACCTTAGCGCCTTATCATGTCTACAAAGTTTAGTCAGCACGCTATCTAAAAAATCCAGCCTATCCCAGCCGCTTGACAGAAGGTGCCAACTCAAGAAAGAACTAGAGGCACGGGTACAGAGCAGTCCTCATCCAAAAGAACTTATTGACTACCATTTTGGCCCAGATCATTAATTGACAATCCATTCAAAAGAATCATTATCAAAGCTTACTCCACGAAGATGATACCTCCAACCAAGGCATTGACCCTTTTGTACTGGCCCACTTTCCTTAAGGCTTCATTAATCTAACAGCATCAAGATAAGTAGTTGGTCGATCAAACCATCTATCAAAGTCCCTAGACCTTAGAGGCCTTGGTAAAGGTCACATGAGTAACCCTTTGATTTTAACTTGTCAAAGTATCATGTAAATATCAAGTACATAAATGACTCTTGAACATGAAATGCTTTCTTTGTCATGCTAATATCTTTTCAGAAAAACAAAACTTGCTGGGCATCCAAAGCTTGGCATCTTTTGACCCTAAAGACTTCTAGACGTCCTCTACAGAGTTGGCCTCCCCGAATCCATCATCACAGATAATGCAAGTATCCTCAACAACGACATAATGGAAAAACATCGCCAAACCTTTGAGATCAATCCCCACAACTCGGCATCCTACAATCCACAAGCAAATAGAACCATCAAAGCAACAAAAAAAAAAAAAACATCCAGAGAATCCCTCACAAGAAAAATGACAACCACAAGGATTGGCACTAGCAGTTACTCTTTGTGTTGATGGCATATAGAACCCTAATCGGAATCTCAACTGCGGCACCGCCATTCTCCTTGGTCTAAAGCAACGAGGGAATCCTACCAATCAAAGCAGAAATCCTCTCTCTCTCAGTTCTCGTGGGAATTCAACTAATTGAAGCAGACTGGATAAAAAATCGGTGTGAACAACTTTACTTCCTAAATGAAAAGAGAATGGCAACCGTCTATGTCGCGCCCTGATTTTTAACCAAGCCCTCTTTGTAAGCACCCCATTTTTTACCGCTCGGCAGTCTACACTCCGTCCAGATTTGTGTCCATCCGAAACCAACTTTCTAATTCCAAATCCCGTATGTCCATCGCTTTATGGGCCCGCCAGGCCCAAATAGAGGCAAAATGACCAAAATGCCCTTAGGGGCATTGTTCGTTCCAATTCCAACTCTAATCCCTCTCTTGAGACAATTGATTCCTCGAGACGGTAAATCTACTCCAATCAGACACGTCTTTTCAAACACGGTAAGTCCCCTTTCCAATTCCAATCCCTCTCTCGAGACAGTTTATTTCTCAAGACGGTTCCAAATCAGGCACGTATTTCTGAAGACGGTAAGTCCCCTTTCCAATTCCAATCCCTCTCTCGAGATAGTTTATTCCTCGAGACAGTTCCAAATTAGGCACATCTTTCCGAAGACAATAAGACCCCTTTCCAATCCCTCTCTCGAGACAGTTTATTCCTCGAGACGGTTCCAAATCAGGCACATCTTTCCGAAGACGATAAGACCCTTTCCAATCCCTCTCTCGAGACAGTTTATCCCTTGAGACAATTCCAAATCGGGCACATCTTTTCGAAGACGATAAGACCCCTTTCCAATTCCAATCCCTCTCTCTCGACAGTTTATTCCTCGAGACGCTTCCAAATTAGGCACGTCTTTTCGAAGACTATAAGACACCTTTCCAATTCCAATCCCTCTCTCAAGACAGTTTATTCCTTGAGACGGTCTAGCACGTTTTTTGAAGAAAACCTCTTCGAAACAGTAAGTCCCTTTAAACCGGTCAACCAGGATGAGACCCCAAGTCCCCTAGATAGTAGAACGGTCCACCTTTGGCCCCTGCTAGCTCGCCAATGCAGAAATGTCCGTTTAGGCACGCCTTTCGAGAAAGTTGATTTCTTAGGTGCTAAGTCCCTTTAGCAGCTTCCTGAGATCAGGCAATCTCAGGAATGATCGCGAACCGTCAGAGTAGCGGAAATTCTCGCAAACATCACAACTGTTAGAGTAGCGAAAATACTCGTAAAATAGGTCGATGTAGGGAATTGCCAACAAACCCCTGTGTCACGACGACCGCCGTCAGAGTGGCGGAAACACTCAAAACCCAGGTCAACACTAGTGCCTGCTAGCCCACTTCGGTGAAAAATGACCAAACTGCTGCTTGAGCCTTTTCCGAGACTTTCCGGTCAAGATAACCATTCTGCCCCTAGGCATCCAAACGCCTCGGCAACCACACCGGCTCTGGGTATCAAACCGGTAACCTTTTGAGATTACTTCTTAAAGTATTCTCAACCTTCCTCTACCTTTCCAGATCATTCCGAGTCGGTTCCGGCAAACCCAGTGCAAAATGACCGTTTTGCCCCTAGAGGGCCAGTCAACTTTTCCAACTACACCGGCTCTGCGTATCAAACCAGTAACTCCCCGAGAATACTTTTTATAGTGTCGTCAACCTTTCTTTGTCCTTTCGGATCGTTCCGAGTTAGTTCCGGCAAACCTAGTGCAAAATGACCGTTTTGCCCTTGGTGGGCCGGTCGCCTTTTCTGACCATACTGGCTCTGGGAATCAAACCGGCAACCTTTGGGAATATTCTGAATAATGTTTCCAAATTTTGAGTCTTCTTCCGGGACAGTCCAAGTCCGTCCCGATCCGATTGACCGTTTTGCGCTTCAAGGCCCGGTCAACCCCTCCAACACATCTTGTCCTTATTTTTCAAGTTAAATACCTCCGAGATGCTATTATAAGTGTTCCTGCTCTTTTCCAGCCTTTCGGGCCATTCCCGGTGTCGCACCCAGATTTTTCGCACTCGAGGAATACTCACCCAAGCGGGAAAAATGCTGTACTCTCTCGTTATAACTCACCCTCCTAAAAGAATGAGTGCGACTAGGTTTGAATTGAAAACTAGTTTGAATAAAGGGCTTTTGAAAAAGATTCAGAGTCGCCACCTAACTTGATTAAGGTGAGTTAGGTCACCTAAAAACTAAGCATAATCCGAAAACTACACTTAGGGTTTTTGAAAAAACGATTTTGAAAATATCTCCTCAAGAGAGGGTTTTTAAAGAAAACAGGTTGTTTGGCAACCTTTGGAAAACATTTAGCCCTTTTTGAAAAATAACTCCTTTTGGTCTTTGAAAACAATGATCTAGGTTCGGAGGTTGGTTACGTGTAGGGAAGATGCACTAAGCTATCACCCTACCCCGCTCTTTCGGTACCTACATGTCAATCTACCCTAGATTTACCTACGGGAGTCTTCGATTAACATATGTTCAATCCTATTCACTTTGAAAAACAATGTTTGAAAATTAATTTAGCATGATGCATGATATGCAAGTGCAAGATGAAAGAATTGGAAAATAGAAATTGATTTGATTTGAAAATAGATTTGAAAAGATGGAATTGAAATTGGAAACTTTGAAAACTTAGAAATAGAAATTTGAAAATAGAAATTTTGAAATTGAATTTTGAAAATTGATTGGAATTTGAAATTTGAAAAGATTTTGGAAACCGCACCCACGAGGGTGGAATTGAGAGTTTGAAAAGTGTTGTGACCGCACCTATGAAGGTTGCCTACGTATCCCTTTGGGGGAATCAGGTCAGTCGTAGTTCGGACAAGAGTCCAATTGAAAAGAGATTGATTCGAAGAGAGAGATTGGATTGGAAGAAAGAGATTGAATTGAAAATTGGATTTGATTCGAGATTGGAAGAGGAGATTGAAAATTGAAAATGAGAAGATTGGATTTTGATTTGAAAAGATAGATTTGGACTTGTTTTAGAAAAGAGAAGGTTTAAGAAAACCTAGACTTAGGAATGGGAAGAGACCTAAGAAAGATTTGACTGGGCTTGGAAGATTTGGAAAGATTGGATTTTACGAGATATTCGAATTCGGAAAGGTCTGATTTAGGAAAGTTTCGAATTAAGAAAGTTTCATTTTTGGAAAGTTTTGAAATTAGGAAAGTTTTAGGTTTAGGAAAAATTTGAAATTGGAAAGTTTCGAGTTTAGAAAGTTTTCGAAAAAGGAAAGGTTTTCAGATCAAGAAAGTTCCCAAATTAGGAAAGTTTTGAAAATCGGAAAGTTTTGAATTTAGAAATGTTTTGAAAAAATAAAGGAAGTTTTGAATTTGGAAAGCTTTGAAAACAAGGAAGTTTTGAAAATAAGAAAATTTCGTTTTAGGAAAGGTTCGAAAAAGGAAAGTTTTCAGTTTAGGAAATGTTTGAATTAAGAAAGTTTCAACTTAAGAAAGTCTTAAATTAAGAAAGTTTTGAATTTAGAAAAGTCTTAGATTTGGAAAGATTTGAAGTTTAAGAGAGTTTAGAATTTAGAAAGTTTTAGGTTTAGAAAAATTCAACTTAAGAAAGTTTCAAATTTAGAAAGTTTTGAATTTAGGAAGCTTAGAATTTTAGAAAGATTTGAAATTTAGAAAGTTTAGGATTTAGAAGGTTTTAGAGTTTGAATTTTAGAAAGTCTTGAAATTAGGAAAGGTTTGAATTTAGGGAAAGGTTTGAAAGCTTATATTTGAAAAGAGGGTGGAATTAGGAAAGGGTTGGATTAGGAAAGATTTTTATGTTCAAGTTTTGGAAACTTAAGATTTAGGAAAGTGAAAGTTTAGGAAGGATTTGAATTAGGAAAGTTTTGGATTAGGAAGGGATTGGATGTAGTTTCTAAAAGAGATTGGTTGGATTTTATTTCCAAAAACAGAGGATAGGATCTAGTTTCCTAAATGGGGAGATTTGATTCGGTTTCCTAAAGGGAAGATAGGATTTGGCAAGGATTTGGAAAAGGAGATTCTAGAAACCCTAATTTTGAAAAATTGTAGTTTGGGCGTAGAAAATAAGTTTTGGAAACACGTATAGTTTTGATGTAAAAAACGAGAGATTTTGGAAACCTAGGTTTGGGGCAAGGTTTGAAAATCATGTTTTTTGGAAAGAAAAATTAGGGTTTCCTAATTGTGGGTTCTAGGGCTTGACTTGGGCTCTAAGGAAAAAGTTTTTGGAAAGTGCATTTTTGGAAACGAAGGTTTTCTAGAAGGGAATCCTAGGGAGGTGTTTTTGGAAAGTGAATTTGGAGAGGGAGTTTTTGGAAAAAGATTTTAGGAAAGAGGGAGTTTTGGAAAGTGTGTTGTTAGAAACGTGTTTTTTGGAAAGAAGATCCTAGAGGAGAGTTTCTAGAAGAAAAATTTTGGGAAGAGAATTTTTAGAAAGATTTTTGGAGAGAGTTCTTAGGAAGGTGAATCTAGGGAGTATTTTTAGAGGGTGAATTTTGAGGAAAAGGTTTTGGAGAGGAGTTGAAAAAAAGAGTTTTGAAAAAAAATAGATTTTGGAAGGGAGTTTTTGAAAAACAATTTTGAAGAGGAGAGTTTTAGGAAAGTATGTTGAAAAAGAGATTTTTTAGGAAGAGATTTTTAAAGAGAGTTTTTAGAAGGTGTAAAAAACATCTCACTTTCCTAAAACAATTCTAGCCATAAGAGGACTAGAACCACTTTAAGAAAGTGGTTTTGAAAACAAGGTTTGAAAATATAGACCAAAAGGCCACTTTTAATATAACACTTTCCTAAAGCAACCCTAGCCATGGAAAGGCTAGAATCACCCTAGGATTGTGATTTTGAAAACATGGTTTTGAAAAAGAGCTTTTGATGCAATTTTGAAAACAAGTTTGAAAACGATTTTTGAAAACAACTTTTTGAAAACGAATTTTGGAAGATGCAAGACTAGGATATGCACAATGCAATTTGGGGTCGTGAACATACAAGGTTAAGGCTTCACCACATAATCAAGGAGGCCGGACCCACGTGGTCTTTGGTTAGACTAGAAGAAAGCCCCCGACACGGTGACTCTCCCATAGTCCAATCCTACACATGGACCGGGAATCCCCTTGTTTCAAGCATGCAAAGAAAGGGGGAGAAAGAGATGGGGGATTAAAATAGAGAAAACCCAAGTGGGTTGGAGAGAGAAGAGAGAGGGGGGAGTGCAAAAAATTAAAGAGAAAGCTTACCTTGTTTCTTGTTTATTTTACGCGCCGCACAGTCTTCGATCTTCGGTCTTGATCTTCACCTTCAGTCTTCAGGGATTGTCTTCAAGCTTTGGATGGCTGCTCTTCAAGTCTTTAGAGAGTGGTTGAAGGCTAGTGTATGAGTGTATGGGGGAGTGTATGAGTGTATAGGAGGTTAGGGTTTGTGTATAGTGGCTAGGGTTTGGGAAAACCTAGGGAGGCTAGGGTTTTAGAGGTGCTCGAGCTCTGTATATCGAAATATAGGATTTTTAGGTTAAGTTTACAGACTCCTTTCACGTTGAACGAGGCTCTGTATTTATAGAGGGAGGACAAGCCTGGCGCTTGTTGCAGTGGCGCTAGGGCAAACTTTATACTGGCGCCACTAGGAGTGGCGCCAGGCCATTTTTTGGCTTGGCGCCACTGCTAGTGGCGCCAGCCATTTAGGAAACAATTAAGGTCGGCAAGCAACGTATCTTTGACTAGATTTGGGCGCCTGTACTAGTGACTACCATGTAAACATTAGCCTAGCTTCACTAGGAGTGACTTCGGAAAGTCCGGGAATGATTTGAAAGAGCCGGGGATGACCCGGGAGGCCGAAAAGGAGCAGAAACACTTAAAATAGTGTCCTGGAGGTATTTGACTTTAAAAGTGAGGATTGGATGTGTCGGAAAGGTTGATCGAGCCTTTAGGGGCAAAACGGTCAATCGGACCGGGAAACTACCGGGACAGACTCAAACTGTCCCGGAAGAAGACTTGGGATCTGGAAACATTATTTAGAATGTTCCCAGAGGTTGTCGGTTTGATTCCCAGGGCCGGCGTGGTCGGAAATGGAGACCGGCCCACCAGGGGCGAAACGGTCATTTTGTATCGGGTTTGCCAGAACTGACTCGGAATGGTCCCGAAAGGTAAAGGAAGGTCGACAGCACTATAAAAAGTATTCTCAGGACATTACCGGTTTGATACCCAGAGCCGGTGTGGTCGAAGAAGGAGACCGGCCCTCTAGGGGCAAAACGGTCATTTTGCACTGGGTTGGCCGGAACTAACTCGGAATGGTCCGGAAAGGTAAAAGGAGGTTGAGAACACTATAAAAAGTATTCTCGGGACATTACCGGTTTGATACCCAAAGCCGGTGTGGTTCCTGGGGCATTCGGATGCTTAGGGGCAAAATGGTCATCTTGACCGGAAAAGGTCCAAAGGGTAATTTGGTCATTTTTCACCTAAGTGAGCTAACAGACACGGGTGTTGACCTAGGTTTTTAGTGTTTCCGTCACTCTAACGGTGTGAGTATTTTCGCTACTCGGACGGGTTGATGATTTGTGAGTATTTCCGCTACTCGGACGGGATTGAGTATTTCTGCTACTCTAACGGCTCTGTGAGTATTTCCGCTACTCTAACGGTTGAGTATTTCCGCTACTCTAACGGCTCTGTGAGTATTTCTGCTACTCTAACGGTTCTGTGAGTATTTCCGCTACTCTAACGGTTCTGTGAGTATTTTCGTTGCTCTAACGGTTGAGTATTTCCGCTACTCTAACGGTTTTGTGAGTATTTCCGCTACTCTAACAGTTTTGTGAGTAGTTTTGCTACTCGGACCGTCTCGAGGAATAAACTGTCTCGAGAGAAGGATTGGAAAGGGGTCTTACCGTCTCCGAAGAGACGTGCCTGGATTGGAACTGTCTCGAGGAATAAACTGTCTTGAGAGAGGGATTGGAAAGGGGTCTTACTGACTCCGAAGAGATGTGCCTGGGTTAACGGTGTGAGTGTTTCCGCCACTCTGACGGTTTGGTGAGTGTTTCCGCCACTCTGACGGTTTTGTGAGTGCTTCCGCCACTCTGACGGTTTTGTGAGTGCTTCCCCCACTCTGACGGCTTTGTGAGTGTTTCCGCCACTTTGACGGTTTTGTGAGTAGTTTTGCTACTCGGACCGTCTCGAGGAATAAACTGTCTCGAGAGAGGGATTGGAATTGGAATAAGAAAGGATAATGCCCCTAAGGGCATTTTGGTCATTTTGCCTCTGTTTGGGCCTGACAGGCCCGTGAAGCGATGGAAAGGCGGAATTTGGACTAGAGGATTGGTTTCGATTGAAATATGACCATAATGACTTGAAAACAAGTTTGGACGGAGTGTAGACTGCCGAGCGGTAAAAAATGGGGTGCTTACACTCGGTCCCTTAAATCATTCCCAGACTTTCCGGAGTCACTCCTAATGAAGCTAGGCTACAAATTACATGGTAGTCACTAGTACAGGCGCCCAAATCTAGTCAAAGATACGTTGCTTGCCAACCTTAAACATTTCCTAAATGGCTGGCGCCACTAGTACTGGCGTCAAGCCAAAAAATGGCCTGGCACTACTCCTAATGGCACTAGTGTAATGTTTGGCCTGGCGCCACTGTAACAGGCGCCAGTGCATTCCTCTCTCTATAAATACAGAGCCTGTTCCAGCGTGAAAGAGATTCGCAAACTCAGTCTAAAAACACCAATATTCAATATACAGAGCTCGAACACTACCTAAACCCTAGCCTCCCTAGGTTTTCTAAACCGTAGCCTCCTATACACTCATACACACCCCTATACACTTATACACTAGCCTGTAACCCTCCTTTGAAGACTTGAAGAGCTGCAATATGAATTTTAAAGATTGAAGACAACTCTTGAGGATTGAAGACGAAGAGTAAGACGAAAATCAAAGACAAGCAAGGCGCGTAAAATAAACAAGATACAAGGTAGGCTTTCGTTTTACGCTTCTGCACTCCCCCCTCTCTCTTCAATCTCCTAACCCACTTAGGTTTTCTCTATTTCAATCCCCCATCTCTTTCCGCCCTTTCTTTCCATGCTTGAAACAAGGGGACTCCCGGTCCATGTGTAGGATTAGACTATCGGAGGGTCACCGTGTCGGGGGCTTTCCTTTAGGCTAACCAGAGGCCATGTGGGTTCGGCCTCTTTGATTATGTGGTGAAGCCTTAACATTGTATGTTCACGATCCCAAACTTGCATTGTGCATATCATTATCTTACATCTTCCAAAAATCGTTTTCAAACTCATTTTAAAAATTTGCATTAAACTTATTTTCAAAATTGCATCAAAATCCTCTTTTTCACAACATGTTTTCAAAATCACAACTCTAGGGTGATTCTAACTTTTTTTTATGGTTAGGATTACTTTAGAAAAGTGTTACATTTAAAGTGACCAACATGGTCCATATTTTTCAAAATCTTGTTGTTTTCAAAACCACTATCCCAAAATAGTTCTAGCTCTCTTATTGTTCGAATTGCTTTAGAAAAGTGAGATATTTTATATGCTTTCCAAAAAGCTCTCTTTTCAAAAACCTCTTTTTCTAAAACCTCCTTTTTCAACATACTTTCCTAAAACTCTCATTTCCAAAGTTGTTTTCAAAAACTCATTCCAAAAATCTATTTTTCAAAAACTCTCTTTTCAACTCTTTCTCAAAACGCTCTCTTCAAAATCCACTTTCCTAAAAACACTCCCTGGGTTTCCTTCTTATAAAACGCTCCCCAAAAATCTTTCCAAAAACTCTCTCCAACAATCTTCTACCAAAATTCACTTTCCTAAAAACTCTTCCCAAAATCTTCCCTCTAGAAACTCCTCTCTAGGATTTCCCTCCAGAAACTTGTTTCTAAAAACGCACTTTCCAAAAATCCCTTTTCCTTAGAGCCCAAGTTAAGCCATAGAACCCACAATTAGGAAATCCTAATTTTATTTCCAAAAACATGATTTTCAAACTTGCCCTAAAACCTAAGTTTCCAAAACCTCTTGTTTTCTACATCAAAACTATACATATTTCCAAAAACTTCTTTTTTATGTCGAAACTATACACTTCCAAATCTAGGGTTTCTAAAACCCCCTTTTTCCAAATCCTTGTCAAATCAAATATTTCCTTTAGGAAACCAAATCCAATCTTCCCGTTTAGGAAACTAGACCCAATCCTCAGTTTTTAGAAACAAAATCAAACTTCCTCTCTTAGGAACAAGATCCAATCCCCTTCCTAATCCAAACCTTTCCTATATCAAATCTTTCCTAGTTTCCTAAATCATAAGTTTCCTAAAACTTTCAAATCTTTCCTTAAAACACTAAACTTCCACATCTTCCCTAATTCAAAACCTTCTTAAGTTGAAACTTTCCTAATTCAAAGCTTCCAAGTTCAAAACTTTCTTAAGTTAAATCTTTCTTAAACTTCCAAACTTTCTAAACTCTAAGCTTTCCTAAATCTCAATTCTTTCCAAATTTCAAAACTTTCTAAACTCAAAACTTTCTTAACTTTCTTGTTTTCTAAACTTTCCAATTTTCAAAACTTCCTTATTTCAAAACATTCCAAATTCAAAACTTTCCTAAGTAGAAACATTCCAAATTCAAAACTTTCCTAAAATGAAAACTTTCCTAATTTGAAAACTTTCCTAATTCCCTAATTTGAAAACTTTCCTAATTCAAAACTTTTAAAAAATGAAACTTTCCTAATTCGAAACTTTCCAAAAATGAAACTTTCATAATTCGAACTTTCCTAAATCAGACCTTTTCGAATTCGAACATTTCCTAAAATCCAATCTTTCCAAATCTTCCAAGTCCAACGTTTGAGTCAAATATTTCTAAATCTCAAGTCTTTCCTAAACCTTATCTTTCCTAAGTCTAGGTTTCTTAAAACTCAGTCTTTCCAAAACAAGTCCAATCTTCTCAATTTCAATTTTCAATCTCCTCTTCTAATTTCAAATCAAATCCAATTTCCAATTCAATCTTTTTCTTCCAATCCACCCTCTATTTTCAATCGGACTCTTGTTCGAACTACGACTGACCTGATTCCTCTAAAAGGATACTTAGGCAACCCTCATGGGGGCGGTCACAACATTTTTCAAACTTCTATTTCCACATTCTTTCTCAAATTTCCAATTCTAAAATCTTCTTCAATCTCCAATTCAACATTTTTCAAACTTCTAATTCCAAGTTTCAATTTCCAAATCTCTATTTTCAATTTACAATCTCCAATTTTACAATCTTCTTCAAGTTTCCAATTTCAAAAATCTATTTTCAAATCTTTATTTCCAATTTCTAAAACTTTTCAATTTCAAACCTATCCTTTCAAATCTCTCTTCCAAAATCAAATCAAAATTTTCTTTTCAAATATCTTTCCAAATCTATTTATCAACTCTCATCTATTACACTTGCATATCATGCATCATGTTAGTTTCTTTTCAAACATTGTTTTTCAAAGTGAATAGGATTGGATATTGAGTAGTTGAAGAGTCTCATAGGTGAATCTAGGGTAGATTGACATGTAGGTACCAAAAGGGCGGGGTAGGGTGATGGCTTAGTGCGTCTTCCCTACACGTAACCAACCTCCGAACCTAGGATCACTGATTTCAAAGACCATAAACGGAGTTATTTTTTTCAAAAAGGGCTAAATGTTTTCCAAAGGTTGCTAAATAACCTGTTTTCTTAAAAACCCTCTTGAGGAGATATTTTCAAAATCGTTTTCCAAAAACCCTAAGTGTAATTTTCGGATTATGCTTAGTTTTTAGGTGACCTAACTCACCTTAATCAAGATAAGTGGCGACTTAAAATCTTCTTTAAAAGCCCTTTATTCAAACCAAATTTTCAATTCAAACTTAGTCACACTCATTCTTCTAGGAGGGTGAGTTCTAACGAGAGAGTACAACATTTTTTCCACTTGTGTGAGTATTCCTCGAGTGCGAAAAATCTGGGCGCGACAGCTGGCGACTCCACTAAGAATACTTAGAGGGTTAGGCCGTAGTCATGTCTCTTTACCCTTTATCCATGTAGAGTCTTCAATTAACTTGGTTCAATCCTATTCACTTTAAATTTTCAAAATTGTTTTAAAAAATCATGCATTTATTTGTATTATCTTGTATTATGTTTGTCATCCACATACTAACACTTGCATCTTTGTTTTGTAGGTGCACTTTTTGCTTAAGTTTTATTAGCTGCTATGCATGAACGTGATGAACAGGATGAATGGGAGTTGTTGGGCTCTTTTCTCCACTTTTAAAAATCACACACACACTGCATGTGCACTTGCATTTTGCATACTTGCATTATTACCCTGATATGTCCTTTCTAGTTAGAAAGGGGGAACGGTATATTGGTTGTGGGCAAGATGTTGTGTCAGTTTCTACGCCTACAGCCTCTTGATGGTTCCCCCGCTCGGATCACCAACCGATCATGGCACCATCTCGGGGAGTGGGCCTAGGTTTGATGATCCGGGGACTGAGCTTTTTTAGGACGCATTAGTCAACCCTCAACCTCATACTCATATAGATACCATGCATAGCCGAACTTCTGCCGGATTTAAGACACGAGCACTATTTTCAAAACCACGAAGGAAAGGGCGACTGCACTTACTTTCATTTACACCTCTTATTCCTATTGTTATAATGCTTGTATTCTTATTGTTATAATGACTATTTAACTGCTCATGCATGCACCTTTACCTTGCTAATGCATTCTCTTTCTTTATACTCTTTGCATACCCATATTCAAGCAATCAATATTCCATGTGAAGACAAGAGTTCCAAGTAACTCAAGTCACTGCATTTTCATGCATATGATCAACCCATTGAGAGTGACACCAACGTCACTCTCCCTTACATTAAACCTACCTAAACCCTAAGGGTTCCCACGTAACCCTAAGGACTCATGGCATGCACACCAATCCATTTCATAAGAGGGGCCCCAATCCCTCGATGCCCACGGAGATAGGAATGCCATGAAGACACGGGGCAACCGATCAACAAGGTTTCTCAACGACCTCTTCAACATCAAGTCCAGGAAAGATGAATCCGAAGACTCAATAGTAGTTTAGGGTTTTCCTTTGTAAAAATAGATAGGCGGAAGTCCAAAGGAAAATGTTCCCCCGCCCCTTATTAAAATGTATTTCAATTCTTTTGTATCTTAAACCCAAAATTTAATGTATTTTTTTTTACTCTTATGAATGAATGCATAGATGACTGAAGGTTCCTACCTGATGGTAAGGTGTCTGCATACAGGGGCAAATCCCCTATCTCCAAGAGTGGGCCAATACATCATGACTAATTTCCCTCCTTAAGAGGGGCACCTTAGAGCATGCATTGCATAAAGACTTGTCAAGGTCAAACACTGACTCTTTCCTTTTGTTGGTTTTAGGTACCTTCCCTCGTTCCCCAGTCTTACAAGCACGGAATTGCTTACTGTTGATACCTTAACTCAATTACTAGTAGAGGTAAGAGGAGTCAAGCATAAGATGACCGAAATGGAAGGCATGCTTTCCTCACACAACCCATGAGCAAGCAGAGTCCTCGCAAGCCCAAACCCATGATGGACGAAAAAGGATGAAGAAGGAAGACCATGACTATGTCACCACCATTGCTTACCAACGACCTCCCCAGGCCGAGGGCCTTACTCGAATGCCTTCCAAACTAACCCCTAACCAAACACGAGGATTATATAATCTCTCCTTCGGATATCATCCCAACCCTTTTGGCCCTGCCACCGAAAATTGTCCCATTTTGAAACATAGAACCCGAAGCCCTTTCAATTCCCGAACCATCAACCCAGCTGTGACCTCACCAAAACTTGGTCCCCAATCATCAAAAACATCTGCAACACCTTCTCGGCCAAGGCGAACAAGTGAGAAAAAGCGGACATTTACTAAACTCGTGTGCTCACAAACCGCGGCTTATTTTGGCCTCTTAGCAGCTGGATATTTGAAACCTATACCTGTCCGACCTCAGCCCAATCCTCTGCCTCATTACTTCAAATCTGCAGCAAGCCGTAAGTATCATTCGGATAGCCAAGGACATGACACTGAAGATTGTTTGACTCTCAAGCATAAGATTCAAGACCTGATAGATAACATTGGGGTACGACTAGCAAATCCTTCTTCGAACAACCCTACAAACCCTTCACTGGACCGCACCGTCAACATCATCATAAAGTTTGGTAACAATAAGGTTTATTTTGCTGCATGCCAAGAGATATATTACAAGGATGGGAAGGAGATGGAATGCGACGATATGGAACAGATTCATACTCGGTTACGATGTAACCCCGATAAAATGCCGTCCCCCGAAGACAAACTCGCATATGAATCTGTGAAGAAAATTGACCAGGAGCTGTCCAAACTAGGTAATAAAAATCTCCCATTGTGTACACTTGAGGAGCACCGAGCCCCAATTGGAGGCCAAAGCAAAAAACCTCGGGCACGACCTATCAAGCTGGACGAATACGAGTCGCCCGAGTGGTTTGTTAGAGAAACTCTGGAGCAAACAAATGAAGGCAAGACAGTCAAGAAAGCTGACAATCACATCATCACCGCTAACTCACTTGGAACTCCAGGAGAAGCATCTACCTATCCTACCTTGGCTGAAAATCTCAACAGTGGATGGAATGTAGACGAGGGTCCAGGCCCAAGACCTTACTAAAAATGGTTTCCTTGCACAAGCGTACAAGAGAGGGGTGTTTTCACCCACTTTCTTTCTATCCCTTTTACTTCATGTATCTAAATTAATGTTTGCATTCTCTCAACTGCTTAAGAACTCTATGCTTTCCATAAGGAAATGATAATAATAATTAAATAATAGTCTTTTATTCCATCATGGGTGTCTTATCTTCTCTTGGGAATGGTGGCTACTTTCTATACAAGAGGCATGGTCCATCTTATGGAATGATCCAACTTGAAGGAATGATAGCATGAGTTAACCACTCACCAAATGATCAGCTTTTCAGAGAGAGAGAGGATAAGGATGAGTGAGGATACTACCCAAAGGTAGCACTTGCAAGACTCTGAAGCTAAACGATATGTGGCCAGTTTATCAAAAGGAAGAGGCGCCATCTTTCACTTCCCCACATATAAATAAAAGGAATGAATCACTAAATAAATAAACAAATGTGTTCATATTCCCTTTGTTTAACCCCTAGAGCCTCGCAAAAAATGAAGCTTTCTTTGTCAACCCCGATCCACGACTATCCTCCCCACGCTGGGGCAGATAATAGTTGAGAACTCTAGGAATGATATCCACCCCCGCTGTGCTAAGGCAGCAATGAAAGCTCTATAGATCAAGCAATCTAATTCAAAGTGAAGAGCGACCCTCATTTCATTTCTTATACAGTCAAAAGCAACCCCTTGCCAAACCTGTTGCGCCATCTATCCTTTTCTTAAGAAAACCCTAACCTAGGGATCACCGCCCACAACGGGTAAATTGAATTGCCGAGGAAAAAGCCTAAGGAAAAAGGGTCAAAGGGTTATTCATTTCATGAATGAATAGAAAGAAAAAGCAAAGGAAAGGACTCACCAAGGGGCAAGAGGCCAAGCCGAAAAAAAAAATCCTTTAAGGAAAGGCCTGAAGAAAATCATGATTGAGTCATCTTCAAAGGCATAATAAGAGGATCGAAAGAAAAGAAAGTCTTGTTGATCTCAAAAAGCATATGGAAAGGGTGAAAAAAAAAGGGGTCATTTTCACCCTGAGAAGTATATGGTCAAAAGCAAGAAGGAAATTTAAAGGTGATCCTAGGTTACGAAGAAACCCAGTAGAAATAATAGGTTTGAGCCTTTACCCTTTTCTTGCAAAACCCCAGAACCATGACCTACATTACAACCCTATTAAAGTCCCCTCTAATTGAAAACAGATTACTTGATCTAAATGAGCTAGATACGGTGTCAAAGCTAAAGAAGGATGCTAATCCTACTGAAAAGTAGTCAAGGATGGTATGGATCTAAACCTTATCGAAAATAACATCAAATTTGAGCCTGCATATTCCGTTGTTTCTAAAACCCCATAACCTAGCCTACATTACAGTCCCAAACAAAGTCTCCTTGGATTGAAATGATTGGCCACTTATCGCTCTGCTAAAGGCCAGATAAGCTGTTGCTAAAACTCCGTGAGTCGAGAGTCTCAACCCAATAACCATATACACTAACCTCGAGGTAAAGAGCCGGAGGCTATCAAAAGGTTGAGAAAGGTTCTAAGAGCTATCATCCAATCAAGGTAGGGTTGTGCCAGAGGAGAGGCTAGACTCTCGAAGAGGAGGGAGTTACCATTCCCAAGACTAGAAGTCTAACAACACCCTGTGTCATTCTATTAACATACTTCTAACTTGTGCATATGTTAAAAAAAAAAAATTTCAGCATGGGCTTCGCTCACATAGGATATAACTCGTAGAAATAAAAGTCATCAACATCAACTCATGTAATAGATATCTAACATCATCATACATCACATGTATCTGATCATATGCCTAGCTGTAAAGATCATAAATGTATCTGTCTATCCATGCATCTAAGTACCATAAATATCCATTTTTGTACAAAATATCAGAATAAAACTGTCTAACATAAATATAACTCAGGGACAAGGGGCAAAAGAGGATCAGAGTCTCTACAAGGGGCATCTATCACAGGTCGAAGTTGATATCATCTGGATCAAAATCCCTGAAACCCGGCATTGGAGGAGGTGGATAACTACTTGAAGCACCACCATCCTGTAGGGAAGGTAGAACCGAAATCAGCTACATACAAAAGGAACTAAGCAACAGCAGAGCAAGAAGAAGCAAAGAAAGAATAACATACCCCCCCACCACCCATCTGAGATAATCGAGCTGTCAGGGAAGCTACCTCGGCCTGGTACTGATCCCGCTCCATCTGATACTGATCTCTCTGGTCTCTCACAGCAGTAAACTCAGCCTGGGGCACATATCCTCTGACTTGGCGCCACAAGTCAACCACCTCTTGGCCAATAGCATACCTGCCGACTATTACCTCAAACTGGGTAAAGGCACTTACCGAATGAGCCCCAAAGTGCGTAGCATAATCTGTATCCGGAGGAAGCAAGAAGTCGGCACCTGGCTGACGCTTCTGGTAAGGGATAGGCACTCCCGCCACCAAGGCTCCAAACATATACTCCGGTGGAGCCCCTGCTGATTGAAACTCCTCATGAAACTGCCGCCAGTGTCGCTCTCCAAGATAGGACTCCCAAGTGTCATCACTGAGAAAAGCAACTCTCAACAGGGACAACGGGACCAAGTACCGGACTGTCTCATAATAGACTGATCCAATGAAGGGCCGCCAGGTCACATCCTTCACCTCAATCAGCTCTAGATTAGCCCGGAGCATCACAAAATCGGTAATCTCCGATCGCTGGGCTACCCGGTCACGAGCCCACCTTAAAGCACGAGGATGGAGATCATCCTCAACAACTGCAGGATGACGAACAGGAAGGTACTCGTAACTCCACCAAATGAGGAAAGGCCAGAAACTAGTCATGCTACCCCAACGGAAAGAAGTCCGGACCCGCATCGACCGAAGAAACTAGCCAAAGGAGAAGGACCCCCAGTCCAGCTCAGATAAAGCTCTAAGATCGGCTACTGTACTCACCAAACGACACGAAACAAGTGACTTGTTGTTGTTGCAGAACCAGCTAAAGATAATATACAAAATAAGTTGTCGTCTCATGATGTCCCGCCTGGCAGGCAATGGCTCAGTAGCGAAGGTATGGTCATCCTGACTGATCCAAGAGACTGGGAAGGCAGAACACTTAGGAGGAGGCAGGTCCAACAGCAAACAGGCCTCGTCCCTACTGGCTGGATGCAGGGTGATCCGCCGACCGACAAATGAGAGCCCTGTAATAATCGCCCAATCCAAAGGAGTAGGACCTAACTCGAAGCCGAAAAATTAAAGGTCCTGGCCTCCCCGAACCACCGCTCAACCAACGCCAGTACTAAATGCCGGTTCTGGCAGTTAGCCTGTAATCCCATGAAGGTGCCAAATCCGATCTCTGCCAAGAAGGCACGATATGATGGGGCAACCCACTGCATGGTCACAAAAACCTGATGAACAGCCCCTCTGAAAGCTGTATGCACCCGCGGTGGAGGCAAATGCTGTCTAGAGTACACACTAGGGTGATGGGTAAGATCCTCGAGTGGTGGGACGTCTGGTATTTGCAGATCTCCCAAGTCGGCATCCGTCTGCCTATGCTTGGAAAAAGCTCTCCCATAACCGGTCACGTGATCCCCAGGGCCTGGTACCTCCTCCTCAGCACCAATCTCCTCGGCAAAAGCCTGCTCAACCGGAGGAAAAGGGTCGATAGGTAGCCTACTCCCCTGCCCACTTTGACTGGAGGAGGATCGTCCGGTAGATCGTCGACTACCTCTAGATCGACTAGAGCCGCTAGTAGAATCTGTGCGGGCCGCCTTCCTCGAGCGGCGCCTCCTCTTAGAACCGTCATCACCCGCGTCTGCCATCATGAAAAGGTAAGCCAAGGTAAGAGATGTTAACATACCATGCATGCAGTTCAAATTAAAATAAATGAAAATAAATAACTAACACAAACAGAATGAATGAAAGATTTCAAATGAAAAAACAAATTTCCCACATGCACATTTTGATTTTCCAACTTCAAACCAAATCTCAAGGGTTTTCTGTCTTTTTCCTTCAAAAAAATTTTATTCTTAAAAACTTTTTCTAACTCTTTCCTTAATTTCTAAAAATTTTGGCAGATTCCCGTTCAAAAATGGCCCCTATAACACCCATGACATCAACACAAAACACAAAACGTGCACTCCATATGTTCACAATCACATGACATCAGCACCCATACACACTTTTCAATTTTTTAAAATTCTCAAAACACATGTTTTATTTTTCCAATAAATCAATGGTTTTCAAAAATGTCCTAAAATTCCTTAACATTCTTTCAAATGTTTTCCAAAAATATTCCTACCTTTTTCAAATTTTAAACTCTAAAAATCCCATCAATTTCTTGGGTTTTCTCATTTTTCTAAATTTTTTAAGTATTTTCCTATTTTTCAAAAAAAAAAAATTTGGCCGAGTTTTCAAAAAATTACAAAACTTCATACGGTTGTTAAACACATTTTTCTAAGGCACATTGCACAAAAATCTTGCCAGAAAACCCAATGCCCAAGCCTGTAGGAACAAAACCTCCTATTCCTGCAGAAAACCCCCTTCACATATTCACATATAATCACTCAAATTCAATCAAAACAAGCACCAGAATGCAAAAATAATATCACCATCATGTTCAAAACACATCGAAACATCAATTTCCACTTTTCACATGATTCAAACGAAGTTCTACGCATCAAAATTAACAAAATTTGAACACTCACTTTTTAGAAGTTCTCTGGCGAAATCTTCTCTTCTGGCAACTTTTCTAGCGACGTGGTCTCCTTTCGACAATCACCCGTGGTTTCCAAGAAGCACTCCTTCAATGTCCAAGACGGTTTCCTCACAATGTCTTTCGAATTTGTGAAAAACTCCCAAAATCCCGCAACTCTTCGAACCAGAATTTTTTCTGGTTTTAATCTCAAGCCTGGCACCACTAGCAGAGGCACCAAGCTTTTCCTGCCAAAGGCGCCACTCCTAGTGGCGCCAGTGTCCAATTATGGGCAGCTTTGCCCCCTTTCCCGCCAAATCTCATTTTCGAAGGCCTTTTTGGCCCGCTATCCGTTGTTGACCCCCGCTGTCGAAAGATTCCCTATGTCCTTCCCTCCGACTGCCTCGCGGTCAACATAGGACTCTTACTTTATCATTTTCTGTCTTTGACAAGCAAAGACAGAAAAAGCGGGGCAGCTGTAAGCACCCCATATTTGACCGCTCGGCAGTCTACACTCCATCCAGATTTGTGTTCAAGTCATTGTGGGCATATTCCAACCGAAACCAACTTTTTAAGTGCAAATCCCGTTTGTCCATCGCTTCGCGGGCCCCCCAGCCCCAAATAGAGGCAAAATGACCAAAATGCCCTTAGGGGCATTGTTATTTCCAATTCCAACTCTAATCCTCTCTCGAGACAGTTGATTCCTCGAGACGGTAAATCTACTCCAATTAGGCGCGTCTTTCTGAAGACGGTAAGTCCCCTTTCCAATTCCAATTCCTCTCTCGAGACAGTTTATTCCTCGAGACAGTTCCAAATCAGGCACGTCTTTTCAAAGACGGTAAGTCCCCTTTCCAATTCCAATCCCTCTCTCGAGACAGTTTATTCCTCGAGACAGTTCCAAATCAGGCACGTCTTTCCGAATACGATAAGACCCCTTTCCAATCTCTCTCTCAAGACAGTTTATTCCTCGAGACGGTTCCAAATCAGGCATGTCTTTCTGAAGACGATAAGACCCCTTTCCAATTCCAATCCCTCTCTCAAGACAGTTTATTCCTCGAGATGCTTCCAAATCAGGCACATCTTTCTGAAGACGATAAGACCCCTTTCCAATTCCAATCTCTCTCTCAAGACAGTTTATTCTTTGAGACGGTCTGACACGTTTTTTGAAGAAAACCTCTTTGAAATGGTAAGTCCCTTTAAACCAGTCGACCAGGACGAGACCCCAAGTCGCCTAGATGGTAGAACGGTCCACCTTTGGCGCCTACTAGCCCGCCAACGTAGAAATGTCCGTTTAGGCACGCCTTTTGAGAAAGTTGACTTCTTAGGCGCTAAGTCCCTTTAGTAGCTTCCCAAGATCAGGCAGTCTCGGGAATGATCGCGAACTGTCAGAGTAGCGAAAATACTTGTAAACATCACAACCGTCAGAGTAGCAGAAATACTCGTAAAACAAGTCGATGTAGGGAATTGCCAACAAACCCCTGTGTCACAACGACCGCCGTCAGAGTGGCGGAAACACTCAAAACCCAGGTCAGCACTAGTGCCTGCTAGCCCACTTCGGTAAAAAATGACTAAACTGCCCCTTGGGCCTTTTCCGAAACTTTTCGGTCAAGATAACCATTCTGCCCCTAAGCATCCAAACACCTCGGCAACCACACTAGCTCTGGGTATCAAACCGGTAACCTTCTAAGATTACTTCTTATAGTATTCCCACCTACCTCTACCTTTCCGGATTATTCTGAGTCAGTTCCAGCAAACCCAGTGCAAAATGACCGTTTTGCCCCTGGAGAGCCAATCACCTTTACCGACCACACCGGCTTTGGGTATCAAACCGGTGTCGCGCCCAGATTTTTCGCACTCGAGGAATACTCACCCAAGCGGGAAAAATGCTATACTCTCTCGTTAAAACTCACCCTCCTAAAAGAATGAGTGCGACTAGGTTTGTATTGAAAACATGTTTGAATAAAGGGCTTTTGAAAAAGATTCGGAGTCGCCACCTAACTTGATTAAGGTGAGTTAGGTCACCTAAAAACTAAGAATAATCCGAAGACTACACTTAGGGTTTTGGAAAACAATTTAAAAATATCTCCTCAAGAGAGGGTTTTTAGGAAAATAGGTTGTTTGGCAACCTTTGGAAAATATTTAGCCCTTTTTGAAAAATAACTGCTTTTGGTCTTTGAAAACAGTGATCTAGGTTCGGAGGTTGGTTACGTGTAGGGAAGACGCACTAAGCTATCACCCTACCCCGCCCTTTCGGTACCTACATGTCAATCTACCCTAGATTTACCTATGAGAGTCTTTAACTAACTAATGTTCAACCCTATTCACTTTAGAAAAACAATGTTTAAAAAGAAACTAACATGATGCATGATATGCAAGTGCAATAGAAAAGAATTGAAAAATAGATTTAAAAAGAGATTGATTTGATTTGAAAATACATTTGAAAAGATGGAATTGAAATTGGAAATTTTGAAAATTTAAAAATAGAAATTTGAAAATGGAAAGTTTGAAAGTAGATGGGAATTTGAGATTTGAAAAGATTTTGAAAACTGCACCCATGAGGGTGGAATTGAAAGTTTGAAAAGTATTGTGACCGCACCTATGGAGGTTGCCTATATCCCTTTGGGGGAATCAGGTCAGTCGTAGTTCGGACCGGAGTCCTATTGAAAAGAGATTGACTTGAAGAGAGAGGTTAGATTGGAAATTGAATTGAGAGATTGCACTTAGAATAGAAGATTGAAAATTGGAATTTGGAATTTTGGAATTGAAAAGATTGAATTTTGATTTGGAAAGATCGAACTTGGAAGAGAGGGATTTAGACTTATTTTGAAAAGACGAAGGTTTAGGAAACCTAGACTTAGGAAAGAGAAGAGACTTAGGAAAGATTTAACTCGATTTGGAAGATTTAGGAGATTAGGAAAGATTGGATTTAGGAAATGTTCAAATTAGGAAAGTTCCAAATCAGGAAAATGTCAGTTTAGGAAAGTTTCGAATTTGGAAAGTTTCATTTTTGGAAAGTTTTGGAATTAGGAAAGTTTGGAGTTTAAGAAAGGTTGGAAATTGGAAAGTTTTGAATTTTGTAATGTTTTGAAAAAGGGAAGTTTTGAATTTGGAAAGCTTTGAAAACAAGGAAGTTTTGAAAATAAGAAAGTTTCGTTTTAGGAAAGGTTTGAAAAAGGAAAGTTTTCAGTTTAGGAAATGTTTGAATTAAGAAAGTTTTGAGTTTCGAAAAGCCTTAGATTTAGAAAGATTTTGAAATTTTGGAAATTTTAGAATTTGGAAAGATTTAGGTTTAGAAAGATTTGAATTTAGGAAACTTTGAATTTAGAAAAATTTGAAATTTAGAAAGTTTAGGATTTAGAAAGTTTTAGATTTAGAAAGTTTTAGAGTTTTAGAAAATCTTGAAATTAGGAATGGTTTGAGTTTAAGAAAGGTTTGAAAGCTTGGATTTGAAAAAGATTTTGGAAAGGGGTAGAATTAGGAAAGGGTTGAACTAGGAAAGATTTGAAAGTTGAGTTTTAAAGTTTAGGAAAGATTTTTATGTTCAAGTTTTGGAAACTTAAAATTTAGGAAAGTAGAAGTTTAGGAAGGATTTGAATTAGGAAAGAGTTGGATTTTGAAATTTAAGGAAAGGTTTAAAGTTTAGGTTTAGAAAACTTATGGTTTAGGAAGGAATTGAATTAGGAAAGGTTTGGATTAGGAAGGGATTGGATTTTGTTTCTAAAAGAAAAGATTTGATTTTGTTTCGAAAAACGGAGGACGGGATCTAGTTTCCTAAACGAGGAGATTTGATTCGGTTTCCTAAAGGAAAGATAGAATTTGGTAAGGATTTGGAAAGGGAGATTCTAGAAACCCTAGATTTGGAAAATCATAGTTTCGACGTAGAAAAGAGGTTTTGGAAACATGTATAGTTTGGATGTGAAAACAAGAGATTTTGGAAACCTAGGTTTGGGGCAAGGTTTGAAAATCATGTTTTTGGGAGGAAAATTAGGGTTTCCTAATTGTGGGTTCTAGGGCTTGATTTGGGGCTCTAAGGAAAGAGTTTTTAGAAAGTGTGTTTTTAGAAACGAAAGTTTTCTAGAAGGGAATCCTAGAAAGAGTCTTTCGAAAGTGTGTTTGAAGAGGGAGTTTTTGGAAAAATATTTTAAAGAGAAGGGGTTTTGGAAAGTGTGTTTTTAGAAACGTAGATTTTGGAATGAAAATCCTAGAAGGAAAATTTTGGGAAGAAAGTTTTTGGAAAGATTTTTAGGGAGCGTTTTAGGAAGTGAATTTTGAGGAGAAAAAGTTTTGGGAAAGGAGTTGAAAAAGGAAGCTTTGAAAAATAGATTTTGGAAGGGAGTTTTTGAAAACAACTTTAAGGAGGAGAGTTTTAGGAAAGTATGTTGAAAAAGAGATTTTTAGGAAGAGATTTTTGAAAAGAGAGAGAGTTTTAGAAAGTATAAAAACATCTCACTTCCCTAAAGTGATTCTAGCCATAAGAGGGCTAGAACCACTTTAAGAAAGTGGTTTTGGAAAACAATAAGATTTGAAAATATAGACCAAAAAGGTCACTTTTAACGTAACACTTTCCTAAAGCAACCCTAGCCATGGAAAGGCTAGAATCACCCTAGAATTGTGGTTTTGAAAACATGTTTTTGAAAAAGAGATTTTGATGCAATTTTGAAAACAAGTTTGAAAACGTTATGAAAAACAACTTTGAAAACGGTTTTTGGAAAATGCAAGACTATGATATGCATAATGCAATTTGGGGTCATGAACATACAAGGTTAAGGCTTCACCACATAATCAAGGGGGCCGGACCCACGTGGTCTTTGGTTAGACTAAAAGAAAGCCCCCGACATGGTGACTCTCCCATAGTCCAATCCTACACATGGACCGGGAATCCCCTTGTTTCAAGCATGCAAAGAAAGGGGGGGAAAGAGATGAGGGATTAAAATAGAGAAAACGCAAGTGGGTTGGAGAGAGAAGAGAGAGGGGGGGAAGAGCGGAAATTTAAATAGGGAGCCTACCTTGTATCTTGTTTATTTTGCGCGCCGTGCGGTCTTCGGTCTTTGTCTTGATCTTCTTCCTCAACCTTCAAAGGTTGTCTTCAAGCTTTAGATGGCAGACCTTCAAGTTTTCAAAGGATGGTTGAAGGCTAGTGTATGAGTGTACGGGGGAGTGTATAAGTGTATAGGAGGCTAGGGTTTATGTAGGGTGGCTAGGGTTTGGAAAACCTAAGGAAACTAGGGTTTTTGGAGGTGCTCGAGCTTTGTATATGGAAATATAGGATTCTTAGGTTAAGTTTGCAGACCCTTTTCACGTTGAATGAGGCTCTGTATTTATAGAAGTTGGACAAACCTGGCGCCTGTTGTAGTGGCGCTAGGGCAAAATTGCTCTTAGCGCCACTAGGAGTGGTGCCAGGCCAATTCTTGGCTTGGCGCCACTACTAGAGGTGCTAGCCACTTAGGAAACTTTATAAGTTGGCAAGCAACGTATCTTTGACTAGATTTGGGTGCCTGTACTAGTGACTACCATGCAATCTTTAGCCTAGCTTCACTAGGAGTGACTCCGAAAAGTCCGGGAATGATTTGGAGGAGCTGGGAATGACCCGGAAAGCCGGAAAGAAGCAGGAACACTTAAAATAGTGTCCTGGAGGTATTTGACTTGAAAAGTGAGGATAAGATGTGTCAGAAAGGTTGACCGGGCCTTTAGGGGTAAAACGGTCACTCGGACCGGGAAACTGCCGGGACAGACTTGGATTGTCCCGGAAGAAGACTTGGGATCTGGAAACATTATTTAGAATGTTCCCAGAGGTTGCCGGTTTGATTCCCAGAGCCGGCGCGGTCAGAAAAGGAGACCGGCCCATCAAGGGCAAAACGGTCATTTTGTACCGGGTTTGCCGAAACTAACTCGAAATGGTCCGGAAAGGTAAAGGAAGGTTGAGAACACTATAAAAAGTATTCTCGGGACATTACCGGTTTGATACCCAGAGCCGATGTGGTCGAAGAAGGAGACCGGCCCTCTAGGGGCAAAACGGTCATTTTGTACCGGGTTGGCCGGAACTGACTCGGAATGATCCGGAAAAGTAAAGGAAGATTGAGAATACTATAAAAATTAGTCTTAGGAGGTTACCGGTTTGATACCCAGAGTCGGTGTGGTTCTCGGGGCATTCGGATGCTTAGGGGCAAAATGGTCATCTTGACCGGAAAGTCTCGGAAAAGGTCTTAAGGGTAGTCTGGTCATTTTTCACCGAAGTGAGCTAAGAGACATGGGTGTTGACCTAGGTTTTGAGTGTTTCCGCCACTTTAACGGTGTGAGTATTTCCGTTACTCGGACGGGGTTGATGATTTGTGAGTATTTTCGCTACTCGGACGGGGTTGATGATTTGTGAGTATTTCCACAACTCTAACGGCTTTGTGAGTATTTTCGCTACTCAAACAGTTTTGTGAGTATTTCCGCTACTCTAACGGCTTTGTGAGTAGTTTTGCTACTCGGACCGTCTCAAGGAATAAACTGTCTCAAGAGTGGGACTGGAAGGGGTCTTACTGTATTCGAAAAGACGTGCCTGGATTGGAACCGTCTCGAGGAATAAATTGTCTCGAGAGTGGGATTGGAAAGGGGTCTTACCGTCTCCAAAGAGACGTGCCTAGATTGGAACCGTCTCGAGGAATAAACTGTCTCAAGAGTGGGATTGGAAAGGGGTCTTACCGTCTCTGAAAAGACGTGCCTGGGTTTTGACTGTTTCCGCCACTCTAACAGTTTTGTGAGTATTTCCGCTACTCTAATGGCTTTGTGAGTAGTTTTGCTACTCGGACCGTCTCGAGGATTAAACTGTCTCGAGAGTGGGACTGGAAGGGGTCTTACCGTCTTCGAAAAGACGTGCCTAGATTGGAACCGTCTCGAGGAATAAACTGTCTCGAGAGTGGGATTGGAAAGGGGTCTTACCGTCTCCAAAGAGACGTGCCTAGATTGGAACCGTCTCGAGGAATAAACTGTCTCGAGAGTGGGATTGGAAAGGGGTCTTACCGTCTCCGAAGAGACGTGCCTGGGTTTTGAGTGTTTCCGCCACTCTAACGGTTTTGTGAGTATTTCCGCTACTCTAACGGTTTTGTGAGTAGTTTTACTACTCAGATCGTCTCGAGGAATAAACTGTCTCGAGAGAGGGATTGGAATTGGAATAATAAAGGACAATGCCCCTAAGGGCATTTTGGTCATTTTGCCTCCATTTGGGCCTGACAGACCCGCGAAGCGATGGAAAGATGGAGTTTGAACCTAGAGAGTTGGTTTCGATTGAAATATGCCCACAATGACTTGAAAACAAGTCTGGACGGAGTGTAGACTGCCGAGCGGTAAAAAATGGGGTGCTTACAACCGGTAACTTCCTGAGAATACTTTTTATAGTGTCCTCAGCCTTTCTTTGTCCTTTCAGATCGTTCCGAGTCAGTTTCGACAAATCCGGTGCAAAATGACCGTTTTGCCCTTGGTGGGCCGGTCGCCTTTTCCGATCACACCGGCTCTAGGAATCAAAACGGCAACCTTTGGGAACATTCTGAATAATGTTTCCAAATTTCGAGTCTTCTTTCGGGATAGTCCGAGTCTGTCTCAGCAGCTTCCCGATCCGATTGACCGTTTTGCCCTTAAAGGCCTGGTCAACCCCTTCGACACATCTTGTCCTCATTTTTCAAGTCAAATACCTCTAGGACACTATTCTAAGTGTTCCTGCTCTTTTCCAGCCTTCCGTTGCCATTCCCGATCCCTTAAATCATTCCCGGACTTTCCGGAGTCACTCCTAGTGAAGCCAGGCTAAAAATTACATGGTAGTCACTAGTACAGGCGCCCAAATTTAGTCAAAGATACGTTGATTGCCGACCTTAAACATTTTCTAAATGGATGGCGCCACTAGTACTGGCGCCAAGCCAAAAAATGGCCTGGCGCCACTGCACACTGGCGCTACTCCTAGTGGGGCCAGTGTAATGTTTGGCCTGGCGCCACTGCAACAGGCGCCATTGCATTCCTCTCTCTATAAATAAAGAGCCTATTCCAGCGTGAAAGAGGTCTGCAAACTTAGTCTAAAAACACCAATATTCGATATACAATGCTCGAACACTCCCTAAACCCTAGCCTCCCTAGGTTTTCCAAACCCTAGCCACTGTACACTAAACCCTAGCCTCCTATACACTCATACACACCTCCATACACTTATACACTAGCCTATAACCCTCCTTTGAAGACTTGGAGAGCTGCAATATGAAGTTTAAAGATTGAAGACAACTCTTGAGGATTGAAGACGAAGAGCAAGACGAAAATCGAAGACAAGCAAGGTGCGCAAAATAAATAAGACACAAGGTAGGCTTTCGTTTTACGTTTCTGCACTCCCCCCTCTCTCTTCTCTCTCCTAACCCACTTGGGTTTTCTTTATTTTAATTCCCCATCTCTTTCCCCCCTTTCTTTGCAGGCTTGAAACAAGGGGACTCCCGGTCCATGTGTAGGATTAGACTATCGGAGGGTCACTGTGTCGGGGGCTTTCCTTTAGGCTAACCGGAGACCACATGGGTTCGGCCCTCTTGATTATGTGGTGAAGCCTTAACCTTATATGTTCACGACCCCAAACTTGCGTTGTGCATATCATTATCTTGCATCTTCCAAAAATCGTTTTCAAACTCGTTTTCAAAATTTGCATTAAACTTGTGTTCAAAATTGCATTAAAATCCTCTTTTTCAAAACATGTTTTCAAAATCACAACCCTAGGGTGATTTTAGCTTCTTTTTTTTTTTTTTTCTATGGCTAAGATTGCTTTAGGAAAGTGTTACATTTAAAGTGACCAACATGGTCCATAGTTTTCAAAGTCTTGTTGGTTTCAAAACCACTATCCTAAAGCGGTTCTAGCCCTCTTATGGTTGGAATTGCTTTAGGAAAGTGAGATATTTCATATGCTTTCCAAAAAACTCTCTTTTCAAAAACCTCTTTTTCTAAAACCTCATTTTTCAACATACTTTCCTAAAACTCTCATTTCCAAAGTTGTTTTCAAAAACTCCTTCCAAAAATCTATTTTTCAAAAACTCTCTTTTCAACTCTTTCTCAAAACGCTCTCTTTAAAATCTACTTTCCTAAAAACACTCCCTAGGTTTCCTTCTTATAAAACGCTCCCCAAAAATCTTTTCAAAAACTCTCTCCAACAATCTTCCACCAAAATTCACTTTCCTAAAAACTCTTTCCAAAATCTTCCCTCTAGAAACTCCTCTCTAGGATTTCCCTCCAAAAACTTGTTTCCAAAAATGCACTTTCCAAAAATCCCTTTTCCTTAGAGCCCAAGTCAAGCCCTAGAACCCACAATTAGAAAACACTAATTTTATTTCCAAAAACATGGTTTTCAAACTTGCCTTAAAATCTAAGTTTTCAAAACCTCTTGTTTTCTACATCAAAACTATACATATTTCCAAAAACCTCTTTTCTACGTCGAAACTATACACTTCCAAATCTAGGGTTTTGAAAACTCCCTTTTTCCAAATCCTTGTCAAATCAAATATTTTCTTTAAGAAACCAAATCCAATCTTCCCATTTAGGAAACTAGATCCAATCCTCCATTTTTGGAAACAAAATCAAACTTTCTCTTTTAGGAACAAGATCCAATCCCCTTCCTAATCCAAACCTTTCCTAGATCAAATCTTTCCTAATTTTCTAAATCATAAGTTTGCTAAAACTTTCAAATCTTTCCTTAAAACACTAAACTTCCACACCTTTCCTAATTCAAAACCTTCTTAAGTTGAAACTTTCTTAATTCAGAGCTTCCAAGTTCAAAACTTTCTTGAGTTAAATCTTTCTTAAACTTCCAAACTTTTTAAACTCTAAGCTTTCCTAAATCTCAAATCTTTCCAAATTTCAAAACTTTCTAAACTCAAAAGTTTCTTAACTTCCTTGTTTTCTAAACTTTCCAATTTTCAAAACTTCCTTGTTTCAAAACATTCAAAATTCAAAACTTTCCTAAGTTGAAACATTCCAAATTCAAAACTTTCCTAAGTTGAAATTCTCCTAATTCAAAACTTTTCTAAAATGAAAACTTTCCTAATTTGAAAACTTTCATAATTCGAAACTTTCCAAAAATGAAACTTTCCTAATTTGAAACTTTCCTAAATCGGACCTTTCCTAATTCGAACATTTCCTAAAATCCAATCTTTCCAAATCTTCCAAGTCCAATGTTCAAGTCAAATCTTTCTAAATCTCAAGTCTTTCCTAAACCTTATCTTTCCTAAGTCTAGGTTTCTTAAACCTCGGTCTTTCCAAAACAATTCCAATCTTCTTAATTTCAATTTACAGTCTCCTCTTTTAATTTCAAATCAAATTCAATTTCCAATTAAATCTCTTTCTTCCAATCTAACCCTCTATTTTCAATCGGATTCTTGTCCGAACTACGACAGACCTGATTCCACCATAAGGATACGTAGGCAACCCTCATGGGTGCGGTCACAGCATTTTTCAAACTTCTATTTCCATAATGTTTCTCAAATTTCCAATTCTACAATCTTCTTCAATCTCCAATTCCACATTTTTCAAACTTCCAATTCCAAGTTTCAATTTCCAAATCTCTATTTCCAATTTCCAATCTCCAATTTTACAATCTTCTTCAAGTTTCCAATTTCAAAAATCTATTTTCAAACCTATCCTTTCAAATCTCTCTTCCAAAATCAAATCAAAATTTTCTTTTCAAATATCTTTCCAAATCTATTTATCAACTCTCATCTATGACACTTGCATATCATGCATCATGTTAGTTTCTTTTCAAACATTATTTTTCAAAGTGAATAGGATTGGACATTGAGTAGTTGAAGACTCTCATAGGTGAATCTAGGGTAGATTGACATGTAGGTACCGAAAGGGCGGGGTAGGGTAATAGCTTAGTGCGTCTTCCCTACACGTAACCAACCTCTGAACCTAGGATCACTGATTTCAAAGATCATAAACGGAGTTATTTTTTTCAAAAAGGGCTAAATGTTTTCCAAAGGTTGCTAAATAACCTATTTTTTTTAAAAACCCTCTCTTGAGGAGATATTTTCAAAATCGTTTTCCAAAAACCCTAAGTGTAGTTTTCGGATTATGCTTAGTTTTTAGGTGACCTAACTCACATTAATCAAGTTAGGTGGCGACTTAAAATCTTCTTTAAAAGCCCTTTATTCAAACCAAATTTTTAATTCAAACTTAGTCACACTCATTCTTCCAGGAGGGTGAGTTCTAACGAGAGAGTATAATATTTTTCCCACTTGTGTGAGTATTCCTCGAGTGCAAAAAATCTGGGCGCAACACTCTTGGCTCAAGAAAAAGCACGGTACTCTCTCGTTAGAACTTATCCTTTTAGAAGGACGAGTGCGACTAGGTTTGAACTTGAAATTGATTTGAACAAGGGCTTTTGGAAAAAGTTTGGACTTACCACCTAACATAGTTAAAAATGTGCTAGGTCACCTAAAACTAAATATAATCCAAAGACTAAACTTAGGTTTTTTGAAATCATTTTGAAAATGTCCTTCTTAAGGGGGTTTTTGGAAACGAGGTTTTTAGCAACCTTTTAAAATGTTTTAAAGCCCATTTGAAAACATGACGCTAGGTTGGTCTTTGAAACTAGAAATCTATGGCCCGGAGGTTGGTTACGTCTAGGGAAGACATCCTAAGATCATCACCCTAGCCCGCCTTTTCGGTACCTACGTGTCTAATCACTCTTAATTTACTCACTTGAATAACCACTTACTAATATCCACTTAATATCCATTTCAGAGTTTTGACAAATGGGTTTGGTTATCACTTTTTGGATTAATGATGCATGATGTATGTTTTGAAAGAGATATTTGAAAATATGAAAGTTTCGAAGTAATTTGAGAAGGAAATTTTGACTTGATGAAAACTTTTGAAAATGGAACTTAAATTAAAAAAAAGGTTATAACCGCACCATTTTAGGTTGCCTACGTATCTTATTTGGTGATAATAAGGTTATTCGTAGTTTAAGCAAGGGCCCGATAGAAAAGAGACACATTGGGCCCTTTGGAATGCTTTGAAGACACATTGAGGTATTTGGAAAAAGAGAACTTGAGAGTTTAGAATAATGCTTTTGAAAATAGGACTTGGGATGTTTGAAGTATTTTTGAAATTGGGTTTGAAGATGATATGAAACTAACTCAAAAGAGTTTTTGAAATGTTTTTGAGACAATCCAAGAGAGTTTTTCAATGTTTTCAAAAAGAGCTCAAGGGAGTTTAGAAATGTTTTTCAAAGCTTGATTAGACGTTTTTCGAATGTTTTTGAAGTCATTCAAGGGAGTGTTGGAGTGTTCTTGTTTTGAAAATCCTAGAAATGGAGTTTGGATTGGAAAACGTTCTTGTAAACTTGTCTTGGAAAGGCTTTAAAAAACCATTCTTGTGTACCTTATAAAAGGTATGTTGAATTTTTCATCACTTTTCAGAGGTTAGTCATTGAAGAACTAAACTCCTTTTAGGCTATGAGTTTTGAAAAGATGTTTGGAAAAGGGGCTAGAGATTTCCCTTTTCGTTTTTAAAACTTTAGAGTTATAGAACCCTTATTGAATATCTCACTCATACTTGAACAATTCGGATCATGAAATGATTAGGGTTGCTTCAAGAATGAGGTGTTTGAAAATCATTTTTGAAAATACTTAGGGTTTTGAAATCTTAATATGGACAACCTTGAAGGTTGTATTCAATGTATCACTTTCCCTTGGAATCCCTCACCATAAAAGGTTAGGGACACTTTAGGGTTGTGAGTTTTTTAAAATATTTTGAAATAGTTTTTGGAAAATATTAAGTGTCTAGTTATTTTAATTGAGACAAGTTTAAGAAAAATTCTTGGAAGCATTTTGAAGATAGAGTATGAAAGCATTTAAAAAGATTTTAGAGTTGATTTCTAAAATCTCAAGAGAGTAGGATGTTTTTGAAAGTATCTTATGACAATGGTTTTGAATTGAAAGATCATTTAAAACAGGGCCTTTCAATTGGAATGAACCTTGAAGCTTACTAACCATGGTTGGGATGATCTAAGGTTAATTAACTATGGTTAGGTTAATCTAGGGCTAAGGGGATTGACTTAGGGTTAACTAACTACGGTTAGGTTGACCTAGGGTCAACTAACTTGAGTTAGGTTAACCTAAGGTTAAGGTGACCTAAGGTTAACTAACTTGGGTTAGGTTAACCTAAGGTTGGACAACTATGATCAAGTTAACTTAAGGTTGGAAGGTGGTTTCAAGCTAGAGTTTGGGCCTAGTGGTTTTGGAAAGGTGGTTTTGTGCATGTACTTTGAAAATGGGTTTTGAAAATCATGGTGTATATGTAGAGAACTTGCAAAACAAATTCAAGGAATTATGCAAATTTAAAGAAGATCATTTCCATGAAAATTGGCTCTAGTAAGTGTAGGGTTCATATGATCAAGAATAGGAAGCCATTCCAAGGAGAGCCTCGTGGGGACCATTCCAACCTCTAACTCAAGAGAGTGAAAACTTTGAAAACCAATATGGAAATGATGATTTTGGAAAACTATTTTTATGCAAAATAAAGAGAATGAATTTTTGAAGACCTTGCTTGAAAAGAGTGTTTTAGAAACCATTTTTTTGGTGTAGAAAACTCAACTTAATGAGGTAGGGTTCTCATGGCCATGATGATGGGAAGACCCCTCAAGAGAGGGCTCCATGGGGGCCATTCCAACCTCACAACTCAAAAGAGGCAATTCTTATGAATTCATATAGGAAAAGAGAGCTTGAAAACCATTTTAACAATAATGAAAACAAACGTCCTTTTGAAAGCTTCTCTTGAAGAGAGTTGTTTTGAAAACTACCATTGGGGTGAAAAAGACCAACTTTAATGAACTAGGGTTCATATATTCAAGACAATGAGAAAACCACTCAAGAGAGGGTTCCAAGGGACCATTTTAACCACAAAGCTCAAGAGATTAAATCCTTAAAAATTAATATAGAAGAGAAGGGGTTTGAAAGCCATTTTAATGCAACTTCAAAAGTAATGAAATTTAGGATGCAAGATGAAGCGAAAGGTGAAAGAGAAGCTTCCTAAGGCATGAAAGTCTAGGGCTTAACCTTAAGCTTCAAGAAACCAAATCTTAGAACCATTGTAAGGGAAATGCTTGAATATGGGATTTGCAAAAGACATAGAAATGGAAATAGTAAAGGTTTTTGAAAAATGATGATGAACATGAAAATGGAGCCAAGCATACAAAATATGAACATGGTAACCATATGCAAAAGCGGTTATGAAATCATACAAGGCTAAGAGGCCACACCACCTTGCAAGGTGTTTTAAGGCTGTCGCGCTCCAGTTTTTAACCAAGTTTTTTTGGCTAAGGAAAAAGCACGAAACTCTGTCATTAGAACTCATCCTCCTAGAAGGACGAGTGCGACTAGGTTTGAACTTGGAATTGAATTAATTAAGGGCTTTTGTTTTAAAAAAATAGGAGTTGCCACCTAACTTGATTAACGTGAATTAGGTCACCTAAAACTAAAGATAATCCGAAGATCAAACTTAGGGTTTTTGAAAAACTTTCTCAAGAGAGGGATTTTAAGAAAATAGGTTGTTTGGAAACTTTTGAAAATTTTTAAGCCCTTTTTTGGAAATAACTGCATTTTGGTCTCTTAAAAATAAAAATCTATGGCCGGGGGATTGGTTACGTGTAGGGAAGATATCCTAAAATCATCACCCTACCCCACACTTTTAGTACCTACATGTCTAATCACCTTTAATTTGCTCACTTGAATAACTGGTTACTATTATCCACTTAATAGCCACTTTAGAATTTTGAAAATAGGATTTAATCATCACTTTTGGATGAATGATGCATGATGCGAGTCTTGAAAAAAAAAATGTTTGAAAAACATTGAAGTTTTGATAGAAATCTTAAATTGATGGAAATTTTTGAAAATCAAATTTGGATTGAAATAAAAGGTTTGGACCGCACCGTTTCAGGTTGTCTACGTATCTCATTTGGCGAGAATCAGGTTAGTCGTAGTTCGAGTAAGAGCCTAATGGAAAATTAGCTCATTGAGGCCATTGGAAAGTTTTGAAGACACTTTGAGGTTTTTAAGAAGAGGGAACTTGAGAATTTTGATTTGAAATCGGATGTTGGAGTGTTTTTGAAAGAGAACTTGAAGGTTTTTTTAAAGTGCTCTTGAAATGGGACTTTGAAGTGTTTTGAAATGTTTTTGGACATATGCCAAGAGAGTTTTCAAAGCTTTGAAAGCTTGAGTATGGACTTGAAAATTAGATTTGGACTTACAAGAGCTCTTATGAACTTGTATTCAAAAAGCTTTTGAAAGTAGTTTTTATGTACCTTATGAAAAGTATGTTGAATATTTCATCACCCTTGAGAGATAAGTTATTGAAGAACAAGACTCATTTAGGGTTATAAGTTTCGAAAACATTTTTGAAAAAGGGACTAGAAACTTTCTCTTTGATTTTCAAAACTTTAGGGTTGTAGAACACTTTTTGAATATCTCATTTATACTTGACCAATCCTAATCATGGAAGGATTAGGATTGCTTAAAGAATGTAATGTTTGAAAATTATTTTTGAAAAGAGCTTTTGAAAACACTTCAGATTTTGGAACCCTAATATGGACAACCTTGAAGGTTGTACTTAATGTGTTATCTTCCTTAGAATCCCTTAACCATAGATGGTTGGGGACTCTTTAGATTTGTGAGTTTTTGAAAATATTTTGAAAATAGTTTTTGGAAAATGTTAAGTATCTAGCCATTTTAGTAGAGACAAGTTTAAAAGAACTTCGTGGAGACATTTTTAAAGACAGAGTATGGGAATATTGGAAAAGGTTTTGGAGTTGATTCTTGAAATCTCAAGAGAGTAGAAGGTTTTTTGAAAATATGTTTTGAAAATGGTTTTTGAGTTGAAAGATTATTTGAAAAGGGGTCTTTGAATTTGAACCTTGAAGCTTACTATCCTAGGTTGGGTTGGCTTAAGGTTAACTTACTCGGGTTAGGTTAACCTAGGGTTAAGGTGACCTAAGGTTAGCTAACTATGGTTAGCTTATCCTAGGGTAAGGGGAAGTAACTTGGGTTAGGTTAACCTAGGGTTTGGTTGGCCTAGGGTTAACTAAGGTTAGATTAACCTAGGGTTAAGGTAAACTAGGGTTCAGTAACTAAGGTTAGGTTAACTTAGGGTTTGGATGACCTAGGGTTAACTAACTAAGGTTAGGTTATCCTAAGGTTAAGGGGACCTAAGATTAACTAACTTGGGTTAGCTTAACCTAGGGTTTGGTTGGCCTGTGGTTAACTAAGGTTAGGTTAACCTAGGGTTGAAAGGTGGTTTTGAAAAGGGGTTTTGGACTAGGGTTTTGACATAGTGGTTTAGTAAAGGTGATTTTATGCATAAAATTTGAAAGTATGTTTTGAAAACCATTTTATGAAAGCCACTCAAGTGAGTGTTGGGGTCCTTGGTTGATATTTGGAAACCACTCAAGAGAGGGTTGCTTTGGAACCATTTCACCCACAAACTTAAGAGAGCAAAACTTGTGAAAATCAACATTGAATAAATAGTTTTGAAGACTTAAAAATTGAAGAAAATGACCTTTTGAAAATTGGCTTTAGAAGGGAGGTTTTGGAAAACCACTTTTAACAAGTTGAAGACCACTCTAAAGAATGTGGGTTCTTATAGTTGATTTGAAAGAAAATCACTCAAACGAGGACTCCATGGGACCATTCCAATTACAATATTCAAGAGAGTGAAACTTCTAAAAATCAAGGTAAAAATGATGGTTTAGGGAAATGATTTTATGCAAATTGAAGAGAGTTCAATTTTGGAAACCCTTTTTGAAGGGAATTGTTTTGAAAACAATGTTAAAGAGAATAGAGCTAACTCTAATGATCTAGGGTTCATATGGTCAAGATAATGGGAAGACCACTTAAGAGAGGGTTCTAAGGGACCATTTCAACCACAACATTCAAGAGAGTAAAGCGCTTGAAAATCAACATAGAAGAAAGGGGTTTCAAAGCCATTTTAATGCAATTTTGAAAAACAATGAAATGTAGGGTTGCAAAATGAAGTCAATGGATTTAAAGAAGGTTTCCTAAGATGTAGAAATTGAGGGTTTGACCTAGGCTTCAAGAAACCAACTTTAGGACCATTTTTAGGAAAACATTTGAATATGGAGCTTGAGAATGCCATAGAAATAGAAATAGTGAAAGTTTTGGAAAAATGAAAATAAAGCTAAGCATGCAAAACATGAACACGTTAATTATATACAAAACGGTCATCAAATCATACAAGGCTAGAGGCTTCACCACATAGCAAGGTGCTCTAAGGCCATACCATCATAAAGTAGGTTTGTGAGAAGTTTCCTACATGGTGGCTCCCACAAACTTTCCTCTAGGCATGAACTAAGAGCTTCATTGTTTCAAGCATGCAAGAAAAGGTGGTTAGAAGATGGGGATTAAAATAGAGAATAGCCTAAGTAGGCTAGAATGGAGAAGAGACGAGTGGGGGATTATAAAATGTAAAGGGAATACTACATTTTCCCTTCACACACTTTCAAACCTCCATGGATGCGTTGACTTCAGCTTGAATAGCCTTGAAGAGGCTTGAAGGGGCTGGAATGAGATATTCTATGGCATTGAAGGCTATATAGGTATAGTGTATAGGTTAAGGGGAGATGGAATCTAGCTTAAGTGCTAGGAGTGGGGGATATATATAGGAATTCGAGGTTCTGGAGTAGTTTTAGCAAAGCTTTGATAGCAAATTTGATTTTGGAATAAGCAAAGGGGGACACCTGTATTTATAGGCAATCTGGGGAGACCTGGTGCATATAAGACATACATCTGGGCAAAATTTGCCCTGGCACATGTGCTACATGTGCCAATACAATTCCATTAGCAGAATGCCTTGTGGCACACATTGTATTGGCTAAATTTTAAGGGTTAAGCAAAGTTTGATCAATCTGATCAAAATCTGGGCACATATAGCATATGCTCCACCATCGGGAATGTTCGTTTAAACTTTACCTTGATAATTGTGCCAACCGGAAAGGATTTAGGAAAATTAGTTGTGCTCATGGTATTCTTCTAGGGTTTCTCGTGAACTTTTGATTGTTCAAAAAGCTCGAAAGGTGTTCGAAAGTGTGAGATATTATCTCGAAAAATGTGCACAAAAACACATTTCTGCGAAAAGTCTTTGATACGCTTTGTAGGTGTTAAAAAGTAGTTGTTTATGGGCCATATGATCGAGCCTTTTGGGAAGCAATCTCACCGATCGAACCGTACTGATAGAAAGTGCTCTAGAAATACTTTCGAGAATTCTCTAATTTATGCATTTCTCAAGTTGTTTGACAATGCGTTGCAATTAAAGAATTAGAGAAAAAGTTAACATTGGCAGAGCACCTGTGAGATGCTCCAGGGGTTACTCAAAGTGGCAATTTTCAATCCATCCGATGAGGGGCTTCGGGAAGCGATCCATCTGATCGAGCCGTATCGATGGAAAGAACTATGGATAAGCTTTTGGGAATTCTCTTGTTTACGTATTTCTGAAGTCGTTTAACGGTGCGTTATAACTAGGGAATAAGGAGAAAAGACAACCTTGACGGAGTGTCTATGAGACGCTCCACAGGGACTTTTGTTGAGTCGGGAGTGTTTAGAGTCGTGAGGTTCACCTTATGTTAAACAGGGGTGTACGATGAGACCCGCCATTCCGTACCTGGGGCCGGTGTAGTTTTGGGGCGCGTTCGGGCCGCCAGGGGTAAATGGTCATTTTAACCTAGCATGGCAAAAAAAGTGTCAAGATGGATTGGAGTGGTGTGTTAAGCGTGCCAGATTGTTTGAGGATGGTCCTGGAAGAGTTTTTTCGCTGTTTGGTGGGATTTGTACTGTGCTGGTGCGTCTTGGAGCAAAACAGTCATTTTAACTAAAGTTGACCGGGATGGGACCGGAATTGGAGAGGATGGCGTGTTAAGTACGTCTAACTATTTACGATCACTTCGGGAAGATGGATTTACCGTCTTCAGAGATTTTAAACTTTCTCAAGACTTGTTTGAAGGCCTAAGGGGCAGGTTTGGTCATTTTCAGTCAAGTTGGGCTAGCAGGCGCTGGTGTTGACCTAGGTGTTGGTTCCCGAGACAGCGCAATCTCGAAAAGCTAACTATGCAGTGTTGGTCCCTGAGATCGCTTGGTCCCAGAGAGCTACCTGTAGGGGGTGTTGGTTTCTGAGAATGCCTGGTCTCAGAAAGCTACTTGTGATGGTGGTGTTGGTCCCTAAAAATTCTTGGTCCCGGAGAACTACCAAATGATGGACATTCTACATTAGTGGGTTAGCAGGCACCAGAAGTAAACCGTCTGGAATTTGATAAGATATTGGTCCCTGAGATCGCTTGATCTTGGGGAGCTACCTGGATGGCGTTGGTTCTCGAAAACGCTCGATCTCGGAAAGCTACCTGAAATGCCTATAGACACAATAGTCTTTACAGCTTCAATTGGGCCTTGTGCGCCGGAGAAGCAACCAGCTGACTGGATTGGAGTTTGAAAGAGCTATCCTGGGCCCAAATGCGTTGTGATATTTGAAAATTAGATTTGATCGGGTCGACGATTGCTTAGCGGGAAGAAATAGGGTGCTTACAGATGCCCTTCTTTTTCTATCTTTGCTTTTCAAAGGCAAAAAAAATAACAAAGTAAGAATCCTTTTTTGGTTGCGAGGCAATCGGAGGGATGAAAACTTGGCAAGTTTGGAAAGTTTTGGACTACTTGTGAGTCACTTGTCTGGAAAACTTTGAATTTTGAAAACCTTCATGCTTTGAAATTTTGTTCAAAGTCCGAGTTTTGAAACACCAGTTTGATGAAGTTCAACCCAAAACACTTGGCTTTTGAAAACAAATTTTTGAAAGCTTAATTTTTGGCTTTTGAAAGCTTCAAAAACATTTTTTGACATTTGGAGGATTGAAAGTTAGTTTTGGCAAGAAGTTGAAGGGTCGAGCGCATGTAGCACATGCGCCTGGTCTAAAATAACCTAAGCGCATGTAGCACATGTGCCAGTTGAATTTTCCTTCTGGCACATCTACTACATACACCATGCCATGGGTTTTAAAACAGAGCAAGTTCGCATTTTGTATTGCGGGTTTTGATTATTCCGAGCGATCGAAGAGCTTTCACGTGGGGATTTCGAGAGATTTACGTCGAGTCTTGCTAGGAAAGTCTGGAGGGAGGTCGGGTGCTTGTCGAAAGTCGACATTGTCGCTGGATTCTCGCTGGAAAGCTTGTTTCTCAGTGGAGAACTCAAAGGTTAGTTTTTTGAAAATTTTTCAATTTTGATGCCTATGTGTTTGTTTTTTGCATGTGATTAGTGCAAATCTATGCCTTAGGATGTTTAGAATGCAATGGGTGGATTGTTTTTTGTAATTTGATGAAGATTTGAGTGTGTTTGGGATGATTTTGCTTGTTTATGTAAATGGGTTTCTTGTAGGGTTGAGAAATTTGCCTCTATAGGCTCGGATATTGGGTGTTTGTGCTTGATTTTTGTACTCGGTGTTTTAGAAAAATGTATAGAACAACCGTATGAAGTTTCGTAAGTTTTAAAAAATTTTGAATTTTTAAATTTTCAAAAATTAGGAAAAAATAAGGAAAATTAAGAAAAATTAGAGAATGTACCCTGTTAAATGTAAAAAATTTGTGGGACATTTTTTAAAAATGTGGGGATCTTTTTGAGTGTTTAAGGAATTTTTTGGAATTTTTGATAATTAAAATAAAATCGGGGAGGATTGAAAAATGAAGAAATGGCCTTAGAAATTATATTTAATAATGGGTCACGTGTTACGGAGGATGGGATGGTGTCGGTTGTCGTTGTTGAAGGCTCGGGGAGCTTCAGTGATATATGTTTGTGATTTGTTGAATTCCTGGATAGTGACTTTTTAAGGTAGAACTCTGCTGAAAATTTTCAAAAAATATTGACCTTGAATTCTTAGAAAAAGTAGTTATTTTGAGAATTGGGGTTTTCAAGGAGAAAGCCTAAAGAAATCAGAATTTTATAAAGATTTTTAAAGTAGGGCTTTTGAAGGAGAAAGCCCGAAGAAACTAGAATTTTAGAAAGCTTTTTGAAGTAGGGATTTTGAATGAGAAAGCCCAAAAAACCAGTTTGATATTTTGAAGTAGAGCTTTTTTTTTCTTGAGGCAGAAGGCTCGGAAAGCCGTTAGAAAACTTTGAAACAGGGCTTTTGAAAGAGAAAGCCCGAGAAACTAATTTGATTTTTTGAAACAAAACTTTTTAAGGAAAAAGCTCGAATAACCGATAGAAAATCTTTGAAACAGGGCTTTGGAAGAAGAAAGCTCGGGAACCCGGTTTGATATTTTTGAAATGAAACTTTTTAAGGAAAAAGCTCAAAAAACTGTAGAAAATCTTTGAAATAGGGCTTTTAAAGGAGAAAGCTTGAGAAATTGGTTTGAAATTTTGAAACGAAACCTTTTGAAGAAAACGCTTAAAAAATCGTAGGAAATCTTTGTAACAGGACTTTTAAAGGAGAAAACCTGAGAAACCCTTTTTGATATTTTGAAATAGAACTTTTTGAGGAAAAAGCTAAGAAAACTATTAGAAAATCTTTGAAACGGGGTTTTTGAAGGAGAAAGCCCAAGAAACCAATTTGAAATTTTGAAATAGAACTTATGAAATGGATAGGGTCTTAGCTTCTCTTTTTTTCCCTTTCTTTTTTTTTCTTTTCCTCTCCTTTTTTTCGTTGCTTTTTCTCTCTTTTTCCTTGTTCCTTTTTTTTTTGTTCTTTTGTTCTTTTCTTTCTTTTCTTTTCTGCTGTATATACATATTTTTTTTTGCTTTCATGCATATCCTGTGGCTAATCAACTTTCTACATTTTTTTCTGTTATTGCTTATCAAGAATGTCGAAGGCGGGTGATGATGGTTTTGATAGGAGGCGTTGTGGGAAGGTGTCGCGCCCAGATTTTTCACGCTCGAGGAATACTCACCCAAGCGGGAAAAATGTTGTACTCTCTCGTTAGAACTCACCCTCCTAGAAGAATGAGTGCGACTAGGTTTTAATTGAAAAACTGTTTGAATAAAGGGCTTTCGAAAAAGATTTGGAGTCACCACCTAACTTAATTAAGGTGAGTTAGGTCACCTAAAAACTAAGAGTAATCCGAAGACTACACTTAGGGTTTTGGAAAATGATTTTGAAAAACATCTCCTCAAGAGAGGGTTTTTAGGAAAACAGGTTGTTTGGCAACCTTTGGAAAACATTTAGCCCTTTTTAGAAAAATAACTCCTTTTTGGTCTTTGAAAACAGTGATCTAGGTTCGGAGGTTGGTTACATGTAGGGAAGACGCACTAAGCTATCACCCTACCCCGCCCTTTCGATACCTACATGTCAATCTACCCTAGATTCACCTATGTGAGTCTTCGACTAACTATAGTTCAACCCTATTCACTTTAGAAAAACAATGTTCGGAACATGATGCATGATATGCAAATGCAAAATAAGAAAGAATTGAAAAATAGATTTAGAAAGAGATTGATTTGAATTGAAAATTGAAATTGGGAAGTTTAAAAATTGAAAGCAGAAGTTTGAAAATAGAAATTTTGAAATTGGAATTTGAAAATTGATTGGAATTTGAAATTTGGAAAGAATTTTGAAACCACACCCATGAGGGTGGAATTGAAAGTTTGAAAAATATTGTGACCGCACCTATGAAGGTTGCCTACGTATCCCTTTGGGGGAATCAGGTCAGTCGTAGTTCGGACCGGAGTCCGATTGAAAAGAGAAGAGTTGATTGGAAGAGAGAGATTGAATTGGAATTTGGATTTGATTTGAACTTAGAAGAAAGGATTGGAAATTGAAATTGAGAAGAAGATTGGACTTTGATTTGAAAAGATTGATTGTTGGAAAGATTTTATTTTAGAAAGATGGAGGTTTAGGAAACCTAGATTTAGGAAAGGCTTGACTCGACTTGGAAGGTTTAGGAGATTAGGAAAGGAAATGTTCGAATTAGGAAATGTTCGATTTAGGAAAGTTTTAGAATTAGGAAAGTTTCATTTTTGGAAAGTTTCGAAATTAGGAAAGTATTCAAATTAGGAAAGTTTTGAATTAAGAAAGTTTTGAAAATTAGAAAGTTTCAACTTAGGGAAGTTTCGAAAATTGGAAAGTTTTGAATTTAGAAATGTTTTGAAAAAGGGAAGTTTTGAATTTGGAAAGTTTTGAAAACAAGGAAGTTTTGAGAATAAGAAAGTTTCATTTTAAGAAAGGTTTGAAAAAGGAAAGTTTTCAGTTTAGGAAATGTTTGAATTAAGAAAGTTTTGAATTTAGAAAAGCCCTAGATTTGGAAAGGTGTTGAAGTTTTGGAAAGTTTAGAATTTAGAAAGTTTGAAAGTTTAGAAAGATTTATCTTAAGAAAGTTTCAAATTTAGGGAGCTTAGAATTTTAGAAAGATTTGAAATTTAGAAAGTTTAGGATTTAGAAAGTTTTAGAGTTTTAGAAAATCTTGAAATTAAGAAAGGTTTGAATTTAGGAAAGGTTTAAAAGCTTGAATTTAGAAAGTTAAGATTTGGAAAGGGGGTTGAATTAGGAAAGGGTTGGATTAGGAAAAATTTGAAAGTTGAGTTTTAAAATTTAGGAAAGATTTTTATGTTCAAGTTTTGGGAACTTAAGGTTTAGGAAAGTGAAAATTTAGGAAAGATTTAGATTTTGAAATTTAAGGAAAGATTTAAAGTTTAGGTTTAGGAAACTTATGGTTTAGGAAGGAATTGAATTAAGAAAGGTTTGGATTAGGAAGGGATTGGATTTGGTTTCTAAAAACAAGGGTTTGATTTTGTTTCCCAAAACGGAGGACAGGATCTAGTTTCCTAAACGGGGAGATTTGATTCGGTTTCCTAAAGGGAAGGTAGGATTTGGCTAGGATTTGGAAAGGAGATTCTAGAAACTCTAGTTTTGGAAAACTATAGTTTGGGCATAGAAAATAGGTTTTGGAAACACATATAGTTTTGATGCAAAAAAACGAGAGATTTTGGAAACCTAGGTTTGGGGCAAGGTTTGAAAACCATGTTTTTAGGAAGAAAATTTAGGGTATCCTAATTGTGGGTTCTAGGGTTTGGTTTGGGCTCTAAGGAAAGAGTTTTTTTTTGGAAAACGCGTTTTTAGAAACGAAGGTTTTCTAGAAGGGAATTCTAGGGAGGAGTTTTTTTGGAAAGCATGTTTTTGGAAACGTAGAGTTTAGAAAGAAAATCCTATAGGGGAATTTCTAGAAGGAAGATTCCGGGAGGAGAGCTTTTAGAAAGATTTTTAGGGAGTGTTTTTAGAAAGTGAATTTTGAGGAAAGAAAGTTTTGGAAAGGAGTTGAAAAAGAGAGTTTTGAAAAAAAGATTTTGAAAGGGAGTTTTTGAAATCAATTTTGAAGAGGGGAGTTTTAGGAAAGGATATTGAAAAATATATTTTTAGGAAGAGATTTTTGAAGAAAGAAGTTTTTAGAAGGTGTAAAAACATCTCACTTTCCTAAAGCAATTCTAACCATAAGAAGGCTAGAACCACTTTAAGAAAGTGGTTTTGAAAACAATGTTTGAAAATATAGACCAAAATGCCACTTTTAATATAACACTTTCCTAAAGCAACCCTAGCCATGGAAAGGCTAGAATCACCCTAGGATTGTGATTTTGAAAACATGTTTTTGAGAAAGAGCTTTTGATGCAATTTTGAAAACAAGTTCGAAAACGATTTTTGAAAACACCTTTTTGAAAACGAATTTTGGAAGATGCAAGATTATGATATGCACAATGCAATTTGGGATGGTGAACATACAAGGTTAAGGCTTCATCACATAATCAAGGGGGCCGGACCCACATGGTCTTTGGTTAGACTAGAAGAAAGCCCCCGACACGGTGACTCTCCCATAGTCCAATCCTACACATGAACCGGGAATCCCCTTATTTCAAGCATGCAAAGAAAGGGGGGGAAAGGAGATGGGGGATTAAATTAGAGAAAACCCAAGTGGGTTGGAGAGAGAAGAGAGAGGGGGAAAGTGCAGAAAATTAAATAGGGAGCCTACCTTGTTTCTTGTTTATTTTGCGCGCCGTGCAGCCTTCGGTCTTCGGTCTTCGGTTTTCGGTCTTCATCTTCACCCTCAGTCTTCAAGGATTGTCTTCAAGCTTTGAATGGCTGCTCTTCAAGTCTTGAGAGAGTGGTTGAGGGCTAGTGTATGAGTGTATAGGAGGCTAGGGTTTGTGTATAGTGGCTAGGGTTTGGAAAACCTAGGGAGGCTAGGGTTTTTGGAGGTGCTCGAGCTCTGTGTATCAAATTGTGTGATTTTTAGGTTAAGTTTTCAGACCCCTTTCACGTTGATCGAGGCTCTGTATTTATAGAAGTTGGACAAGCCTGGCGCCTGTTGCAGTGGCGCCAGGGTAAAGTTTATATTGGCGCCACTAGGAGTGGCGCCAGGCCATTTTTTGGCTTGGCGCCACTACTAGTGGCTCCAGCCATTTAGGAAACAATTAAGGTCGGCAAGCAACGTATCTTTGACTAGATTTGGGCGCCTGTACTAGTGACTACCATGTAAACTTTAGCCTGGCTTCACTAGGAGTGACTCCGGAAAGTCCGGGAATGATTTGAAGGAGCCGGGAGTGACCCGGAAGGCCGGAAAGGAGCCGGAACACTTAAAATAGTGTCCTAGAGGTATTTGACTTGAAAAGTAAGGATTGGATGTGTCGGAAAGGTTGACCGAGCCTTTAGGGGCAAAACGGTCAATCGGACCGGAAAAACTGCCGGGACAGACTCAAACTGTCCCGGAAGAAGACTTGGGATCTAGAAACATTATTTAGAATGTTCCCAGAGGTTTCCGGTTTGATTCCCAGGGCCGGTGTGGTCGGAAATGGAGACCGGCCCACTAGGGGCAAAACGGTCATTTTGTACCGGGTTTGCCGGAACTGACTCAAAATGGTCCGAAAAAGTAAAGGAAGGTCGAGAACACTATAAAAAGTATTCTCGAGACATTACCGGTTTGATACCCAGAGCCGGTGTGGTCGAAGAAGGAAACCGGCCCTCTAGGGGTAAAACGGTCATTTTGTACCGGGTTGGCCGGAACTGACTCGGAATGGTCCGAAAAGGTAAAGGAAGGTCGAGAACACTATAAAAAGTATTCTCGGGACATTACCGGTTTGATACGCAGAGCCGGTGTGGTTTCTAGGGCATTCGGATGCCTAGGGGCAAAAATGGTCATCTTGACCGGAAAAGGTCCAAAGGGTAATTTGGTCATTTTTCACCGAAGTGAGCTAACAAACATGGGTATTGACCTAGGTTTTGAGTGTTTCCGCCACTCGGACGGGGTTGAGTATTTCCGCTAGTTGGACGGGGTTGACGATTTGAGAGTATTTCCGCTACTCTAACGGTTTTGTGAGTATTTTCGCTACTCCAACAGTTCTGTGAGTATTTCTGCTACTCTAACGATTCTGTGAGTATTTCCGCTACTCTAACGGTTCTGTGAGTATTTCCGCTACTCTAACGGGTCTGTGAGTATTTCCGCTACTCTAATGGTTTTATGAGTAGTTTTGCTACTCGGACCGTCTCGAGGAATAAACTGTCTCGAGAGAGGGATTGGAAAGGGGTCTTACCGTCTCCGAAGAGACGTGCCTGGATTGGAACCGTCTCGAGGAATAAACTGTCTCGAGAGAGGGATTGGAAAGGGGTCTTACCGACTCCGAAGAGACGTGCCTGGATTGGAACCGTCTCGAGGAATAAACTGTCTCGAGAGAGGGATTGGAAAGGGGTCTTACCGACTCCGAAGAGACGTGCCTGGATTGGAACCGTCTCGAGGAATAAACTATCTCGAGAGAGGGATTGGAAAGGGGTCTTACCGACTCTGAAAAGACGTGCCTGGGTTTTGAGTGTTTCCGCCACTCTAACGGTGTGAGTGTTTCCGCCACTCTGACGGTTTGGTGAGTGTTTTGCTACTCGGACCGTCTCGAGGAATAAACTGTCTCGAGAGAGGGATCGAAATTGGAATAAGAAAGGATAATGCCCCTAAGGGCATTTTGGTCATTTTGCCTCTATTTGGGCCTGACAGGCCCGCGAAGCGATGGAGAGACGGAATTTGGACTAGAGGATTGGATTCGATTGGAATATGTCTATAATGACTCGAAAACAAGTCTGGACGGAGTGCAGACTGCCGAGCGGTCAATAATGGGGTGCTTACAGAAGGCACCGCGAATCGAGCTCGGAGAGAGCAGCGGTAGCAAGAGTGGTTGTACCCAAGGTTGCAGTAGTCGGCCTCAGTGGTCTAGGACCAGGACAGCCTCGAGTAGTAGTTCATGATGGGACAGACCTCGATTGCTCCAGACGAGAGGGTTAAGGAAGACGTGGATTTAGCAGTTTATTCGCAGACATGATATGGTATGTCATCCGTTCGCGACAGGCGGAGGGATACTTCCCTCACTGATGACCAGTTAGTGATCCTTAACATCCCACCATTGCGAGACTTGGCTTATCACCTGAGCTTCTATTCTCGTTATGGTCGTATGCCATCATCTACTCATAGTTCATTTAGAGGGGATAATATCTTTGCCTTGAGAGCTATACAGGCATCGGCCCTATTCTATTAGGACTTCCTTCACCATATCAGCTTTGTTGCCTTTATGACACTTAAGATGGACAGGCTTGATCACAAGATAGCGGTCGGGCTACTAGAGAGGTGGTTTAGGGAGACCGAGACTGTGCATTTGGTAGGCTTTAAGTTGGGGCCTACTCCTGTCGACTGGATGATGATTACTAGCATGTCTTTTGGAGGTGTTCCGATTTCCTTGCGGGCTATGACTGTTGATGAGGCTCAACTTCTCTTGGGTTTACCAGGGATTGTGGGCTTGAGTTTTTGGCTTCGCTTCTATGTCCAGCAGAGACAGCGTTCGCTCTTAAGCCCTCCCCAGTTGATCAGGTCATCATGAGGCGTCGACTGGTATTATATGTCGCCTTTAGTTGCTTTTGCAACAATAATAAGTCAACAGTTCCTTTACCATTGGTGAGCTTGGTGGTGGACTTGGATGTGTTGGATTACGTACATTGGGGTGCCTTTACTTTTGCAAGTTTCTTGGGGGGGATGAGAGTGCAGACATCTAGGGCATGGGGGAGCTTGACTGGGTTTTGGCAGTTTTTTATATAGTGGAGTTATTAGTATCTGCCTGTTTGCCGGCCAAAGGTACAAGCCGTAGATGCATTCCCACGGGCCACGAGGTGTGCTATATATCAGGTGGTCCAGCAGTCCTTACTCACAGACTTTGTCACCCTCAGAGCTAACTTAGAGCTGCTGAGACCTCGGAATGTGTCTTGGGCGCCTTACCACTGGTCTCCTTAGCATGCTGGCATACAAGATCTCATCCTCTTATCTAGGTCGCGGGTCATTTTTCAAGGCCCTTTTTCATAGGAAACGTACTTGGGGGAGCATCTTTGGCGGCACCTACACACTGACTTCCATGCTGCTATGGATCCTTCCCAATATATGTTTGGATTTTATCGAGCTAGGGTTGAGATTCCTTATGTAGTCGGGGTACCCGGCGACTGCTTCCTCCTTCCGCCCAGTGTGGAATACGAGGCTTATTTAAGGGCAAGGTCTATTAGCGCCTTTAATCAATTGGATCTAGCGGTTGGAGGGCAGGTGGCCGGTCATGAGGTGGTCGAGCTATGGCATTAGGCCCAGGGTTTTGTTTCCTAGGAGGAGTATTTAGCTACTTGTTAGGCCGAAGACCAGTACCGTGCTGAGGTGGAGGCTTTAACTACCCATATATCTTTGATGAAGGCCCGCTGGGTATGCTATTTGCGATTCATTTTTCATGTTCTTGATGCATCTCCTGTATTCTATTGCTGGGTTTTCTTTCCTCCTATTTTCCTTGGTCAGGGCCCTTATGATGACAGAGCTTCTTCGAACCAGCCCTCTCCATACGTGCTGGATATTGGCAACTTTGACTTAGATGACAACCCTGCTCTTTAAGGCCTTTCTTTCCTCCTGTTGACATAGTTGTAGTTTTGTTAAATTGGTAGCATTATTTATGTTTTGAGGTCGTGTTTTGGCCCTTGTGGATGATAGTTGTAAGATGATTTTATATATACTATTATTTTTCTTTGCATGGGATGATAATTGGTTTCTCTTTTTAGTGTTGACTTAAATGTATGCATGTGGACACTTAAAGAGCAGGAATATAAATATAGGAATACATAAATCATGACACTCATAAGAAATGGTGGGTATGTACAAGCTTTAAATAGATGTGAAAAATATGGGTGTGTTGTTGCACGTATGGATTTTGGCAAAGCACACTAGTATTCAAATTTTACAAAAACAAGCCTTGAGACAGGCTCCAAGCTTTTGGGTTTAACCGAGTGCCCACTAGGAGCTGGTCATTTTGGACTTTGTTATTTTCTCAATAATTCCCTTCTATGTCATGCTCTTTTCTTGTCATGTAGGGATAGTAGTTGCCTCATTCTTAGGGTTTTCATTTTCGGACCTATCTCTCTTCTCTCTTATCTGAAAAAGGGAAAATCTTGCCCATATCTCGCTTGACTTCCTCTCGTGGATATCACATTTGGACTACTGAACTCTTCAGAGGGCAATCGAAGTAGCCTTTAGCAAAAGAGCAGGCAGTTTCCATCATCAATCTGAGAAGACTTTACTTTGGACTGTAATATAGGCTTGTCTAAGGGTGAGAAATAAAGGGCATACAGGCTCAAATAGTTTTTCCATTCCCTAGCAGAGGTGATATGAACCTGAACCACCTTGAGGAAGCTTCTGCTATTTTGTTTATCTTTCTCTTTAGGTGCCGATATTTTCTTTTGAACTTGTTTAGACTAAGTAATCTTCCCTGATCCAAGAGGACATTGCCTTGGGTTATAATGGTGGCTAGGTTATGAGGTTTTTGAAAGGAAAGGTATTGAAGGTCCAAGGTGTTGCACTTATCACGGGTTTATCACAAACTGATGATCACTTTTTCAACTCCTCTTCTTCTTTAGGTCCTCTCCTCATTAGTTTTCTCTTTTAGGTATTTGCCATGTTTTTGTACTAACTTTTACCCATACAGGGTTCATTGTTTCTCTTTGCTTTGCCCCAACACTGCTATTTACACAGTCTTTGTTAGTTTCTCGTGGCATCTTATGATTTTTTTTTTAGTATCGCATTGTTTTTCCCTTTCTTTAAACGTGAGAGGAGGCCTTATTTTGCCTCAAATTTCTTCATTTACTCTTTTTCTTTCCAATTCTATTTTCACCCATTGTGGGCAGTGATCACCAGGTCGGGTTTGTCAAAGGAATGTAATTCGGCTCAAAATGGGCTTTTCAAAGGGGATTCTTTTAACTGTACGGTGGAGGAATAGATGACCTCTTTTCCTTTCCAACAAAATTGCTTAGTCCATGAAGTCCAGTCCTAGAACTTTAGCGTCATCCTTTGGATTAGGTGAATGTTAGTTTCAGCGTTCTGTTACTCATGCTTGCCCCTGTGTGGAGGGTGGTTCCTGGTTAGGGTGCTTGAATGAAAACCACTGGCAACTTGAGTGGGTTGTTCAAAGGAATTGCTTTGTTGTTTAGGGGATTTGAAAAGATGGCTCCTCTTCCTTTTGAGGGTCTAATTGCCAACTACTTTGTTATGGCATCCTCCAAGTGTTGCCCTTTTCTTGTAATCCACTCTTTATCTTTTCTTTCTTCAGTATCTTCTCTCTTTGGATTGGAAATGGTCTCCGCTGGTGAGGATGTGCGTACTATCCCTCCCTTAAAGTCAAGGCACAAAATAAAAAGGGAAATTTCTAAGAAAAGACAAATACCGAAGATGATAAATGTAAACTTCAAATTCTTTTTCTTTCATTTTAAAGGTTTTATGTACATGAAAAGCTCTTGATTACCAAAAAGTACAATTAAAAGTAGAGTCAACAAAAATAGGATTAACAAAAAGAAACGGTAAAGTTTGACAAAAAGAAGTTGACAGCATGATCAGGTAGGGGATTTGTTGTGACATTGGGCGCAGGGGCTGGTTTTGTTTCCTGGGTGTTGATGACTTTGCTGTGATTGAGGTCTTAAATTTTATGCTTCAAAGAGAAACAAGACTCTGTGTGATGCCCCTATCCCCTATAATGATATTCACCGGTAACGGCAGAATTGAAAGTTGGAGGCAACGGGCTTAGCAATGGTCACGAGGGTATAAGGTTTAGGTGTTTGGCTTTAAGGAGATCATGGTAAGCCTCTGTTTGAGTGCACACTAAGCTAGTGAATTCTCGGTTTCGCCAATTATTTATGTTAGGGTTGGAGTATGGTTGGGTTGTAACAGGTCCAAGAGCAGGTGCGTGGACATTAACAACAGAAATGTTGACGATAGGAGTAGGCGGTTGCGGCCAAACTTGATATTGGGGATAGTATGGCTATTGCTACGTTTGAAAAATAACAAATACCTCTCCCTCTTTCTTGCCAATACCTCATGTGGTTGCTACCTTTTTTACTGCATTTGCGAATCCCTCACTTGTCTTAGTGTAAGGGTCCATGATTCTACCAGTTTTTAATCCATTCTCAATCATTTTCCCTTGCATTATTAGTTTAGAGAAACTCTTCCCAATGCTCAGGCATAAGCGTTCATAATGCAAGCCTTGGAACGTGTTGAGAAACAGCTATACATACTCTTTTTCCATTAGCGGGGGTTGAGCAACTACCTCCCTCCACCTTAGAGCGTAGCTCTTGAAGCTTTCTTTCTCCCCTCGAGTCATCACCATCAAGGCACACCTATCCATGGTGTGGTCACTATTGTGTCGGTATTGGGATTGGAAGGCCGTGACTAACTCATTCCAGGTTGTTATCTTTCTTAGATCCAAATGGGCGAACCATTGTAAGGCGGGCATCAAGCTATGTTGAAATAGCTACATCAGGAGTTTGGGGTCATTCCCATGACTGCTTAATGTGCTCGCGTATAGTCTCAGATGAGCCACAGGATCCGCACTTCGGTCATACTTTTGGAAATCAGGCATTTTGAATTTGGGTGGCCTGGAATGATCAAGAAAGAAACATAGTTCATTGTAAGTTATCCCACTGAAAGTGTCATGACCTTTTAGGCTGCTCAGGGACTCTTTTAAACCTTGTATCTTGAGATCGAGGGGATCCGGACTTTCCTTCTTTGGTGTAGTAGTCAATAGGATAATTTCATTGTTATCTTCTTCTCCTTCCTCGATATGCACTACTTTGGCGAGTTCCTTATTCTTCCCCATATTGTCAGTTCGTAGGATGACCCTTAGTAAGATGGCTTCAGTTTCTTTGGGGTGGGATGTTAAGGTTGAAGGATTCATGGTAGGTCCTTTGAAGGCCATTAGTTGTATAAGCTTGAACATCTCGTCTATTTTCGCCTTCATCTCATTCACTTCCTCCCGTGTCATCGAGTTGTTTTGTTGTTCAAGAGTTTTTCCTTCGCTTGTCATTTGTGTTGCTCGGTGTCAGGTAAAGATTGGTGATCTGAGTATAAGAGGCCCTCATGTTCCTCTTTTTCTTTCTGGGAGTAATGGTGCCCTAGAATCCAAACAAGTCTCACTAAAAACTATTACTAGTCTTTAATGAGACTAGAGGGGGAACAAAAAATAAGAAAGAGATCATATGTTAGTTTTTGGATTGAGCAAAATTTTATGCAATGCATAACTTACGGATGCCCATGCCCTTTGAGGGGGACTAAGCATGATGCTTTGGCTGCTCAAGTTTTGGAGATAGGACCTTGCCCCTGTTATGCAATACTATACTTGTATCTGTAGCCATTCATTCATACATTCACTTATTCAACAAAAATAACACTTATATGGAAAAGAATTTCCTTTGTACATAGAATTTTCAGAAGTACATTGAAATAGGGAGGGGGAACACTTTTTTCTTGGGACTTTTACCTATCCTATCTTTACAGTTAAAATCCTAAAATACTCTTGAGTCTTCGGATTCACCTTCTTGGATGGAGGTTGGTGAGAGACCTTGATTTTGAATTGCACCTTTGTCTTCTTAACAGCCTTATCTCCTTGAGCGGAGAGGGATTAAGGCCCCTCTTTATGAGATGATTTTGATGTATGCCATGAATCCTTAGGGTGACTTAGTACCCTTAGGGATTTTGGTTGGCTTTATTTGAGTGAGAAGGTCTTTAGGCCTTTATCTGGGGGTTAATCAGATACATGAAGATGCAATGACTTGAGTTACTTTAAGAACTCTTGTCTTGAAATGAATACAAATGCATGAGCAGTTGTGATACAAAAAGATGGGTACATAACATAATGACAAAAATTAAGCATAACAGCATGAATTGAACAGCATATAAGGGAAAGTAAAGCGGTCACCCTTCCCTCCTTAGTTTTGAAATTGACGCGCGTGTCCTAAATCCGGCAGAGGTTCAGCTAGGCAAAGGGTGCTACATGAGTATGAGGTTGGGGGTTTACTAATGCTTCCTAAAAGGCTCGGTTCCCAAACCTTCAAACCTCCGGCAGCCACCCCCGTAAGGGTGAACTCCATCTTTTGTTGGTGGTTCAAGTGGGGAAACTATCAAGAGACCGTAGGCTGAGAAACTGACACAGCATCCATCCACAGTCAATATATTATTCCTCCTTCTATCTAGAAAGGTAGTAATCAGGTAATATATGCAAAATACAAATGCAAGCGAGCGCACCAAGTGTGCGTGGAATTTTCAAAAATGGAAGAAAGAACCTAACATTCTATTGATTCACTACATTCATGGTAGTTAATTGTGATATAAAAATTAAATGTGAACAAAGGTCCACATACAAAAGAAAATGCAAGGTGTTAGTAATTTTTTGACAAACTCAATGTAAGATAAAATGGATGATCAATGCAAATGCATGTATGTAACCATTTTGAAAACTAATGTTTATTTTGGAAACTTAGAAAAGTAGATAAAACTTGACAAAGTAACCGGAGATTTTGGGTGAGTGAAGGGTGAAGAGGCATGGCAATGGCCTAACCCTCTAAGTAGTCCCTAGTGCAGTCACTAATTGTCGCACCTTGGTTTTTAACCAAGTTCTTTTGGTTCGGGAAAAAGTACGAAACTCTGTCATTAGAACTCATCATCCTAGAATGACGAGTGCGACTAGGTTTGAACTTGGAATTGAATTAATTAAGGGCTTTTTTTGGAAAAATAGGAGTCGCCACCTAAACCTACATGTCTAATCACCCTTAATTTACTCACTTGAATAACTAATTACGATTATTCGCTTAATATCCACTTTAGAATTTTGAAAATAGGATTTAATCATCACTTTTTGGATGAATGATGTATGATGCGAGTCTTGAGAAAAAAGTTTGAGAAACATGAAAGTTTTGATAGAAATCTTGAACTGATGGAAATTTTTGAAAATGGAATTTGGGTTGAAATAAAAGGTTATGACCGCACCATTTTAGGTTACTTACGTATCTCATTTGGTGAGAATCAGGTCATTCATAGTTTAGGCAATAGTCCGATGGAAAATAAGTGCATTGAGGCTATTGGAAAGTTTTGAAGACACTTTGAGGTCATTGAGAAAAGAGAACTTGAGAATTTTGATTTGAAATCGAATGTTGGACTATTTTTGGAAGAGAACTTGAAGGTTTTTTAAAGTGCTTTGAAATGGAACTTTGAAGTGTTTTGAAATGTTTTGGGACATACCTCAAGAGAGTTTTGAAAGTTTTGAAAGCTTTAGTATGAACATGAAAATTAGATTTGGACTTACAAGAACTCTTATGAACTTGTCTTTGAAAAACTTTTGAAAGTAGCTTTTATGTACCTTATGAAAGGCATGTTGAATATTTCATCACCCTTGAGAGATTAGTCATTGAAGAACTAGACTCTTTTAGGGTTATGAGTTTCGAAAAATTTTTTGAAAAAGAGACTAGAAACTCTCTTTGGTTTTTAAAACTTTAGGGTTGTAAAGCCCTTCTTGAATATCTCACTTATACTTAACCAATCCTAACCATGGGAGGATTAGGGTTGCTTCAAGAATGTGATGTTTGAAAATTATTTTTGAAAAGAACTTTTGAAAACACTTAGGATTTTGCAACCCTAATATGGACAACCTTGAAGGTTGTACTTAATGTGTCATCTTCCTTAGAATCCCTTAACCATAGATGGTTGGGGACACTTTAGGTTTGTGAGTTTTTGAAAAAGGTTAAGTGTCTAGTCATTTTATTTGAGACAAGTTTAAGAGAACCTTTTGAAGACATTTTTAAAGATAGAGTATGCGAATATTTGAAAAGATTTTGGAGTTGATTCTTGAAATATCAAGAGATGAGGTTTTTTGAAAATATGTTATGAAGATGGTTTTTGAATTGAAAGATTATTTGAAAAGGGGTCTTTTAATTGGAACCTTGAAGCTTACTATCCTAGGTTGGGTTGACTTAAGGTTAACTAACTCAGGTTAGGTTAACCTAGGGTTAGCTAACTAAGGTTAGGTTATCCTAGGGTAAGGGGACTTAAGGTTAACTAACTTGGGTAAGGTTAACCTAGGGTTTGGTTGGCCTAGGGTTAAGGTAAACTAGGGTTCACTAACTAAGGTTAGGTTAACCTAGGGTTTGGATGACCTAGGGTTAACTAACTAGGGTTAGGTTATCCTAGGGTTAAGGGAACCTAAGATTAACTAACTTGGGTTAGGTTAACCTAGGGTTTGTTTGTCCTAGGGGTAACTAAATTAGGTTAACCTAGGGTTGAATGGTGGTTTTTAAAAGGGATTTTTGACTAGGGTTTGTAAGCACCCCATTTTTACCTGCTCGGCCGTCTCCAGTCCGTTTAGACTTGTATTCAAGTCAATATGGACATAATCTAGATCAAACTAATTTTTTAGATATAATCTCGTCAATCGATCGCTTCGCGGGCCCATTGGGCCCAAATAGAGGCAAAATAACCAGAGTGCCCTTGGGGCATTGTTCGGTCCAATTCCAACGGGCATGTCTTCTCGAAGACAGTAAGTCCCTATTTCAACCTCAAATCCAATTTCATGTCCAATTCCAATTCCAATTAAATTTAGCACGTCTTTCGAGAAAGTTGATTTCTCATGGTGGTAAGTCCATCCTATCTGGCACATTTTTTTAGAGAACCCTTTGGAAAGGTAAGTCCCTTCAAACCCGCCGACCGAGACGAGACCCCAAGTCCCCTAGTTGGTAGAACGGTCTAACTTTAGCGTCTGCTAGCCCCCCAATGAAGAATGTTCGTTTTGACACGTCTTTCAAGAAACTTGATTCCTCAGGCAATAAGTCGACCTAGCAGCTTCCCGAGATCAGGCAGTCTCTAGAATGATCACGAACTGTTAGAGTAACGGAAGTACTCGTAAACATCACAACTGTCAGAGTGGCAAAAACACTCGTAAACAGGTCGACATTGGGAATTGCCAACAAACTCCTATGCCACAGGACCGTCATTAGAGTGACAGAAACACTCAAAACCTAGGTCAACATCAGTGCCTGCTAGCCCACTTCGGTAAAAAATGACCAAATTGGCCCTAGGCCCATTTCCAACACGTTTCTCAAAAAAGTACCTAAGTCCTCAAAACAGTAAGTTCACCCTTCCAATATTGTCTTAAGGACAATCCGGCATGATTAGGTGCCTTCCAGCCAGTTTCGGGCCAATTATGAGACATTCTAATCAAGATGACCATTTTGCCCCTAGGCATCCGAGCACCCCAAAAACTACATTGGCTCTGGGTATGAAACCAGTAACCTGCTGAAAATGCTTCTTATAGTATTCCCGACCTTCCATTATCTTTCCAGATCATTCTGAGTTAGTTCCGCCAAACTTGGTGTAAAATGACCATTTTACCTCTGGTAGGCCGATCGCCTTTTCCGACCACACCGGCTTTGGGTATCAAACTGTAACCTCCTGGAACATTCTAGTTAAGGGTTCTTGTCCCTTTCTGGCCTTCCGGGCCATTCTTGGCCCCTAAACCATTCCCAAACCTTCCAGAGCCACTCCTAGTGAAGTCAGGCTAATAATTACATGGTAGTCACTAGTACAGGCATCCAAATCTACTGAAGTTACGTTGCTTACCGACCTTAAAACTTTCCTAAGTGGCTGGTGCCACTAGTAGTGGTGTCAAGCAAAATCTTAGCCTGGCGCCACTCCTAGTGGTGCTAGGAAGAATTTTTCCCTAGCGTCAGGTCATTCCTCTATATATAAATACAAAGCCACCTCCAGCATAAAAAGGGTCCGCAAACTCAGTCTAAAAACTCTCCTCTTTGATACACAGAGCTTGTAGCCTCCCTAAACCCTAGACTATTTCAGGTTTTCCAAAACCCTAGCCCCCATACATAAACCCTAGTATACATACACTGCCATACACTCACATACACCCCTATATACTCTTACACTAGTGTCGCGCCCAGATTTTTCACACTCAAGGAATACTCACACAAGTGGGAAAAACATTGTACTCTCTCGTTAGAACTCACCCTCCTAGAAGAATGAGTGCAACTAGGTTTGAATTGAAAATAGGTTTGAATAAAGGGCTTTTGAAAACGATTCGGAGTTGCCACCTAACTTGATTAAGGTGAGTTAGGTCACCTAAAAACTAAGAATAATCCGAAGACTACGCTTACGGTTTGTGGAAAACGATTTGAAAATATCTCCTCAAGAGAAGGTTTTTAAGGAAAACAGGTTGTTTGGCAACCTTTGGAAAACATTTAGCCATTTTTAGAAAAATAACTCTTTTTTGGTCTATGAAAACAGTGATTCTAGGTTCAGAGGTTGGTTACGTGTAGGGAAGACGCACTAAGCCATCGCCCTACCCCGCCCTTTCGGTACCTACATGTCAATCTACCCTAGATTCACCTATGAGAGTCTTTAACTAACTAATGTTCAATCCTATCCACTTTATAGAAACAATGTTTGAAAAGAAACTAACATGATGCATGATATGCAAGTGCAAGTTAAGAGAATTAAAAAGTAGATTTGGAAATAAATTTGAAAAGAATTTGATTTGAAAATAGATTTGAAAAAATGGAATTGAAATTGGAAAGTTTGAAAATTTGGAAATAGAAATTTGAAATTGAAAGTTTGAAAATAGATTGGAATTTAAGATTTGAAAAATGTGGAGACCACACCCATGAGGGTGGAATTGAAAGTTTGAAAAGTATTGTGACCGCACCTATGAAGGTTGCCTACGTATTCCTTTGGGAGAATCAGGTCAGTCGTAGTTCGGACCGGAGTCCGAGTGAAAAGAGATTGATTTGAAGAGAGAGAGATTGGATTGGAAGACAGATATTGAATTGAAAATTGGATTTGATTTGAGATTAGAAGAGGAGATTAGAAATTGAAATTGAGAAGATTGAATTTTGTTTTGAAAAGAGAAGGTTCGATTTTGTTTCCAAAAATGGAGGATTGGATTTGGTTTCCTAAAGGGAAGATAGGATTTGGCAAGGATTTGGAAAGGGAGATTCTAGAAACCCTAGTTTTGAAAAATTGTAGTTTTGACGTAGAAAAAAGGTTTTAGAAACGTGTATCATTTGGATGTGAAAACAAGAGGTTTTGGAAACCTAGGTTTGGGGCAAAGTTTGAAAATCATGTTTTTGAGAAGAAAATTAGGGTTTCCTAATTGTGGGTTCTAGGGTTTGATTTGGGCTCTAAGGAAAGAGGATTTTTGGAAAGTGCGCTTTTGGAAACGAAGGTTTTCTATAAGGGAATCCTAGGGAGGAGTTTCTAGAGGGAAGAGTTTTTGGAAAGGATAGTTTTTGGAAAGAGATTTTTAAAGAAAAGGAGTTTTTGGAAAGTGTGTTTTTGGAAACGAAGATTTTGGAAGGAAATCCTAGAGAGGAAGTTTCTAGAAGGAAGATTTTGGAAAGAGAGTTTTTTCGAAAGGTTTTTGAAGAGAGTTTTTAGGAAGGTGAATCTAGGGAGTGTTTTAGAAAGTGGATTTTGGGGAGAGGATTTTGGAAAGGAGTTGAAAAAGGGAATTTTGAAAAATAGATTTTGGAAGGAGTTTTTGAAAACAATTTTGGAGAGGAGAGTTTTAGGAAAGTATGTTGAAAAAGAGATTTTTAGGAAGGAATTTTTGAAAAGAGAGCCTTTTGGAAAGCATGAAAATGTCTCACTTTCCTAAAGCGATTCTAGCCATAAGAGGGCTAGAACCACTTTAGGAAAGCGGTTTTGGAAAACAATAAGATTTGGAAATATAGACCATAAAGGTCACTTTTAATGTAACAGTTTTCTAAAGCAACCCTAGCCATGGAAAGGCTAGAACCACCCTAGAATTGTGGTTTTGAAAACAAGTTTTTGAAAAAGAGATTTTGATGTAATTTTGAAAACGAGTTTGAAAACGATGTTGAAAACTAGTTTGAAAATGGTTTTTGGAAGATGCAAGGCTAAGGCTTCACCACATAATCAACGGGCCCGGACCCACGTGGTCTCTGGTTAGACTAGAAGAAAGCCCCCGACACAGTGACTCTCCAATAGCCCAATCCTACACATGGACCGGGAATCCCCTTGTTTCAAGCATGCAAAGAAAGGGGGAGGAAAGAGATGGGGGATTAAAATAGAGAAAACCCAAGTGGGTTAGGAGAGAGAAGAGAGAGGGGGAAGTGCGAAAATTTAAATAGGAAGCTTACCGTACGTCTTCTTTATTTTGCGCGCCTTGCTTGTCTTCGATCTTCGGTCTTTGTCTTGATCTTCGCCTTCAATCCTCAAGAGTTGTATTCAAGTTTTGGATTGCAGCTCTTCAAGTCATCAAAGGAGGGTTGAAGGTTAGTGTATGAGTTTATGGGGGTGTGTATGAGTGTATAGGAGGCTAGGGTTTAGTGTATGGTGGCCAGGGTTTGGAAAACCTAGGGAGACTAGGGTTTAGGGGGTGCTCGAGCTCTGTATATCGAACTATATGATTTTTAGGTTGAATTTGCGGATCCTTTTCACGTTGAATGAGGCTCTGTATTTGTAGAGGTTGGAAAACACTGGCGCCTGTTGCATTGGCGCCAAGCCAAAGTTTACACTAGCGCCACTAAGAGTGGCGCCATGCCATTTTTTGGCTTGGCGCCACTACCACTGGCGCCAGCGATTTAGGAAATGTTTATGGTCGGCAAACAACGTATCTTTGACTAGATTTGGGCGCCTGTACTAGTGACTACCCTGCAATTTTTAGCCTGGCTTCACTAGGAGTGGCTTCGAAAAGTCCGGGAATGATTTGAAGGAGTTGGGAATGACCCGGAAGGCCAGAAAGGAGCAGGAACACTTAAAATAGTGTCCTGGAGGCATTTGACTAGAGAAATGAGGATAAGACGGGTCGGAAGGGTTGACCAGGCCTTTAGGGGCAAAACGGTCAATCAAACCGGGAAACTGCCGGGACAAACTCAGATTGTCCCGGAAGAAGACTTGGAATCTGAAAACATTATTCAGAATTTTCCCAGAGGTTGCCGGTTTGATTCCCACAGGTTGTTGTGGTCGGAAAAGGAGACCGGCCCACGAGGGGCAAAACGGTCATTTAGCACTGGGTTGGCCGGAACTGACTCAGAATGGTCCGAAAAAGTAAAAGGAGGTTGAGAACACTATAAAAATTAGTCTCAGGAGGTTACCGGTTTGATACCCAAAGCCGATGTGGTCGAAAAAGAAAACCAGCCCACCAAAGGCAAAACGATCATTTTGTACCGGGTTGGCGGGAACTGACTCGGAATGATCCAGAAAGATAAAGAAAGGTTGAGAATACTATAAAAAGTATTCTCAGGAAATTACCGGTTTGATACCTAGAGTCGGTGTGGTTCCCCGGGCATTCGGATGCCTAGGGGCAAAATGGTCATTTGGACCGGGAAGTCTCGGAAAAGGTCCAAAGGATAGTTTGGTCATTTTTCACCGAAGTGGGCTAACAGACACTGGTGTTGACCTGGGTTTTGAGTATTTCCGCCACACTAACGGTGATCATCGTGACGCAGGGGTTTGTTGGCAATTCCTTATATCGACCTATTTGTGAGTATTTCCGCTACTCTTACGGTTTTGTGAGTAATTTCGCTACTCGGGCCATCTCGAGGAATAAACTGTCTCGAGAGAGGGATTGGAAAGGGGAATTACCATCTTCGAAAAGACATGCCTGAGTTGGAACCGTCTCAAGAAATAAACTGTCCCGAGAGAGGGATTTGAAAGGGGTCTTACCGTCTTCGAAAAAACGTGCCTGGATAGGAACTGTCTCGAGGAATAAACTTTCTCGAGAGAGGGATTGGAAAGGGGACTTATTGTCTCCGAAGAGACATGCCTGGATTGGAACCGTCTTGAGGAATAAACTGTCTCGAGAGAGGGATTGGAAAGGGGTCTTACCATCTCCGAAGAGACGTGCCTGGATTGGAACCGTCTCGAGGAATAAACTGTCTTGAGAGTGGGACTAGAAAGGGGACTTATCGTCTCCGAAGAGACGTGCCTGGATTGGAACTGTCTCGAGGAATAAACTATCTCGAGAGTGGGGTTGGAAAAGGGACTTATCGTCTCCAAAGAGACGTGCCTGGATTGGAACCGTCTCGAGGAATAAACTATCTCGAGAGAGGGATTGGAAAGGGGACTTATCATCTCCGAAGAGACGTGCCTGAGTTGGAACGGTTTCGAGGAATAAACTGTCTCGAGAGTGGGGTTGGAAAGGGGACTTATCGTCTCCGAAGAGACATGCCTGGAGTGGAACCGTCTCAAGGAATAAACTGTCTCGAGAGTGGGATTGGAATCAGAGAGGAAAATATAATGCCCCTAAGGGCATTTTGGTCATTTTGCCTCTATTTGGGCCTGACAGGCCCGCGAAGCGATGGACAGATGGGATTTGGACCTATAGAATTGGTTTTGATAGGAATATGCCCACAATGACTTGAAAACAAGTCTGGACGGAGTGTAGATTGCCTAGCGGTCAAAAATGGGGTGCTTATAGCTGCCCCTCTTTTTCTGTCTTTGCTTGTCAAAGACAGAAAACGATAAGAGTAAGAGTCCCATGTTAACCGCGGGGCAGTCGGAGGGACGGATATTGAAAATCTTTCGACAACTGGGGTCGAAAATAGATAACGAGCCAAAAAGGCCTTCGAAAAGGAGTTTTGGCGGGAAAAAGGGCAAAACTGCCCAGAATTTGTAACTGGCGCCACTAGCAGTGGCTCCTTTGGCAGAAAATGCCTGGCACCTCTGCTAGTGGCGCTAGGTTCGAAGTTAAAGCCTGAAAATTCTGGTTCAAACGCTTACGGGATTTGGGGGAGTTTTCACAAATTTGTGAGGCATTGCGAGGAATTCGTCTTGGACATTGAAGGAGCACTCCTTGGAGACCACGGGTGATTGCCGGAAGGAGACCACGTCACCAGAAAAGTCGCCGGAAGAGAAGATTTCGCCGTAGAACTTCCGAAGAGTGAGTTTTCAAATTTTGTTGATTTTGATGTGTAGAACTTCGTTTGAATCATTGAATAGTGGAAATTGATGTTTTGATGTGTTTTGAACATGATGGTGATGTTGTTTTTGCATTTTGATGGTTGTTTGATTGAATTTGAATGATTTTTCATGATTATGCGAAGAGGGTTATCTGCAGGAATAGGAAATTTGTTCCTACAGGCATGGGTATTGGGTTTTCTGGCTATGTTTTTGTGCAATGTGCCTTAGAAAAATGTGTTTAACAATCGTATGAAGTTTCGTGATTTTTTGAAAACTCGGTGAATTTTTGAGTTTTTTAAAAATAGAAAAATATTTAGAAAATTAGAAAAAATTAGAAAATTCAAGAAATTGATGAAATTTTTAAAGTTTGAAATTTGAAAAAAATTGTAATATTTTTTAAAACATTTGAGGTGATTTTGAAAAATTTCGGAAGATGTTTGAAAACCATTGATTTATTTGAAAAATAAAACATGTGTTTTTAAAATTTTGAAAAATTGAGAAGTGTGCACGAGTGCCATTGTCATGTGATTGTTGGAAAGTGCACATTTTGCATTTTGTGTTGATATCATGGGCGTTGTAGGGGCCATTCTTAAACGGGACTCTGTCGAAAATTTTTTTAGAAATTAGGAAAAGAGTTGGTTAAAGTTTTAGAAATAAAATCTTTTTTGAAGGAAAAAGGCAGAGAACCCTTGGAATTTGATTTAAGGTTGGAAAATCAAGATGTGAATATATGAAATTTGTTTTGACTTATCGTTCAAAGTCTTTTATTTGTTTTGTTTGTGTTAGTTGTTTATTTTATTTTACTGTTATCTAAACTGCATGGATGGTATATTAACATCACTTACTTTGACTTACCTTTTTCAGGATGGCAGACGCGGGTGATGACGGTTCTGAGAGGAGACGCCGCTCAGGGAAGGCGGCTCGGACTGATTCTGCTGGTGACTCTTCATCGGATCAGTTCATTACAAGACAGTCCGCTACCTGGTCCTGTTGTCCTTGTAGAGAGTTGCTTTTCTCAGTGATGACACCTGGGAGTCCTATCTTGGAGAGCGACACTGGCGGCAGTTTCATGAGGAGTTCTGGTCAGCAGGAGCTCCACCAGAGTATATGTTTGGAGCCCTGGTGGTAGGAGTGCCTATCCCCTACCAGGAGCACCAGCCAGGCGCCGAGTTCTTGCTTCCTCCGGATACGGATTATGCTGCGCACTTTGGGGCTCATTCGGTTGGTGCCTTCACCTGGTTTGAGATAATAGTTGGCGGGTACGCTGTTGGCCAGGAGGTGGTTGACTTATGGCGCTGTGCTGGAGGATATGTGCCCCAGGCCGAGTTTACTACTGTGAGAGACCAGTACCAGGCCGAGGTGGCTTCCCTAACAGCTTGATTATCTCAGTTGGGCGGTGGGGGGCATGTTATTCTCTCTCTGTTTCTTCTTGCTCTGCCGTTGCTTAGTTCCTTTTGTATGTAGCTGATTTCGGTTCTATCCTCACTGCAGGTGGCGGTGCTTCGAGTAGTTATCCTCCTCCTCCGATGCCGGGTTTTGGGGATTTTGATCCAGATGATATTGATTTTGACCTGTGACGTATGCCCCTTGTGGAGACTCTGATCTTCTTTTGCCCCTGGTTCCTGAGTTGTATTTATGGTAGACAGTTTTATTTTGATATTTTGTACAAAAATGGATATTTATGGTACCTAGATGCATGGATAGACAGATACATTAATGATCTTTACAACTAGGCATATGATCAGATGCAAGTGATGTATGATGATGTTAGATATTTATTACATGAGTTGATGTCGGTGACTTCTATTTCTACAAGGAGTTATATCCTATGTGTGCAAAGGCCATGCTGATTTTTTTATTTTTTTATTTTTTAACATATGCACAGGTTAGAAATATGTTGATAGAATGATACAGGGTGCTGTTAGCCTTGTAGTCCTGGGAATGGTAGCTCCCTCCTCCTCGGGTATTTAGCCTCTCTTTTGGCTCAACCTTACCTTGATTGGATGATAGCACTTCGCACCTTTCCCAACCTTTTGATCACTTCTCACTCTCTGTCTTAGGGTTAGTGTATAGGGTTATTGGGCTGAGACTCTCGACTCTCGGGGTTTTAGCAACAACTTACCTGATCTTTGGCAGAGTGATAAGTGGCCAGTCATTTCAATCCGAGAAGACTTTGTTTAAGACCGTAATGTAGGCTAGGTTATAGGGGTTTTAGAAACAACGGAATATACAGGCTCAAATTTGATGCTGTTTTCGATAAGATTCAGATCCATACCATCCTTGACTACTTTTCAGTAGGATTGGCATCCCCTTTTTTTTTTTTTTAGTTTTGGCAGCGTATCTAGCTCATTTAGATCAAGCAATCTGCTTTCAATCAGAGGGGACTTTAATAGGGTTGTAATGTAGGCCATGGTTTCAGGGTTTTGCAAGAAAAGGGTAAAGGCTCAAACCTATTATTTCTACTGGGTTTCCTTGTAACCTATGATCACCTTTAAATTTCCTTCTTGCTTTTGACCATATATTTCTCAGGATGACAATGACCTTGTTCTTTCACCCTTTCCATGTACTTCTTGAGATAAATATGACTTTCTTTTCTATGCCTTTGAAGTTAACTCAATCATGATTTTCTTCAGGCCTTTCTTTAGAATCATTGTTTTTTTTTTTTTTTCTTGCCTCTTGCCCCTTGGCAACTCCTTTCCTTTGCTTTTTCTTTCTATTTCTTTCATTTTCTTTTATGAAACGAAACAATTCTTTTAACCCTTTTCCCTTAAACTTTTTCCTTGATAGTTCAATATACCCACTGTGGGTGGTGATCCCTAGGTTAGGGTTTTGTTAAGAAAGGATAAATGGCTCAACGGGTTTGGCAAGGGGTTACATTTGACTATATGGGAAATCAAATGAGGGCCTCTCTTCACTTTGAACCAGATTGCTTGATCTATAGAGCTTTCAACACTATCCTAGCATGATAGAGGTGGATACCACTCCTAGAGTTCTCAACTATTGTCTGCCCCAGTGTGGGGAGGATAGTCTTGGATCAGGGTTAACAAAGAAAATTTTCAGTTTCCACAAGGCACTAGGGGTTAAGCAAAGGGAAGATGAGCACATTTAGTCATTTATTCAGTTATTTACTCTTTATATGTGGGGGAATGAAAGATGGCTTCTTTTCATTTTGATAAACTGGCCACACATCGCTTAGCCTCAGAGTCTTGCAAGTGCTGCCTTTGGGTAGTATTCTCACTCATCCTTATTCTCTCTCTCTATGTAAGACTGATCATTTGGCGAGTGGTTGACTCATGCTATCATCCCTTTAAGTTGGATCATTCCATAAGATAAACCACGCCCCTTGCATAGAAAGTAGTTACTATTCCCCAGGGAAGACAAGACAACCATAATGGAATAAAAGACTATTATTTGATTATTATTATTACGAAAAGCATCAAGTTCTTAAGCAATAAGAAAATGTAGACATTAATTTAAAGATAGAAAGTGAAGGGATAGAAAGAAAGTGGGTGAAAACACCCCTCTCTTGTACGCTTGTGCAAATAACCCCTTTTTAGTACGGCTTTGGGACAATTCCCACATTTTTTATGTTCCATTCGTGACCCGGATCCTTGGCTAAGGGGAGACAAGCAAAGGCTTCTCCTAGAGCTCCACAGACGTTGACACTGTTGATGCGGTTATCAACCTCCTTCTTGTTCTGTGCAGCGGGTTCTTCTGTAAACAGGGTGACCAGCTCACCCCCTTCCAATTCGAATGGCTCTGCTTGTGCTCTTGGCTTTTCTATTCTCCAGCTCATTTCTTCATAGTTGTACTCATTTGTGGGCCAATGATTCTCTAGCAAATGACGTTTGGCCACGGCATATTTTGGATACAGAAACTCAGCACCCCATCCATCAGCGACCATGTTTTCAGTAGTCTCGTCTCCCAGGAACATTGGCTCCTCAATGGGCCAGTCAAAAGCATCAGACACTTCATCAGGGTTATGGAAATAGATTGGGCATAATGGGAGATCTTCCTTCCAGTCACTTTCTTCATCGCTCTCATAACCTTCGGCCTCGAGCTCGTCGATTGCTCCCTCGCCTCCCATCTCTACTAGTATCATATTGACGGTGTGATCTGGCAGAGGGTTAGTAGTCACATTGGGAGTGGGAGCAGGTTTTACCGGCTGCAGATCAATGGTCTTATTGTCGATCAGGTCTTGGATCTTGTGCTTGAGAGCAAAGCAGCTTTCGGTGTCATACCCCTGGCCACCTGAATGATATTCACATGTAAGAGCGGCATTAAAGGTCGGGGGCAGAGGGCTTAGCAACGGGCGAGTAGGGACGGGCTTCAAGATGTTGTTCTTTAGAAGGCTATGGTAGGCCTTGGTTTGGGTGCAGGCTAAGGTGTTGAAGGTACGGATGCGTCTAGCGGGTCTATTGAAGTTGGGTCGTGCCCTAGTGGGACCATAGTTTGGGGTTGGAGCAGGCATGGTCAAGATGGGCAAGGGCAGGACTGGGGGTGATTGTAGCGGGGGTCGGTATTGGGGTGGTTAGCTAGGCAGAATAGCAGACACTTCGCTTTCCTTCCTGATCGTGCCCCTTGTAGTAACCACCTTCTTGGCTATGTTGGTGGTATTTTCTCCAGTCTTGGCATAGGGATCTGTGATTCTTCCTGTCTTGAGGCCGTTTTTTGTCATTTCCCCCTGCATGATGAGTTCGAATAAGCTTTTTCCCACGCTTATGCAGAGCTTCTCATAGAATATACCTTGGAAAGTATGTACGAATAGTTGTACGTACTCCTTTTCCTCTAATGGGGAATTAACTTGTGCAGTGGCCTCCCTCCATCTTAGGGTGTATGCTTTAAAGCTCTCCTTCTCACCCTTGCTCATTGTCATCATGGACCATCGATCAGAAATGAGGTCGATGTTGTGACGGTATTGGGCTTTAAACGCATTGACTAGCTCCATCCAGGTTGTGATCTTCCTTTAGTCCAAACGAGCAAACCATTGCAGAGCTGATCCAGTGAGGCTGTGTTGGAATAACTGCATAAGCAGTTTCGGGTCGTTGCCATGTCCACTAAGCGCTCCAGCATATAGATGTAGATGAACAACGGGGTTACCGGTACCATCGTACTTATAGAAGTCAGGCATTTTAAACTTAGCAGGTCTCGGGTGGTCAGGGAAAAAACAGAGCTCATCATAAGAAGTGAACCCGTAAGCATCGTGGCCATGGAAACTTCGCAACGAATCTTCCAATCCTTGGATTTTCAAACTAAGAGGATCTAGAGAGGCCTTCTTTATAGGTGAAAGCAATATGGTCTCTTCTTCTTCAGCGTTGACCCCTTTGGCGTCTTCCTTAGTCCTCCTAGCATTGTCAGACTGAAGCATGATCCTTGGATTAGTGGGTTCAAGGTCTTTAGATGAAGTCATTGATGATGACGGGACCGCAGTAACATCCTTCATGGCCAGAGTTTGAATGAGTTTGAGCATCTCATCCGTCTTAGTCCTCATTTCATTAACTTCCTCTCGAGAGACTTGAGAGGATTTTTCAGGGTTAGCAACCATTAGTGATGCTTTGTGCCGAGTGATAATAGGATTCCTAGGTGGATGTTGTCCCTTTTTGGGAGCAATGTTGACTCAGTGCGAGGTGACTTCTGTAAATAGAAATAAAAGGAAAAAAGAAAAAGACAAAAGCACAAGTCACAAGTAGTTTTTGGTTTTTAGAGAGCTTTATGCAATGCATGTCCTAGGGTGTCCCTCTTAAGGAGGGAAACTAGTCATGATGTATTGGCCCATTCTTGGAGATAGGGGATTTGCCCCTGTATGCAGATACTTTACCGTTGAGTAGGAATCTTCAGCCATTCATACATTCATTCATAAAAATAAAGAAGTACATTAAATTTTGGGTTTAAGATACAAAAGAATTGAAATACATTTTAATAGGGGGGAAGGGGAACATTTTCCTTTGGACTTCCACCTATCTACTTTTACAAAGGGAAACCCTAAACTACTCTTGAGTCTTCGGATTCGCCTTCCTTGGATTTGATGTCGAGGAGGTCGCTGAGAGACCTTGTTGATTGATTGCCCCTTGTCTTCTTGGCAACCCTATCTCCGTGAGCATAGAGGGATTGGGGCCCCTCTTATGAAATGGATTGGTGTGCATGCCATGAGTCCTTAGGGTTACGTGGGAACCCTTAGGGCTTAGGTAGGTTTAATGCAAAGGAGAGTGACTTTGGCATCACTCTCAATGGGTTGATCATATGCATGAGAATGCAGTGACTTGAGTTACTTGGAACTCTTGTCTTATCATGGACTATTGAATGCATGAGCATGAATATGCAAAGAGTATAAGGAGAGAAAATGCAATAGCAAAATAAACATGCACGCATGAGCAGTTAGACAGGCATTATAACAGTATAAATATAGTCAGTATAACAGTAGGAATAGACAAGTATGAATGAAAGTAAAGTAGTCGCCCTTTCCTCCGTGATTTTGAAAACGGTGTTCGTGTCTTAAATCCAGCAGAGGTTCGGCTATGCATAGTATCTATATGAGTATGAGGTTGAGGGTTGACTAATGCGTCCTAAAAAGGCTCGGTCCCCGAATCTTCAAACCTAGGCCCACTCCCCAAGGTGGTGCCATGATCGGTTGGTGATCCGAGCGGGGGAACCATCAAGAGGCCGTAGGCAAAGAAACTGACATAGAATCTTGCCCACACCCAATATACCGTTCCCCCTTTCTAACTAGAAAGGACATATCAAGGTATGCAAGTATGCAGAATGCAAGTGCACATGCAGTGTGTGTGTGATTTTTAAAAGTGGAGGAAAGAGCCCGACAACTCCCATTCATCCTGTTCATCACATTCATGCATAGCAGTTAGTAAAATTTAACCAAATAGTGCACCTACAAAACAATGTTGCAAGTGTTAGTATGTGGATGACAAACAGAATACAAAATAATATGAATAAATGCATGTTTGTTTTTTTTTTTTTAAACAAGTTTGAAAATTTAAAGTGAATAGGATTGAACAAGTTAATTAAAGACTCTACATGGGTGAAGGGTAAAGAGACATGACTACGGCCTAACCCTCTAAGTGTCCCCAGCGGAGTCGCCAGCTGTCGCGCCCAGATTTTTCGCACTCGTGGAATACTCACACAAGTGGGAAAAACACTGTACTCTCTCGTTAGAACTCACCCTCCTAGAAGAATGAGTGCGACTAGGTTTGAATTGAAAATAGGTTTGAATAAAGGGCTTTTGAAAAAGATTCAGAGTCGCCACCTAACTTGATTAAGGTGAGCTAGGTCACCTAAAAACTAAGAATAATTCGAAGACTACACTTAGGGTTTTTGGAAAATGATTTGAAAATATCTCTTCAAGAGAGGGTTTTTAAGGAAAAAATAGGTTGTTTGGCAACCTTTGGAAAACATTTAACCCTTTTTAGAAAAATAACTCCTTTTTGGTCTATGAAAACAGTGATTCTAGGTTCGGAGGTTGGTTACGTGTAGGGAAGACGCACTAAGCCATCACCCTACCCCGCCCTTTCGGTACCTACATGTCAATCTACTCTAGATTCACCTATGAGAGTCTTTAACTAACTAATGTTCAATCCTATCCACTTTATAGAAACAATGTTTGAAAAGAAACTAACATGATGCATGATTTGCAAGTGCAAGTTAAGAGAATTGAAAAATAGATTTGGAAATAAATTTGAAAAGAATTTGATTTGAAAATAGATTTGAAAAGATGGAATTGAAATTGGAAAGTTTGAAAATTTAGAAATAGAAATTTGAAATTGGAAGTTTGAAACTAGATTGGAATTTAAGATTTGAAAAATGTGGAGACCACACCCATGAGGGTGGAATTGAAAGTTTGAAAAGTATTGTGACCGTACCTATGAAGGTTACCTATGTATCCCTTCGGGGGAATCAGGTCAGTCCTAGTTTGGACCAGAGTCCGAGTGAAAAGAGATTGATTTGAAGAGAGAGAGATTGGATTGGAAGACAGACATTGAATTGAAAATTGGATTTGATTTGAGATTAGAATAGGAGATTAGAAATTGAAATTGAGAAGATTGGATTTTGTTTTGAAAAGAGAAGGTTCGATTTTGTTTCCAAAAATGGAGGATTGGATTTGGTTTCCTAAAAGGAAGATAGGATTTGACAAGGATTTGGAAAGGGAGATTCTAGAAACCCTAGTTTTGAAAAATTGTAGTTTTGACGTAGAAAAAAGGTTTTAGAAACGTGTATCGTTTGGATGTGAAAACAAGAGGTTTTGGAAACCTAGGTTTAGGGCAAAGTTTGAAAATCATGTTTTTGGGAAGAAAATTAGGGTTTCCTAATTGTGGGTTCTAGGATTTGATTTAGGCTCTAAGAAATGAGGATTTTCGGAAAGTGCGTTTTTGGAAACGAAGCTTTTCTAGAAGGGAATCCTAGGGAGAAGTTTCTAGAGGGAAGAGTTTTTGGAAAGGATAGTTTTTGGAAAGAGATTTTTAAAGAAAATGAGTTTTCGGAAATTGTGTTTTTGGAAACGAAGGTTTTGGAAGGAAATCCTAGAGAGGAAGTTTCTAGAAGGAAGATTTTGGAAAGAGAGTTTTTTAGAAAGGTTTTTGAAGAGAGTTTTTAGGAAGGTGAATCTAGGGAGTGTTTTAGAAAGTGGATTTTAGGGAGAGGATTTTGGAAAGGAGTTGAAAAAGGGAGTTTTGAAAAATAGATTTTGGAAGGGAGTTTTTGAAAACAATTTTGGAGAGGAGAGTTTTAGGAAAGTATGTTGAAAAAGAGATTTTTAGGAAGGGATTTTTGAAAAGAGAGCCTTTGGGAAAGCATGAAAACGTCTCACTTTCCTAAAGCGATTCTAGCCATAAAAGGGCTAGAACCACTTTAGGAAAGCGGTTTTGGAAAACAATAAGATTTGGAAATATAGACCATAAAGGTTACTTTTAATGTAACTCTTTCCTAAAGCAACCCTAGCCATGGAAAGGCTAGAACCACCCTAGAATTGTGGTTTTGAAAACAAGTTTTTGAAAAAGAAATTTTGATGCAATTTTGAAAACAAGTTTGAAAATAATGTTGAAAACGAGTTTGAAAACGGTTTTTGGAAGATGCAAGATCATGATATGCACAATGCAATTTTGGGGTCGTGAACATACAAGGCTAAGGCTTCACCACATAATCAACGGGGCCGGACCCACGTGGTCTCTAGTTAGACTAGAAGAAAGCCCCCGAGACGGTGACTCTCCAATAGCCCAATCATACACATGGACCGGGAATCCCCTTGTTTCAAGCATGCAAAGAAAGCGGCAGAAAGAGATGAGGGATTAAAATAGAGAAAACCCAAGTGGGTTAGGAGAGAGAAGAGAGAGGGGGAAGTGTGAAAATTTAAATAGGAAGCTTACCGTATGTCTTCTTTATTTTGCGTGCCTTGCTTGTCTTCGGTCTTCGGTCTTCGGTCTTTGTCTTAATCTTCACCTTCATTCCTCTAGAGTTGTCTTCAAGCTTTGGATTGCAGCTCTTCCAGTCTTCAAAGGAGGGTTAAAGGTTAGTGTATGAGTGTATAGGAGGCTAGGGTTTAGTGTATGGTGGCTAGGGTTTGGAAAACCTAGGGAGGCTAGGGTTTGGGGGGTGCTCGAGCTTTGTATATCGAACTATATAATTTTTAGGTTGAATTTGCGGATCCTTTTCACGTTGAATGAGGCTCTGTATTTATAGAGGTTGGACAACACTGGCGCCTGTTACAGTGGCGCCAGGCCAAAGTTTACACTGGCGCCACTAGGAGTGGCGCTAGGCCATTTTTTGGCTTGGCGCCACTACCAGTGGCACCAGCAATTTAGGAAATATTTAAGGTCGGCAAGCAACGTATTTTTGACTAGATTTAGGCGCCTGTACTAGTGACTACCATGCAATTTTTAGCCTAGCTTCACTAGGAGTGGCTTCGAATATTTCAGGAATGATTTAAAGGAGTTGGGAATGACCCCAAAGGCCGGAAAGGAGTAGGAACACTTAAAATAGTGTCCTGGAGGTATTTGACTTGAGAAATGAGGATAAGACGGGTCGGAAGGGTTGACCGGGCCTTTAGGGGCAAAACGGTCAATCAGACCGAGAAACTGCCAGGACAAACTTAGACTGTCCCAGAAGAAGACTTGGGATCTGAAAACATTATTCAGAATGTTCCCAGAGGTTGCCGGTTTGATTCCAAGAGGCTGTCGTGGTCGGAAAAGGCGACTAGCCCACCAAGGGCAAACCGGTCATTTCGCACCGGGTTGGCCAAAACTGAATCGGAAAGATCCGAAAAGGTGAAAGGAGGTTGAGAACACTATAAAAAGTAGTCTCAGGAGGTTACCGGTTTGATACCCAGAGCCGATGTGGTCGAAAAAGAAAACTGGCCCACTAGGGGCAAAACGGTCATTTTGTACCGGGTTGGCCGGAACTGACTCGGAATGATCCATAAAGATAAAGGAAGGTTGAGAATACTATAAAAAGTATTCTTGGGAAATTACTGGTTTGATACCCAGTGCCGGTGTGGTTCCTGGTGCATTCGGATGCCTAGGGACAAAATGGTCATCTTGACCGGGAAGTCTCGGAAAAGATTCAAAGGGTAGTTTGGTCATTTTTCACCGAAGTGGGCTAACAGACACTGGTATTGACTTGGGTTTTGAGTGTTTTCGCCACTCTAACGGTGGTCGTCGTGACACAGGGGTTTGTTGGCAATTCCCTATATCGACCTATTTGTGAGTATTTCCACTACTCTAACGGTTTTGTGAGTAGTTTCACAACTCGGACCGTTTCGAGGAATAAACTATCTCGAGAGAGGGATTGGAAAGGGGACTTACTATCTTCGAAAAGACGTGCCTGAGTTGGAACCATCTCGAGGAATAAACTATCCCGAGAGAGGGATTGGAAAGGGGTCTTACCGTCTTCAAAAAGACATGCCTGGATTGGAACTGTCTCGAGGAATAAACTGTCTTGAGAGAGGGATTGGAAAGGGGACTTATCGTCTCCGAAGAGACGTGCTTGGATTGAACCGTCTCAAGGAATAAACTGTCTCAAGAGAGGGATTGGAAAGGGGTCTTACCATCTCCGAAGAGACGTGCCTGGATTGGAACCGTCTCGAGGAATAAACTGTCTTGAGAGTGGGACTAGAAAGGGGACTTATCGTCTCCAAAGAGACATGCCTGGATTGGAACTGTCTCGAGGAATAAACTATCTCGAGAGTGGGGTTGGAAAAGGGACTTATCGTCTCCAAAGAGACGTGCCTGGATTGGAACCGTCTCGAGGAATAAACTGTCTCGAGAGAGGGATTGGAAAGGGGACTTATCATCTCCGAAGAGACATGCCTGAGTTGGAACCGTCTCGAGGAATAAACTGTCTCGAGAGTCGGGTTGGAAAGGGGACTTACCGTCTTCGAAGAGGCGCGCCTGGAGTGAAACCGTCTCGAAGAATAAACTGTCTTGAGAGTGGGGTTGGAAAGAGGACTTATCGTCTCCGAAGAGATGTGCTTGGGGTGGAACCGTGTAGAGGAATAAACTGTCTTGAGAGTGGGATTGGAATCGGAGAGGAAAGGACAATGCCCCTAAGGGCATTTTGGTCATTTTGCCTCTATTTGGGCCTAACAGGCCCGCGAAGCGATGGACAGACGGGATTTGGACCTAGAGAATTGGTTTTGATAGGAATATGCCCACAATGACTTGAAAACAAGTCTGGACGAAGTGTAGACTGCTGAGTGGTCAAAAATGGGGCGGTTACAACTAGTCTCCAAAGCCTCCATTGAAGACTTGAAGTGTTGCAATCCTGAAGCTTCTGAAGATCCAAGCAATCTCTTTAAGATCAAGGTGAAGACCGAAGCAAAGCAAGAAGGACAAAGCGAATAAAACCAAGCCAATAAAAGAACACACAAGGTAGGTGTCGTGCCAATATTTTTCACACTCAAGGAATACACACACAAGCGAGAAAAATACTGTACTCTCTCATTAGAACTCACCCTCCTAAAAATTGAGTGCGATTAGGTTTGAATTGAAAATTGATTTGAACAAAGGGCTTTTGGAAAACAATTTGGAGTCGCCACCTAACTTGATTAAGGTGAGTTAGGTCACCTAAAAACTAAGCATAATCTGAAGACTACACTTAGGGTTGTTGAAAGCAGTTTTGAAAATACTACCTCAAGAGAGGATTTTTTAGGAAAACAGGTTGTTTGGCAACATTTGGAAAATATGTAAGCCCATTTTTTAAAATAAACTCCATTTTGGTCTTTTGAAAACAGTGATCTTAGGTTCGGAGGTTGGTTATGTGTAGGGAAGACGCACTAAGCCATCACCCTACCCCGCCCTTGCGGTACCTACATGTCTATTTACCCTAGATTCACCTACGAGAGTCTTCAACGAACAAATGTTCAATCTTATCCACTTTAGAAAAAGAATATTTAAAAAGACATGATGCATGATATGCAAGTGCAAGAAAAGAGAGTTTGAAGATTGATTTGGAAAGAAATTGGAAAAGAAATTGATTTGATTTGAAAGAGATTTGAAAAGATAGACTTGAAATTGGAAAGTTTTAGAAATTGGAAATAGAGATTTGGAAATAGAAATTTGGAAATAGAAAAATAGATTATGGAATTGAAAACTTGAAGAAGATAGTAGAATTGGAGATTTGAAAGAAGTTGTGACCGGACCTATGAAGGTTGCCTACGTATCCTTTTAGATGAATCAGGTTAGTCACAGTTCAGACAAGAGTTCGATAGAAAATAGAAGGTTTGGACTGGAAAGAGAAATTGAGTTGGAATTCAAATTGTAAGATTAAGAAATCAGGATTGAACTTAGACCAAAAATTGAACTTGAAAAAGGATTTGACCCTTGAAATAGAACTTGGACTAAATTTGGAAAGATAGAAGTTTGGAAAACGAAGACTTAGGAAGATAAGATTTAGAAAGGACTTGAGATTAAGAAAGACTTGACTCAACTTGGAAAAGTTTTGAGAAAAGATTTGACTCGACTATTAGACTCGGAAGATTAGGAAAGATTGATTTTAGGAAAGATTCGAATTAGGAAGGTTCCGTTTTAAGAAAGCTTCGTTTTACGAAAGTTTCATTTTAGAGAAGTTTAGATTTAAGAAAGTTACATTTTAGGAAAGGTTTCAAATTAGGAAAGTTTCAATTTAGGAAAGTTTTGGATTAAGAAAGTTTCATTTTAAGAAAGGTTTTGAAATTGGAAAGTTTTGAATTTGGAATGTTTTGAAATAGGGAAGTTTTGAAAGTAAGAAAATCTTGAGTTCATAAAGTTTTAGATTTGGAAAGATTCGAATTTAGAAAGTTTAGAATTTTGGAAAGATTTGAAGATTTATATTTGGAAAGGTATGGAATTAAGAGAGATTTGGAAGCTTAAAGTTTAAGGAAAGAGTTTAAAGTTTAAAGTTTGGAAACCTAAGGTTTAGGAAGGTATGAAATTAGGAAGGATTTGAATTAGGAAAGATTAGATTTGGAAGGATTAAGGTTCCTATTTCCTAAAACAAGGGATTGGATTTTGTTTCTAAAATGAGATGTTTTCATTTTGTTTTCAAAAACGGAGGATTGTATCAAGTTTCCTAAATGGGGAGATTGAATTTGGTTTTCTAAAGGGAAGATTGGATTTGGCATGGATTTGGAAAGGGAAGTTTTAAAAACCCTAGATTTGGAATACTATAATTTTGATGTAAAAAATAGGTTTTGGAAATATATATAATTTTTATTAAAAAACAAGTGGTTTTGGAAACTTAGGTTTTGAAGCCAAAATAAGGGATTGAAAATCATGTTTTTGTGAAGAAAAATTAGGGTTTCCTAATCGTGGGTTCTAGGGTTTAACTTAGGCTCTAAGGAAAGAGTTTTTGAAAAATAAGTTTATTGGAAATGGGCACTTTTGGAAGGAAATCCTAGAGAGGGATTTTTGGAAAGTGAATTTGAAAAGAGAGAGTTTTTGGAAAGAAGACTTTGGAAGAAGCTTTTAGGAAAGAGTTTTTAGGAAAAAGATTAAGGGAGAGAGTTTTCTAAGAAGGAAACCTAGGGAGTGTGTTTAGGAAAGGAATTTTGAAAAGAGCTTTTTGGAGAGGAGTTTTTGAAAACAATTTTGGAAAGCAGATTAAAAGAGAGTTTTTAAAAAGTATATAAAATATCTCACTTTCGTAAAATAATTCTAACCATAAGAATATTAGAACCACTTTAGGATAGTGGTTTTAAAAACAATGATTTTGAAAATATGGACTATATTGGTCAGTTTAAATGTAACATTTTTCTAAAGCAACCCTAACCTTGAAAAGGCTAGAATCACCCTAGGGTTGTGATTTTGAAAACAAGTTTTGAAAAAGAAGGTTTTGATGCAAGTTTGAAAACAATGTTAATGCAAGTTTTGAAAACGAATTTTAGAAGAATGTAAGATCATGATATGCACAATACAAATTGGGGGTCGTGAACATACAAGGTTAAGGCTTCACCACAAGATCAAGGGGGCCGAAATCATATGGTCTCTGGTTAGACTAAAAGAAAGCCCCCGACAAGGTGACTCTCCAATAGCCTAATCCTACACATGGACCGGGAAGTCCCTTATTTCAAGCATGCAAAGAAAGGTGGGGAAGAAGATGGGGAATTAAAATAGAACAAAACCCAAGTGGGTTAGGAGAGAGAAAAGAGGGGGAAGATGCGTAAACGTAAATAGGAAGCCTACCTTGTGTCTTCTTTAGTTTGCTTAGCTTCGCGCGCTTTGCCTTGCTTGCTTCGTTTCGTTCTTCACTTCAGTCTTCAAGAGTTTTCTTCGATCTTCAAGGCTTCGTAGATGCAGCAATCCAAGTCTTCAATGGAAGGTTTGTGGCTAGTGTATGAGTATAGGAGAGTGTGTATGAGTGTATAGGAGGCTAGGGTTTGTGTAAAGAAGCTAGGGTTTATAGAAACCTAAAGAAGCTACGGTTTAAGGGGGCTACGAGATCTGTATATCAAAAAGTAGGATTTTTAGACTGAGTTTGCGCACCTCTTTCACGCTAGAGGATGCTTTGTATTTAAAAACAAGGGAATGACTTGGCGCCTGTTGCAGTGGTGCCAGGCTAAAAATGTTTCTGGCGCCACTAGGAGTGGCGCCAGGCCAAATATTGGCTTGACGCCACTACTATTGGCCCCAACTAGTTAGCAAAGTTTGAAGGTCGGCAAGCAACGTATCATGAGAAGATTTGGGCGCCTGTACTAGTGACTGCCATGCAATTTTTAGCCTAGCTTCACTATGAGTGACTTCGGAAAGTCCAAGAAGGACTTAAGGGGCAGAGAATGGCCGGAAGGCCGAAAAGGGACAGGAACACTTAGAATAGTGTCCTGGAGGTAATGGACTTAAAAAAGGATGACAATATTTTTCGGAAGGTTTGACCGAGCCATTAGGAGCAAAACGGTCAATCGAACTGGAAAGCTGCCGGGATGGACTCGGAATATCCTCGTAGAAGACTCGAGATTTGAAAACATTATTTAGAATGTTCCCAAAGGCTACCGGTTTGATACACAGAGCCGGTGTGGTTGGAAAAGGCGATCGGCCCACTAGAGGCAAAACAGTTATTTCGCATTGGGTTTGCCGGAACTGACTCGGAATGAACCGGAAAGATAAAGGAAGGTCGAGAATACTATAATAAGCATTCTTGGGAGGTTACCGGTTTGATACCCAGAGCCGATGTGGTACCCGGGGCATTCGGATGCATAGGTGCAAATTGGTCATTTTGACCGAAAAGTTTCGAAATTGGCCCGAAACTGACTAGAAGACACCAAATCATGGTGAATTGCTTTTAAGACAATCTTGGAAGGGTGGACTTACCATTCTAAGGACTTAGGTGTGTTATCAAGAAACGTTTCGGAAAATGACCCTAGGGGCAGTTTGGTCATTTTTCACCGAAGTGGACTAACAGGCATTGGTGTTGACCTGGGTTTTGAGTGTTTCCACCACCCTAACGGCAATTCCCTATATCGACCTGTTTGCGAGTATTTTTGCTACTCTGAGGGTTACGATGTTTGCGAGTACTTTCGCTACTTTGACGGTTCGTGATCAGTCCCGAGACTGCCTGATCTCGAGAAGCTACTAAAGGGACTTACCGCCTGGGAAGTCAAATTACTTGGAAGGCGTGCTAAAACGGACATTTTTGCATTGGCGGGCTAGCAGGTGCCAAAGGTAGGCAGTTTTATCATGTAAGGGTCTTGGGTCTCGTCCCGGTTGACAGGTTTGAAAGAACATACCATTCCGAAGAGACTTTCTTTGGAAAACGTGCTAGACAAGATAGGCTTACCGTCTCGAGGAATCAACTTTCTCGAGAGAGGGATTGGAATTCGAATTGGAAAGGGGACTTACCGTCTTTGGAAAGACATGCCTGATTTGGAATTGGAAAGGGGACATACCATCTTTGGAAAGACGCACCTATTGGAATTTGGAAAGGGGACTTACCGTCTTCGGAAATACGTGCCTAATTTGGAATTGAAAAGGGGACTTACCGTCTTCGGAAAGACGCGCCTAATTTGGAATTAGACAGAACAATGCCCCCCAGGGCATTTTGTCATTTTGCCTCTATTTGGGTATAATGGACTCGCGAAGCGTTGGATAGACTAGATTAGGGCTAGAATTCTAGAATATGTCCATATTGACTTGAAATCAAGTTTGGACAGACTGTAGACTGCCAAGAGGTCAAAAATGGGGTGCTTACAGCTGCCCCACTTTCTCTATCTTTGCTTGTCGAAGACAAAAAATGATAAAGTAAGAGTCCCATGTTGACCGTGAGGCGGTCGGAGGAACGAACTTTGGAAATTTTTCGACAATAGGGGTTCAAAAATGGATATTGGGCCCAAAAGTCCTTCGAAAATGAGTTTTGGTGGGAAAAATGGCAAAACTGCCCAGAATTGGCAACTGGCGTGGCAAGTTTGGCTTGGCGCCACTAGCAGTGGCGCCAGGCCTTGGGAACAAAACTAGAAAATTTTCTGGTTCAAACTCATGCAGGATTTTGAAGTGTTTGAGAAAAATTGAGAGTCTTTGTGTGGAAATCAACTTGAACCTTGAAAGGGCACTTCTTAGGGATCACGGGTGATTGCCAGAAGTAGACGTCGTCGTTGGAAAAGTTGCCGGGAGAGAAGATTTCGCCGGAGAACTCCAAAATGTGAGTTTTTAATTTTTGTTGATTTTGGTGTAGAATTCCGTTTAAGTCATGTAAATAGTGTAAATTGATGTTTTGATATGTTTTGAACATTATGGTGATGTTATTTTTTAATTTTGGTGTTTGTTTGATTGAATTTGAGTGATTTTACGTGATTATGTGAAGAGGATTTTCTGTAGGAATTGGGGATTTATTCCTACAGGCTTGGGCATTGGGTTTTTTGGTTAGATTTTTACGTCATGTGCCTTAAAAAAATGTGTTTAACAACCGTATGAAATTTCATGATTTTTTTGAAAACTCGGTGAATTTTTTATTTTTTGAAAAATGAAAAAATACTTCTAAAATTAGGAAAATGGGAAAATTTAAGAAATTGATGAAATTTTTAGAATTTAAAATTTTAAAAAATGTAGGAATATTTTAGAAAACATTTGAAATGATTTTGAGGAATTTTTGGACATTTTTGAAAACCATTGATTTATTGAAAAAAATAAAACATGTGTTTTGAAAATTTAAAAAAATTGAAAAGTTTGCACGGGTGCTGATGTTATGTGATTGTAACGTTGTGAAGTGCACGGTTTGTGTTTTGTGTTGATATCATGAGTGTTGTAGGGACCATTTTTAAATGAAACTCTGTCAAAATTTTTAGAAGTTAGGGAAAGAGTTGGAAAAGGTTTAGAAATAAAATCTTTTTGAAGGAAAAAGCTAGAAAACCTTTGAGATTTGGCTTGAAGTTTGAAAATCAAAATGTGTAGGAATTTTGTTTTGACTTATCATTTGAAATATTTTTATTATTTTTTATTGTTTGTTCTTTATTTTATTTTACTTTATTATGTTATTATTTATCTACATGTACTGTATATTAACACCTCTTACCTTGGCTTACCTTTTCAGGATGGCAGATGTGGGTGACGATGGTTTTGAGAGGAGACGCCGCTCTGGGAAGGCGGCTCGGACAAATTCTGTTAGCAGCTCCAGTCGATCCGGTGGTAGTCACAAATCAGCTAGCAGGGCATTTTCTATCCAGAAGGGAAGGGGGAGTAGGCCTCTAGTCGACCCCTTTGCTCCAGTTAAGCTAGCCTTTGAGGATGAGATGGACGCCGAGATTTTTCACTTTTGACTTTTAGGATGGCTGACGCTATTTTGAGTTAACTACGGGTTTGGTATGACGGGTATCCTCCAGATGAGCAAGACATTTTTCACCGGTTCTTTGGTTGCATGGCATCTCTCCTATTGGCACAGCTTGTTTTCTGGCAATGGTTCCCTTTTAGCCACCTGACCCGTCTTTCTTGGGGAATGTGAGCTTGCCCCTGCTCCCTATGAGTATGGCTTCCTCCTAGGTCTTCGAGATGGTTCAGCTCACATTATGGGACCTACTTTTCCTAATGGCTGTGTCGCGATTCTCTTCTCAGCTTGGGCTCCGTTATGCAGCCTTTTCTTCTAATTTGCTGCCCCAGTATCTTCATGTCCTGGTGAAGTTCTTGTTTCTCTCATTTTGAGTTTCCGATAGATAGGGGACTAGCATACTCCTCAAGATTGGTCCATTTCTCTATGGTAGCCCTAGCTCTGCATCTCCTAAACTTTTTGATGTTTCCATAAGGGGGGATGACTTGGTCGACTGTCAGTTTTGTGCACTGCTTGTCAAGATTCGTGAGTGGCATTCCCATGCTCCTATGGTTGTGAGAGAAACCTTCGTGAGCCTTACTAGACTCCAGCCGGGGGTTAATGCTCATTTTCGGGGATATGCTTCATTATTCCAGCTTTGAGCGATTAGACACTTATTCGTTACTCCCCTTTTTCAGCATACATGGTATCTTGAGTCAGGAGTCATTTGATTGGGGAGGTCGAGGGTAGGTCATTGCCTTATTCTCTGTTTCTTGTTGGTCATGGAAATCTGAGCTTTATGAGGTGTGTAACGGTGCTGTAGATGTCGGAGTGGTGGCTTTAACTCTTTTTTGCATTTTACCTTGTTCCTTGTTTCTTATTTGAAAGAGAGAAAAGACATAGAGTTAGTTTTTGTACAAAAACAGTTTGCTTATGCTAGTTCTAGAGATGCACAGGTAAAGGGGTGAATGCATGTCATGCCCTTTTTTTTATTTTTATGAATGCACATGAAATTAGATGTATAACTTATTTTACATGTCCTACTTTTTTTTATATATATATTTTATGAATGCACAAGTTCATACAGAAATGGAGTTTAATGCATGTTATACTTTTTGGATGAATGTACATACATGAATCGAATGCCATACTTTTGATGAATGCATGAATATATACAAACTACACAGGAATTTAAATGGATGTACAGGTTATACACGTCATGGATGGATTAGTACTACATGTATATAAGCTATTTACAAAGAATGTCTCAGGATTGCCTCAAGGCCTATACTCACAAGATTCTGTTTCCCTTCCAGGATTCTGCCCCATTCGGTTTTGTCCCATTCTCATCGGGGTGTGATAACATATGCACCATTCTTCAGGGATCTTGACCTTTTAGGTTTGCTATCTTATCTTTATTTTCTGCAGGGTTGTTGTTTGGGGTTTTTCTGAACTCACTTGGTTTTTTTTTTCTCTCAGATTTCCAAAATGCCACCGTGGCTAGAGCGACAACTCGCATGCCCTTTGCAGAGCAATAAACAGCTAAGCCCTCAATTTGAGAAGACTTCTTTTAGGGGTTGTAAGAAACAAATGTATATTTAGGCTCAAAGATTTTCTTTTAGTGGGTTGCTTAAACCAGAACCATCTGAGCACACTTTGGAACATAAGATTGCCCCTGCATTCCTCCCCAGTTCTCCTTTCTCACCCCTACCTGTCTTGGTATTGTTCAAGCTTATTTGAACTACGCAATTTTCTTTGATCTTGGAGGACTTTAATTTGGACCGTAACGTAGGCTAAGTTAAGGGGTTTATGAATGAAAAGGATGTGCAAGCTCAAATTTGATGTTGTTTCTAGTAGGGTTTAGATCCACACCATCCTTAGTTGATCTTCCACCGGGGTTTCGTCCCCTGATATCCTCCTCTAGTTTCAGCAACACGTCTGGCTTATTTAAATCAAGCAATCCTTTTCAATTGGAGAGGACTTTAACAGGGTCGTAATGTAGGCCATGGTTTCGGGTTTTTACAAGAAAGGGTAAAGGCTCGAACCTATTGTCTCTACTGGGGTATTTTGTAACCTAGGATCACCTTTCAATTTCCTCCTTGCTTTTATTATGACTCTCTCCTTTCAATCTATGCTTTTTGAGATAAACATGACTTTCCTTTGTTTCAATCTTCTTATTATGCTTTTGAAGATGACTCAATCATGGTTTTCTTCAAGCCTTTCCTTAGATTTTTTTTTTCGCATCTTGCCCCTTGGCAACTCTTTTTCCTTCATTTTATTCCTTTTATCTCTCTTCTTTTATGGAATGAGTAATTTTACCATCCCTTTTCCTTTAGACCTTTTTCCTTAGTAGTTCAATCTAACCCAATATGGGTGGTGATCCCAAGGTTGGGGTTTTCTCGAGAAAGATAAATGGCTCAACAGGTTTGACAAGGGGTCGCTTTTAACTGTGTGGGAAATGAAATGAGGGCCTCTCTTCACTTTGAACTAGATTGCATGATCTATAGAGCTTTCGATACTATCCTAGCAAGATAGAGGTGGATACCATTTCTAGAATTCTCAACTATTGTCTGCCCTAGTGTGGGGAGGACAGTCTTGGATCGGGGTTGACAAAGAAAATTTTATTTGTTGCAAGGCTCTAGGGGTTAACCAAAGGGAATATAAGAATTTATTTATTTATTTATTTATATGTGGGGTAGTGAAAGATGACTCCTTTTCATTTTGATAAACTGACCACACCTCGCTTAGCTTCAGCGTCTTGTAAGTGTTACCTTTACGTAGTTTCCTCACTCATCCAAGAACTCTCTTTTTTTGGAAAGCTGATCGTTGAGGGAGTGGTTAACTCATGCTATCATCCCTTCAAGTCAAACTGACTCATAAGATAAACCAAACATGCCCCTTACATAGAAAGTAGCTACCATTCCCAAGAGAAGATAAGACAACAACAATGGAATAAAAGACTACCATTTGATTAATATTTTCATTTTTTATGGAAAGCATAGAGTTCTTAAGCAATAAGAAAATGTAAACATTAATTTAAAGATAGGAAGTAAAAGGGATAGAAAGAAAGTGGGTGAGAACACCCCTCTCTTGTACGCTTTTGATGGGATTCTTACATTCTTTAATAGGGCTTTGGGATGATGCCCATATCAGCATTCCATCCATGGTTGAGATCTTCAGCCAAGGCAGGATAGGTAGATGCTTCTCCCGGAGTTCCAAGTGAGTTGGCGGCAATGATGTAATTGTCAGCTTTCTTGACCGTCTTGCCTTCATTTGTTTGCTCTGTAGTTTCTTTAACAAACTAGTTGGATGACTCGTCTTCTTTTAGCTTGATAGGTTGAGCCCGAGGTTTTCCACCCTGGCGTCCAGCCGTGGCTTGGTGTTCCTCAAGTGTACACAATGGGGGATTCTTATCACTGAGTTTGGACAACTCCTGGTCAATCTTCTTCACATATTCATATATGAGTTCATCTTCGGAGGCTGGCATTCTATCAGGGTTGCACCGTAACTAGGTATGACTTTACTCCATATTTTCATATTCCATTTCCTCCCCATCCTTGTAATATATCTTTTGGCATGTAGCGAACTAAACCTTGTTGTTACCAAATTTTGTAATGGGATTAACAGTGGGGTATGGTGAAGAGGTTGTAGTGACGTTCGTAGGAGGACTTGCTAGTCGTAAGCCAATAGTCTTATTATCTATCAGGTCTTCAATCTTATACTTGAGGGTCCAGCATTCTTCGGTATTATGTCCTTGGCCACTTGAATGGTACTCACAGTACGCCTTTGGGTTAAAATAGGGTGATAGAGGGTTAGGTTGAGGTCGAGGGGTTATAGGTTTCAAATATCCCGCGGTGAGAAGATCAAAGTAAGCTGCGGTTTGAGTGCAAGCAAGTTTAGTGAAAACTCGATCTTTTGGTCTTACTCGCCTAGGTGCCCTAGATGACCTGAAAGGTCAGGGATCAAGTTCCGGTGTGATGGCTATTGGGTCGATGGTTTGGAAATTGAAGGGGTTTCAAGCTTTATGTTTCAAAGTGGGACAATTTTCAGTGTCAAGGCCAAGTGGATGGGACTGGTACTCATAGGATAGATTATAGGATTTAAGGGTTTGGTTAAAGGTTGGCCTGAGAGATGCTGGAATGCGGCAAACAGCTTGGGGATGTTATTGGTGAGCAATGGTATGGGTGTGGTCTTGGATTTCCCTCCTCATCCTTTTTCATTCCTCGTGAGTCTAAGCCTGCGAGGATTTTGCCTGCTCATGGGTTGCATAGGGTAAGAGTGAAGAGAGTATGCCTTCTATTTTAGTTAGCCTGTGTCTGACTTCTTTCGCTTTTGCTAGTAGTAGAGTTAAGGTATCGAGTGTGAGTAATTCCATGGGCGTTTCTGAGCTTTTGGCCTATAACGATGGGGGGATGAGGAGAGGTACCTGAAACCAACAAAGGAAAAGAGTCAGTATTTTATCTTGACAAGTCTTTGTGCAATGCATGCTCTAGGGTGCCCCTCTTTAGGAGAAAAACTACACATAGTGTATTGGCCCACTTTAGGAGATAAGGGTTTTACCCCTGTATGCAGATACCTTATCGTCAAGTAGGAAGCTCATCTGTTCACATATTCATCCTTCCATTTGCTTGAGAAAAATAAAGAAATACATTTTAACTTTGGGTTTGAGATACAAAAAATTAAAATACATTTTAATAGGGGGAGGGGGAACATTTTCCCCGGGGGTTCCACCTATCTAATTTTACATAAGAATTCCTAAACTACTCTTGAGTCTTCGGATTTGCCTTCCTTGGATTCAATGTCGAGGAGGTCGCTGGGGGACCTTGTTGATTGATTGCCCCTTGTCTTCTTGGCAACCCTATCTCTGTGAGCTTAGAGAGATTGGGGCCCCTCTTATAGAATGAATTGATGTGCATGGCATAAGTCCTTAAGGCTACATGGGAACCCTTAGGATTTGGATAGGTTTAATACACGGGAGAGTGAACTAGGTGTCACTCTCTTTGGGTTGATCCTATGCATGAGAATGTAGTGACTTGAGTTACTTGGAACTCTTGTCTTGACATGGAATACAGGATGCATGAAAATGGATGCATAGAGTATAAGGAAAGAGAATACAGTCGAAGTACATATGCATGTATGAGCAGTTAGACAGGCATTATAATAGTATGAATACAGTCATTATAACAACAGGAATAGACAAGTATGAATGAAAATTAGAGCAGTCGCCCTTCACTCCATGGTTTTGAAAACAGTGCACGCGTCTTAAATCTGGCAAAGGTTTGGCTATGTATGGTGTCTATATGAGCATGAGGTTGAGGGTTGACTATTGTGTCCTAAAAAGGCTCGGTCCTCAGATCTTTAAACCTAGGCCCACTCCCCGAGGTGGTGCCATGATTTGTTAGTGATCTGAGCGAGGGAACCATCAAGAGGCCGTAGGCGAAGAAACTGACACAGCATCTAGCCCACAACCAATATACCATTCCCCCTTTCTAACTAGAAGGGTCACATCAGGGTAAAAATGCAAGTGTGCAAAATGCAGGTGCACATGCAGTGTGTGAGTGATTTTTGAAAGTGAAGCAAAGAGCCCAACAACTCCCATTCATCCTGTGCATCACATTCATGCATAGCAGTTAATAAAATTTAAACAAAAAGTGCACCTACAAAATAAAGATGCAAGAGTTAGTAAGTGAATGGCAAACTTAATACAAGATAATATGAATAAATGCATGTTTTTTAAAAACAACTTAAAAAATTTGGCTTTGAAAATTTAAAGTGGATATGATTGAACAAGTTAATTGAAGACTCTACATGGGTGAAGGGTAAAGAGAGATGACTACGGCCTAACCCTCTAAGCGTTTTCCCTGGTGGAGTCGCCAGCTGTTGCGCCCATATTTTTCGCACTCGAGGAATACACATACAAGCGGGTAAAATACTGTACTCTCTCATTAGAACTCACCCTCCTAGAAGAACGAGTGCGACTAGGTTTGAATTGAAAATTGATTTGAACAAAGGGCTTTTGGAAAACAATTTGGAGTCGCCACCTAACTTGATTACGGTGAGTTAGGTCACCTAAAAACTAAGCATAATCCGAAGACTACACTTAGGTTTGTTGAAAACGGTTTTGCAAATACAACCTCGAGAGAGGGTTTTTTAGGAAAACAGGTTGTTTAGCAACCTTTGAAAAATATGTAGGCCATTGAAAACAGGTTGTTTAACAAACTCCATTTTGGTCTTTCGAAAATAGTGATCCTAAGTTCAGAGGTTGGTTACGTGCAGGGAAGACGCACGAAGCCATCACCCTACCCCGTCCTTGCGGTATCTACATGTCTATTTACCCTAGATTCACCTATGAGAGTCTTTAACTAACAAATGCTCAATCCTATCCACTTTAGAAAAAAGAATATTTAAAAAAGACATGATGCATGATATGCAAGAAAAGAAAAGAGAGTTTGAAGATTGGTTTGGAAAGAAATTTGAAATGAAATTGATTTAATTTGAAAGAGACTTGAAAAAATAGACTTCAAATTGGAAAGTTTTAGAAATTGGAAATAGAGATTTGAAAATAAAAATTTGGAATTAGAAAAATAGATTATGGAATTGAAAACTTGCAGAAGATGGTAGAATTGGAGATTTGAAAGAAATTGTGACCGCACCCATGAGGGTTGCCTACGTATCCTTTTGGAGGAATCAGGTCAGTCATAGTTCGGATAAGAGTTTGATAGAAAATAGAAGGTTTTGACTGGAAAGAGAAATTGAGTTGGAATTCAAATTGGAAGATTAAGAAATCAGGATTGAACTTAGACCTAGAATTGAATTTGAAAAAGGATTTGACCCTTGGAAGAGAACTTGGACTAAATTTGGAAAGATAGAATTTTGGGAAACCTAGACTTAGGAAGATAAGATCTAGAAAGGACTTGAGATTAAGAAAGACTTGACTCGACTTGGAAAAGTTTTGAGAAAAGATTTGACTAGAATATTAGACTCGGAAGATTAGAAAAGATTGATTTTAGGAAAGATTCGAATTAGGAAAGGTTTCGTTTTAGGAAAGTTTCATTTTAGAAAAGTTTAGATTTAAGAAAGTTACATTATAGGAAAGGTTTTGAATTAGGAAAGTTTCAATTTGGGAAAGTTTTGGATTAAGAAAGTTTCATTTTAAGAAAGGTTTTAAAATTGAAAAGTTTTGAATTTAGAATGTTTTGAAATAGGGAAGTTTCGAAAGTAAGAAAGTGTCGAGTTCAAAAAGTTTTAAATTTGGAAATATTCGAATTTAGAAAATTTAGAATTTTGGAAAGATTTGAAGATTTAGATTTGGAAAGATATGGAATTAAGAGAGATTTGGAAGCTTAAAGTTTAAGGAAATACTTAAAAGTTTAAAGTTTGGAAACCTAAGGTTTAGGAAGGTATGAAATTAGGAAGGATTTGAATTAGGAAAGATTAGATTTGGAAGGATTAAGGTTCCAATTTCCTAAAACAAGGGATTGGATTTTGTCTCTAAAAAGAGATGTTTTGATTTTGTTTCCAAAAATGGAGGATTGTATCTAGTTTCCTAAATGGGGAGATTGGATTTGGTTTCCTAAAGGGAAGATTGGATTTGGCAGAGATTTGGAAAGGGAAGTTTTAAAAACCCCAGTTTTGGAAGACTATAGTTTTGATGTAAAAAATTGGTTTTGGAAATATATATAATTTTGATGTAAAAAATAAGTGGTTTTGAAAACTTGGGTTTTAAAGCCAAAATAAGGGATTGGAAATCATGTTCTTGGAAAGGAGAATTAGGGTTTCCTAATCATGGGTTCTAGGGTTTAACTTAGGCTCTAAGAAAAGAGTTTTTGGAAAGTGAGTTTTTTGGAAAGAGGCATTTTTGGAAGGAAATCCTAGGGAGGGGTTTTTGGAAAGTGAATTTGAAAAGAGAGAGTTTTTGGAAAGAAGACTTTGGAAGAAGCTTTTAGGAAAGAGTTTTTAGGAAAAAGATTTAGGGAGAGAGTTTTCTAAGAAGGAAACCTAGGGAGTGTGAAAGTTTGAAAAAGAAGTTTATATGCACAAAACAAGTTTTGAAAAAGAAGATTTTGATGCAAGTTTCAAAACAATGTTAATGCAAGTTTGAAAACGAATTTTAGAAGAATGCAAGATCATGATATGCACAATGCAAATTAGGGGTCGTAAACATACAAGGTTAAGGTTTTACCACATGATCAAGGGGGCCAAACCCACGTGGTCTCCGGTTAGACTAAAAGAAAGCCCTCGACATGGTGACTCTCTAATAGCCTAATCCTACACATGGACCGGGAAGTCCTTTGTTTCAAGCACGCAAAGAAAGGGAGGGAAGAAGATGGGGAATTAAAAAAGAACAAAACCCAAGTGGGTTAGGAGAGAGAAAAGAGGGGGAAGATGCATAAATGTAAATAAGAAGCCTACCTTGGGTCTTTTTTATTTTGCTTAGCTTTGCGCGCATTGCCTTGCTTGCTTCGCTTCGGTCTTCACTTTAGTCTTCAATAGTTTGTCTTCGATCTTCAAGGCTTCGTAGTTATAGCAATCCAAGTGTTCAATGGAAGGTTTGAGGCTAGTGTATGAATATAGGAGAGTGTGTATGAGTGTATAGGAGGCTAGGGTTTGTGTATGGAGGCTAGGGTATAGAGAAACCTAAAGAAGCTAGGGTTTAAGGAGGCTACGAGCTCTGTATATCGAAAAGTAGGGTTTTTAGACTGAGTTTGCGGACCTCTTTCACGCTAGATGAGGCTCTGTATTTATAAACAAGGGAATGACATGGTGCCTGTTATAGTGGCGCCAGACTAAAAATGCTTCTGGCGCCACTAGGAGTGGCCCCAGCCAGTTAGGAAAGTTTTAAGGCCGGCAAGCAACGTATCTTGAGAAGATTTGGGTGCCTGTACTAGTGACTATCATGCAATTTTTAGCCTAGCTTCACTAGGAGTGACTCTGGAAATTCCAAGAAGGACTTAAGGGATCGGGAATGGCCTGGAAGGCCGGAAAGGGACAAGAACACTTAGAACAGTGTTCCGGAGGTAATGGACTTGAAAACTGATGACAAGATTTGTTAGAAGGTTTGATCGGGCCATTAGGGGCAAAATGGTCAATCAGGCCGGAAAGCTGCCGGGATGGACTTGGAATATCCCGGAAGAAGACTCGAGATTTGGAAACATTATTTAGAATGTTCCCAAAGGCTACCAGTTTGATACCCAGAGCCGGTGTGATTAGAAAAGGCGACTGGCCCACCAAGGGGAAAACGGTCATTTCGCACCGAGTTTGTCAGATTTGACTCGGAATGATTCGGAAAGATAAAGGAAGGTTGGGAATACTATAAAAAACATTCTTGAGAGGTTACTTGTTTGATATCCAGAGCCGGTGTGGTCCTCGGGGCGTTCAGATGCCTAGGGGCAAAATGGTCATCTTGACTAGAAAGTCTCAGAATTGGCCCGAAACTGACTAGAAGGCACCTAATCATGGCGGATTGATTTTAAGGCAATCTTGGAAGGGTGGAATTACCATTCTGAGGGCTTAGGTGTGTTTTCAAGAAACGTGCCATAAAATGGTCCTAGGGGCAGATTGGTCATTTTTCACTGAAGTGGACTACCAAGCATTGGTATTGACCTGGGTTTTGAGTGTTTCCGCCACCATGATGACGGTCTTGTGATACAGGGGTTTGTTGGCAATTCCCTATATCGACTTGTTTGCGAGCATTTTTGCTACTCTGATGGTTGAGATATTTGTGGGTACTTCCGCTACTCTAACGGTTCGTGATAATTCCCGAGACTGCCTGAGCTCGGGAACCTACTAAAGGGACTTAGCGCCTAAGAAGTTAAATTTCTTGGAAGGCATGCTGAAATGAACATTTCTGCATTGGCGAGCTAGTAGACGCCAAAGGTGGACAATTCTACCATTTAGGGGACTTGGGGTCTCGTCCCGGTCAACAGGTTTAAAGGGACTTACCGTTCCAAAGAGACTTTCTTCGAAAAATGTACCGAACAAGATAGACTTACCGTCTCGAGGAATCAACTTTCTCGAGAGAGGGATTGGAATTAGAATTGGAAAGGGGACTTAACGTCTTTAGAAAGACGTGCCTGATTTGGAATTGGAAAGGGGACTTAACGTCTTCGAAAAGACGTGCCTGATTTGAAATTGGAAACGAGACTTATCGTCTTCGCAAAGACGTGCCTGATTTAGAATTGAAAAGGGGACTTACCGTGTTCGGAAAGACGCGCCTAATTTGGAATTGGACAGAACAATGCCCCCAAGGGCATTTTGGTCATTTTACCTCTATTTAGGCTTGATGAGCCCGCGAAGCGATGGATTGACTAGATTAGGACTAGAATTCTAGAATATGTCCATATTGACTTGAAATCAAGTCTGGAAAGACTGTAGACTGCCAAGCGGTTAAAAATAGGGTGCTTACAGTAGGCTTCTTATTTACCTTTGCGCGATTCCCCCTTTCTCTTTTCAATCTGAACCCACTTGGGTTTTCTTCTATTTTAATTCCCCATCTTCTTCCCCCCCTTTCTTGCATGCTTGAAACAAGGGACTTGCTGGTCCATGTGTATGATTAAGCTATTAAAAGTTACTGTGTCGGGGCCTTTCTCTTAGTCTAACCGGAGACCACGTGGGTTCGGCCCCCTTGATTATGTGGTGAAGGCTTTAGCATTGTATGTTCACAACCCCAATTTGCATTGTGCATATCATGATCTTGCATTTCCCCAAAATTCGTTTTCAAACTTGTTTTTCAAAACTTGCATCAAAACCATTTTCGAAACTTGCATTAAATCTTCTTTTTTCAAAACTTATTTTCAAAATCACAATCCTAAGGTGATTCTAGCCTTTTCATGGTTAGGGTTGCTTTAGGAAAGTTTTACATTTAAAGTGACTTTCATGGTCCATATTTTCAAAATTATTGTTGTTTTCAAACCACAATCCTAGATTGGTTCTAATCTTCTTGTGGTTAGAATTGTTTTAGGAAAGTGAGATATTTTTAGAGACTTGCAAAAGTCCATATTCAAGTCTCTCTCCAAAATCTCTTGTCAAACTCACTTTCCAAAACCTCTTTTTTAAATCCTCTCCAAGATCTCTTTTTAAACTTACTTTCCAAAATCTATTTTTATATCCTCTCCAAAATCTCTTTTCCAACATACTTTTTAAAATTTCTCTTCAATCTCCTTTCCAAAATTGTTCTCTAAAAACTCCCTTCAAAAATTTATTTTTCAAAACTCCTTTTCAAACTTCTTCCCAAAAAGCTCTCTTTAAAATCCACTTTCTAGAAACACTCCCTAAGTTTCCTTCTTGAAATCTCTTTCCAAAAAACTCCTTTCCAAAAACTCTCGTTTCAAAATTCACTTTTCAAAAAACTCATTTTTAAGATCTCCTTCCAAAATCTCTTTTCTTAGAGTCTAAGTTAAACCCTAGAGCCAATGATTATAAAACCCATATTTTCTTTCCTAAAACACGATTTTCAATCTTGCCTTAAAGCCTGGGTTTCCAAAATCCCATTTTCTACATCAAAACTATATATTTGCAAATCCTATTTTCTATCCCAAAATCTAGGATTTTCAAAACTTCATCTTTTCAATTCCATGTCAAATCCAATCTTCCCTTTAGGAAATCAAATCCAATCTCCCCATTTAGGAAACTACATCCAATCCTCTGTTTTTAGAAACAAAATCTAATCTTTCGTTTTAGGAAATAAGAATCTCAATCCTTCCTAATCTAAACCTTTCCTAATCCACTCCTTCCTAATCTTATACTTTCCTAAACCTTAAGTTTTCAAACTTGAACTTTCAAATCTTTCCTGAATTTTAAGCTTCTTAATCTTTCTTAATTCCAACATTTCTTAATTCCATACCTTTCCAAATTTCAACTTTCCAAATCTGGATTTTCAAATCTTTCTTAAACTCAAACTTTTCCTAATCTTAAATATTTATAAAACTTAACTTTGAATCTTTTTAAAATTCTAGACTTTCTAAATTTGAAATCTTTCTAAATCCAAAACTTTCCAATTTCAAAACTTTTCAATTTTAATTCTTTCCTAATTCAAAACATCCATAATTTGAAAACTTCCCTAAAACGAAACATTTTCTATTTCAAAATCTTTCTTAAAATAAAACTTTCCTAATTCGAAATCTTTCCTAGAATAAAACTTTCCTAAAACAAAACTTTCCTATTTTGAAATTTTCGTAATTCGAACCTTTCCTAAATCTAATTTTTCCCTAATCTTCCAAGTCCGACATTCGAGTCAAATCTTTTCTAAAACTCCATCTTTCCAAAACAAGTCCAATTTTTCTTAAACCTCAAATCTTTCCTAAATCCCATCTTTCCTAAGTCTAGGTTGCCCAAAACTTTATCTTTTCAAAACTAGTCCAAGTTCTCTTCCAAGGGTCAAACCCTCTTTCAAGTTCAATTCTAGGTCTAAGTTCAATTCTGATTTTCTAATTCTTCCAATTCGAATTCCAAATCAAAATTTTTTTCTTCCAATCAAAATCTTTTATTTTCAATTAGACTCTTCTCCGAACTACGACTAACCTAATTCCTCCAAAGGGATACGTAGGCAACCCTCTTGGGTGCAGTCATAACTTTTTTCAAATCTCCACTTCCATAACTATTTTCAAGTCTCCAATTTCATAATCTATTTCAAATTTCTAATTCTAAAATCTATTTTCAAATCTCTATTTTCAATTTCTAAAACTCTTCTTTCAAAACTCAACTCTTCTTTTCAAATCTTTTTTTAAATCAAATCAAGTTCTTTTCAAATCTATTTTTTAATCTATTTTAAAACTCTCTTTTTTTGCACTTGCATGTCGTGCATTATTCTGTTAAACATTCTTTTCTAAAGTGGATAGTTTTGGACATATATTAATTGAAGATTTTAATAGGTGAATATAGGGTTAATAGACATGTAGGTACCGCAATGGGCGGGGTAGGGTGATGGTTTAGTGCATCTTCCCTACACATAACCAACCTCCAAACTTAAAATCATTGTTTTCAAAGACCAAATGGAGTTATTTTCAAAAAAGGACTTAAATATTTTCTAAAGGTTGCCAAACAACCTGTTTTCTTAAAAACCCTTTCTTAAGGAAGTATTTTCAAATCGTTTTCAAAAATCGTCAGTGTAGTCTTCGGATTGTGCTTAGTTTTTAGGTGACTTAACTCACCTTAATCAAGTTAGGTGGCGACTCTGAATTGTTTTCCAAAAGCCCTTTATTAAAATTAATTTTCAATTCAAACCTAGTAGCACTCATTCTTCTAGAAGGATGAGTTCAAACAAAATAGTACAGTATTTTTTCCGCGTGTGTGTATTCCTTGAGTGCAAAAAATCTGGGCACGACACCCATAGGGGACAAAAAAGGATGAAGAAGGAAGATCAAGACTATACCCCTACCATTGCTTACCAACAACCTCCCCATGCCAAGGGCCTTATTCTGACACCCTTCAAGCCAACCTCTAACTAAACCCCTAGATTATTTAATCTCTCATACAGATACTAGCCCAACCTAATTGGCCCTAACACCGAAAATCGTCCCACTTTGAAGCATAAAACCCAAAGCCACTTCAATTCCCAAACCACTGACCCAATTGTCATTACACCAAAACTTGATCCTCAACCTCCCAGGACATCTAAAACACCTCTCCAACCTAGGTGAATGAGTGGAAAAGATCGAGTTTTCACTAAACTCGCTTGCATGCAAACCACAGCGTACTTCAGTCTTCTAGCCACGGGATATTTGAAACCTATACCCCTTCGACCTCGGCCTAATCCTCTGCCTCCTCATTTTAACCCAAAAGCATACTGTGAATACCATTCAGGTAGCCAAGGACACGATATCGAAGACTGTTGGACCCTCAAACATAAAATTCAAGACCAGATAGATAGCAAGACCATCGGCTTACGACCAGTGAACCCTCCTCCGAATGCCACTACAGACCCTCTACCAGACCACACCGTCAACGTCATTATGGAGTTTGGTAATGACAAGGTTTGGTTTGCCACATGCCAAGAGATATGTTATGAGGATGGGGAGGAAATGAAATGGGGAGATGAGGAACAGTGTCATGCCTGGTCATTATGCAACCCTGATAAAGTGTCGGTCCCCGAAGATGAACTCGTGAATGAATCTGCCGAGATGGTTGACCAAGAGCTATTCAAACCTAGTGATAGGAACCCACCGCTATGCACACTTGAGGAACACTAGAGCACGGCAGGATGCCAGAGTAGAAAACCCCAAGCTCAGGTCAAGTCTATTAAGCTAGAAGAAGACAAGCTACCCAACTGGTTTATTGAAGAAACTAAGGAGCTAGCGGAGGAAGGCAAAAGGGTCGAGGAAGCTGACAATTGCATTATCACTACCAATTCACTTAGAGCTTCGGGAGAAGCCTCTACCTGATTGGGCGTGGCCAAGGATCCCAATCATGGATGGAGCATCGAGGATATGGGTGTCATTCCAAAACACAACTAGACGATTTCTCTTTCAAAAGCGTACAAGAGAGGGGTGTTCTCACTCACTTTATTTTTATCTTTTTTATTTTCTTTCCTTAAATTAAATGTTTGCACTTTCATTGCAAAAGACCTCTAAGCTTTTTCATTAAGTAACGAAATATCAATTTATGCTATTACCTTACATTGTTGTCATCTTATTTTCTCTTATGAATGGTGAATACTTCCTAGCAAAGGGCATGGTTTACCTTATAGAATGATCTAACTTGAAGGGGTGATAGCATGAGTTAACCACTCACCAAATGATTAGCTTTCTGAAGAGAGAGAGAATAAGGATGAGTGAAGAAACCACCCAAAGGCAACACTTGCAAGACACCAAAGCTAAGCGATGTGTGGCCAGACTATCAAGACAAAGAGGAGCCATCTTTCATTTTCTCATATAAAAAAGAAAAATAAGTGTTTATATTCCCTTTGCTTAGCCCGTAGTGCCTCACAACAAGTGAAATATTACTTGTCAACCCAGATCTAAGACCGTCCCCCCACACTGGGGTAGATAATAGACGAGAACTTTAGGAATGATATCCATCCTCTATCGTGCTAGGGCAATGTTGAAGGCTCTATGGATCAAGTAATCTAGTTCAAAGTGAAGAGAGGCCCTCATTTCATTTTCCATACGATCAGAAGTAACCCCTTACCAAACCCATTGAGCCATTTATCTTTTTCAAGAAAACCCCAACCTAAGGATCAACCCCCGCAATGGGTTAGATTGAATTGTTAAGGGAAAAGTCCAAGAAAAAAAAGGTTGTAGAATTGTTCGTTTCATAAAAGAAAAGAAAAGAGATGAAAAGTAAAAAAGAAAAGTGAAGGAAAAGAGTTGCCAAGGGGCAAGAGGTCGAGAAAAAAAAATCACATCTAAGAAAAAGGCTTGACGAAGGCCATGATTGTGCCATCTTGAAAAGCGTAATAGAAAGGCCAAAAGAGAAGAGATTCATGTTTATCTCCGAAAACATATAAAAAGGTCAAGAGACAAGAGTCATTTTCACCCTAAGAAGTATGTAGTAAAAGCAAGGAGGAAATTTAAAGGTGATCCAGGTGATAAGGTTGCCCAGTAGAAACAATAGGTTTGAGCTTTTACCCTTTTCCTGTAAAAACCCAAAACGATGGCCTACATTACAACCCTACTAAAGTCCACTCAGATTGAAAATAGATTGCTTGATCTAAATAAGCTAGACACGCTGCCAAAGCTAAAAAAGGATGCTAACCCTACTAAGAAAAATAGTCACAGATGGCATGGATCTAAACCCTGTTGAAAGCAACATCGAATTTAAGCATGTATATCCCGTTGTTTCAAAAGCCCCATAACCTAGCCTACATTACGATCCTAAAGCAAAGTCTCCTCAGATTAAAAGACTGGCCATTTATCGCTCGGCTAAAGGTCAGGTAAACTATTGCTGAAGCCTCGAGAGTTGAGAGATTCAGCCCAATATTCCTATACACTAACCCCGATATAGAGAATCAGAGGCGGTCAAAGGGTTGAGAAAGGTACAAAGTGCTATCATCCAGTCAAGGTAAGGTTGGGCCAAAGGAGAGGCCAGGTCCCTAAAAAGGAAGAAGTTACCATTTCAAAGATACTGAGTTTGACAGCAACCCTTGACATTCCATTAACTATAATATTTCTAATATGTGCATGCATCTTCATTAAAAAAATCGGCATGAGCTTTGCATACATAGGACATAGCTCCCTATAGAAGCAAAAGTCACTAATACAGTTCAATATCAACTCATGTAGTAAATATACAACATCATCAACCATGTACATGCATCTAATCATATACTTAGCTGTGTAAACGATAAATATCTCTGCCTATTCATGCATTTAGCTACCTAAATCATAAACATCCATCTTTGTACAAAATTTTTAAAAATAAAACTGTCTAACATAAATACATCTCAAGGATAGGGGCAAAAGAAGATTAGGGTCTACGGTAAGGGGCATCTGTCAAAGGTCAAAATCAATATCCTCCAGATCAAAATCTCCAAAACACAGCACAGGAGGAGGTGGATAACTACTAGAAGCATCAGCATCCTGCGAAGAAGACAAAATCGGAATCAGCAAGGTAAAGGAATAACTAAACTATAGCAGAGTGAAAAGCAGAAGGAGGGAAGGATAACATACCCCGCTAGCTCCCATCTGGGCTAATCAAGTCGTCAAGGAAGCTACCTCTGCCTGATACTGATCTTGCTCCATCTGGTACTGGTCCCTCTGATCTCTCACTGCAGTAAACACAGCCTGGGGCACGTATCCCCCGGCACAGTGCCACAAGTCGACTACCTCCTGGCCAACAGCATATCCGCCGACTACTACCTCAAATCGGGTGAAGGCACCGACAAAATGAGGCCCAAAGTGCGCAACATAGTCTGTATCCGAAGGAAGTAGGAAATCAGCACCCGGCTGGCGCTCCTGATAAGGAATAGGAACTCCCTCCACCAAGGCTCCAAACATGTACTCCGCTGGATCTCCTACTAACCTAAACTCCTCGTGGAACTGCCACCAATTTCGATCTCCTAGGTAGGACTCCCAAGAATCATCACTGAGAAAGGAAGCCCTCGATAGGGACAATGGGACCAAGTACCGCACTATCTCATAATGAACCGACCCAATAAAGGGCCGCCAAGTCACGTCCCTCACCTCGATCAACTCCAAGTTCGCCCATAGGGTTACAAAATCAGTGATCTCCGATCGCTGGGCTACCCGATCACGAGCCCACCTCAAAGCATGAGGATAAAAGTCATCCTCGATAACTGCAGGGTGACGAACATGTAGGTACTCATAGCCCCACTAGATAAGAAAAGGCTAGAAACCAATCATGCTGCCCCAACGAGAGGAAGTCCAGACCTGCATCAACCGAAGGAAGCAGCCAAAGGAGAAGGACCCCCAATCCAGCTCAAATAAGGTGCCAAGATCAACTACTATGCTCACCAACCAAAAAGGCACGAGGGACTTCTTGTTGTTGCAGAAGCAGCTGAAGATGATGTACACAACAAGTCACTGCCTCATGATGTCTGGCTGGGTAAGTGGTGGCTCAACAGCAAAAGTACTATCATTTCGATTGAGCCAGGAGATTGGGAAGGCAGAACGCTCAGGAGGGGGTAAGTCCAGTAAAATGCATGCGCCGACTCTGCTGACTGATTGCAAGGGGATCTGCTGATTGACAAAGGAAAGCCCCATGATGATAGCCTAATCCAAAGGAGTGGGTCCCAACTCAAAGCCAACAAAATGGAAGGTCCCTGTCTCTCCGAACCACCTCTCTGTCGCGCCCAGATTTTCGCACTCGAAGAATACACACACAAGCGGGAAAAATACTGTACTCTCTCGTTAGAACTCACCCTCCTAGAAGAATGAGTGCAACTAGGTTTGAATTGAAAATAGAATTGAATAAAGGGCTTTTAGAAAAGATTCAGAGCCGCCACCTAACTTGATTAAGGTGAGTTAGGTCTCCTAAAAACTAAGAATAATCCGGAGACTACACTTAGGGTTTTTGGAAAACGATTTTGAAAAACATCTCAATAGAGGGTTTTGGAGAAAAATAGGTTGTTTGGCAACCTTTGGAAATCATTTAGCCCTTTTTGCAAAATAACTCTGTTCGGTCTTTGAAATCAGTGATCCTAGGTTCGGAGGTTGGTTACGTGTAGGGAAGATGCACTAAGCCATCACCCTACCCCGCCCTTTCAGTACCTACATGTCAATCTACCATAGATTCACCTATGAGAGTCTTTAACTAACTATAGTTCAATCCTATTTACTTTGGAAAACAATGCTTGAAAGAAACAAACATGATGCATGATATGCAAGTGCAAGGAAAGAGAATTGAAAAATAGATTTGGAAAGAGATTGATTTGAAATTGATTTGAAAAGAATTTGATTTGATTTGATTTGAAAAGAAAGAGATGGAAGTTTGAATTTGGAAATCGAAATTGAAGATTGAAAATAGATTGGAGATTTGGAAAGATTTTAGAATTTGAAATTTGGAAAATATGGGGGAATTTGAAATTTGAAAGAAATTTTGACCGCACCTATGAAGGTTGCCTACGTATCCTTTTGGAAGAATCAGGTCCGTCGTAGTTCGGACAAGAGTCCGATTGAAAATAGAATGTTTGATTAGAAGAAAGAGATTGAATTGAAAATTGAATTTGATTTGAAAAGATAGAATTTGGAAGAGAGATTTAGACTTAAGATGGAAGTTTAAGAAACCTAGACTTTAGGAAAGAGACTTAGGAAAGACTCGATTTGGAAGGTTTAGGAGATTAGGAAAGAGTTGGATTAGGAAGTAATTGGATTTGGTTTCTAAAAGAAAAGGTTTGATTTTGTTTCCAAAAACGGAGGATTGGATTCGGTTTCCTAAACGAGAAGATTTGATTTGGTTTCCTAAAGGGAAGATAGGATTTGGCAAGGATATGGAAAGGGAGGTTTTAGAAACCCTAGATTTGGAAGGCTGTAGTTTTGACGTAAAAAGAGGTTTTGGAAATGTGTATAGTTTGGATGTGAAAACAAGAAGTTTTGGAAACCTAGGTCTTAAGGCAAGTTTGAAAATCATGTTTTTGGAAAGAAAATTAAGGTTTCCTAATTATGAGTTCTAGGGCTTGACTTGGGCTCTAAGGAAAAAGGATTTTTGGAAAGCGTGTTTTCAGAAACGAAGGTTTTTTTGGAAAGGAATCCTAGAGAAGAGTTTTTGGAAAGTGAATTTAAAGGTAGAGTTTTTGGAAAGAGATTTGCAAAGGGAAGGAATTTTTGGAAAGTGTGCTTTTGGAAACGAAGATTTTAGAAAGAAAATCCTAGAGAGGAGTTTCTACAAGAAAGATTTTGGAAACAGAGTTTTTGTATAAGATTTTTGGGGAGAGTTTTTCTAGGAAATAGACCTAGTGAACGTTTTTGGAAAGTGGACTTTGAAGAGTGCGTTTTGGAAAGGAGTTGAAAAAGGAAAGTTTTAAAAAGATTTTTTAGAGAACAATTTTGGAAAGAGAAGCTTTTGGAAAGCATGTTGGAAAAGAGATTTTTAGGAGGGATTTGAAAAGAGAGTTTTTAGAAGGTATAAAAACATCTCACTTTCCTAAAGCGATTCTAACCATAAGAAAGCTAGAACCACTTTAAGAAAGTGGTTTTGAAAACAACAAGGGTTGAAAATATGGACCAGATTGGTCACTTTGAATGTAACACTTTCCTAAAGCAACCCTAGCCATGGAAAAGCTACAATCGGCCTAGGATTGCGATTTTGGAAAACAAGTTTTTGAAAAGGAGATTTTGATGCAATTTTGAAAACAAGTTTGAAAACGATTTTGAAAGCAACTTTGAAAACGACTTTTGAAATATGCAAAACCATGATATACACAATGTAATTTTGGGGTCGTGAACATACAAGGTTAAGGCTTCACCACATAATCAAGGGTGCCGGACCCACGTGGTCTCTAGTTAGACTAGAAGAAAGCCCCCGACACGATGACTCTCCGATAGCCCAATCCTACACATGGACCGGGAGTCCCCTTGTTTCAAGCATGCAAAGAAAGGGGGGGAAAGAGATGGGGGACTAAAATAGAGAAAACCCAAGTGGGTTGGAGAGAGAAGAAAGAGGGGGAAGTGTGGAAATTTAAATGGAGAACCTACCTTGTATCTTGTTTATTTTACACACCTTGCTTGTCTTCAGTCTTTGTCTTGATCTTCGTCTTCAATCTTCAAGAGCCGCCTTCAAGCTTCAAACTTCAGATTGCAATGCTTCAAGTATTCGAAAGAGGGTTGAAGGCTAGTGTATGAGTGTACGGGGGTGTGTATGAGTGTATAGGAGGCTAGGGTTTAGTGTATGGTGGCTAGGGTTTGGAAAACCTAAAGAGGCTAGGGTTTAGGGAGTGCTTGAGCTCTATGTATGGAATTATATGATTTTTAGACTGAGTTGACGGATCCTTTTCACATTGGAGGAGGCTCTGTATTTATAGAGGTTGGACAACACTAGCGCCTGTTGCAGTGGCGCTACGCCAGAATTTACACTTGCGCCACTAGGAGTGCCGCCAGGCCAATTTTTGGCTTCGTGCCACTACTAGTGGTGCCAACCATTTAGGAAATATTTAAGGTCGGCAATTAATGTATTTTTGACTAGATTTGGGCGCCTGTGCTTGTGACTACCATGAAATTTTTAGCCTGGCTTCACTAGGAGTGACTCCGGAAAGTCTAGGAATGATTTGAAGGAGTCGGGAAAGACCCGGAAGGCTGGAAAAGAGCAGGAACACTTAAAATAGTGTCCTGGAGGTATTTGGCTTGAAGAATGAGGATAAGATGGGTCGGAAAGGTTAACCAGGCCTTTAGGGCCAAAACGGTCAATCGGACTGGGAAACTGCTGGGGACAGACTCGGATTGTCCCGAAAGAAGACTTGGGATCTGGAAACATTATTCAAAATGTTCCCAGAGGTTTCCGGTTTGATTCTCAGAGCCGGCGTGGTCGGAAAAGGAGACCGGCCCACTAGGGGCAAAACGGTCATTTTGTATCGAGTTGGCCAGAACTGACTCGGAATGATCCAGAAAAGTAAAGGAAGGTTGAGAATACTATAAGAAGTAATCTCAGAGGGTTTCGGGTTTGATACCCAGACCCAGTGTGGTTTCCAGGGCATTCAGATGCCTAGGGGCAAAATGGTCATCTTGACCGAAGAGTTTCAGAAAAGGTGCAAAGGGCAGTTAGGCCATTTTTTACCGAAGTGGGCTAACAGACACTGGTGTTGACTTAGGTTTTGAGTGTTTCCGCCACTCTGACGGCGGTCGTCATGACACAGGGGTTTGTTGGCAATTCCTTATAGCGACCTATTTGTGAGTATTTCCGCTACTCTAACGGTTGTGATATTTACGAGTATTTTCGCTACTCAGACCGTCTCGAGGAATAAACTATCTCGAGAGAGGGATTGGAAAGGGGACTTATAGTCTCCAAAAAGACGTGCCTGGGTTCGAACTGTCACAAGGAATAAACTTTCCAGAGAGAGGGATTGGAAATGGGTCTTACCGCCTTTGAAAAGACGTGCCTGAATTAGAACCGTCTCGAGGAATAAACTGTCTCGAGAGAGGGATTGGAAAGGGATCTTACCGCATTCGAAAAGACATGCCTGAATTGGAATCGTCTCGAGGAATAAACTGTCTCGAGAGAGGGATTGGAAAGGGGTCTTACCGTCTTCGAAAAAACGTGCCTGAGTTGGAACTGTCTCGAGGAATAAATTGTCTCGAGAGTGGGATTGGAAAGGGGACTTACCGTCTTCAAAAAGACGTGCCTGATTTGGAGCCGTCTTGAGGAATAAACTGTCTCGAGAGAGGGATTGGAAAGGGGTCTTACCGTCTTCAAAAAGACGTGCCTGATTTGGAACCGTCTTGAGGAATAAACTGTCTCGAGAGAGGGATTGGAAAGGGGTCTTACCGTCTTCAAAAAGACGTGCCTGATTTGGAACCGTCTCGAGGAATAAACTGTCTCGAGAGTAGGATTGGAGTTGGAAAGGAAAGGACAATGCCCCTAAGGGAATTTTGGTCATTTTGCCTCTATTTGGGCCTGGTGGGCCCGCGAGGTGATGGACAAAAAAGATTTGGACTTAGAAAATCTGTTTCGATTGGAATACGCCCACAATGACTTGAATATAAGTCTGGATGGAGTGTAGACTGTCGAGCGGTCAAAAATGGGGTGTTTATAGCTGCCCCTCTTTTTCTGTCTTTGCTTGTCAAAGACAGAAAACAATAAGAGTAAGAATCCCATGTTGACCACAAGGCAGTCGAAGGGACAGACATTAGAAATCTTTCGACAACGGGGATCGAAAAATAGATAACGGGCCAAAAAGGCCTTCGAAAATGAGTTTTGGCAGGAAAAATGGCAAAACTGCCCAGATTTTGAACCTAGCGCCACTAGCAGTGGCGCCTTTGGCAGAAAAGGCTTGGCGCCTCTACTAGTGGCGCCAGGCTTAAAGTTAAAACCAGAAAATTTCTGGTTCGAACAGCCGCGGCATTTTGGAAAGATTTCGCAAATCCGAGACTTCGCGTGAAAATTGACTTGAACTTTGAAGGGGCACTTCCTGGAGACGGCGGGTGATTGCCGAAAGGAGACCACGTCACCGGAAAAGTCGCCGGAAGAGAATATTTCGCCGGAGAACTTCCAAAAGGTGAGTTTTCAAAATTTTGTTGATTTTGATGTGTAGAACTTCGTTTGAATCACGTAAACAGTGGAAATTGATGTTTTGATATGCTTTGAACACTTTGGTGATGTTGTTTTTGCATTTTTATGGTTGTTCGATTGAATTTGAATGATGTTTCATGATTATGCGAAGAGGGTTTTCTACGGGAATAGGAAATTTGTTCCTACAGGCATGGGTATTGGGTTTTCTGACTATGTTTTTGTGCAATGTGCCTTAGAAAAATGTGTTTAACAACCGTATAAAGTTTCGTGATTTTTTGAAAACTCGTTGAATTTTTGATTTTTTGAAAAATAGAAAAATACTTAGAAAATTTAGAAAAATGAGAAAACTCAAGAAATTAATGAAATTTTTAAAGTTTGAAATTTGGAAAAATATTGAAATATTTTAGAAAACATTAGAGGTGATTTTGAAAAATTTCGGGAGACTTTTGAAAACCATTGATTTATTTGAAAAATAAAACATGTATTTTAAAAATTTTGAAATATTGAAAAATGTGCGCGAGTGCAATTGTTATGTGATTGTTATGTTGGAAAGTGCACGTTTTGTATTTTATGTTGATGTCATGGGTGTTGTAGGGGCCATTTTTAAACGGGACTCTGCCGAAATTTTTTTTAGAAACTAAGGAAAGAGTTGGTTAAAGTTTTAGAAATAAAATCTTTTCTGAAAGAAAAAGACAGAGAACCCTTGAGATGTGATTTGAAAGTTAGAAAACCAAGATGTGTAGAAATTTTGTTTTTGATTTGTTATTCGAAATCCTTTATTTGTTTTGTTTGTGTTAGTTGTTTATTTTATTTTCACTATTATTTGAATTGCATGTATAGTATGTTAACGTTTCTCACCTTGGCTTACCTTTTCAGGATGGCAGACGCGGGTGATGACGGTTCTGAGAGGAGACGCCGCTCGGGGAAGGTGGCCCGGACAGATTCTACGACAGCTCTAATCGATCTAGAGGTAGTCGATGATCTACCGGACGATCTTTATCTAGTCAGAGTGGGCAGGAGAGTAGGCTACCTGTCGACCCTTTTCCTCCGATTAAGCAGGCTTTCGCAGAGGAGATCGGTGTCGAGGAGGAGGTATCGGGCCCTGGGGATGAAGTGACCGATTACGGGAGAGCTTCTTCTAGGCATAGGCAGACTGATGCTGACTTGGGAGATTTGCAGATACCGGATGTCCCATCACTTGGGGATCTTGCTTATCACCCCAGTGTGTACTCTAGACAGCATTTGCCTCCTCCGTGGGTACATGCAGCTTTTAGAGGGGCTGTTCATCAGGTTTTTGTGACCATGCAGCGAGCGAGCCCATCATATCATGCCTTCTTGGCAGAGATCGAATTTGGCGCTTTCATGGGGTTACAGGCTAACCGCCTGAACTGGCATTTAGTACTGGCACTTGTTGAGAGGTGGTTCGGGGAGACTGGGACCTTCCATTTTGTCGACTTCGAGTTAGGTCCTACTCCTTTGGATTGGGCGATTATTACAGGGCTCTCCTTTGTCGGCCAGCAGATCACCCTGCATCCTGTCAGTAGGGACGAGGCCTGTTTACTGTTAGACTTGCCTCCTTCTGAGCGTTCTACCTTCCCAGTCTCGTGGATCAGTCAGGACGACCGTACTTTTGCTACTGAGCCATCGCCTGCCAGGCGGGATATCATGAGACGACGACTTGTGTTGTATATCATCTTTAGCTATTTTTGTAACAACAAGAAGTCACTCGTGCCATGCCGTTTGGTGAGTATAGTAGCCAATCTTGGAGCGTTATCTGAGCTGGATTGGGGGTCCTTCTCCTTTGGCTGTTTCCTTCGGCCGATGTGGGTTCAGACTTCTTCTCGTTGGGGCAGCATGACTAGTTTTTGGCCCTTCATCATCTGGTGGAGCTACGAGTACCTGTCAGTTCGTCGCCCTACAGTTGTTGAGGATGACCTCTATCCTCGCGCTTTAAGGTAAGCATATGACCGGGTAGCCCAGGGATGGGAGATTACCGATTTTTTGACGCTCCGGGCTAACCTGGAGCTGATTGAGGCAAGGGATGTGACTTGGTGGCCCTTCATTGGATCATTCCATTACGAGACAGTCCGGTACTTGGTCCCATTGTTCCTGTCGAGAGCTGCTTTTCTCAGTGATGACACATGGGAGTCTTATCTTGGAGAATGACACTGGCAGTAGTTTCACGAGCGTCGCGCCCAGATTTTTCGCACTCGAGGAATACTCACCCAAGCGGGAAAAATGATGTACTCTCTCGTTAGAACTCACCCTCCTAAAAGAATGAGTGCGACTAGGTTTGAATTGAAAATTTGATTTGAATAAAGGGCTTTTAGTAAAAGATTTGGAGTCACCACCTAACTTGATTAAGGTGAGTTAGGTCACCTAAAAACTAAGAATAATCCGAGGACTACACTTAGGGTTTTTGGAAAACAATTTGAAAATATCTCCTCAAGAGAGGGTTTTTAAGAAAAACAGGTTGTTTGGCAACCTTTGGAAAACATTTAGCCCTTTTTTTGAAAAATAACTCCTTTTGGTCTTTGAAATCAGTGATCTAGGTTCGGAGGTTGGTTACGTGTAGGGAAGACGCACTAAGCTATCACCCTACCCCGCCCTTTCGGTACCTACATGTCAATGTACCCTAGATTTACCTATGAGAGTCTTCGACTAACTATAGTTCAACCCTATTCACTTTAGAAAAACAATGTTTCAAAACTAATTTAGCATGATGCATGATATGCAAGCAATAGAAAAGAATTGAAAAATAGATTTAAAAAGAAATTGCTTTGATTTGAAAATAGATTTGAAGAGATGGAATTGAATTTGAAAAAGTTAAAAATTTGGAAATAGAAGTTTGAAAATAGAAATTTTGAAATTGAATTTTGAAAATTTGTTGGAATTTGAAATTTGGAAAGATTTTGGAAACCGCACCCATGAGGGTGGAATTGAAAGTTTGAAAAGTGCTGTGACTGCACCTATGAAGGTTGCCTACATATCCCTTTGGGGGAATCAGGTCAGTCGTAGTTCGGACCGGAGTCCGATTGAAAATAGAAGAGTGGATTTGAAGAAGGAGATTGAATTTGGAAATTGAATTTGATTTGGAATTGGAAAAGGAGATTGGAAATTGAAATTGAGAAAATTGAACTTTGATTTGAAAAGATAGATTTGGACTTGCTTTGAAAAAGAGAAAGATGAAGGTTTAGGAAACCTAGACTTAGGAAAAGCTTGACTCGGCTTGGAAGGTTTAGGAGATTAGGAAAGGTTGGATTTAGGAAATGTTTGAATTAGGAAATGTTCAATTTAGGAAAGTTTCGAATTAGAAAAGTTTCATTTTTGGAAAGTTTTGAAATTAGGAAAGTTTTAGGTTTAGGAAAGTTTTGAAATTGGAAAGTTTTGAGTTTAGAAAGTTTTCGAAAAAGGAAAGGTTTTCAGATTAGGAAAGTTCCCAAATTAGGAAAGTTTTGAAAATCGGAAAGTTTTGAATTTAGAAATGTTTTGAAAAAAAGGAAGTTTTGAATTTGGAAAGCTTTGAAAACAAGGAAGTTTTGAAAATAAGAAAATTTCGTTTTAGGAAAGGTTCGAAAAAGGAAAGTTTTCAGCTTAGGAAGTGTTTGAATTAAGAAAGTTTCAACTTAAGAAAGTCTTAAATTAAGAAAGTTTTGAGTTTAGAAAAGTCTTAGATTTGGAAAGATTTGAAGTTTAAGAGAGTTTAGAATTTAGAAAGTTTCAGGTTTAGAAAAATTCAACTTAAGAAAGTTTCAAATTTAGAAAGTTTTGAATTTAGGAAGCTTAGAATTTTAGAAAGATTTGAAATTTAGAAAGTTTAGGATTTAGAAAGTTTTAGAGTTTGAATTTTAGAAAATCTTGAAATTAGGAAAGATTTGAATTTAGGAAAGGTTTGAAAGCTTATATTTGAAAAGTTAAGATTTGAAAAGAGGGTAGAATTAGGAAAGGGTTGGATTAGGAAAGATTTTTATGTTCAAGTTTTGGAAACTTAAGATTTAGGAAAGTGAAAGTTTAGGAAGGATTTGAATTTAGGAAAGATTTGGATTTTGAAACTTAAGGAAAGATTTGAAGTTTAGGTTTAGGAAACTTATGGTTTAGGAAGGTATTGAATTAGGAAAGGTTTGGATTAAGAAGGGATTGGATTTGGTTTCTAAAAGAGAAAGGTTGGATTTTGTTTCCAAAAACGGAGGATGGGATCTAGTTTCCTAAACGGGGAGATTTGATTCGGTTTCCTAAAGGGAAGGTAGGATTTGGCTAGGATTTGGAAAGGAAATTCTAGAAACCCTACTTTTGGAAAATTATAGTTTTGACGTAGAAAAGAGGTTTTGAAAACACATATAGTTTTGATGTAAAAAACGAGAGGTTTTGGAAACCTAGGTTTGGGGCAAGGTTTGAAAACCATGTTTTTGGGAAGAAAATTTAGGGTTTCCTAATTGTGGGTTCTAGGGCTTGACTTGGGCTCTAAGGAAAAGGGATTTTTAGAAAGTACGTTTTTGGAAACGAAGGTTTTGGAAGGAAAACCTAGAGGGAAATTTCTAGAAGGAAGATGTTAGAAAAAAGAGTTTTTGGAAAGATTTTTAGGAGAGATTTTTTTTTAAGAAAGTGAATCTAGGGAGTGATTTTAGAAAGTGAATTTTGAGGAAAAGGTTTTGGAGAGGAGTTGAAAAAGAGAGTTTTGAAAAAATAGGTTTTGGAAGGGAGTTTTTGAAAAACGATTTTGAAAAGGAGTGTTTTAGGAAAGTATGTTGAAAAAGAGATTTTTAGGAAGAGATTTTTGAAGAGAGAGAGTTTTTAGAAAGATTAAAAACATCTCACTTTCCTAAAGCAATTCCAACCATAAGAGGACTAGAACCACTTTAAGAAAGTGGTTTTGAAAACAAGGTTTGAAAATATAGACCAAAAGGTCACTTTCAATATAACACTTTCCTAAAGCAACCCTAGCCATGGAAAGGCTAGAATCACCCTAGGATTATGATTTTGAAAACATGTTTTTGAAAAAGAGCTTTTGATGCAATTTTGAAAACAAGTTTGAAAACAATTTTTGAAAACAACTTTTTGAAAACGAATTTTGGAATATGCAAGACTATGATATGCACAATGCAATTTGGGGTCGTGAACATACAAGGCTAAGGCTTCACCACATAATCAAGGAGGCCGGACCCACGTGGTCTTCGGTTAGACTAAAAGAAAGCCCCCGACACGGTGACTCTCCAATAGTCCAATCCTACACATGGACCGGGAATCTCCTTGTTTCAAGCATGCAAAGAAAGGGGGGGAAAGAGATGGGGATTAAAATAGAGAAAACCCAAGTGGGTTGGAGAGAGAAGAGAGAGGGGGGAAGTGCAGAAAATTAAAGAGGGAACCTACCTTGTATCTTGTTTATTTTGCTCGCCGTGCAGTCTTCGGTCTTCGGTCTTGATCTTCACCCTCAGTCTTCAAGGATTGTCTTCAAGCTTTGAATGGCTGTTCTTCAAGTCTTCGGAGAGTGATTGAAGGCTAGTGTATGAGTGTATGGGGGAGTGTATGAGTGTATAGGAGGCTAGGGTTTGTGTATGATGGCTAGGGTTTAGTGTAAGGTGGCTAGGGTTTGGAGAACCTAAGGAAACTAGGGTTTTTAGAGGTGCTCGAGCTCTGTATATCGAATTGTGTGATTTCTAGGTTCAGTTTTCAGACCCTCTTCACATTGAACGAGGCTCTGTATTTATAGAGGAAAGACAAACCTGGCGCCTGTTGCAGTGGCGCCAGGCCAAATTATACATTGGCGCCACTAGAAGTGGCGCCAGGCCATTTTTTGGATTGGCGCCACTAGTAGTGGCGCCAGCCATTTAGGAAACAATTAAGGTTGGCAAGCAACGTATCTTTGACTAGATTTGGGCGCCTGTACTAGTGGCTACCATGCAATCTTTAGCCTGGCTTCACTAGGAGTGACTCCGGAAAGTCCAGGAATGATTTGAAAGAGCCGCGAATGACCCGGGAGACCGGAAAGAAGCAGGAACACTTAAAATAGTGTCCTGGAGATATTTGACTTGAAAAATGCAGATAAGGTGGGTCAGAAAGGTTGACCGAGCCTTTAAGGGCAAAACGGTCAATCGGACTAGGAAACTGCGGGGGCGAATCCAGATTGTCCCGGAAAAAGACTTGGGATCTGGAAACATTATTTAGAATATTCCCAGAGATTGCCGGTTTGATTCCCAGGGCCGGCGTGGTCAGAAATAGAGACCGGCCCACCAGGGGCAAAACGGTCATTTTGTACCGGGTTTGCCGGAACTGACTCGGAATGGTCCAGAAAGGTAAAGGAAGGTCGAGAACACTATAAAAAGTATTCTCAGGACATTACCGGTTTGATACCCAGAGCCGGTGTGGTCGAAAAAGGAGACCGGCCCTCCAGGGGCAAAACGGTCATTTTGTATCGGGTTGGCCGGAACTAACTCGGAATGGTCCGGAAAGGTAAAGGGAGGTTGAGAAAACTATAAAAAGTATTCTCGGGACATTACCGGTTTGATACCCAGAGCCGGTGTGGTTCCCGGGGCATCCGGATGCCTAGGGGCAAAATGGTCATCTTGACCGAAAAGTCTCGGAAAAGGTCCTAAGGGTAGTTTGGTCCTTTTCCACCGAAGTGAGCTAACAAACATGGGTATTGACCTAGGTTTTGAGTGTTTCCGCCACTCGGACGGGGTTGAGTATTTCCGCTACTCGTACGGGGTTGAGTATTTTCGCTACTTGGACGGGGTTGAGTATTTCCGCTACTCGAACGGGGTTGACGATTTGAGAGTATTTTCGCTACTCTAACGGTTTTGTGAGTATTTTCGCTACTCTAACGGTTCTGTGACTATTTTCACTACTCTAACGGTTGAGTATTTCCGCTACTCGGACGGCTCTGTGAGTATTTCCCCTACTCTAACGGTTGAGTATTTCCGCTACTCGGACGGCTCTATGAGTATTTCCGCTACTCTAACGGCTTTGTGAGTATTTCTGCTACTCTAACGGTTGAGTATTTCCGCTACTCGGACGGCTCTGTGAGTATTTCCGCTACTCTAATGGTTATGTGAGTAGTTTTGCTACTCGGACCGTCTCGAGGAATAAACTGTCTCGAGAGAGGGATTGGAAAGGGGTCTTACCGTCTCCGAAGAGACGTGCCTGGGTTTTGAGTGTTTCTGCCACTCTAACGGTGTGAGTATTTCCGCTACTCTAACGGTTTGGTGAGTACTTCCGCTACTCTAACGGTTTTGTGAGTATTTCCGCTACTCTAACAGTTTTGTGAGTAGTTTCGCTACTCAGACGGTCTCGAGGAATAAACTGTCTCGAGAGAGGGATTGGAATTGGAATAAGAAAGGACAATGCCCCTAAGGGCATTTTGGTCATTTTGCCTCTATTTGGGCCTGACAAGCCTGCGAAGCGATGGGAAGACGGAATTTGGACTAGAGGATTGGTTTCGATTGGAATATGTCCATAATGACTTGAAAACAAGTCTGGACGGAGTGTAGACTGCCGAGCGGTCAAAAATGGGGTGCTTACAACGAGGAGTTCCGATCAGCGGGAGCTCCGCCAGAGTATATGTTTGGGGCCTTGGTGGTGGGAGTGCCTATCCCTTATCAGGAGCGTCAGCCAGGTGCCGAGTTCTTGCTTTATCCGGATACAGATTATGCTGCGCACTTTGGGGCTCATTCGGTCGGTGCCTTCACTCGGTTTGAGGTGGTGGTCGACGGGTACGCTGTTGGCCAGGAGGTGGTTGACTTGTGGTGCTGTGCTGGAGGATATGTGCCTCAAGCAGAGTTTACTGCCATGAGATACCAGAGAGTTCAGTACCAGATGGAGCGGGATCAGTACCAGGTCGAGGTAGCTTCCCTGACAGCTCGATTATCTCAGATGGGCGGTGGGGGGGTATGTTATTCTTTCTTTGCTGCTTCTTGCTTTGCTGTTGCTTAGGTCCTTTCGTATATAGCTAATTTCGGTTCTATCTTCCATGCAGGATGGTGGTGCTTCGAGTAGTTATCCACCTCCTCCGATGCCGGGCTTCAGGGATTTTGATCCAGATGATATTGACTTTGACCTGTGATAGATGCCCCTTGTAGAGACTCTAATCCTCTTTTGCCCCTTGTCCCTGAGTTATATTTATGTTAGACAGTTTTATTTTGATATTTTGTACAAAAATGGATATTTATGGTACTTAGATGCATGGATAGATAGATACATTTATGATCTTTACAGCTAGGCATATGATCAAATGCATGTGATGTATGATGATGTTAGATATCTATTACATGAGTTGATGTTGATGACTTTTGTTTCTTCAGGGAGTTATATCCTATGTATGCGAAGCCCATGCTGAATTTTTTATTTTTTTTAAACATATGCACAAGTTAGAAGTATGTTAATAGAATGACACAGGGTGTTGTTAGACTTGTAGTCCTGGGGAATGGTAACTCCCTCCTTCGGGGATTTTAGCCTCTCTTCTGGCTCAACCCTACCTTGATTGGATGATAGCATTTCGCACATTTCTCAACCTCTTGATCGCCTCCAACTCTTTGTCTTAGGGTTAGTGTATAGGGTTATTGGGTTGAGACTCTCGACTCTTGGGGTTTTAGCAGCAGCTTAACTGACCTTTGGCAGAGCAAAAAGTGGCCAGTCATTTCATTCCAAGGAGACTTTGTTTGGGACCGTAATGCAGGCTAGGTTATGGGGTCTTAGAAACAACGGAATATACGGGCTCAAATTTGATGTTGTTTTCGATGGGGTTTAGATCCATACCATCCTTATCTACTTTTTAGTAGGGTTAGCATCCTTCTTTAGCTTTGACAGCATATCTAGCTCATTTAGATCAAGCGATCTGCTTTCAATCAGAGGGGACTTTAGTAGGGTTATAATGTAGGCCATGGTTTCGGGGATTTGCAAGAAAGGGTAAAGGCTCAAACCTATTGTTTATATTGGGTTTCCTTATAACCTAGGATCACCTTTAAATTTCCTTCTTGCTTTTGACCATATACTTCTCAGGGTGAAAATAACCTTGTTCTTTCACCCTTTCTATATACCTTTTTGAGATAGACATGACTTTCTTCTCATTTGATCTTCTTATCATGCTTTTGAATATGACTCTGTCATGGCTCTTTTATGCCTTTCCTTAGAATCATGGTTTTCTTCTTTTTTTTTTTTTTTTTTTTTTTTTTTTTGGCCTCTTGCCCCTTCGTAACTCTTTTCTTTTGCTTGTTCTTTTTATGAATAGTTTTTCGACCCTTTTCCCTTATATATTTTCCTTGGCAGTTCAATATACCCAGTGTGGGCGGTGATCCCTAGGTTGGGGTTTTGTTAAGAAAGGATAGGTGGCTCAACGGGTTTAGCAAGGGGTTGCTTTTGACTGTATGAGAAATGAAATGAGGGCCTCTCTTCACTTTGAGTTAGATTGCTCGATCCATAGAGTTTTCAATACTACCCTAGCATGATAGAGGTGGACACCACTCCTAGAGTTCTTTATTATTGTCTGCCCCAGTGTGGGGAGGACAGCCTTGGATCAGGGCTGACAAAGAAAATTTTCACTTTCCGCGAGGCATTAGGGGTTAAGCAAAGGGAATATGAGCACATTTGTTTATTTATTTAGTGATTTATTCTTTATATGTGGGGAAATGAAAGATGGCTCCTCTTCATTTTGATAGACTGGCCACACATCGCTTAGCCTCGGAGTCTTGCAAGTGCTGCCTTTGGGGTAGTATCCTCACTCATCTTTATCCTCTCCCTCTGGAAAGCTGACCATTTGGCGAGTGGTTGACTCATGCTATCATCCCTTCAAGTTGGATCATTCTATAAGATAAACCATGCCCCTTGCATAGAAAGTAGTCACTATTCCCCAAGGAAGACAAGACAACAATACTGAAATAAAAGATTGTTATTTGATTATTATTATTATTATTACGAAGAGCATCAAGTTCTTAAGCAACAAGAAAATGTAAACATTAATTTAAAGATAGAAAGTGAAAGGGATAGAAAGAAAGTGGGTGAAAACACCCCTCTCTTGTACGCTTGTGCAAGGAATCCATTTTTAGTAAGGTTTTGGGCTTGTGCCCTCGTCAGCATTCCATCTGCGGTTAAGATTCTCAGCCAAGGTAGGATAGGTAGATGCTTCTCCCGGAGTTCCAAGCGAGTTGGCGGTGGTGATGTAATTGTCAGCTTTCTTGACTGTCTTGCCTTCATTTGTTTGCTCCAGAGTATCTCTAACAAACCACTCGGGCGACTCGTATTCGTCCAGCTCGATAGGTCGTGCTCAGGGTTTTCTGCTCTGGCCTCCAATTAGGGCTCGATGCTCCTCAGGTGTACACAATAGGGGATTCTTATTACGAAGTTTGGACAGTTCCTTGTCAATTTTCTTCACAGATTCGTATGCGAGTTTGTCTTCGGGGGTCGGCATCTCATCGGGGTTATATCGTGACCAGGCATCTTCGCATTCCATATCCTCTCCGTCCTTGTAATATATCTCTTGGCATGTAGCAAAACAAACCTTGTTGTTACCAAACTTGGTAACGATGTTGACAGTATGGTCTAGTGGAGGGTTTGCAAAGCCATTCGGAGAAGGATTTGCTGGTCGTACCCCAATGATCTTGTTATCTATCAGGTCTTGAATCTTATGCTTGAGGGCCAAACAATCTTCAGTATCATGCCCTTGGCTATCCGAATGATACTTACAGCTTGCTGCAGATTTGAAGCAATGAGGCAGAGGATTGGGCTGGGGTCGTGCAAGTACAGGTTTCAGATATCCAACTGCTAAGAGGCCAAAATAAGCTGCAGTTTGTGAGCATGCGAGTTTTGTAAACGTCTGCTTTTTCCCACTTGTTCGCCTAGCCCGAGGAGGTGTTGCAGATGTTTTTGATGATTGGGGGCCAAGTTTTGGTGAGGTCACAACTGGGTTGATGGTTCGGGAATTGAAAGGGCTTCGGGTTCTATGTTTCAAAATGGGACAATTTTCGGTGGCAGGGCCAAAAGGGTTGGGGCGAGATCCGAAGGGAAGATCATATAATCCTCGTGTTTGGTTAGGGGTTGGTTTGGAAGGCAGTCGAGCAAGGCCCTCGGCCTGGGGAGGTTGTTGGTAAGCAATGGTGGTGGCATAGTCATGGTCTTCCTTCTTCATCCTTTTTCATCCATCATAGGTTTGGGCCTACAAGGACTCTGCTTGCCCACGAGTTGTATGGGATAAGAGTGAGGAAAGCATGCCTTCCATTTCGGTCATCTTATGCTTGACTCCTCTTGCCTCTGCTAGTAATTGAGTTAAGGTATCAAGAGTAAGTAATTCCATACTTGTAAGACTGGGGAACGAAGGAAGGTACCTAAAACCAACAAAAGGAAAGAGTCAGTGTTTGACATTGACAAGTCTTTATGCAATACATGCTCTACGGTGGCCCTTTTTATGAGGGAAACTAGCATGATGTATTGGCCCATTCTTAGAGATAGGGGATTTTTCCCTGTATGCATACACCTTACCGTCAGGTAGGAACCTTCAATCATCCATGCATTCATTCATAAAAGTAAATAAGTACATTAAATTTTGTGTTTAAGATACAACAGAATTGAAATACATTTTAATAGGGGAGGGGGGACATTTTCCTTTGGGCTTCCACCTATCTACTTTTATAAAGGAGACCCTAAACTACTCTTGGGTCTCTGGATTCGTCTTCGTTGGATTTGATGTTGAGGAGGTCGCTGAGAGACCTTATTGATTGATTGCCCTTGCCTTCTTGGCAACCCTATCTTCGTGAGCATAGAAGGATTGGGGCCCCCTTCATGGAATGGATTGAGATGCATGCAATGAGTCCTTAGGGTTACATGGGAACCCTTAGGGTTTAGGTATGTTTAATGCAAAGGAGAGTGACCTTGGTGTCACTCTCAATGGGTTGATCATATGCATGAGAATGCAGTGACTCGAGTTACTTGGAACTCTTGTCTTGACATGAAATACTGAATGCAAGAACATAGGTATGGAAAGAGTATAAGGAGAGAGAAGGCAATAGTAAAATAGGCGTGCATGCATGAGCAGTTAAACAAGTATTGTAACAGTATGGATACAGTTATTATAACAACAGGAATAGACAGGTATAAATGAAAGTAAGAGCAGTCGCCTTTTCCTCTGTGATTTTGAAAACGGTGCTTGTGTCTTAAATCCGGCAGAGGTTCGGCTATGCATGGTGTCTATATGAGTATGAGGTTGAGGGTTGACTAATGCATCCTAAAAAGGCTCGGTCCCCGGATCTTCAAACCTAGGCCCACTCCCCCAGGTGGTGCTATGATAGGTTGGTGATCCGTGCGGGGGAACCATCAAGAGGCCGTAGGCGAAGAAACTGACACAACATCTTGCCACAACCAATACACCGTTCCCCCTTTCTAACTAGAAAGGACATATCAGTGTATGCAAGTATGCAGAATGCAAGTGCACATGTAGTGTGTGTATGATTTTTTTTTAAAAGTGGAGGAAAGAGCCCAACAACTCCCATTGATCCTGTTCATCACATTCATGCATAGCAGTTAATAAAACTTAAGCAAAAAAGCGCACCTACAAAACAAAGATGCAAGTGTTAGTATGTGGATGACAAACATAATACAAGATAATATGAATAATGCATGTTTTTTGAAAACAATTTTGAAAATTTAGTTTTGAAACTTTAAAGTGAATAGGATTGAACCAAGTTAATTGAAGACTCTACATTGGTAAAGGGTAAAGAGACACGACTACGACCTAACCCTCTAAGTGTCCCCAGTGGAGTCGCCAGCTGCCGCGCTCAGATTTTTCGCACTCGAGGAATACACACACAAGCGGAAAAAATACTGTACTCTCTCGTTAGAACTCACCCTCCTAGAAGAATGAGTGTGACTAGCTTTGAATTGAAAATAGATTTGAATAATGGGCTTTTAGAAAAGATTCGGAGTCGCCACCTAACTTGATTAAGGTGAGTTAGGTCACCTAAAAACTAAGAATAATCCGGAGACTACACTTAGGGTTTTTGAAAAACGATTTTGAATAAACATCCTTAAGAGAGGGTTTTTGAGAAAAATAGGTTGTTTGGCAACCTTTGGAAACATTTAGCCCTTTTGGAAAAATAACTCCGTTTGGTCTTTGAAATCAGTGATCCTAGGTTCGGAGGTCGGTTACGTGTAGGGAAGACACACTAAGCCATCACCCTACCCCGCCCTTTTGGTACCTACATGTCAATCTACCCTAGATTCACCTATGAGAGTCTTTAACTAACTTATGTTCAATCCTATTTAATTTGGAAAACAATGCTTGAAAAGAAACTAACATGATGCATGATATGCAAGTGCAAGGAAAGAGAATTGAAAAATAGATTTGGAAAGAGATTGATTTGAAATTGATTTAAAAAGAATTTGATTTGATTTGATTTGAAAAGAAAGAGATGGAAGTTTGAATTTGGAAACAAGATTTTGGAAATCAAAATTGAAGATTGAAAATAGAAATTTGAAATTGGAAATTTGAAAATAGATTGGAGATTTGGAAAGATTTTGGAATTTGAAATTTGGAAAATATGGGGGAATTTGAAATTTGAAAGAAATTGTGACCGCACCTATGAAGATTGCCTACGTATCCTTTTGGAGGAATCAGGTCCGTCGTAGTTCGGACAAGAGTCCAATTAAAAATAGAATGTTTGATTGGAAGAAAGAGATTAAATTGAAAATTGAATTTGATTTGAAAAGATAGAATTTGGAAGAGAGATTTAGACTTAAGATGGAAGTTTAAGAAACCTAGACTTTAGGAAAGAGACTTACAAAAGACTCAATTTGGAAGGTTTACGAGATCAGGAAAGAATTGGATTAGGAAGGGATTGAATTTGGTTTCTAAAAAAGAAGGTTGGATTTTGTTTTCAAAAATGGAGGATTGGATTCGGTTTCCTAAACGGGAAGATTTGATTTGGTTTCCTAAAGGGAAGATAGGATTTGGCAAGGATTTGGAAAGGGAGGTTTTAGAAACCCTAGATTTGAGTTTTGACATAAAAAGAGGTTTTGGAAATGTGTATAGTTTGGATGTGAAAACAAGAGGTTTTGGAAACCTAGGTCTTAAGTCAAGTTTGAAAACCATGTTTTTGAAAAGAAAATTAGGGTTTCCTAATTGTGAGTTCTAGGGCTTGACTTGGGCTCTAAGGAAAAAGGAATTTTAGAAAGTGCGTTTTTGGAAACGAAGGTTTTTTTGGAAAGGAATCCTAGAGAGGAGGTTTTGGAAAGTGAATTTAAAGGTAGAGTTTTTGGAAAGAGATTTTTAAAGGGAAGGAATTTTTGGAAAGTGTGCTTTTGGAAACGAAGATTTTAGAAAGAAAATCCTAGAGGGGAGTTTTTAAAAGAAAGATTTTGGAAAGAGACTTTTTGGAAAGATTTTTGGGGAGAATTTTTCTAGGAAAGAGACCTAGTGAACGTTTTTGAAAAGTGGACTTTGAAGAGTGCATTTTGGAAAGAAATTGAAAAAGGAAAGTTTTGAAAAGAATTTTTAGAGAACAATTTTGGAAAGAGGAGCTTCTGGAAAGCATGTTGGAAAAGAGATTTTAGGAGGGATTTGAAAAGAGAGTTTTTGGAAGGTATAAAAACATCTCACTTTCCTAAAGCGATTCTAACCATAAGAAAGCTAGAACCACTTTAAGAAAGTGGTTTTGAAAACAACAAGGGTTGAAAATATGGACCAGATTGGTCACTTTGAATGTAACACTTCCCTAAAGCAACCCTAGCCATGGAAAAGCTAGAATCGCCCTAGGATTGCGATTTTGGAAAACAAGTATTTGAAAAGGAGATTTTGATGCAATTTTGAAAACAAGTTTGAAAACGATTTTGAAAACAACTTTGAAAACGACTTTTAGAATATGCAAAACCATGATATGCACAATGCAATTTTGGGGTCATGAACATACAAGGTTAAGGCTTTGCCACAAAATCAAGGGGGCCAGACCCACGTGGTCTCTGGTTAGACTAGAAGAAAGCCCCCGACACGGTGACTCTCCAATAGCCCAATCCTACACATGGACCGGGAGTCCCCTTGTTTCAAGCATCCAAAGAAAGGGGGGGAAAGAGATAGGGGATTAAAATGGAGAAAACCCAAGTGAGTTGGAGAGAGAAGAGAGAGGGGGAAGTGCGGAAATTTAAATGGAGAACCTACCTTGTATCTTGTTTATTTTGCACGCCTTGCTTGTCTTCAGTCTTTGTCTTGATCTTCGTCTTCAATCTTCAAGAGCCGCCTTCAAGCTCCAAACTTCAGATTGTAACTCTTCAAGTCTTCGAAAGAGGGTTGAAGGCTAGTGTATGAGTGTATGGGGGTGTGTATGACTGTATAGGAGGCTAGGGTTTAGGGAGTGTTCGAGCTCTGTTTATCGAATTATATGATTTTTAGACTGAGTTGACGGATCTTTTTCCCGTTGGAAGAGGCTCTGTATTTATGGAGGTTGGACAACACTGGCGCCTGTTGCAGTGGCGCCAGGCCAGAATGTACACTTGCGCCACTAGGAGTGGCACCAGGCCAATTTTTGGCTTTGCGCCACTACTAGTGGCGCCAGCCATTTAGGAAATATTTAAAGTCGGCAAGCAATGTATCTTTGACTAGATTTAGGCGCCTGTACTAGTGACTACCATGCAATTTTTAGCCTAGCTTCACTAGGAGTGACTCCGGAAAGTCCGGGAATAATTTGAAGGAGCCAGGAATGACCCGGAAGGCTGAAAAAGAGCAGGAACACTTAAAATAGTGTCCTGGAGGTATTTTGCTTGAAAAATGAGGATAAGATGGGTCAAAAAGGTTGACCGGGCCTTTAGGGGCAAAACGGTCAATCAGACCGGGAAATTGCCGGGACAGACTTGGATTGTCCCGGAAGAAGACTTAGGATCTGGAAACATTATTCAGAATGTTCCTAGAGGTTTCCTTTTTGATTCCCAGAGCCGGCGTGGTCGAAAATGGAGACCGGCCCACTAGGGGCAAAACGGTCATTTTGTACCGGGTTAGCCGGAACTGACTTAGAATGATCCGGAAAGGTAAAGAAAGGTTGAGAATACTATAAGAAGTAATCTCAGAGGGTTCCCGGTTTGATACCCAGAGCTGGTGTGGTTCCCGGGGCATTCGGATGCCTAGGGGCAAAATAGTCATCTTGACCGGAAAGTTTCGGAAAAGGTCCAAAGGGCAGTTTGGCCATTTTTCACCGAAGTGGGCTAACAGACACTGGTGTTGACCTGGGTTTTGAGTGTTTCTGCCACTCTAACGGCGGCCGTCGTGACACAGGGGTTTGTTGGCAATTCCCTATATCGACCTATTTGTGAGTATTTTCGCTACTCTAACATTTGTGATATTTACGAGTATTTCGCTACTCGGACCGTCTTGAGGAATAAACTATCTCGAGAGAGGGATTGGAAAGGGGACTTACCATCTCCGAAAAGACGTGCCTGAGTTAGAACCGTCTCGAGGAATAAACTATCCTGAGAGAGGGATTGGAAAGGGGTCTTACCACCTTCGAAAAGACGTGCCTGAATTGGAACCGTCTCGAGGAATAAACTGTCTCGAGAGAGGGATTGGAAAGGGGTCTTACCGTCTTCGAAAAGACGTGCCTGAGTTGGAACCGTCTCGAGGAATAAACTATCTCAAGAGTGGGATTGGAAAGGGGACTAACCATCTTCAAAAAGACGTGCCTGATTTGGAACCGTCTCGAGGAATAAACTGTCTCGAAAGCGAGATTGGAAAGGGGTCTTACCGTATTCGAAAAGACGTGCCTAATTTGGAACCGTCTCGAGGAATAAACTATCTCGAGAGTGGGATTGGAGTTGGAAAGGTAAGGACAATGCCCCTCGGGGCATTTTGGTCATTTTGCCTCTATTTGGGCCTGGTGGGCCCACGAGGCGATGGACAGACGTGATTTGGACTTAGAAAATCGGTTTCGATTGGAATACGCCCACAATGACTTGAAAACAAGTCTGGACGGAGTGTAGACTGCCGAGCGGTCAAAAATGGGGTGCTTACACTCTCGATAAGTGCCAGTACTAGATGTCGGTTCAGTCGATTAGCTGGTAATCCCATGAAAGCTCTAAACCAAATCTCTGCCAAAGAAGCCCGGTAATATGGAGCAGTCCGCTACGTAGTCACAAACACCTGATGAACAACCCCTCTAAAAGTTGTATGTTCCCACGGAGGAGGCAAATGTTGTCTACAATACACACTGGGATGATAGGCAAGGTCCCCTAGCGGTGAGATGTCTAGCACCTCGAAGTCAACAAGATTAGCATCCGTTTGTCTATGTCTAGAGGAGGCCCCCCTATAACCGGTCTCCTGATCACCAAGGCCTAACACCTCGTCATCAATACCTATCTCATCCTCGAAAGCTGCCTTAATCGGAGGGAAGGGGTCGACTGGTGGTTTACTCGCTCGTCCGCTTTGGCTGGAAGATCCCTGTCCTGCAGATCGCCGGCTACCCCTAGATCGACTGGAACTGCTAACAGAATCTGTCCGAGCCGCCTTCCTAGAGGAGCGTCTCCTCTCAGAACGATCATTGCCCGCATCTGCCATCCTGAAAAGGTAAGCCAAGGTAAGAGGTGTTAATATACGGTATATACAGATAAGAAATAAAAACAGAAGGACAAATAGCAATAATGATAACCAAAGATAAAAAATGACACAACTGTCAATAGATCTTGCTTTAGCCGATTCAAAAGGTTTTTAATCCTCAACTCTCAAAAAGTTTCTTAAATTCAGCTTTTCAAAGGGTTTCTTAACCTTTTTCTCCAAACTTTTTCAAAAAAACTCTTTCCTCCAAAGATTCTTTTTCAAAATCCATTTTTAAAAGACTTTCTAAATTCCCTTACAGTTTAAAATTAATTCTCAAAAGTCAAATTCTAAAATGTTTTTCTTCCCAAAAATCCATTCTACGAGTTATAATCTAAAATTCTTCAAAATCAAATCTTAGAGTTCCTTAATCCATCTCAAAGCTTTTCTAATCTTGTGTCTATTCCAATCATTATTCTAGGTTTTCCAAAAATTTCTTCCTTAAAAAGTTTTCAAGGTTTGGATAAAAAAAAAATTCATGTTCCAAAATTTCTGTCAAATTCCATTTTTTTTTTGTCTTAAAAAATCCAGTCTTCTAAGTCAAAATGAATTTCCTACACATTTTGATTTTAAAATTCTGCTTCTAAGTCAAAATGAATTTTCTACATATTTTGATTTTAAAATCCGGCTTCGACGTTAAAATGAATTTCCTATACATTTTGATTTTCCAACTTTAAGTCAAAATGAATTTTTTAAAACTTCAAGGGTTTTTTGTCTTTTTCTTTCAAAAAGATTTTATTCCAAAACTTATCCAACTCTTTCCTAATTTCAAAAAATTTTGGCAGTGTTCCGCTTAAAAATTGTCCCTTCCACACTCACGACATCAACACAAAACACAAACCATGCACTTTACAACATCACAATCACATAGCACCAAGACCCGCACACATTTTTTCAACAAATTTCTATGTTTTTAAAAGACTTTATTTATTTTTTAATAAATCAATGGTTTTCAAAGTTGTCATAAAATTTCTCAAAATCATTTCAAATTTTTTCTAAAATATTTTTCTAAATTTTAAACTCTGATAATTTCACCAATTTCCTAAACTTTTTTAATGTTTAAAGTATTTTTCTATCTTTAAAAAAATCAAAAATTCAAAAAGTTTTCAAAAAATCACAAAACTTCACACAGCTATTAAACACATCTTTCTAAGGCACATAGGATAAAAACCTAGCCAGAAAACTCAATACCCAATGTTGTAGGGACAAACCCCTAATTCCTGCAGAAACCCCCTTTACATAATCATGCAAAATCACTCACATTCAATCAAACAAGTACCAAAATGCAAAAATAACTTTACCACAGTGTTCAAAACATATCAAAACATCAATTTTCACTATTCACATAGCTCAAACGGAATTCTACACATCAAAATCGTCATAAACTCAACTCTTGGAGTTCTCTTGTGAAATCTTCTCTTCCGACGACTTTTTCGGCGATGGTGTCTACTTTCGACAATCCTTCGTGGTCCTCATGGAGCATTCCTTCATTGTCCAATATGGTTTCCTCACAAAGGCTCTCTGTTTTTTGAAAACTCTTCAAATCTTGTAATAACGTCAAACCAGCAGTTTGTTGGTTTTGATTCCAGGCCTACCACCATTAGCAGTGGCGCCATGCCAAATTTAACAAAGGCGCCACTACTAGTGGCGCTAGTTTCCAAATTAGGGTAGTTTTGCCCATTTCCCACCAAAACTCGATTTCAAAGGTCTTTTGGACTCAATATCCATTTTCAATCTCCAGTTTTCAAAAATTTTCAAAGTTCGTCTCTCTGACTGCCTCACAGTCAACATGAGACTCTTACTTTATTATTTTCTGTCTTCAACAAGCAAAGACAGAAAAAGAGGGGCAGTTGTAAGCACCCTATTTTTGCCCGCTCGGTAGTCTCTAATCGCTCCAGACTTGTATTCAAGTCGATATGGATGCATTCCAAGTTTAAATCAATTCTTCAAATATAATCCTGTCATTTGATCGCTTTCTAGGCCCATTAGGCCTAATAGAGGCAAAATGACCAAAGTGCCCTTGGGGCACTATCCAGTCCAATTCTAGTGGGCATGTCTTCTCGAAGACGGTAAGTCCCCTTTTCAATCTCAATTCCAGTTCAAATCCAATTCCAGTCCAAGTCCAATTCCAATTTCAATTCTAATTAAATTCAGCACACCTTTCGAGAAAAGTTGATTCCTCAAGGTGGTAAGTTCATCCTGTCCAGCATGTTTTTCGAGAGAACCCTTCAGGACGATAAGTCCTTTCAAACCCGTCGATTGGGACGATACCCCAAATCCCCGAGATGGTAGAACGGTCTAGGTTTGGCGCTTGCTAGCCCGCCAATGAATAAATGTCAATTATTCAGCACGCTTTTTGAGAAAGTTGATTCCTCAGGTAGTCTCTGGAATGATCGCGAACCGTTAGAATAACGAAAGTACTCGTAAACATCGCAACTATCAGAGTAGCATAAACACTCGTAAATAGGTCAACATTGGGAATTGCCGACAAACCCTTACGTCATAGACCATCGTCGGAGTGACTGAAACACTCAAAACCGAGGTCAACACCAATGCTTGCTAGCCCACCACTGTGAAAAATGACCAAACTGCCCCTAGGACCATTTTCAACACGCTTCATGAGAAAGTACCTAAGTCCTCAAAACGGTAAGTCCACCCTTCCAAGATTGTCTTAAAGACAATCCGGCATGATTAGGTGCCTTCTAGTCGATTTCGAGCCAATTTCGAGACCTTCAGGTCAAGATGACCATTTTGCCCCTAGGCATCCGAGTGCCCCGGGAACCTCCTGGGGATGCTTCTGGTAGTATCCCCGGCCTTCTGATACACTTCCAGGTCATTCCGAGTTAGTTCCGACAAACTTGTAGCAAAATGATCGTTTTGGCCCTGGTGGGCCAGTCGTCTTTTCCGACCACATCGGCTCTAGGTATCAAACCGACCATCTCTTGGAACATTCTAGCTAATGTTTCCAAACTTTCAGTCTTCTTGTAGGATATTCTGAGTCCATCCCGACAGCCTTCCGACCTGATTAACCGTTTTGCCCCTAATGGCCCAGTTAACCCTTCCAACAAATCCTAACATCGTTCCTCAAGTATACTACCCCCTGCAACACTATTCTAAGGGTTCCTGTCCCTTTTTGGCGCTTCGAGCCATTCCCAAACCTTTAAATCATTCCTGGACCTTCCAAAGTCACTCTTAATGAAGCTAGGCTAAAAATTACATGGTAGTCACTAAAACAGGCGCCCAAATCTTCAGAAGATATGTTGCTTGCTGACCTTAAAACTTTCATAAGTGGCTAGCGCCACTACAAAATTTGGCTTGGCACCACTGCAACAGGCACCAGGTCAATCCTCTATTTATAAATACGGAGCCTCCTCCAGCGTGAAAAGGCTCCGCAAACTCAGTCCAAAAGCCCTGCTCTTTGATATTCAGAGCTTGTAGCCACTCCAAACCCTAGTTTCCTTTAGGTTCTCCAAACTATCGCGCTCAGATTTTTCGCACTCGAGGAATACACACACAAGCGGGAAAAATACTGTACTCTCTCGTTAGAACTCACCCTCCTAGAAGAATGAGTGGGACTAGGTTTGAATTGAAAATAGATTTGAATAAAGGGTTTATGAAAAAATTTTGGAGTCGCCACCTAACTTGATTAAGGTGAGTTAGGTCACCTAAAAATTAAGCATAATTAGAAGACTACACTTAGGGTTTTTGAAAACGATTTTGAAAATACCTCCTCAAGAGACGATTTTTAAGAAAAATAGGTTGTTTGGCAACCTTTGGAAAACATTTAGCCCTTTTTTTAAAATAACTCCTTTTTTGGTCTTATGAAAACAGTTATCTAGGTTCGGAGGTTGGTTACGTGTAGAGAAGACGCACTAAGCCATCATCCTACCCCGCCCTTGTAGTACCTACATGTCTATTTACCCTAGATTCACCAATGAGAGTCTTCAACTAACTAATGTTCAATCCAACCCACTTTGAAAAAGAATGTTTAAAAAGAAATTGAACATGATGCATGATATGCAAGTGCAAGAAAAGAGAATTGAAAAATGGATTTGGAAATAAATTGATTTGATTTAAAAAGAAATTTGAAAAGATAGATTTAAAATTGAAAAGTTTTGGAGATTATAAATAAAGATTTGGAAATAGAAATTTGGAATTGGAAGTTTGAAAATAGATTGGAGATTTGGAAAGATTTTATGGAAATAGAAACTTGAAAAATGTTGTGACCGCACCCACGAGGGTTGCCTACGTATTCTTTTGGAGGAATCAGGTCAGTCGTAGTTCAGACAAGAGTCCGATTGAAAATGGAAGAATTCATTTAGAAAAGAATTAGAGTTGGAATTCGAATTGGAATTGGAAGAATAAGAAATTTGGACTTTGATTGGAAGATTTTAAAAGATTGGTTCTGAAAGACTTGGTTTTAGGAAACCTAGACTTAGGAACTTAGAAAAGAAAGATTGAACTTGATTTGAAAAGATTTTTTGAAAAGAATTGTCTCGAATATTGGACTTGGAAAATTAGGAAACTAGGATTTAGGAAGGGTTCGAATTTGGAAAGTTCCATTTTAGGAAAGTTTCGTCTTAAGAAAGTTTCAATTTAGGAAAGTTTTGAATTAAGAAAGTTTCGTTTTAGCAAAGTTTCAATTTTGGAAAGTTTTGGAATTTGGAAATGTTTCGAATTAGGAAATTTTTGACTTAGATAAGTTTCAACTTAGGAAAGTTTTGAATTAAGAAAGGTTTCGAATTAGGAAAGTTTTCGAAATAGGAAAGTTTCAACTTAGGAAAGTTTTGAATTAAGAAATTTTGAGTTTAGAAAAGTTTTAGATTTGGAAAGATTTGAAATTTAGGAAAGTTTAGGATTTTAGGAGGTTTCAAAATTTGAGTTTTAGAAAACACTTGAAGCTAGGAAAGGTTTAAATTTAAGAAGTATTTGGAAACTTAGATTTGGAAAGTTAAGATTTGAAAAGGGGTAGAATTAGGAAAGGGTTGAATTAGGAAAGATGTGGAAGTTGAGTTTTAAAATTTAAGAAAGATTTTTATGTTCAAGTTTTGGAAACTCAAGATTTAGGAAAGTAGAAGATTAGGAAGAGTTGAATTAGGAAAGATTTTGATTTGGAAGGGTTAAGATTCCTATTTCCTAAAATAAGGGATTGGATTTTATCTCTAGAAGAGAAGTTTCAATTTTATTTCAAAAAACGGAGGATTAGATCTAGTTTTCTAAACGGGAGATGGATTTGGCAAGGATTTGGAAAGGGAGGTTTTAGAAATCCTAGATTTGGAAGACTATAGTTTTGATGTAGAAAATAGGGTTTTGGAAACTTATGATTTTGATGTAGAAAGGGAGGTTTTGGAAACCTAGGTTTGGGGCAAGGTTGAAAATCACGTTTTTGGAAAGAAAATTAGGGATTTCTAATTGTTAGCTCTAGGGCTTGACTTGGGCTCTAATGAAAGAGTTTGAGTTTTTGGAGAGCGCATTTTTGGAAACAAAGATTTTGGAGGAAGATTCTAAAGAGAGGTTTTTAGAAAGCGTATTTTGAAAAGAATTTTAGGAAGAAAGTTTTTGGAAAATAAAACTTTGAGAGAGTTTTGGAAACAAAATTTTGGAAGAAACTCTTAGGAAAGAGTTTTTAGGAAAGCGAATTTTGAGGAGAGTGTTTTGAAAAGGAGTTTGAAAAGAGAAATTTTGGAAAATAGATTTTTAGAGAGAGTTTTTAGAAAACAATTTTGGAAAGGAATTTAAAGTGAGTTTACGGAAAGCATGTTGAAAAAGAGATTTTTAGGAAGAGATTTTGGAATGTATATAAAATATCTCACTTTCCTAAAGCGATTCTAACCATAAGAGGGCTAGAACCATTTTAGGATAGTGGTTTTAAAAATAACAGGATTTGAAAAAATGGACCATGAAAGTCACTTTAAATGTAATACTTTCCTAAAGCAACCCTAATCATGGAAATGCTAGAATCACCCCAGGATTGTGATTTTAAAAACAAATTTTGGAAAAGAAGATTTTGATGCAATTTTAAAAACAAGTTTAATGCAAGTTTTGAAAACGAGTTTGAAAACGATTTTGAAGAGATGTAAGATCATGATATGCACAATGCAAATTTGGGGTCGTGAACATAAAATGTTAAGGCTTCACCACATAACCAAGGGGGCCGAAGCCACGTGGTCTTCGGGTATACTAACAAAAAGCCCCCAACACGGTCACTCTCCAATAGCCTAATCCAACACATAGACCGGGAATCTCCTTGTTTCAAGTATGCAAAGAAAGGGGGGGGGGAGAAGATGGGAGATTAAAACACAAAAAAACCCAAGTGGGTTAGGAGAGAGTAGAGAGAGAGGGAAGTGTAGAAAGTCTAGGAATCCTACACATTTGGGCACCTATACTAGTGATTAACATGCAATTTTTAGCCTGGTTTCACTAGGAGTAATTTCGAAAAGTCTGGGAAGGAGTTAAGAGACCAAGAATGACAAGGAAGACCGAAAAAAAGGGCAGGAACACTTAGAACAGTGTCCCGAAAGTATTTGAGTTGAAAAATGAGGATAGGATGTGTTGGAGGGGTTGACCAGGCCGTTAGGGACAACACGGTCAACCGACCCAGAAAATTGCCGAGATGGACTCGGAGCGTCCTAGAAGAAGATTTGAGATTTGGAAACATTATTTGGAATGTTCTCAAAAGTTACCGATTTGATATCCAGAGCCGGTGTGGTCAGAAAAGGTGATTGGCCCACCAGGGGCAGAACGGTAATTTTGCACCGGGTTTGCCGAAACTGACTCGGAGTGATCCAGAAAGGTAAAGAAAGGTTGAGAATATTGTAGGAGGCATTCTTAGGAAGTTACCGGTTTGATACCCAAAGTCGGTGTGGTTCCCGGTACATTCAGATGCCTAGGTGCAAAATGGTCATCTTGACCGAAAGGTCTTGGAATGGACCCCAAACGGATTGGAGGGCACTAATCATGCCAGATTGCTTTTAAGACAGTCTAGAAAGGTGGACTTGTCGTTCTGAGGGCTTGGGTGTGCTCTCGAGAAACGTACCGGAAAATGGCCCTAGTGGCAATTTGGTCATTTTTCACCAGAGTGGGCTAGCAGGCACCGGTGTTGACCTGGGTTTTGAGTGTTTCCGCCACTCTAATGACGGTCGCGTGATACAGGGGTTTGTTGGCAATTTCCTATATCAACCTGTTTGTGAGTATTTCCGCTACTCTGACGGTTGCAATGTTTATGAGTATTTCCGTTACTTTGACGATTCGCGATCATTCCTGAGACTGCCTGATCTCGGGAAGCTGCTAAAGGGACTTAGATCCTGAGAAGTTAACATTCTCGGAAGGCATGCTTGAAACGGATATTTCTGCATTGGCAGGCTAGCAAGCGCTAAAGGGGGACCGTTCTACCATCTAAGGGACTTGGGGTCTCATCCCAGTCAACAGGTTTAAAGGGACTTACCGTTCCGAAGAGATTTTTTTCGAAAAACGTGCCAAATTGAATAGAATTATTGTATCGAGGAATCAGCTGTCTTGAGAGACGGATTGGAATTGGAATTGGAAAGTGTACTTACAGTATTCGAAAAGATGTGCCTGATTTGGAATTGGACCAAACAATGCCCCCAGGGGCATTTTGCCTCTATTTGGCCCTGGCGGGGCCCGCAAAGCGATAGATAGATGGGATTAGACTTAGAGAGTTGATTTCGATTGGAATACGTCCATATTGACTTGAGTACAAGTCTAGACGGACCATAAACTGTCGAGCGGTAAAAAATAGGGTGCTTACAACTGCCCCTATTTTTCTGTCTTTGCATGTCAAAGACAGAAAATGATAAACTAAGAGTCCTATGTTGATCGTGAGGCGGTCAGGGGGACGGACTTTGGAAATTTTTCAACAACGGAGGTTCGAAAATGGATATTGGGCCCAAAAGGCATTCGAAAACGAGTTTTGGCGAGAAAAATGGCAAAGCTGCCCATTATTTGGAAACTGGCACCACTAGGAGTGGCACCTTTGGCAGAAAAGGCTTGGTGCCTCTGCTAGTGGCGTCAAGCTTGGGAACAAAACCAAAAAATTTTCTGGTTCGAACACTTGAGGTATTTTGGAAGATTTTTGCAAATCCAAAAGACATTGCGAGAAAATCGACTTGGACATTGAACGAGCACTTCTTGGATACCACGGGTGATGGCCGGAGTGAGACCATGTCGCCGGAAGAAAAGATTTCGCCAGAGAACTCTAAAAAGTGAATTTTCAAATGTTTGTTGATTTTGATGTGTAGAATTTCGTTTGAATTGTGTGAATAGTGAAAATTGATGTTTTAATATGTTTTGAACATTATGGTGATGTTATTTTTGCATTTTGGTGCTTCTTTGATTGAATTTGAGTGATTTTATGTGATTATGTAAAAAGGGTTTTCTGCAGAAATTGGGGGTTTATTCCTATAGGCTTGGGCATTGAGTTTTTTAGCTAAGGAATATCCCTAGTAAAGATTTGTAGAGGGGGTATTTCAGTGCCCATGTCGACCTTGATTGTTGCAGCTAATATAGCTAAGGCATCGACGAAGCTGTTCTCTACTCAGGGTATATGATGAAAATCCACGCTTCTAAATAGCTGACACAAATCTTTGACCTGTTGATGATACGGGGAAAGTTTGGTATCTTGAGTTTGGTACACGTCCTTGGATTGCTGAATAACCAGATCTGAGTCGCCAAGAACAACCAATTAGTCAATCTTCATTTCTAATGCCAATCTTAATCCCAGGATGCAAGCCTCATATTCAGCAATGTTATTGGTGCAGAGTTTAAGTTGTAGCTTAACCACAATAGGATAATGACTGCCTGTTCTTGACACTACTACTGCCCCAATGCCGACTCCCTTTTTGTTAGCAGTCTTGTCGAAATACATCTTCCACCCGGCTCCTACTTGCTCTTCAGATGCGTCATTAACGCATAGTATATTTTCATCAGGAAATTGGGGTTCCATGGATTGATAATCATCAATAGGGTTCTCGACCAGATAATCAGCTATCACCTGCCCCTTGACTGCCTTACAGGTAGTGAACACAATGTCAAATTCTGACAGGATCACGTGACATTGAGCAATTCTACTGGACAGGGTTGGCTTCTCTAATATATACTTGAGGGGATCCATTTGAGAGATGAGGATGGTGGTATGATAGAGCATGTAGTACCGAAGCCTGTGAGCTGCCCAGGCTAATGCGCAGCAATTTTTCTCGATATTCGAATACTTTGTTTCATATGGCAAGAATTTCTTACTGAGGTAGTAAATGGCCAACTCTTTTTTTCTCGTTTCATCATGTTGTCCCAAAACACATCCCATGGAAGTATCCAACACTGTCATGTACATCAACAAAGGACGTCCCAGGGTTGGTGCCATTAGAACAGGAGGATTCCATAGATACTCTTTAATTTTCTCAAAAACTATTTGACAATTATCATCCCACTCTTTTGGAACGTCTTTCTTAAGGAGCTTGAAACTAGGTTCGCACAAGTGGGTCATTTGGGCTATGAATTTGCTGATAAAGTGTAATTTTCCTAGAAACGATCGAACCACCTTCTCCCCCTTTGGTGCCGGCATTTCGACGATGGACTTAACCTTGGCAGGATCAACCTCTATCCCCTTTTCATTGACTATAAACCCCAACAGCTTCCCTGAAGATACTCCAAACGTGCATTTGGCAGGATTTAGCTTAAGCTGATACTTACAGAAGCAGTCGAACAGCTTCTGTAAGTTGAACATGTGGTCTTTCCGCTGTTTAGACTTGATGATCATGTCATCCACATAAATTTCTACTTCCTGATGCATCATATCATGGAATAAGGTTACCATGGCTTTTTGGTAGGTTGCCCTTGCATTACGAAATCCGAATGGCATGACTTTATAACAGTACACCCCCTAGGGGGTAATGAAAGCAGTCTTCTCTCGATCCTCTTCAGCCAACTTGATCTGATTATATCCTGAAAATCCATCCATGAAGGAAAACATTTCGTGCCCGTCCGTGTTATCAACAAGCAAGTCTATGTGTGGAAGAGGAAAGTCGTCCTTTAGACTGGCCCTGTTGAGGTCCCGAAAGTCAATACACATCCGTACCTTGCCATCTTTCTTGGGTACCGGGACAATATTAGCCAACAATTGTGGATACTCTACTACTTACAGAAATCCCGCTTAGAGTTGTTTAATCACTTCTTCCTTGATCTTCAGGCTCCATTCGGGCTTCAATCTTCTTAATTTCTGTTTAAAGGGTCTCATCTGCGGGTCCAGGGGTAATCTATGTTCAATAATGGATTCATCCAACCCGAGCATGTCTTGATAGGACCACGCGAAAACATCCAAGTATGTATGCAGTAGTTCCAGTAATTCTTTGCACTGCCATTGATCCAAGCCTGCACCAATTCTAAGTTCTTTTGGATCCCCTTCATTCCCCAAATTAACGGTTTTCGTTTCCTCAATGTTTGGGGTGTTACGATTCTCATGTCTTTCTATTTGTTCTCAAATTTCCTCTGGCACCTCCTCTAAATAATTCACGTCTTCTTCAATTCCCAGTTGTTGGTTATCAAACTCAGTGTTCAAGTCATCATTTATCAGGATTGGCATTCTCTGGATTAGCTGAGTAAGACCTCGGATGCAAGGGGTCCCTGGCATGGAAAATAGTGTGTAATGAATCAAACATGAAAGGAGTAATTTTTTTCATTAATAACTTGATTTTAAAAGTTAAGACAAGTAAATTAAAAGGACAAAGTTTATTTATGGCAAATTAGTTGCTCAGGGATCTCGCTCTAGTGAGCTTTGTACCGAAACTTACGAGCACGAATGATGTCTTTGCTAGCCCAATTATGCAAACTTTCACCTGGCAGCATCGCTCGAATGGATCTATTTGAAGTTATTCCAATGTTGGCTGTCATGATGAGTGCTTCTTCCTGGACTCTTCTCTTCTTCTTATTTAATGGAGACATTCCTTTTCCCATGTCCAACTACTTGAATTGATCCGAGAGTTCCATGACAACTTTCCTATCAGCCCTCCTCTTTCGCGCTACTTCTATTTTCTCCTTTCTCATGGGTTCATACCCCAGCCCAAAGGTGGGTTCAGTCGGCGATATTTCTACGACCTTAGGCCTTCCTTGTAAGCATCTCCCTAAGCCCTTTCCTAGATGAAAACCATTTGCTTTAAAGTACTGCACTACCATCTGAGAGTTTCAGGAATATTTCGGCTCCACTCAATCTTTTTTCTGCACAACGGTGATATATTCAAACGACTGAAAGCAGGAGGGTAGTTCAACGTCAAATGCAACGATATCAGCCTTATATACAGCAAATTCTTTTTCAGCGAAAATAGAGATTAGCTTGGAGCCCACGATGAACTTGACTTTCTGATGAAGGCTAGAAGGAACTGCACCCGCCGAATGAATCCATGGCTGTCCTAACAGCAAATTGTAGACAGCCGGAATATGCAAGACCTGGAACTTAATTGTGAAAGTAACTGGTCCTATGTCAACAGGCATTTCAATTTCTCCTATGGCTTCCCTCCGAGAACCGTCAAAGGCACGAATGATCATACCACTATTTTTCAAGTAAGTTTGGTCCATTCCACGCCTTTCTAGAGTAGAATACGGGCACACATTCAAAGCCAACCCATTATCTATCAATACTTTAACTACCATTTTTCCTCTTGTTCTTACAGCGATATGCAAAGCCTAAGTATGGCCTATTCCGTTAGCAGAAATCTCATCGTCGAAGAAGGTAATGATGTTTGGGGCTATAATGAGGCTCACCATGTTATGTAGGTTATCTGGCATGAAACTCTCAAGCACGTAAGCATCCTTGAGGATCTTCATTAAAGCATCCCGGTGCACTTCAAAAGTGAGCAACAAACCCAACATTAAAATATGGGCTGGAGCTTTTCTAAGTTGTTCCATGATGTCGTAGTCGACCATTCCTAGTAGCTTTAGTGAATTCTGACATCACTTGATCTGTCGGTTGGTTGGAGCATTCTCCCTCTTTGTCCTTCCCTTTCCTTTTTCTTTCTACTTCAACAGATGTGTAGAGGCGCCCTGACCAAGTCATTCCTCCTATTTCTATTACGGGCTCTCTGGTGCCCCTATCAGGTAAGTAATTCCATGGGACGCTACGAAGATTGAGTATTGGCGGTTGGGTTACAATGGGAAGAGTTATCCTTGGATTTATGGGCAAAGGGATTACCACAGGCGAGGGGTTAGCTAGGAAGGGTAAGGTGGTAGGCACAATTGGCTTCTTCGGCAAGGCCAAGGGTAGCTTCGATCGTACAACTCCGTGGATGTTGGTTTGAGGTTCAGACCTAGCCATAGCGATCACAGGTTCAGGTCTAACCAATGGAGAGGGGGGTTAGGTGAGGTTTCTACAGTAAGGTTCATATTAGGTTAGTGAGATTACATGGTTAGGAAGGAATAGTCTTGGTATACGGGCTCCTCTAGGGTATGAGTTGTCCCTTCTGTGATTACGGCAAGTGGGTTGCGCAGGGTGTCTCTGCTAACATTCCTGCTTCCGAATGTTATGTTCTCCTAAAACTTGTGAACCATGGCCTTCACTATTACGGAAGATGTTGGACTAGTATATAACAATAAAGACAATAGTTAAAAATTAGAGTTCGGTTCTTAGAGAATTCTATGCAATGCATGCCCTATGTAAGCACCCCATTTTTTACCGCTCGATAGTCTACGCTCTGTCCAGACTTGTACTCAAGTCAATAAGGACGTATTCCAATCGAAGCCAACTCTCTAAGTCCAAATCCCGTCTGTCCATCACCTTGCGAGCCCACCAGGCCCGAATAGAGGCAAAATAACCAAAATGCGCTTAGGGGCATTATCTTTTCCAATTCCAATTCCAACCCCTCTCTTGAGACAGTTTATTCCTCGAGACAGCTCCAAATCAGGCACGTCTTTCCGAAGACGGTAAGTCCCCTTCCCAATTCCAACCCCTCTCTCGAGACAGTTTATCCCTCGAGACGATTCCAATTCAGGCATGTCTTTCCGAAGACAATAAGTCCCCTTTCTAATTCCAATCCCTCTCTCGAGACAGTTTATTCCTCGAGACGGTTCCAAATTAGGCACGTCTTTTTGAAGACGGTAAGTCCCCTCTCTCGAGACAGTTTATCCCTCAAGACGGTTCCAAATCAGGCACGTCTTTCCGAAGACGGTAAGTCCCCTTTTCAATTCCAACCCCTCTCTCAAGACAGTTTATCCCTTGAGACGGTTCCAAATCAGGCACGTCTTTTCGAAGGCGGTAAGTCCCCTTTCAAATTCCAACCCGTCTCTCGAGACAGTTTATCCCTCGAGACGGTTCCAAATCAGGCACGTCTTTCTGAAGACAATAAGTCACCTTTCCAATTTCAATCCCTCTCTCAAGATAGTTTATTCCTCGAGACGGTTCCAAATCAGGCACGTCTTTCCTAAGACGATAAAACCCCTTTCCAATCCCTCTTTCAAGACAGTTTATCCCTCGAGATGGTTCCAAATCAGGCACGTCTTTCCGAAGATGATAAGACCCCTTTCCAATCCCTCTCTCGAGAAAGTTTGTCCCTCGAGATGGTTCCAAATCAGCCACGTCTTTCCGAAGACAATGAGACCCCTTTCCAATTCCAATCCCTCTCTCGAGATAGTTTATTTCTCAAGACGGTTCGGCACATTTTTTGAAGAAAATCTCTTCGAAACTGTAAGTCCCTTTAAACTTGTCGATTGGGACGAGACCCCAAGTCCCATAGATGGTAGAACGGTCCATCTTTAGTGCCTGCTAGCCCGCCAATGCAGAAATGTCCGTTTAGGCACGCCTTCTGAGAAAGTTGACTTCTCAGGTGCTAAGTCCCTTTAGCAGCTTCCTGAGATCAGGCAGTCTCGGGAATAATCGCGAACCATCAGAGTAGCGAAAATACTCGCAAACATCACAACCCTCAGAGCAGCGGAAATACTCGCAAACATCACAACCGTCAGAATAGCAGAAATACTCGCAAACAGGTCGATATAGAGAATTGTCAACAAACCCTTGTGTCATGACGACCACCGTCAGAGTGGCGGAAACACTCAAAACCCAGGTCAACACCGATGCCTGCTAGCCCACTTCGGTGAAAAATGACCAAACTACCCCTTAGGCCAATTTTGAAACTTTTCGGTCAAGATGACCATTTCGCCCGTAGGCATCCGAACGCCCCGGGAACCAGACTGGTGTCGCACCCAGATTTTTCGCACTCGAGAAATACTCACACAAGCGGGAAAAATGCTGTACTCTCTCGTTAGAACTCACCCTCCTAGAAGAATGAGTGCGACTAGGCTTGAATTGAAAAAAACTGGTTTGAATAAAGGGCTTTGGAAAAAGATTCGGAGTCGCCACCTAACTTGATTAAGGTGAGTTAGGTCACCTAAAAACTAAGCATAATCCGAAGACTACACTTAGGGTTTTTGGAAAACAATTTTGAAAATATCTCCTCAAGAGAGGGTTTTTAAGGAAAACAGGTTGTTTGGCAACCTTTGAAAAACATTTAGCCATTTTTGAAAAACAACTCCTTTTGGTCTTTGAAATCAGTGATCCTAGGTTCGGAGGTTGGTTACGTGTAGGGAAGACGCACTAAGCTATCACCCTACCCCGCCCTTTCGGTACCTACATGTCAATCTACCCTAGATTCACCTATGAGAGTCTTTAACTAACTCGTGTTCAATCCCATTCACTTTAGAAAAACAATGTTTGAAAAATATGATGCATGATATGCAAGTGCAAGTTTAGAGAATGGGAAAATAGAAATTGATTTGAAAAGAAATTGATTTGATTTGAAAATAGATTTGAAGAAATAGAATTGAAATTGAAAAGTTTGAAAATTGAAAGTAGAAGTTTGAAAATAGAAATTTTGGAATTTTGAAAATAGATTGGAATTTGAGATTTGAAAAAATTTTGGAAACCTCACCCATGAGGGTGGAATTGAAAGTTTGAAAAGTATTGCGACCGCACCTATGGAGGTTGCCTACTTATCCCTTTGGGGGAATCAGGTCAGTCGTAGTTCGGACCGGAGTCCGATTGAAAATAGACGAATGGATTGAAGAAGGAAATTGAATTTGTTATTGGATTTGATTTGAGATTAGATGAAGGAGATTGGAAATTGAAATTGGAAAGATTGGACTTGTTTTGGAAAGATTGATTTTGGAAAGACTTAGTTTTGGAAAGATGGAGGTTTAGGAAACCTAGACTTAGGAAAGTAGGAGACCTAGGAAAGATTTGAGATTAAGAAAGATTAGATTTGAATGTTAGACTTGGAAGATTTGGAAACTTGGAATTTAGGAAAGATTTGAATTAGGAAAGGTCCGATTTAGGAAAGTTTCGAATTAGGAAAGTGTCATTTTTGGAAAGTTTCAGGTTTAAGAAAGTTTCCACTTAGGAAAGTGTTGTTTTAGGAAAGTTTTCAAATTAGGAGAGTTTCGAAATTAAGAAAGTTTTGAAATTAGGAAAGTTTTGAATTAAGAAAGTTTCGAATTTAGAAATGTTTGAAAAAAAGGAAGTTTCAATTTTGGAAAGTTTTGAAAACAATGAAATTTTGAAAATAAGAAAAGTTTCGTTTTGGGAAAGGTTTGAAAAAGGAAAGTTTTCAATTTAGGAAATGTTTGAATTAGGAAAGCCTCGACTTAAGAAAGTCTTAAATTAAGAAAGCTTTGAGTTTAGGAAAGTCTTAGATTTGGAAAGATGTTTGAAGTTTTAAGAAAGTTTAGAATTTAGAAAGTTTTTAGGTTTAGAAAGATTTAACTTAAGAAGGTTTCAAATTTGGAAAGTTTTGAATTTGGAAAGATTAGAATTTTAGAAAGATTTGAAATTTGGAAAGTTTAGGATTTAGAAAGTTTTAGAGTTTAGAAAGATTTAAGATTTTAGAAAATTTTAGAGTTTTAGAAAATCTTGAAAATTAAGAAAGGTTTGAATTTAGGAAAGGTTTAAAAGCTTGAATTTAGAAAGTTAAGATTTGGAAAAGGGGTTGAATTAGGAAAGATTTGAAAGTTGAGTTTTAAAATTTAGGAAAGATTTTTATGTTCAAGTTTTGGGAACTTAAGGTTTAGGAAAGTGGAAGTTTAGGAAAAATTTAGATTTTGAAATTTAAGGAAAGATTTAAAGTTTAGGTTTAGGGAACTTATGGTTTAGGAAGGAATTGAATTAAGAAAAGTTTGGATTAGGAAGGGATTGGATTTGGTTTCTAAAAACAAGGGTTTGATTTTGTTTCCAAAAACGGAGGATAGGATCTAGTTTCCTAAACGGGGAGATTGGATTTGGTTTCCTAAAGCAAAGGTTTGATTCTGTTTCCTAAAAGGAAGATTTGACTTGGCAAGGATTTGGAAAAGGAGATTCTAGAAACCCTAGATTTGGAAAATTCTAGTTTCGACGTAGAAAATAGGTTTTTGAAAACAAAGATAGTTTCGATGTAGAAAACAAAATATTTTGGAAACCTAGGTTTAGGGCAAAGTTTGAAAATCATGTTTTTAGAAAGAAAAATTAGAGTTTCCTAATTGTGGGTTCTAGGGCTTGACTTGGGCTCTAAGGAAAGAGTTTTTGAAAAACGTGTTTTTGGAAACGAAGGTTTTCTAGAAGGGAATCCTAGGGAGGAGTTTTTTGGAAAGCATGTTTTTGGAAATGTAGAGTTTAGAAAGAAAATCCTATAGGGGAATTTCTAGAAGGAAGATTCCGGGAGGAAAGTTTTTAGAAAGATTTTTATGGAGTGTTTTTAGAAAGTGAATTTTGAGAAAAGAAAGTTTTGGAAAGGAGTTGAAAAAGGGAGTTTTGAAAAAGAGATTTTGAAAGGGAGTTTTTGAAATCAATTTTGAAGAGGGGAGTTTTAGGAAAGTATGTTGAAAAAGAGATTTTTAGGAAGAGATTTTTAAAGAGAGTTTTTAGAAGGTGTAAAAACATCTCACTTTCCTAAAGCAATTCTAACCATAAGAAAGCTAGAACCACTTTAGGAAAGCGGTTTGAAAATAAAGTTTGAAAATATAGACCAAATGGTCACTTTTAATATAACACTTTCCTAAAGCAACCCTAGCCATGGAAAGGCTAGAATCACCCTAGAATTGTGGTTTTAAAAATAAGTTTTTGAAAAAGAGATTTTGATGCAATTTTGAAAACAAGTTTGAAAACGTTTTGAAAAACAACTTTGAAAATAGTTTTGGAAGATGCAAGACTATGATATGCACAATGCAATTTGGGGTCGTGAACATACAAGGTTAAGGCTTCACCACATAATCAAGGGGGCCGGACCCACGTGGTCTTTGGAAGAAAGCCCCCGACACGGTGACTCTCCAATAGTCCAATCCTACACATGGACCGGGAATCCCCTTGTTTCAAGCATGCAAAGAAAGGGCGGGAAAGAGATGGGGGATTAAAATAGAGAAAACCTAAGTGGGTTGGAGAGAGAAGAGAGAGGGGGGAAGTGCAGAAAATTAAAGAGGGAGCCTACTTTGTATCTTGTTTATTTTGCGCGCCGTGCAGTCTTCGGTCTTCGGTCTTGATCTTCACCTTCAGTCTTCAAGGGTTGTCTTCAAGCTTTGGAGTGCAGCTCTTCAAGTCTTCAAAGGATGGTTGAAGGCTAGTGTATGAGTGTATAGGGGTGTGTATGATTGTATAGGAGGCTAGGGTTTGTGTATAGTGGCTAGGGTTTGGAAAACCTAGGGAGGCTAGGGTTTTTGGAGGTGCTCGAGCTCTGTGTATCGAATTGTGTGATTTTTAGGTTAAGTTTGCAGACCCCTTTCACGTTGATCGAGGCTCTGTATTTATAGAGGGAGGACAAGCCTGGCGCCTGTTGCAGTGGCGCCAGGGCAAAATTTACACTAGCGCCCCTACTAGTGACGCCAGGCCATTTTTTGGCTTGGCGCCACTGCTAGTGGCGCCAGCCATTTAGGAAACAATTAAGGTTGGCAAGCAACGTATCTTTGACTAGATTTGGGCGCCTGTACTAGTGACTACCATGTAAATTTTAGCCTAGCTTCACTAGGAGTGACTCCGGAAAGTCTGGGAATGATTTGAAGGAGCTGGGAGTGACCCGGAAGGCCAGAAAGGAGCAGGAACACTTAAAATGGTGTCTTGGAGGTATTTGAGTTGAAAAGTGAGGATTGGATGTGTCGGAAAGGTAGACCGAGCCTTTAGGGGCAAAACGGTCAATCGGACCGGAAAACTGTCGGGACAAACTCAAACTGTCCCGGAAGAAGACTTGGGGTCTGGAAACATTATTTAGAATGTTCCCAGAGGTTGCCGGTTTGATTCTCAGGGCCGGCGTGGTCGGAAATGGAGACCGGCCCACCAAGGGCAAAACGGTCATTTTGTACCGGGTTTGTCGGAACTGACTCGGAATGGTCTGGAAAGGTAAAGGAAGATTGAGAATACTATAAAAAGTATTCTCGGGAGGTTACCGGTTTGATACCCAGAGCCGGTGTGGTTGAAGAAGGAGACCGGCCCTCTAGGGGCAAAACGGTCTTTTTGCACCGGGTTGGCCGGAACTGACTCGGGATGGTCCAAAAAGGTAACGGAAGGTCGAGAACACTATAAAAAGTATTCTTGGGACATTACCGGTTTAACACCCAGAGCCGGTGTGGTCGAAAATGGAGACCGGCCCACCAGGGGCAAAACGGTCATTTTGTACCGGGTTTGCCGGAAATGACTCGGAATGGTCCAGAAAGGTAAAGGAAGGTTGAGAATACTATAAAAAGTATTCTCAGGGGGTTACCGGTTTGATACCCAGAGCCGGTGTGGTTCCCGGGGCGTTCGAATGCCTAGGGGCAAAATGGTCATCTTGACCGAAAAGTCTCGGAAAAGGTCCTAAGGGTAGTCTGGTCCTTTTTCACCAAAGTGAGCTGACAAACACAGGTATTGACCTAGGTTTTGAGTGTTTCCGCCACTCTAACGGTGTGAGTATTTCTGCTACTCGGACGGGGTGGAAGATTTGTGAGTATTTCCGCTACTCGGACGGGGTTGATGATTTGTGAGTATTTCCGCTACTCTAACGGTTAATAATTTGTGAGTATTTCCGCTACTCTAACGGTTCTGTGAGTATTTCCACTACTCTAACGGTTGAGTATTTCCGCTACTCTAACGGCTCTGTGAGTATTTCCGCTACTCTAACGGTTGAGTATTTCCGCTACTCTAACGGTTCTGTGAGTATTTCCGCTACTCTAACGGTTGAGTATTTCCGCTACTCTAACGGCTCTGTGAGTATTTCCGCTACTCTAATGGTTGAGTATTTCCGCTACTCTAACGGCTCTGTGAGTATTTCCGCTACTCTAACGGTTTTATGAGTAGTTTTGCTACTCGGACCGTCTCGAGGAATAAACTGTCTCGAGAGGGGGATTGGAATTGGAATAAGAAAGGATAATGCCCCTAAGGGCATTTTGGTCATTTTGCCTCTATTTGGGCCTGACAGGCCCGCGAAGCGATGGAAAGACGAAATTTGGACTAGAGGATTGGATTCGATTGGAATATGTCCATAATGACTTGAAAACAAAGTCTGGACGGAGTGTAGACTGCCGAGCGGTCAAAAATGGGGTGCTTACAACTGGCTCTAGGTATCAAACCCTTAACTTCCCGAGAATGCTTCTTATAGTATTCTCAACTTTTCCTTACCTTTCCAAATCCTTCCGAGTCAATTCCGGCAAACTCGATACAAAATGAGCGTTTTGCCCCTGGTGGGCCGGTCTCTTTTTCCAACCACATGGGCTCTGGGTATCAAACCGACAACCTTTGGAAACATTCTAAATAATGTTTCCAAATCTTGAGTTTTCTTCCAGGACAGTCCAAGTCCGTCTCGGTAGCTTTCTGGCCCAATTGACCGTTTTACCCCTAAAGGCCTAGTCAACCCTTCCGACACATACTATCCTCATTTCTCAAGTCAAATACCTCTGGACACTATTCTAAGTGTTCTTACTCTTTTTCGGCCTTCCGGGTCATTCTCGGCCTCTTCAAATCATTCATGGACTTTTTAGAGTCACTCTTAGCGAAGCCATGCTAAAAATTGCATGGTAGTCACTAGTACAGGCGCCCAAATCTAGTCAAAGATACATTGCTTGCCGACTTACAAACTTTCCTAACTGGCTGGCGCCACTAGTAGTGGAGCCAAGCCAAGAATTGGCCTGGCGCCACTCCTAGTGGCACCAAGCCAAGAATTGGCCTGGAGCGACTCCTAGTGGCGCTAAGAGCAATTTTGCCCTAGCGCCACTGCAACAAGCGCTAGGTCTGTCCTACCTCTACAAATACAGAGTCTCTTCCAGCGTGAAAGAGGTCCGTAAACTCAGTCTAAAATACCAATAATTGATATACAGAGCTCGCACACTCCTGAAACCCTAGCTTCCCTAGGTTTTCCAAACCTTAGCCACCATATACTAAACCCTAGCCTTTTATACACTCACACACACCCCCATACACTTATACGCTAGCCTCCAACCCTCCTTTGAAGACTTGAAGAGCTGCAATCTGAAGTTTGAAGATTTATGACAACTCTTGAGGATTGAAGACGAAGATCAAGACTGAAATGAAGCGAAGATCAAAGATAAGCAAGGCGCGCAAAATAAACAAGACACAAGGTAGGCTTTTGTTTTACGTTTTTGCACTTCCCCCTATCTCTTCTCTCTCCTAACCCACTTGGGTTTTCTCTATTTTAATCCCCCATCTCTTTCCCCCCTTTCTTTCCATACTTGAAACAAGGGGACTCCCAGTCCATGTGTAGGATTAGACTATCGAAGGGTCACCGTGTCGGGGGCTTTCCTTTAGGCTAACTGGAGACCACGTGGGTTCGGCCCCCTTGATTATATGGTGAAGCCTTAATCTTGTATGTTCACGACCCCAAACTTGCATTGTGCATATCATGATCTTGCATCTTCCAAAAAATCGTTTTTAAACTCGTTTTCAAAATTTGCATTAAACTTGTTTTCAAAATTGCATCAAAATCTCCTTCTCAAAACTTATTTTCAAAATCACAATCCTAGGCTGATTCTAGCCTTTCCATGGCTAGGATTGCTTTAGGAAAGTGTTACATTCAAAGTGACCAATATGGCCCATATTTTCAACCCTTGTTGTTTTCAAAACCACTTTCTTAAAGTGGTTCTAGCCTTCTTATGGTTAGAATCGCTTTAGGAAAGTGAGATGTTTTTATACTTTCCAAAATACTCTATTTTCAAAAATTTCTTTTCCTAAAACATCCTCTTTTAACGTGCTTTCTAAAAAACTCTCCTTTCCAAAGTTGTTTTCAAAAACTCCCTCCAAAAATCTATTTTTCAAAACTTCTCTTTTTAAACTCCTTTCCAAAATGCTCTCTTCAAGGTCCACTTTCCAAAAGCGTTCCCTCGGTTTCCTTCTTAGAAAAACCTCTTCCTAAATCTCTTTCTTAAAAAAATCTTTCTAAAAAAACTCCTCATTATGATCTCTTTCTAAAAACAATTTTTCCTCAAAATTCACTTTCTAAAAACACTCCATAAGTTCACTTTCCTAAAAACTTCTCTCCAATAATCTCCTTCCAAAGATCTTTCTAAAAAACTCTGTTTCCAAAATCTTCCCTCTAGAAACTCCTCTCTAGGATTTCCTTCGAAAAACTTGTTTCCAAAAAAATGCACTTTCCAAAATCGCTTTCCCTAGAGCCCAAGTCAAGCCCAAGAGCTAACAATTAGGAAACCCCAATTTTCTTTCCAAAAACATGGTTTTCAAACTTGTCTCAAAACCTAGGTTTCCAAAACCTCTTGTTTTCACATTTAAACTATATATATTTCCAAAACCTCTTTTTACGTCAAAACTATAGCCTTCCAAATCTAGAGTTTCTAAAACCACTCTTTCCAAATCCTTGTCAATTCTAATCTTCCCTTTAGGAAACCAAATCCCATCTTTCCTTTAAGAAACCAAATCAAATCTTCCCGTTTTGAAAACTAGATCCTATCTTCCGTTTTTGGAAACAAAATCAAACCTTCCCTTTTAAACTCAAAATCTACATCTTTCCTAATTCAAATCTCTCATAATTTCCTACCTTCCTAAACCATAAGTTTCCTAAAACTTTCAAATCTTTCCTCAAACATTAAGCTTCCAAATCTTTCCTAATTCAACCCTTTCCTAACTCTATCCCTTTCCAAATATTAACTTTCCAAATCTAAGTTTTCAAACCTTTCCTAAATTCAAACCTTTCCTAATCTCAAGATTTTTTAAAACTCAAACTTTCTAAATCTTAAACTTTCTAAATTTCAAATCTTTCTAAATACAAAGCTTTCTAAACTCAAAACTTTCTTAATTCAAAACCCTCTTAAGTTGAAACTTTCTTAATTCAAACCTTTTCTAAATCTTTCCTAATTTGAAACCTTTCTAAAATTTTAAGCTTTCTAAATCCAAAACTTTCTTAACTTGAAACTTTCCAAATTCTAAACCTTTCTTAAACTAAACTTTTCCTAATTCAAAACATTTCTAAATTCAACACTTTCCTATTTTAAAACCTTTCTTAAAGCAAAACTTTCCTAAATCAGACCTTTCCTAATTCGAATCTTTCTTAAATTCAATCCAATCTCTTTCCTAATCCTCCAAGTCCAACCTTCGAGTCAACTTTTTCTTCATCTCAAGTCCAAATCATATCTTCCTAAGTCTAGGTTTTCTAAAACCAAGCTTTCCAAAACCAATCTTTTCAAATCTCCAATCTATTTTCAAACTTCCAATTTCAAATTTCTATTTCCAAATCTCTATTTCTAATTTCTCAAACTTTTCAATTTCAATTCTATCTTTTCAAATCTCTTCTAAAATCAAATCAAATTCTTCTTTTCAAATCTCTTTCCAAATCTATTTTCCAACTTTCTTTTCTTTTCTTGCATATCATGCATCATGTTAGTTTCTTTTCAAACATTCTTTTTCAAAGTGGATAGAATTGAACATTAGTTAGTTAAAGACTCTCATAGGGAATCTAGGGTAAATTGACATGTAGGTACCGAAAGGGCGGGGTAGGGTGATGGCTTAGTGCGTCTTCCCTACACGTAACCAACCTCTGAACCTAGATCATTGATTTCAAAGACCAAAAACGGAGTTATTTTCAAAAAGGGGCTAAATATTTTCCAAAGGTTGCCAAACAACCTGTTTTCCTAAAAACCCTCTCTTAAGGAGATGTTTTCAAAATCATTTTCCAAAAACCCTAAGTGTAGTTTTCAGATTATGCTTAGTTTTTAGGTGACCTAACTCACCTTAATCAAGTTAGGTGGTGACTCCAAATCTTTTCTAAAAGCCCTTTATTCAAATCAATTTTTCAATTCAAACCTAGTCGCACTCATTCTTCTAGGAGGGTGAGTTCTAACGAGACAGTACAGTATTTTTCTCGCTTGTGTGAGTATTCCTCGAGTGCGAAAAATCTGGGCACGACACCCTAGGTTGCCCCTCTTTAGGAAGGAAACTAATCATGATGTATGGGCCCACTTTTGGAGATAGGGGATTTGCCCATGTATGCAGATACCTTACCGTCAAGTAAGAACCTTCAGCCATCCATGCATTCATTCATAAAAGTAAAAAAGTACATTGAATTTTGGGTTTAAGATATAAAAGAATTTAAATACATTACAACAGGGGGAAAGGGCAACATTTTCCTTTCGACTTCCACCTATTTAGTTTTACAAAGAAAAAACCTAAACCACTCTTGAGTCTTCGGATTCGCCTTTGTTGGGTTTGATGTCGAGGAGGTCGCTGAGAGACCTTGTTGATCGATTGCCCCTTGTCTTATTGGTAATCCTATCTCCGTGAGCATAGAGGGATTGTGGCCCCTCTTATGGAATGGATTGATGTGCGTGCCATGAGCCCTTAGGGTTATATGAGAACCCTTATGGTTTAGTTAGGTTTAATGCAAGGGAGAGTGAACTAGGTGTCACTCTCAATGGGTTGATCATATGTATGAAAATGCAATGACTTGAGTTACTTGGAACTCTTGTCTTGACATGGAATATTGAATGCATGAACATGGGTATGCAAAGAGTATAAGGAGAGAGAATGCAATAGCAAGATAAACGTGCATGCATGAGCAGTTAGACAGGCATTATAACAGTATGAATACAGTCAGTATAACAGTAGAAATAGACAAGTATAAATGAAAGTAAGAGCAGTCGCCTTTTCTTCTGTGGTTTTGAAAACGGTGCTCGTATCTTAAATCCGATAGAGGTTCAGCTACGTATGGTGTCTATATGAGTATGAGGTTAAGGGTTGACTAATGCGTCCTAAAAAGGCTTGGTCCCTGGATCTTCAAAGCTAGGCCCACTTCCCGAGGTGGTGCCATGATTGGTTGATGATCCGAGCGAGGGAACCATCAAGAGGCCGTAGGTGAAGATACTGACACATCTTGCCCACAACCAATATACTGTTCCCCCTTTCTAATTAGAAAGGACATATTAGGGTAATAATGCAAGTATGCAGAATGCAAGTACACGTGCAGTGTGTGTGTGATTTTTGAAAGTGGAGGAAAGAGCTCAACAACTCCCATTCATCCTGTTCATCACATTCATGTATAACAAATAATAATGTTTAAACATAAAGCGCACCTACAAAACAAAAATGCAAGAGTTAGTGTGTGGATGGCAAACTTAATATAAGATAATATGAATAAATGCATGTTTTTTGAAAACAATTTTAAAAATTTGGTTTTAAAAATTTAAAGTGAATAGGATTGAACCAAGTTAATTGAAGACTCTACATGGGTGAAGGGTAAAGAGACATGACTACGGCCTAACCCTCTAAGTATCCCCAGTGGAGTCGCTAGCTGGCGCGCTCAGATTTTTTGCACTCGAGGAATACACACACAAGCGGAAAAAATACTGTACTCTCTCGTTAGAACTCACCCTCCTAGAAGAATGAGTGCGACTAGGTTTGAATTGAAAATAGATTTGAATAAAGGGCTTTTAGAAAATATTTGGAGTCGCCACCTAACTTGATTAAGGTGAGTTAGGTCACCTAGAAACTAAGAATAATCCGAAAACTACACTTAGGGTTTTGGAAAATGTTTTAGAAAATACCACCTCAAGAGAGGGTTTTTAGGAAAACAGGTTGTTTGGCAACCTTTGGAAAATATTTAGCCCCTTTTTGAAAATAACTTCATTTTTGGTCTTTGAAATCAATGATCTAGGTTCAGAGGTTGGTTACGTGTAGGGAAGATGCACTAAGCCATCACCCTACCCTGCCCTTTTGATACCTACATGTCAATCTACCCTAAATTCACCTATGAGAGTCTTTAACAAACAAATGTTCAATCCTATCCTCTTTCGAAAACAATGTTTAGAAAAACATGATGCATGATATGCAAGTACAAGAAAAGAGAGCTGATTCGGAAATAGATTTGAAAAGAAGAATTTGATTTTGATTTTAGAAGAAAGATTTGAAAGGATAGATTTGAAATTGGAAAGTTTGAAGAATTAGAGATTTGAAAATAGAAATTTGAAATTGGAAGTTTGAAAATAGATTGGAGATTTGAAAAGATTGTGGAATTTGAGATTTGAAAAGTATGGAGACCACACGCATGAGGGTTGCCTACGTATCCATTTAGAGGAATCACGTCAGTCGTGGTTCGGGTAAGAGTGCGATTGAAAATAGGATGTTGGATTGGAAGAAAGAGATTTTAATTAGAAAAAAGATTTGATTTGAATTTAGAAATTGAAATTTGGAATTAAAAAGATTGGACTTTGATTGGATGATTTGAAAAGACTTGACTTTGGAAAACTTGGTTTTAGGAAACCTAGACTTAAGGACTTCGAAAAGAAGGATTGGACTTGACTTTGGAAAACTTGGTTTTAGGAAACCTAGACTTAAGGACTTCGAAAAGAAGGATTGGACTTGACTTGGAAAGATTTTAGAGAAGATTTGACTCGAACGTTGGACTCGGAAGATTAGGGAAGCTTGGATTTAGGAAAGGCTCGAATTAGAAAAGTTCCGTTTTAGGAAAGTGTCATTTTAGGGAAGTTTCAAATTAGGAAAATTTTGGAATTTGGAAACTTTTGAATTTGGAATATTTTGAATTAAGAAAGTTTTATTTTAAGAAAGGTTTTGAAATAGGAAAACAATGTTTAGAAAAACATGATGCATGATATGCAAGTGCAAGAAAAAAGAGCTGATTCGGAAATAGATTTGAAAAGAAGAATTTGATTTTGATTTTAGAAGAAAGATTTGAAAGGATAGATTTGAAATTGGAAAGTTTGAAGAATTAGAGATTTGAAAATAGAAATTTGAAATTGGAAGTTTGAAAATAGATTGGAGATTTGAAAAGATTGTGGAATTTGAGATTTGAAAAGTATGGAGACCGCACGCATGAGGGTTGCCTACGTATCCATTTAGAGGAATCACGTCAGTCGTAGTTCGGATAAGAGTGCGATTGAAAATAGGATGTTGGATTGGAAGAAAGAGATTTTAATTAGAAAAAAGATTTGATTTGAACTTAGAAATTGAAATCTGGAATTAAAAAGATTGGACTTTGATTGGATGATTTGAAAAGACTTGACTTTGGAAAACTTGATTTTAGGAAACCTAGACTTAAGGACTTCGAAAAGAAGGATTGGACTTGACTTGGAAAGATTTTAGAGAAGATTTGACTCGAACGTTGGACTCGGAAGATTAGGGAAGCTTGGATTTAGGAAAGGCTCGAATTAGAAAAGTTCCGCTTTAGGAAAGTTTCATTTTAGGGAAGTTTCAAATTAGGAAAATTTTGGAATTTGGAAACTTTTGAATTTGGAATATTTTGAATTAAGAAAGTTTTATTTTAAGAAAGGTTTTGAAATAAGAAAGTGTTGAATTTAGAAATGCTTTGAATTATGAAAAGTTTAGTTTAAGAAAGGTTTAGAATTTGAAAAGTTTCAGCTTAAGAAAGTTTTGAATTTAGAAAGATTTGAAGTTTAGGAAAGTTTAGAATTTCGAAAGTTTTGGGTTTAAAAAGTTTTAACTTAAGAAAGTTTTGAATTTGGAAAACTTCAAATTTTGAGAGTTTTGAAATTTAAAAAGTTTAGGATTTAGAAAGTTTTAGAGTTTAAGTTTTAGAAAATCTTGAGATTAGGAAAGGTTTGAGTTTAGGAAAGATTTGAAAACTTAGATTTGAAAAGTTAAGATTTGAAAAGAGATAGAATTAGAAAAGGGTTGAATTAGAAAAGATGTGAAAGTTGAGTTTTAAAATTTTGGAAAGATTTTTATGTTCAAGTTTTGGAAACTTAAGATTTAGGAAAGGAGAAGATTAGGAAAGAGGTAATTTAGGAAAAATTTAGATTAGGAAGGGTTAAAATTCCTATTTCCTAAAACAAGGGATTGGATTTTGTTTTTAAAAGGGAATGTTTGATTTTGTTTCCAAAAACGGAGGATAGGATCTAGTTTCCTAAATGGGAAGATTGGATTCGGTTTCCTAAAGGGAAGATTTGATTTGACAAGAATTTGGAAAATGAAGTTTTAGAAACCCTAGATTTGGAAGTGTATAGTTTTGACGTAGAAAATGAGCTTTGGAAACTTATGATTTTGACATAGAAAGGGAGGTTTTGGAAACCTAGGTTTGGGGCAAGCTTGAAAATCACATTTTTGGGAAGAAAATTAGGGTTTCCTAATTATGGGTTCTAGGGCTTGACTTAGACACCAAGAAAAGAGTTTTTTGGAAAGTGTGTTTTTGGAAACGAAAATTTTAGAGGAAGATTCTAAAGAGGAGTTCTTTAGAAAGCGTATTTTGAAAAGAATGTTAGGAAGGAAGTTTTTGGAAATTAAAACTTTGAGAGAGTTTTTGGAAAGATTTTTTGGAAAGAGTTTTTCTAGGAAGGAGACCTAGGGAACGTTTTTGGAAAGTGGACTTTGAAGAGGGCATTTTGAAAAGGGGTTTAAAAAGAGAAGTTTTGGAAAATAGAATTTTGGAGGAAGTTTTTAGAAAGCAATTTTGGAAAGAAGAGTTTTTTGGAAATGTGTTGAAATAGAGGGTTTTGAAGAAGAGACTTTTGAAGATAGAACTTTTTGGAAAGTATAAAAACGTGTAACTTTCCTAAAGTGATTCTAACCATAAGAAGGTTAGAACCACTTTAAGAAAGTGGTTTTGAAAACAACAAGATTTGAAAATATGAACCGTAAAAGTCACTTGAAATGTAACACTTTCCTAAAGAAACCCTAACCATGGAAAAGCTAGAATCACTCTAGGATTGTGATTTTGAAAACAAGTTTTGAAAAAGGAGATTTTGATGCAATTTTGAAAACAAGTTTAATGTAAGTTTTGAAAACGAGTTTGAAAATGATTTTTGGAAGATGCAAGATCATGATATGCACAATGCAAATTTGGGGTCGTGAACATACAAGGTTAAGGCTTCACCACATAATCAAGGGGGTCAAACCCACGTGATCTCCGGTTAGACTAGAAGAAAGCCCCCGATACGGTGATCCTCCAATAGTCTAATCCTACACATAGACTGGGAATCCCCTTATTTCAAGCATGCAAAGAAGGGGGGAAAGAGATGGGGGATTAAAATAGAGAAAACCCAAGTGGGTTAGGAGAGAGAAGAGAGAGGGGGGAAGTACAGAAATTTAAATAAGAAGCCTACCTTGTGTCTTCTTTATTTTGCTCGGTATTGCGCGCCTTGCTTTTTTGCTTTTTCTTCGGTCTTCGCTTCAATCTTCAAGAGCTTTATCTTGGTCTTTGAGAGCTTTGAGTTGCAACAATCCTAGACTTCAATGGAGGGTTGGAGGCTAGTATATAAGTGTATAGGGGTGTGTATGAGTGTATATGAGGCTAGGGTTTGTGTATGGTGACAAGGATTTGGAAAACCTAGAGAAGCTAGGGTTTTAGGAGTGTACGAGCTCTGTTTATCAAAAATTAGGGTTTTTAAACTAAGTTTACGGACCTCTTTCATGCTAGAAGAGGCTCTGTATTTATAAAGATGAGATAGACCTAGCGCCTGTTGTAGTAGCGCCAGACTAATTTTCCTCTTGGCCCCACTTAGAGTGGCGCCAGGCCAATTCTTGGCTTGCAGTGGCGCCAGCCAGTTAAGAAATTTTTAAGGTCGGCAAGCAACGTATCTTTGGAAGATTTAGGTGTCTGTACCAGTAACTACCATTCAATTCTTAGCTTCGCTTCACTAAGAGTGACTCCAGAAAGTTTGGGAATGATTTGAAGAGGACGGGTATGACCCGAATAGCCGAAAAAGGTTAGGAACACTTAGAATAGTGTCCCGGAGATATTTGACTTGAAAAATGAGGATAAGATGCGTCGAAAAGATTGACCGAGCCGTTAGGGGCAAAACGGTCAATCGGGTTGGAAAGCTACCAGGACGGAATTGGAATATCCTGGAAAAAGACTCAAGACTTGGGGACATTATTTAGAATGTTCCTAAAGGTTGCCAGTTTGATACCCAGAGCCAGTGTGGTCGGAAAAGGCGACCGGCCCTCCAGGGGCAAAACGGTCATTTTGTACCAACTTTGCTGGAATTGACTCAGAGTGATCCGAGAAGGTAAAAAAAGGTTGAGAATACTATAAGAAGCATTCTCAAGAGGTTACCGGTTTGATACCCAGAGCCGGCGTGGCTAGAAAAAGGCAACCGGCCCACCAGGGGCAAAACGGTAATTTTGCACCGAGTTTGCCAAAATTGACTCGAAATGATCCGAAAAGATAGAGGAAGGTCAGGAATACTATAAGAAGTATTCTCGGGAGGTTACCGGTTTGATACCCAGAGCCGGTGTGGTCCCCAGGGCGTTCGGATGCCCAGGGGCAAAATGGTCATCTTGATTGGAAAGTCTCGGAACTGGCGCGAAACTGACTAGAAGGCACCTAATCGTGTCGGATTACTTTTAAAACAATCTTAGAAGGTTGGACTTACCGTTCTAAAGACTCAGGTGTGTTCTCGAGAAACGTGCCGAAAAAGGCCCAAGGGGCAGTTTGGTCATTTTTCACCGGAGTGGGCTAGCAGGCACTGGTGTTGACCTGGGTTTTGAGTGTTTCCGCCACTTTGACGGTGATTGCATGATACAGGGGTTTGTAGGCAATTCCCTATATCAACCTGTTTGCGAGTATTTCTACTACTCTGATGGTGGCGATTTTTGCGAGTATTTCTGCTACTCTGATGGTTCGGAATTATTCACGAGACTGCTTGATCTCGGGAAGCTGCTAAAGGGACTTAGCGCCTGAGAATCAACTTTCTCGAAAGGCGTGCCTAAACGGACATTTATGCATTGGCGGGCTAGTAGGTGCCAAAGGTGGATCGTTCTACCATCTAAGGGACTTGGGGTCTCATCCTAGTCGACAAGTCTAAGGGGACTTACCATTTTGAAGAGATTTTCTTCAAAAAACATGCCAGACCGTCTTGAGAAATAAACTGTCTCAAAAGAGGGATTGGAATAGAAATTAGAATTAGAAAGGGGACTTACTGTTTTCGGAAAGACGTGCCTAATTTGGAATAGATTTACCGTCTCGAGCAATCAACTATCTCGAGAGAGAGATTGGAATTGGAATTGGAATTGAAAAGGGGACTTACCATCTTCAGAAAGACATGCCTGTTTTGGAATTAGAAAGGACAATGCCTCTAAGGGCATTTTGGTCATTATGCCTCTATTTGGGCCTGGTAGGGCCCGTGAAGTAACAAATTGACGGGATTAAACTTAGAAAGTTAATTTAGATTGAAATATGCTCACAATGACTTGAACACAAGTCTGGACGGAGTGGAGACCGCCAAGCGGTCAAAAATGGGTTGCTTACGGTAATGACTCGACTTGAAGGATAGGATAGCATGGACAACCCATTCAAAAGGGGGTTAAAACCTTCGAGAGAGAGTGTGAGAGATAGGAGGAAGGCAGTCTCAACAAGGAGGTGCAGATTTTATTGAAGAGGCGACACTCACGTGATATCCAGGCTAAGCGATGGGCAGCCGAGTCCTCAAACTGATGGGAAGCCATTGTTCTATTTATTCCAAATAAAAATTATCTTTTGGTCAGCCCACTAGAGCCGTAAGTGATTTCTATTCAGATTTCCTTAAACCAAAAACCATCCCCACATCAGGTTAAGCACAAAGTAGTTGATTTGATAGAATATGTATGGGCTTACTGGTATAAACACACCATCTCTAGGAACATTGTTTAAATTTTGTACAAAGGCTTTATGGACTAAGCAGTTCAATTTGAAATGATGAGAGGCCCTCAATTCTTCTACCATACACAGAAAAATCCCTTGGCAAAGCCCACTTGAGCTGGTTACTTTCCTCAAGAAAATCGATTAGATGATCACCACCCATACTAGATTAAGACAAAAGTCATAAGTACAAAGTAATGAGCAATAATGAAAATGGTGATTTCTAAGAAAATATGGCATCAAAGGCATCTCCAGTAAAGAAAATATGATGTATATGGTGATCTTCAAAAGAAGATACTATCATCCAAAAGTATAAATGAAAAAGTTGGCATCTCTAAACGTCGACTTAGAAATAAATTTCTCGATAAGAAAATCCTAATTAGAAGGTAGAGAACGGTCTAGAGTTGGAAAGAAAGAAGAAAGCAGTGAATGAAAGTTAAATTGTTGAAAGTTAAATTGTCAAAGGTGATCAATGGTCTTTCGAAACCCCACAAATGATAATAATTGAGCCTTTATACCCTTTCATTCATAAACCCCTTAACCTAGCCTACGTTACGGTCCAAATCAAAGTCCTCCTTGATCAAAGAAAATTGCTTAGTCCAAATAAACCTGGACAATACCAAGACAAGTAGTGAAAAAAACAAAAAAGTGGCGAGAAAGGAAAGTTAGGGAGGAATGCAGGGGTAATCTCATGCTCCAAGATGTGCTAAGATGGTTTTGGTTTAAACAACCCACTAAAAGAAAATCTTTGAGCCGAAATATCCCATCGTTTCTTACAACCTCTAAACCTAGTGTTGCACCTCGGTTTTTTTGGGTGTCCAAGGTCCTTTCAGCTCGGAGACCCTAAAGCACGGAACTCTGTCACTAGAACTCGTTCTCCTAGAAGGACAAGTGCGACTACGTTTGAAAATTGGTTTGACTAAGGGCTTTTTAAAAAAATAGGAGTCGCCGCCTAACTTCATTAAGGTGAGTTAGGACACCTAAAACTAAGTGTTAATCCGAAGATTAAACTTAGGGTTTCTTGAAAAAGGTTTTGAAAAACTCCCTCAAGAGAGGGTTTTGAGAAAATAGGTTGTTTGGAAACCTTTTTGAAATGTTTAAGCCCTTTTTTTAAAATAACTCCATTTTGGTCTTTTGAAAACGGAGATCTAAGGTTCGGGGGGTTGGTTATGTGTAGGGAAGATATCCTAAGATCATCACCCTACCCCGCCCTTTCGGTATCTAGATGTCCAATCACCCTTTTGTTCACTCACTAGAATAACCGGTTACCATGGTCCACTTTATATCCACTTTAGAAAAATAGGGTTTAGTAATCACTTTTCGGATGGATGGATGATGCATAATGCAAGTTTTTAGAAAAAGTTTGAAAAATAACGGAGGTTTTGAAAGAGTTTGGAGTTGAAACTTTGAATTGATTGGAATTTTTGAAAAAGGGATTGGGGTTGACGTAAAAGTTATGACCACACCATTTTAGATTGCCTGCGTATCTCATTTGGCGAGAATTAGGTCATTCGTAGTTCGAGCAAGAGCCCGATGGAAAATAGGCGCATTAGGGCCTTTGGAAGGTTTGAAGACACATTGAGGTCTTTGAAAAAGTTTAAGACACTTTGAGGTCTTTGGAAGTTGAAGACTCTTTGTGGTCTTGAAAGTTTTGACTTGAAATTGGATGGTGGTGTGTTTTGAAAATGCTTTTGGATCAATTTGATAGAATTTTGAAAAATGTTTTTGGATAACTCAAGAGAGTTTGAGAATGTTTTTGAAATTTTGTTTTGAAAACCTTGGAGGTATGATTTTGGATTGTTTTGATGAATTGGTTTGTGAAAGTGGTGTTTGGAATCCTAATATGGACAACCTTAGGGGTTGTTATTGTTTTGTCACCTGTCCTTAGAATCCCTAACCATGAGAGGGCTAGGGACACCTTAGGTTTCTGACCTTTTGATAGTATTTTTTGAAAATGCCTTAGAGTGTAGGAACATTAGAAGAGTGTATGGAGTTGGGTTTTTGAAATCAAGGGAGTAGGAGGTTTTGGAAAATAAGCTATGAGAATAATTTGAAATTTTTGAATGATCATTTAGAAAAGGGTCCAAGAGTTGGGACTTTGAAGTTCACTTAACCTAGGTTGAGTTAGCCTAGGGTTAGGGGGAACCTAAGATTAAGAAGACTAAGGGTTAACTAACTAGGGTCAAGTTAACCTAGGGTTAGGTAACTAGGGTCAAGTTAACCCAGGGTTAGGTAACTAGGGTCAAGTTAACCTAGGATTAGGTAATTAGGGTCAAGTTAACCTAGGGTTAGGCAACTAGGGTCAAGTTAACCTAAGGTTAGGCAACTAGGGTCAAATTAACCAAGGGTTAGGTAACTAGGGTCAAGTTAACCTAAGGTTAGATTGGAGAATGGTCTTAAAAGTTGTTTTGATGCACTCTTGGAAAGAGTTTTGAAAACACAACATGATATGCAATGGACTTTGGTTGGTGGTCTTTATGAAGAACATTTCCATGAAAATTTTGACTTTAGCCAAGAATATGGTTTATATGATTGGTCATTGGAGACCATTCCAACGAAGGTTTCCTTATAGCCATTATAACCAATATCTTGACAAGAGTACAAGGGGTCAAAATTCAACATAACGATAGTGATTTTTGGAAGATCATTTTTGATGCAAAGATGGTGAGAGTGCATTTTTTAAATCATTTTTGGAGAAGGATTTTGAAAACCATGTTTTTCAAGGGAACCATTCTATCAAGAGAGGGTTCATATGGCCAACAAAAGGGAGACCCCTCAAGAGAGGGTTACATGGAGCCATTCCAACCACTAAACTTGAGAGAATAGGAACCATAGAAATCAAAGATCTTGAACATCATTCTTAGGCGATCATAAAGAGAAAAGGGAACCATTCTAACAATTTAGGGTTCCTATGGCCAATATAAAGGGAGACCACTCAAGAGAGGGTTCCATGGGGCCATTTTAACCACTAACTTTGAGAGAATGGAAATCTTGAAAATTAGAGAGTTTAAAGGCAACTTTTATGCAAGTTGAAATGCAATGATGCAAAAATATGAATTAGGGGGTTGAGAGGGATTTTCTAAGGCATGATTACTAAAGTCTCCTCCTAAATTTCAAGGGGCCAACTCTTGAAACAATTTTTAAAGGACATGTAGAACTTGAAAATGTAATGAAATTAAGAGCAATACAAGCATTGTGGGATATGGCAATAAACATAAAATGAAGCCAAGCATACAAGACATGATCAAAATAATAATATGCAAGGGGTCATGATTCACATACAAGGCTTTTAGGCTTCACCACATAAACAAGGGGCTCTTAGGCCATACCATCTTAAAGTAGGCTAGTGAGAGGTCCTCCTACACGGTGACTCTCACTTGCTTTCCTCTAGGCATGATCTAGGAGCCCTCTTGGCTCAAGCATGCAAGAAAGGGGGGTTGAAGATGGGGAGTAAAATAGAGAATAGCCTAAGTAGGCTAGGAGGGATAAGAGAAGAGTGGGGGAGAGCATAAATGTAAAAGGGATACCACCTTTTGACTTAAACACTCTTGTAGTCTTCAATTGATGTCTTGATTGGAGCTTGAGTGACTTCAAGAGGGCTTGAGAGGCTAGAGTGGAGTGTGTAAGTGTGTATGAGGCCTTGTATGCGGAGTGTATAGGCTTAGGAGGGGTAGAATCTGGCCTAAGTGTTGGAGGGGAGGAATATATGTAGAGATTCGAGTTTCTGGAGTGATTTCAGCAGAGTTTCAGATCAATTTCGGACCTGGAATATGCAAGGGGGGAGGCCTGTATTTATAGGCAATCTGCAACAGACCTTGCGCATGTAGGACATGCGCAAGTACTGTTCCATTGCCAGAATAACACGTGGCACCCTGTGTACTGGTTAAATCTCGACCATTGATCGAAAGTCAATCGATCTGATCAAAATTTGAGCGCATGTAGCATATACTCCATCACCATAAAGGTTCGTCTAAACTTTGCTTCGATAATTGAGTTAATCGGGAAGGTTCTGGGGGAATCGGTCGCACTCGGGATGTTCTCCTAGTGCTTCCAATGACCTTTGACGTTTTCAAAAAGTTTGCATTATGTTTGGAGGTGAGTGATATCATCTTGGGAAGTGTGCCAAAAAGGACACTTTCACAAAGCGTCTGTGATACGCTCCGTGGGTGTTCAAAAGTGGCTATCTTCGTTTCGTGTGATCGAGGCCTTCGAAAAGCAACCTATTCGATCGGACCGTACTGATGGAAAGTACTCTAGAAATACTTTCCGGAATTCCCAAATTTATGCATTTCTCAAGTCGTTTGACTATCCGTTTTGATTAGGGGATCGGAGAAAAAGTTAACCTTGGCAGAGCGTCTGCAAGACACTCCAGGGGTTGCTGAAAGTTACAGTTTTCGCACTGTACGATGGAGGGCTTCGGGAAGTGATCTATTCAATTTTACCGTATCGATGGAAAGATCTATGGACGAGCTTTCAAGAATTCCTTGATTTATGCATTTCTCAAGTCGGTTGACGGTGCGTTATAATCAGAGAGTCGGGGGAAAAGACAATTTAGGCGGAGCGTCTTTGAGACGCTCCAAGGAACTTTTATTGAGTCGTCTGAGTTTAGTGTCGTAGGGTATTCCTTGGGTTAAACAAGTGTCGCGCCCAGACTTTTCGCACTCGAGGAATACTCACACAAGCGGTAAAAATGTTGTACTCTCTCGTTAGAACTCACCCTCCTAGAAGAATGAGTGCGACTAGATTTGAATTGAAAATTTGATTTGAATAAAGGGCTTTTAGAAAAAGTTTGGAGTTGCCACCTAACTTGATTAAGGTGAGTTAGGTCACCTAAAAACTAAGCATAATCCGAAAACTACACTTAGGGTTTTTGGAAAACGATTTTGAAAATATCTCCTCAAGAGAGGGTTTTTAAGAAACTAGGTTGTTTGGCAAACTTTGAAAAATATTTAGCCCTTTTTGAAAAATAACTCCGTTTTGGTCTATGAAAACAGTGATCCTAGGCTTGGAGGTTGGTTACGTGTAGGGAAGACACACTAAGCCATCACACTACCCCGCCCTTTCGGTACCTACATGTCAATCTACCCTAGATTCACCTGTGAGAGTCTTTAACTAACTAATGGTTCAATCATATCCACTTTTGAAAACAATGTTTAAAAATATGATGCATGATATGCAAGTATAAGAAAAGAGAATTGAAGAATTGATTTGGAAAGAAATTGATTTGATTTGAAAAGAGATTTGGAAAGATAGATTTGAAATTGGAATTGAAAAGAGATTTGAAAAGAGTTATGGAATTGGAAACTTGAAAAATGTTGTGAAATTGGAGATCGTAAAAAAATTATAGAAATAGAAATTGAAAGATGTTATGGAATTTAAGATTTGAAGAAGGTTGGGACCGCACCCAGGAGGGTTGCCTACGTATCCTTTTGGAGGAATCAGGTCAGTCGTAGTTCGGCTCGGAGTCCGATCGAAAAGAGTTGATTTGAAGAAGGAGATTGAATTGGAAGATTGAGAGATTGAACTTAGAATGGAATATTGAAGACTAGAATTTAGAATTTTTGAAATTGAGAAGGTTGAATTTTGATTTGAAAAGATAGAACTTGGAATAAAGATTTAGACTTGTTTTGGAAAGACGAATGTTTAAGAAACCTAGACTTAGGAAAGATAGGATTTAGGAAAGACTTGAGGTTTAAGGAAGATTAGACTTGAATGTTGGATTTGGAAAGATCTTGGAAGATTTGGAAACTTGGAATTTAGAAAAGATTCGGATTAGGAAAGTTTCAAATTAGGAAAGTTTTATTTTTGGAAAGTTTCGTTTTAGGAAAGTTTTCGAATTAGGAAAGTTTCATTTTTGGAAAGTTTTCGAATTAGGAAAGTTTTGAATTAAGAAAGTTTCAACTTAGGAATGTTTTGAAAATTGGAAAGTTTAGAAAATAAGAAAGGTTTTTAAAATAGGAAAGGTTTTGAAAATAAGAAAGTTTTGAAAACAAGAAAGTTTTGAGAATGAGAAAGTTTTAGATTTGAAAAGATTTGAAGTTTAGGAAAGTTTAAAATTTAGAAAGATTTAAGTTTAGAAAGATTTAACTTTAGAAAGTTTTAAACTTGGAAAGTTTTGAATTTGGAAAGATTTGGAATTTAGAAATTTTAGAAAATCTTGAAATTAGGAAAGGTTGAGTTTAGGAAAGATTTGAAAACTTAGATTTGGAAGGTTAAGATTTGGAAAGGGATAAATTAGGAAAGATGTGAAAGCTTAATGTTTAAGGAAAGATTTGAAAGTTTTAAGAAACTTAAGATTTGGGAAGGTAGAAGGTTAGGAAGGATTTGAGTTAGGAAAGAGTTGGATTAGGAAGGGATTGGATTTTGTTTCTAAAAGGGAAAGCTTGATTTCCTTTTTAAAAACGAAAGACGGGATCTAGTTTTCTAAACGAGAAGATTAGATTTGGTTTCCTAAAGGGAAGATTTGATTTGACAAGGATTTAGAAAGGGAAAGTTTTAGAAACCCTAGAATTGGAAGGCTATAGTTTCGAAAATAGGTTTTGAAAATATGTATAGTTTTGATGTGAAAACAAGAGGTTTTGGAAGTCTAGGTTTGGGGCAAAGTTTGAAAACCATGCTTTTAGGAAGAAAATTAGGGTTTCCTAATGGTTAGCTCTAGGGCTTGACTTGGGCTCTAAGGAAAGGAATTTTTTGGAAAGTGTGTTTTTTGGAAACAAGTTTTTGGAAGAAAATCCTAGAGAGGAGCTTTTGAAAAGTGTGCTTTTGGAAACGAAGATTTTAGAAAGAAAATCCTAGATGGGGGTTTCTAGAAGGAAGATTTTGGAAAGAGAATTTTTTTAGAAAAATTTTTCAAATGAGATTGTTGGAGAGAGTTTTTGGAAAGATTTTTAGGAAGCATTTTTAGAAAGTGAATTTTGGGGAGAGGATTTTGGAAAGGAGTTGAAAAAAGGAGTTTTGAAAAATAGATTTTTGTAAAGAGTTTTTAGAAAACAAATTTGGAAAGAAGAGTTTTTGGGAAGTATGTTGAAAAAGAAGATTTTTAGGAAGAGATTTTTGAAGAGAGAGTTTTTGGAAGGTGTAAAAACATCTCACTTTCCTAAAGCAATTCTAACCATAAGAGGGCTAGAACCACTTTAGGAAAGCGGTTTTGAAAACAACAAGAGTTGAAAAATGGACCATATTGGTCACTTTGAATGTAACACTTTCCTAAAGCAACCCTAGCCATGGAAAGGCTAGAATCACATTAAGATTGTGATTTTGAAAACATATTTTGAAAAAAAGATTTTGATGCAATTTTGGAAACAAGTTCGAAACCGATTTGAAAAACAACTTTGAAAACGATTTTTGGAAGATGCAAGACCATGATATATACAATGCAATTTTGGGGTTGTGAACATACAAGGTTAAGGCTTCACCACATAATCAAGGGGGCCGAACCCACGTGGTCTCTAGTTAGACTAGAAGAAAGCCCCCGACACGGCGACTTTCCAATAGTCTAATCCTACACATGGATCGGGAGTCCCTTTGTTTCAAGCATGCAAAGAAAGTGGGGGAAAGAGATGGGGGATTAAAATAGAGAAAACCCAAGTGGGTTAGGAGAGAGAAGAGAGAGGGGGAAGTGCGGAAATTTAAATGGAGAACCTACCTTATATTTTGTTTATTTTGCCCGCCTTGCTTTCTTCGGTCTTCGTCTTGATCTTCGTCCTCAATCTTCAGGAGCCGCCTTCAATCTTCAAACTTCAGATTGCAATTCTTTAAGTCTTCGAAGGAGGGTTGAAGGTTAGTGTATGAGTGTATGGGGGTGTGTATGAGTGTATAGAGGGCTAGGGTTTAGTGTATGGTGGCTAGGGTTTGGAAAACCTAAGGAAGCTAGGGTAGGAGGTGCTTGAATTCTGTATATCGAATTATATGATTTTTAGACTGAGTTGACGGATCCTTTTCACGTTGGACGAGGCTCTGTATTTATAGAGGTTGGACAACATTGGTGCCTGTTGCAGTGACGCCAGGCCAATTTTTGGCTTAGCGCCACTTCTAGTGGTGCTAGCCATTTAGGAAATATTTAAGGTCAGCAAGCAACGTATCATTGACTAGATATGGGCGCAGATTTATTTTTTTTATGAATGCACAGGTTCATCCAGAAGTGGAATTGAACACATGTTATACTTTTGGATAATGCACATATAGGAATGGAATTGAATGCAATATCCCCTCTTTTTTTTTTTTTTGTTGATAAATGCACAGATTTATGTAAGAATTGAATTAAATGCATGACCTACTTCCTTACGAATGAACAGGTTCATACAAGAATGCAGTTGAATGCATGAATAGATACAAACTTCGCAAGAGTCTAAATGGATTTACAAGTTATACATGTCATGGATGCATCAGTACTATATGTATGTAAACTATTTACATAGAAAACCCCAAGATTGCCCCTTGGGCCCATACTCTCAGGATTTTGTTCCTTTCCAGGATTCTGCCCCATTTAGTTTTGTCACATTCTCATCGGGCTGTGATAGCATTTGCTCTATTCTCTAGGAACCTTAACCTTTTGGTTTGCTATCCTATCCCTACTTTCTACAGGGTTACTTTTTGAGGTGTTTCTGAGTTCACTTGGGTTTCTCTCTCAGATCTCCAAAATGCCACCATGGCTCGAGTGACAACTCGCATGCCCTTTGCAGAGCGATAAACAACTAAGGCCTCAATCTGAGAAGACTTCTTTTAGGACCGTAATGTAGGCTGGGTTTAGGGGTTGTAAGAAATAAAGGGATATTTAGGCTCAAAGATCTTCCTTTAGTGGGTTGTTTAAATCGAAACCATCTAAGCACTTCTTGGAGCATGAGATTGCCCCTTGCATTCCCTTCCAATTCTCCTTTCTCATCCTAGTCGTCTTGGTATTATTCAGACTTACTTGGACTAAGCAATTTTCTTTGATCAGAGAGGACTTTGATTTGGACCGTAACGTAAGCTAGGTTAAGGGGTTTATGAATGAATGGGATATGTGGGCTCAAATTTGATGTTGTTTCCAATAGGGTTTAGGTCCACACCATCCTTGGTTCATCTTCCAGTAGGGTTTGGTCCCCTAATATCCTCCTTTAGCTTTGGCAACACGTCTGGCTCATCTAGATCAAGCAATCATTTTTCAATTGGAGAGGACTTTAGTAGGGTTTTAATGTAGGCCATGGTTTTGAGTTTTTTTATACGAAAGGGTAAATGCTCAAACCTATTACTTCTACTTGGTGGCTTTGTTACCTAGAATCACCTTTGAATTTTCTCTTTTACAAGAGGAGTTGACCTTTCTTGCAACTTTTGAACTTTTTAGTCTGACATTTGCCCCTTTTCTTCTTTTTTTTTTTTTTTTTTTGTTTTTTTGTAAACTTCCGTCTTTCCTACATGCTTTTCAAGATAGCACAAACATGATTCTTTTTTGATATTTTCTCTGATATGCCCCTTTTTCCTGGACATTTCTACAACTTCTTTTTCTCAAATCCATTCCTTAGCATTTCGATTTAACCCATTGTGGATGGTGATCCCTAGATTGGGGTGTTTTCTGAAAAGAAAAGGTAACCGGCTCAATAGGTTTGACAAGGGTTGCTTTTAACTATATGAGAAATGAAATGAGGGCCTTTCTTCATTTTGAATAAGATTGCTTGATCTATAGAGCCTTCACGTTACTTCAGCTTGATGGTCGATAATGTTCTCTGCCAGATCTTCTACTGCCTGTCTGCCCCAGTATGGGGAATGGTTTCGGATTGGAGTTGACAAAAAACTTTCACTTTCTGCGAGGCACTAGTGGGTTAAGTAAAGGGGATATTTTGTGTATAGTGATAGAATTGAGGGCCTCTAATCATTTCAAATTGAATTGCTTAGTCCATAAAGCCTTTGTACAAAATTTAGATAGTATGTCTAAGGATGATGTGTTTCGGTCAGTGACCCTACGTATTCTATCAAATCAACTACACTGTGCTCACCCCAGTGTGGGGGATGGTTATAGGTTTGGGGATATCTGAAAGGAAATTATGTACGGCTGTAGTGGGCTGAGCAAAGAGTAGTGTTTATTTGGGATAAGTAGAACAATGGCTTCTCATCATTTTAGGGACTCGGTTGCCCATCGCTTAACCAGGATATCACGCAAGTGTCGCCTTTTCAATAAACTCTGCACTTCTCTATTGAGGCTATCTTCCTCCTATCTCTCATTCTCTCTTTGCCTCTCGAAGGTTTTAACCCCTTTTAGATAGGTGGCCTATGCTATCCCATCCTTCAAGTCGAGTCATCATTAAATGGGAAAGAATCCTTAAATGCAACAATCCTCCACAAGAGTATGAGACGAAGGGGATAAACCGAAAACTTCATCTTTTTCATTTCAAATCATGAATACACTGCATGTGTGTTTATTTAAATAAGATATGCAAGAAAATAGAAAAACAAAAAGGAAACAGATGAATTTTATGAAAACCTCCCTTTTCTTGTGGGCCTTTTGGTGAGAATCCTTAATAGGGTTTTGAGACTACATCAACCTCTTGGTGCTTCATTCATCAGGTGTATCAATGGAGGGCAAGTTTACGATATTTGTCATGCATTTGGAAGTTAGAGGATGTGTTGTTGCAATGCACGGGTCTGACAAGACTTCGCAAATGGTGAGGTCTTCTTCTACATAGATAGTGATTATCCTAGCATGGCGCGAGGGTAGTTGCATAGAGGTAATGTCTTGCGGATGGATGGTTAATTATTCCTTCATGCAGGTTCGGCCTCCTTCAATAGTCGGGCTTATCCTTGCATGAGTTTGAATTGGGCATGATACTAGAGGGGATTCCATGAGTTTGGTTATGCTCTTTGACCTTAACAAAAAAAAAACAAAAACAAAATGTAGTCAGCATGTGGAGTTGGAGGTTTTATGCGACGCGTGTCCTATAGAGGTCCCTTCTTTGAAGGAATCTAGGCATGATGTTAAGTCCATTTTGGAGGGAGAGTTTTGCCCCTATTATGCAACACAATACCTCTTCGGCGTGGGCCAGTTGATGTTTCTTTATTTGGGCAATCCCGCCTCTATGGACTGAGAGAGAATTGTGCCTCTCTTGAGATATAATTCTATGCATGCCATGAATCCTTAGGGTTGAGGAACCCTTAGAAGTTTTGGTAGCTTCGTTAACATGAGATTGGATTGCCCCATTCTCTCTACAGTTGATTAGATGCATGAGAATGAAATGACTTGAGTTTCTTGGAACTCTTGTCTTGGAATGAATGTGGATGCTTGAGCAATAAAAAAAAAAGTGAACATGTAAGCAATATGATGATAATAAGTGAGTGATTGAGAAAACCCCCTTTCTTGTCTTGCTTTTGTCTTTGGTTCTTTTAGTACTTGGAGATGAAGAGGGGGAGGATAGAAGACAAGAAACAAAAGAAAAAAAACGAAGTTAGTGCCTTGATTTGAAAATTCTTATGCAATGCATGTCCTAGGGGTGCCCTTACTTGAAAAGGAAATTAAACATGATGTGTTTGTTCACTTTTGGAGATAGGGGGTTTGCCCCTGTATGCAAATACCTCGTCATCGAGCGGGAACCTTCATCCATTCATTCATTCGTAGAAAAAATAAAGGAGTACATTGAACTTTGGGTTTAAGATACAAAAGAATTGAAATACATTTCAACAAGGGGAAGGGAACATTTTCCTTGGGACTTCCAGCTATCTAGTTTTACAAAGGAAAAACTTAAACTACTCTTGAGTCTTCGGATTCGCCTTCGTTGGATTTGATATCGGTGAGGTCATTGAGAGACTTTGTTGATTGATTGCCCATTGTCTTCTTGGCAATCCTATCTCCGTGAGCATAGAAGGATTGGGGCCCCTCTTATGGAATGAATTGAGATGCATGCAGTGAGTCCTTAAGGTTACGCGGGAACCCTTAGGGTTTGGGTAGGTTTAATGCAAGGGAGAGTGGCCTTGGTGTCACTCTCAATGGGTTGATCATATGCATAAGAATGCAATGACTTGAGTTACTTGGAACTCTTGTCTTGACATGGAATATTGAATACATGAACATGGATATGCACAGAGTATAAGGAGAGAAGTTACATTTGAAATAAACATGCATGCATGAACAATTAAACATGCATTATAATAGTATGAAAATAGTCATTATAACAACAGGGATAAGCAAGTATAAATGAAAGTAAGAGCAGTCGCCCTTCCCTCCGTGGTTTTGAAAATGGTGCTCGTGTCTTAAATCCAGCAGAGGTTCGACTGTGCATGGTGTCTATATGAGTATGAGGTTGAGGGTTGACTAATGCGTCCTAAAAAGGCTCGGTCCCCGGATCTTCAAACCTAGGCCCACTCCCCGAGGTGGTACCATGATCGGTTGGTGATCCCAGCGGGGGAACCATTAAGAGGCCGTAGGCGAAGAAACTGACACAGCATCTTGCCCACAGCCAATATACCGTTCCCCCTTTCTAACTAGAAAGGACATATCATGGTAATAATGCAAGTATGCAGAATGCAAGTGCACGTGCGGTGTGTGTGTGATTTTTAAAAGTGGAGGAAAGAGCCCAACAACTCCCATTCATCCTGTTCATTACATTCATGCATAGCAGTTAATAAAACTTAAGCCCAAAGCGCACCTACAAAACAAAGATGCAAGTGTTAGTATGTGGATGACAAACATAGTATAAGATAATATAAATAAATGCATGTTTTTTGAAAACAATTTTGAAAATTTGGTTTTGAAAATTTAAAGTGAATAGGATTGAACCAAGTTAATTGAAGACTCTACATGGGTGAAGGGTAAAAAGACATGACTAACGGCCTAACCCTCTAAGTTTCCCCAGTGGAGTCGCCAGCTGTCGCGCCCAGATTTTTCGCACTAGAGGAATACTCACACAAGCGGGAAAAATATTGTACTCTCTCGTTAGAACTCACCCTCCTAGAAGAATGAGTGCGACTAGGTTTGAATTGAAATTTAATTTTTGAATAAAGGGCTTTAAGAAAAAGTTTGGAGTCGCCACCTAACTTGATTAAGGTGAGTTATGTCACCTAAAAACTAAGCATAATCCGAAAACTACACTTAGGGTTTTTGGAAAATGATTTTGAAATTATCTCCTCAAGAGAGGGTTTTTAAGAAAATAGGTTGTTTGGCAACCTTTGAAAAATATTTAGCCCTTTTTGAAAATTAACTCCATCTTCGTCTCTGAAAACAGTGATCCTAGGCTCGAAGGTTGGTTACGTGTAGGGAAGACGCACTAAGCTATCACCCTACCCCGCCCTTTCGGTACCTACATGTCAATCTACCCTAGATTCACCTATGAGAGTCTTTAACTAACTAATGGTTCAATCCTATCCACTTTTGAAAACAATGTTTAAAAATATGATGCATGATATGCAAGTGCAGGAAAAGAGAATTGAAGAATTGATTTGGAAAGAAATTGATTTGATTTGAAAAGAGATTTGGAAAGATAGATTTGAAATTGGAATTGAAAAGAGATTTGAAAAGAGTTATGGAATTGAAAACTTGAAAAATGTTGTGGAATTGGAGATCGGAAAGAAATTGTAGAAATACAAATTGAAAGATGTTATGGAATTTGAGATTTGAAGAAGGTTGGGACCGCACCCATGAGGGTTACCTACGTATCCTTTTGGAGGAATCAGGTCAGTCGTAGTTCGGACCAGAGTCCAATCGAAAAGAGTTGATTTGAAGAAGGAGATTGAATTGGAAGATTGAGAGATTGAACTTAGAATGGAATATTGACGATTAGAATTTAGAATTTTTGAAATTGAGAAGGTTGAATTTTGATTTGAAAAGATAGAACTTGGAAGAAAGATTTAGACTTGTGTTGGAAAGACGAAGGTTTAGGAAACCTAGACTTAGGAAAGATAGGATTTAGGAAAGACTTGAGGTTTAAGGAAGATTAGACTTAAATGTTGGATTTGGAAAGATTTGGAAACTTAGAATTTAGGAAAGATTAAGATTAGGAAAGTTTCAAATTAGGAAAGTTTCATTTTTGGAAAGTTTCGTTTTAGGAAAGTTTTCGAAATAGGAAAATTTCATTTTTGAAAAGTTTTCGAATTAGGAAAGTTTCGAAATTAGGAAAGTTTTGAATTAAGAAAGTTTCAACTTAGGAATGTTTTAAAAATTGGAAAGTTTAGAAAAAAAGAAAGGTTTTTAAAATAGGAAAGGTTTTGAAAATAAGAAAGTTTTGAAAACAAGAAAGTTTTGAGAATGAGAAAGTTTTAGATTTAAAAAGATTTGAAGTTTAGGAAAGTTTAAAATTTAGAAAGATTTAAGTTTAGAAAAATTTAACTTTAGAAAGTTTTGAAGTTGGAAAGTTTTGAATTTGGAAAGATTTGGAATTTAGAAATTTTAAAAAATTTTGAAATTAGGAAAGGTTGAGTTTAGGAAAGATTTGAAACTTAGATTTGGAAGGTGAAGATTTGGAAAGGGATAAAATTAGGAAAGATGTGAGAGCTTAATGTTTAAGGAAAGATTTGAAAGTTTTAAGAAACTTAAGATTTAGGAAGGTAGAAGGTTAGGAAGGATTTGAGTTAGGAAATAGTTGGATTAGGAAGGGATTGGATTTTGTTTCTAAAAGGGAAAGTTTGATTTTGTTTCCAAAAATGAAAGACGCGATCTAGTTTTCTAAACGGGAAGATAGGATTTGGTTTCCTAAAGGAAATATTTGATTTGACAAGGATTTGGAAAGAGAAAGTTTTAGAAACCCTAGATTTGGAAGGCTATAGTTTTCAAAATAGGTTTTGAAAATATGTATAGTTTTGATGTGAAAACAAGAGGTTTTGGAAACCTAGGTTTGGGGCAAAGTTTGAAAACCATGCTTTTGGGAAGAAAATTAGGGTTTCCTAATGGTTAGCTCTAGGGCTTGACTTGAGCTCTAAGGAAAGGGATTTTTTGGAAAGTGTGTTTTTTGGAAACAAGTTTTTGGAAGAAAATCATAGAGAGGAGTTTTTGGAAAGTGTGTTTTTGGAAACGAAGATTTTAAAAGGAAAATCCTAAAGGGGGCTTTCTAGAAGGAAGATTTTGGAAAGAGAATTTTTTTAGAAAGATTTTTGAAAGGAGACTGTTGGAGAGAGTTTTTGGAAAGATTTTTAGGAAGCATTTTTAGAAAGTGGATTTTGGGGGGAGGACTTATGAAAGGAGTTGAAAAAAGGAGTTTTGAAAAATAGATTTTTGTAAAGAGTTTTTAGAAAACAAATTTGGAAAGAAGAGTTTTTGGGAAGTATGTTGAAAAATAAGATTTTTAGGAGGAGATTTTTGAAGAGAGAGTTTTTGGAAGGTGTAAAAACATCTCACTTTCCTAAAGCAATTTTAACCATAATTGGGCTAGAACCACTTTAGGAAGGCGGTTTTGAAAACAACAAGAGTTGAAAAATAGACCATATTGGTCACTTTGAATGTAACACTTTCCTAAAGCAACCCTAGCCATGGAAAGGCTAGAATTACATTAGGATTGTGATTTTGAAAACATATTTTGAAAAAGAGATTTTGATACAATTTTGAAAACAAGTTTGAAAACAATTTGAAAAACAACTTTGAAAACAATTTTTGGAAGATGCAAGACCATGATATGCACAATGCAATTTTGAGGTCGTGAACATACAAGGTGAAGGCTTCACCATATAATCAAGGGGGTCGAACCCACGTGGTCTCTGGTTAGACTAGAAGAAAGCCCCCGACACGGTGACTCTCCAATAGTCTAATCCTACACAAGGACCGAGAGTTCCCTTGTTTCAAGCATGCAAAGAAAGGGGGGGAAAGAAATGGGGGATTAAAATAGAGAAAACCCAAGTGGGTTAGGAGGGAGACGGGAGAGGGGGAAGTTCAAAAATTTAAATGGAGAACCTACCTTGTATCTTGTTTATTTTGCGTGCCTTGCTTTCTTCGGTCTTCGTCTTGATCTTCGTCTTCAAACTTCAATAGCCGTCTTCAATCTTCAAACTTTAGATTGCAACTCTTCAAGTCTTCAAAGGAAGGTGGAAGGTTAGTGTATGAGTGTATGGGGGTGTGTATGAGTGTATAGAGGGCTAGGGTTTATTGTATGGTGGCTAGGGTTTGGAAAACCTAGAAAAGCTAGGGTTTAGGAGGTGCTTGAACTCTGTATATAGAATTATATGATTTTTAGACTGAGTTGACTGATCCTTTTCACGTTGGAGGAGGCTCTGTATTTATAGAGGTTGGACAACACAAGCGCTTGTTGCAGTGGTGTCAAGCCAGAATTTACACTGGCGCCACTCCAACCATTTAGGAAATATTTAAGGTCGGCAAACAACGTATCTTTGACTAGATATGGGCGCCTATACTAGTGACTGCCATGCAATTTTTAGCCTGGCTTCACTAGAAGTGACTCCGGAAAGTCCGAGAATGATTTGAAGGAGTCGGGAATGATTCGGAAGGCCGGGAAAGAGTAGGAATACTTAAAATAGTGTCCTGGAGGTATTTGACTTGAGAAATGAGGATAAGATGGGTCGAAAAGGTTGACCGGGCCTTTAGGGGCAAAACGGTCAATTGGACAGAAAAACTGCTAGGACAGACTCAGACTGTCTTGGAAGAATACTTGGGATCTGGAAACATTATTCAGAATGTTTTCAGAGGTTGCCGGTTTGATTCCCAGAGTTGGAGTGGTCGGAAAAGGAGACCGGCCCACCAAAAACAAAATGGTCATTTTGTACCGGGTTGGCCGAAACTGACTCGGAATAATCTGGAAAGGTAAAGGAAGGTTGAGAATACTGTAAGAAGTAATCTCAGAGGGTTACCGGTTTGATACCCAAAGCCGGTGTGGTCAACAAAGGAGACCGGCCCACCAGGGGCAAAACGGTCATTTTGTACTGGGTTTGCCGGAACTGACATCGGAATGATCCGGAATGATAAGGAAAGGTTGAGAATACTATAAGAAGCAATCTCAGGAGATTACTGGTTTGATACCCAAAGTCGGTGTGGTTCCTAGGGCATTCGGATGCCTAGGGGCAAAATGGTCATCTTGACCGGAAAGTCTCGGAAAAGACCCAAAGGGCAGTTTAGTCGTTTTTTACTGAAGTGGGCTAACAGACACTAGTGCTGACTTGGGTTTTGAGTGTTTCCGCCACTCTGACGGTGGTCGTCATGACACAGGGGTTTGTTGGCAATTCCCTATATCGACCTATTTGTGAGTATTTCCGCTACTCTAACAGTTGTGATATTTACGAGTATTTTCGCTACTCGGACCGTCTCGAGGAATAAACTGTCTCGAGAGACGGATTGGAAAGGGGTCTTACCGCCTTTGAAAAGATGTGCCTGATTTGGAACCGTCTCGAGGAATAAACTATCTTGAGAGAGGGATTGGAAAGGGGTCTTACCGTCTTTGAAAAGACGTGCCTAATTTGGAATCGTCTCAAGGAATAAATTGTCTTATGAGAGGGATTGGAAAGGGGTCTTACCTTCTTTGAAAAAACATGCCTAAATTGAAACCGTCACGAGGAATGAACTGTCTTGAAAGTGGGATTGGAAATGGGTCTTACCGTTTTTGAAAAGACGTGCTTGAATTGGAACCGTCTCGAGGAATAAACTGTCTTGAGAGTGGGATTGGAAAGGGGTCTTACCATCTTCGAAAAGACATGCTTGAATTGGAACCGTCTCGAGGAATAAACTGTCTTAAGAGTGGGATTGGAAAGGGGACTTACCGTCTTCGAAAAGACATGCCTGATTTGGAATAGATTTACCATCTCGAGGAATCAACTGTCTCGAGAGAGGGATTGGAAAGGGGTCTTACCATCTTCAAAAAGACGTGCCTGTTTTGGAATAGATTTATCGTCTCGAGGAATCAACTGTCTCGAGAGAGGGATTAGAGTCGGAAAGGAAAGGATGATGCCCCTAAGGGCATTTTGGTCATTTTGCCTCTATTTGGGCCTGACAGGCCCGCGAAGCAATGGACACACGGGATTTGGACTTAGAGAGTTGGTTTCGATTGGAATGCGCCCACAGAGACTTGAAAACAAGTCTGGACAGAGTGTAGACTGTCGAACGGTCAAAAATGGGGTGCTTACAATAGGGATGTGTGGTGGAATCCTCCGCTTGAAATCCCAAGGCCGATGCTATTTCGGGGCATTTTTGGCTTCCAGGGGCAAAACGGTCATTTTGACCGGAGTTGGCTGGAAATGGTCAGGAATGGTCTGGTATATTGTGTTAGGCGTGTAGAGCTGTTCAAGGATGGTTTTGAGAGAGTCTGTCACCGTTCAACGGGGTTTGTGCCGTGCTGAGTCGTTCAGGGGCAAAATGGTCATTTTGACTAGAGTGAGCCAGAATAGGACCGGATTTGGACCAAATGGCGTGCAGGGGACGCCTGATGGTTTAACAACATTGTGGAAGGATGGACTTATCGTTTTGAGGGATTTTGAACTTTCCCAAAACATGCCTGGAGGCCCAAGGGGCAAGTTTGGTCATTTTTCACCGAGTCGGGCTAGCAGGCGCCGGTGTTGACCTAGGTGTTGGTTTCCCAGACCTCCCGGTCTTGGAAAACTACCTGTGCGGTGTTGGTCTCCAAGAACGCCTATTCTTAGAGAGCTACTTGTAGGGGTGGTGTTGGTTCTTGAGAACGCCTGGTCCCAGAAAGCTACCTGGAGGTGTGGTGTTGGTCTCCGAGAATGCCTGGTCTCGGAGAACTACCAAATGACGGACATTCTACGTTGGTGGGCTAGCAAGTGCCAGAAGTGAACCGTTTGGAATTTGATGAGGTGTTGGTCCCCGAGATTGCCCGATCTGGGAAGCTACCTGGATGGCGCTGGTTTCGGGACCGCCCGGTCTGGAAAACTGTCTGGAATGATGGTGCTTATGGCTCCAGCGGGCCCTTATGGGCCCTAGAAGAGACCAGTTGACTGGATTGGAGATTGAAAGGCTCATCTTGAGCTTGCACGTGGTGTGGTGTTGGAAAACTTGGCCCGGTTGGGCCGGAGATTGCTGAGCAAGCAAAAATGGGGTGCTTACACCTAGCCTGCATTACGGTCATAAAAGAAGTCTTCTCGGATTATGGGCCAAACTGTTTATCGCTCTGCAAAGGGCATGCAAGTTGTCACTCAAGCCACAGTGGCATTTTGAAAATCTAAGTGAGAAAACCAAGTGAGGTCAGAAAATCCCAAACAGCAACGCTGTAGAAAATAGGGATACGATAGCAAATGGCAAACCAAAAGGTGAAGATCCCTAGAGAATGGTGCAAATGCTATCACACCCCAATGACAATAGGACAAAACTGAATGGGGCAGAATCCTAGAAGTGAAACAAAATCCTGAGAGTATGGGCCCTGGGATAATCTTGGGACATTTTTTGTAAATAGCCTATATACGTATAGTATCAATGCATCCATGACATGTATAACCTATACATCCATTAAATTCATGTGTAGTTTGTACCTATTCATGCATTCATAAAAAAAAAAATAGGACATGCAGTCAATTCTATTTCTGTATATACATTCAACAAAAAGTATGATATGCATTCAATTCCATTCTCATACGTGCATTCATCGAAAAGTATAACATGCATTCACCCATTTACCTGTGTATTTTTAGAATTAGTAGAAATAAACTGTTTTTGCATAAAAAAAACTTGCTTTATGTCTTTTGCTCTCTTTCCCAAATAGGGAACAATGAACGAAGCAAAGCACAAAAAGGAGCTAAAAAAAAAAAAATTTTAGCACGTTCCCAAGGATTTGGTGAAAACTCGAAAGGACGCCGTAAGTAAAAGAGTAGGGATATGGCAAGATACAAAATTGTCGACCTTGGTGAAAACTTGCAAAAGGGCCTTGGTGCAAAAATGACAGAGTTGGGACTGGTGAAAACCCTCAAGGGTGCCAGTAGTAAAAATAGCAAACAAAAATAAAAAAATAGGGGTTGGGGCATAAGAGATAATCCGAGGCATGAGCATTTGTAGAAGTCACGAGTATGAAAGCAGTAGTGAGAAAGTCATAAGGTGTCTCGTAAAAGCATTATCCGAATTAGTCCTAGTTAAGGCTAAAAGAAGCAAAGGTTCCCCTCTCGGGGTAATAAGTCAGTCAGAGCATCAAACAAAAAGGAGAATTAATAAATCTAAGAGTGAGGGGCAAAAATATATCGCTCTCCATCATCATCAAAAGTGGAGTCAACTAAGGAAGGATCAACCGGCTCCCCACTGGCAGGAGGAGCACTCGAAGAAGCACCAACCGTCGATGATCCAAGCAGGCCCTGCTCACAATTTGCACATCTGGCCAGAAGCATATCCCTCTCCCGGGTAAGGGACTCCATGGTTTCTCGCAAAGACTGAATATCAACAATATCATTCCTCCAGAGGAGTGGAAATTTCTAGGGCACCTCATGACTGCTTATGTCCCCACAAAGTACTAAAGAGTAGGCTATCGTGTGTCGATCTGGCTGCTGCTAGCTGCATCTTTAAGGAAGCTACCTCAGTGTCTCTTGCCGTCAACCAATCATACAATACCTGTATTAGTCTTCAGTTTTGCCGCCTGTGACGATGTCCCTGAACAATTATAGCTATTAAGAAGTCTGTGTACCCCACGAGGGGCAACAGAGTCTCAAAGAGTAGATTCCCCAAGCCTGCTAGGACCTAGCACATATCGTCGGAGCCAATAATGGTAGTTCTCAATCTCAAGAGGCATGTCAAAACATGGACCGTCAACATCCACGTGAGGAAGCAAAGATCTCCATGTATCCATAGCTCTCTCTACCAATGCTCTAGGGATCGATGCCTCAAAGACAAGGGTCAATTTAGCCGCAGATGCTAAATAGGGGATATCCTGACTCCTACCGAGCTATCGCAAAACTCGAATCCCAAAGAAGGGGCCAATGCCCCGTAGGCCCACTAAGGGCACGAAGGCCCTCTCAGAAGGTCGAACTATCAAGCAATATTTACCAACCAATCCTGAATACCATCTGACCGTGCCCGATCTCATGCTCTGAAAATAGTCATCCCAGGACGTAGCAGTCGGTGGGAACCTCTCATCATCTTCCATAGCTCTTTGAGATCTCACCAAAGAGCGTATATGGTCAAGTTCGGGGTACCATGTATGCTGGAATAGAGGAGTAACAAATAAATGCCTAATTGCCCAAAGTTGGAAGAGCGCAACACATCCCCGAAAATGAGCATCAACCTTCTACTAAAAACTAGTAAGGCTCACAAAGGTCTCCCCCATAACCATGGGAGCATAAGAGTGCCCCTTACGAACCCTGGCGAGCAATGCACATAATTGGCAGTCAACCAAAGCATCTCATCATGGAAATATCAGGAAGTTCAAAAGAAGCAGAGCTAGAGCAACCATGTGAGAAACAAACCAATCCTAAGAAGTATGCCAATCACCTGAATTAGCCCTCATACCTGTCGTAAACTCAAAGTGGGAAAATAGTAACTCCACTAGAATATAAGGAAACTGGGGTGGAAAAGTAGACGAAAGAACTGTAAGTTGGAGGCCAAGCTGAGATGAGACAACCGTAATACAACCATCAGGGAAGATAGGTCCCACAATGTCAGTAGAATCATCTTGGAAACCAAGTAGAAAACCATAATCGTGAGGAGTATGGGTAAGCTCACACTCCCCGAAGAGAAAAAGAGATAAGCTAGGCTACCAAAAGGGAATCACTGCCTCTATGAATCCGGGGATAAGTGGCACTGATAGGAGAAAAGCCATAAGACCAAAGGACCTGCGAAAGATGTTCTGCTCATCTGGAGGATACTCATCATACCAAGCTCTCAGTTGGCTCGAGATTGCGTCTACCATCCTGAAAGGTAAATCCAGGTAAGAGGTATTAATGGAAAATATATGCAGTTCATAAGCCAAGAGATAAAAATAAAGTGAAATATGAGACAAAAAATAATAATAACAGAAATGGAATAAATGAAAACAAATGACATCACTTTCAATAGATACCACTTAAATGAACTCAAAGGGTTTCTTAAAATTTTCCTTCAAAAATTCTTTTCTAAAATCAACTCTCTAAGGTTTCGTAAAAAGTTTTTCCCTTCAAAAGCCCCTTCCCAAATCAATTTTCGAAGGGATTTTCCAAATATTTTCCTCCAAAAAGTTCTCAAAAAAGTTTCTTAACTATTTCCTTCCAAAAGTTTATTTTTCAAAATCAGCTTTCAAATTTTTTCTAACCCCCTCTTTCCAAAGGTTAATTTTCAAATCATTTTCAAAATCAAATCCTAAGATTTTTAAAGGTTTCCCTCCAAAATCTATTTTAAACATCTTGGTCAAAAATCCTTTTCAGAATCAAATCTCAACTTTTCCAATCCTTCTCAAATGTTTGCTAATTCCGTTTTTCAGAAAAATCCCTATTCCAATTAAGTTTAAGGTTTTCCAAAATTCTTAGTCAAAACAAATCGTCAAGAATTTTCAAAGCTTTAATCAAAACTCCTCCTTCCAAAATTTCTATCAAATTCCAAAGTTTTCCATTCTAAATCTTTCTCATTCTCGAAATTTTCTAAATCTAAAATTCATTTTCAAAAGAGTTCCTAAATTCTTCCCTCCAAAGTTTCCTCTAAAATTCTATTTTTGAAAATTCCCCTAAGTTTTCTTTCAAAAAGTTTTTAAAAGGCCCTCCGAGTTTCTTGGGGTTTTCTTTACCAAAAGGCTCCACTCTCAAAAGGTTTTATCCTTTTCTTTCAAATGATTCTATTTCAAAAAAATTTCTAACTCTTTCCCCATTTCGAAAACAAGATTTCCTAAGTTTTTCTTCAAAAAAGGTTTTATTTAAAATTCTATGTTCCAAATCTTTCCAAGTTTTCTTTTCAAAAGTTTTCTAAAAGACCCCCCGAGTTTCTTGGGGTCTTCTCTTCTAAAAGGGCCCCACCTTCAATGGTTTTATATTTTTTTCCTTAAAAAAGATTTGATTTCAAAATTTTCCAACTCTTTTCTAAATTTCAGAAAAATTTTGGCAGAGTTCTACTTAAAGATGGTCCCCACAACACCCACGACACTAGAACAAAACACAAACCATGCACTTCACAGCATCACAATCACATAGCACTAACACCCATGCACATTTTTCGAATTTCCAAATTTTTAAAAGACATGTTTTATTTTTCAAGAAAGCAATGGGTTCCAAAGTTGCCACAAAATTTCTCAAAATCATTTCAAATATTTTCTAAAATATTTTCATAGTTTTTTAAATATTCAACTCTAATAATTTTTGAATTTCCATCAATTTCTTAAATTTTCTTAATTTTTTTCCAATTTTCTAAGTAATTTTTTTTATTTTTAAAAAATAAAAAATTCACCAAGTTTTCAAAAAATAATAAAACTTCACACGGCTGTTAAACACATTTTTCTAAGGCATATAGGATAAAAAAATCTAGCCTAAAAACTCGATACCCAAAGCTGCAGGGACAAACCCTCAATTCTGTAGAAACTCTCCTTCACATAATCATGCAAAATTGCTTAAACTAAATCAAACAAACATCAAAACATCAAAATAACCTAATTAGAGCATTCAAACATGCTAAAACATCAATTTCGGCTACTTACATGACTCAAACGGAGTTCTATACATCAAAATCAACAAAATACAAAAAATCTTACCTCTTGGAGTTCTCCGGCGACTTTTTCGGTGACGGTGACTGGTTCTGAAACCTTGTGGGGTCTCCAAAGATCACCCCTTCAATGTCCAAGTCTATCTTCTCACCAGGTATTTGAAAAAGCTCTCAAATCTTAAAAAACTTGAACAAACCCATAACCTTCGAGCAGGGAAGCTTTCTGATTTAAATCCTAGGCCTGGCGCCACAAGCAGTGGCGCTAAGGGAAATTTAGCAATGGCGCCACTACTAGTGGCGCCAGGTTCCAAATCTAGGCAGTTTGCCTTTTTTTCACCAAAACTCGATTTCGAACACCCTCTTCGGCCAAATATCCATTTATAAACTCTGATTTTCAAAAAATTCCCAAAGTCCATCCCCCCGATCACCTTGCGGTAAACATGGGACTCTTACTTTATTATTTTCTATCTTCGACAAGCAAAGAGAGAAAAAAAGGGGCAGCTGTAAGCACCCTATTTTTGCCCGCTCGGCAATCTCCGGTCTGTTCAAACTCGTATTCAAATTAATACAGAGATATTCAAGTTCAAATTAACTTTTCAATCTTAATCTGATCAATCAATCGCTTCACAGGCCCGCTAGGCCCAATAGAGGCAAAATAACCAAAATGCCCTTCTGGCATTGCTTAGTCCAAATTCCAATTGGCACATCTTCTTGAAGATAGTAAGTCCCCGTTTAAATCTCAAATCCAACTTTAAGTCTAATTTCAATCCAAGTCAAATTTGGCACGCCTTTTGAGAAAGTTAATCCCCCTTAAGTAGTAAGATCATCCAGTCTAGCACGTTTTTTGAGAAAACTCTTTGAAACGGTAAGTCACTTCAAACCCGTTGACCGGGACGGAACCAAAGTCCCCAAGATGGTAGAATGGTCTAATTTTGGCGCTTGCTAGCCCGCCAATAAAGAATGTCTGTTATTCGACACGTTTTTTGAGAAAGCTAATTCCTTAGACGATAAGTCCACCTAACAGCTGCCTGAGATCAAGCAGTCTCCCGTATGAACGTGAACCATTAGAGTGGTAGAAACATCCATAAACATCGCAACCGTCAGAGTGATGAAAACACTCGTAAACAGGTCGACATTGGGAATTGCCAACAAACCCCCTATGTCATGGGATCGAATTCACCTCTTGGCCGTGACATGTTTACCAGAGGATGAGATACCTTTGAATACTAACTCGTTACAGACCGTCAGAGTGATGAAACACTCAAAACCTAAGTCAACACCAGTGCCTACTAGCCCCCTCCAGTGAAAAAAAGATAAAATTGCCCCTTGGGCCATTTTTGGCACGTTTCTTGAGAAACTACCTAAGTCCTCAAAACTATAAGTCCACCCTTCTAGGATCATCCCAAAGATGATCCGGCATGTTTACGTGCTTTCCAATCGGTTCCGGACCAATTCCGGGACCATTTGGTCAAAATGACCATTCTACCCCTTGGGCCATTTCCGGCACATTTTTTTGAGAAAGTACCTAAGTCCTCAGAATGGTAAGTCCACCCTTCTAGGATTATCCCAAAGATGATTTGGCATGTTTAAGTGCTTTACAGTCGGTTCTGGGCCAATTCCGAGACCATTCGGTCAAAATGACCATTTTGCCCTTAGGCATTCGAGTGCCTCCGAGAACCATACCGGCTCTGGGTATCAAACCGGTAATCTCCTGAGAATGCTTTTAATAGTATTTCTGACCTTCTACTACCTTTTCGGACCATTCCGAGTCAATTCCGGCAAACCCGATACGAAATTATAGTTTTGCCCCTAGTGGCCCGATTGCCTTTTCTAACCACAACAGCTCTGAGTATGAAACCAGCACTCCCTTGGAATACTCAGGATAGTGTTTCCAACCTTCAAGTCCTCTTACGAGCCATTTTGGGTCAATTCCGGTGGTTTTTCGGTCTAATTGACCATTTTGCCCCTAAATGCTCGGTCTACATTTCTGACCCTGTTTTTCAAGTCTGTTACCCCGAGGACAATAATTCAAGGGTTTCTACCCATTTCCAGCCTTCTAGACCATTCCTGGCTTTCCAGAACATTCTCGAATCTTCCGGAGTCACTCCTAGTGGAACTAGGCCAAAAATTGCATGGTAGTCACTAGGACTGACACCTAAATCTTCTGCCTTGCGTATCAAGGGTCGAAGATATGTTTCTTGCCACCATAAAACATTTTCGAAGGGGTTGAGGCCACTAGCAGTGGCGCCAAGCCAAAAATTGGTCTGTCGCCACTAGGAGTGGCGCCAGTGTAAAGTTTGCCCTGGCACCACTGTAATAGGCGCCAAGTTATTCTAGTATCTATAAATACAGAGCCTCCCTCTACATGGAAATGGTCGGCAATCTAAGTCCAGAAGCTCTGTCTCTCAATATACAGACCTCAAACTCTCTCCAAACCCTAGTTTTCTTAGGCTTCTTCAAACCCTAGCCCCTATACACTTTAACCCTAGCATACATACACTCAATACACACCTATATGAGCCTCCAAGCTGACCATTGAAGACTCATAGTGCTACAATCTCAAAGCTCTCGAAGATCAAAGTAAAGTAAAGTAAAGTAAAGCAAATAAAGCAATCAAATCAAAGAGGATATAAGGTTTGTTTTCTTTTATGTTTATGCAATTCCCCCCTCTCTCTTCTTCCTCCTAACCCACTAGAGTTTTCTTCAATTTTAATCTCCTATCTTGTTCCCCCCCTTTCTTACATGCTTGAAACAAGGGAATCCTTGATCCATGTGTAGGAAGAATAGCTGAAAGTCACCGTGTCGGGGACTTTCTTCTAATTCAACCTTAGACCATGCGGATTCGGCCCCCTTGATTATGTGATGAAGCCAACATTGTATGTTCATGACCCTACTTGCATTGTGCATATCATACTCATACATCTCTTCCAAATCGTTTTTTAAACTTGTTTTCAAAACTTGTGTCAAAATCTCTTTCAAAACTTGCATTAAAAATCTACTCTTTCAAACTTGTTTTCAAAACCACAATCTTAAGATCATTCTAGCCACTCCATGGTTAGGATTGTTTTAGAAAAGTGTTACATAAGTTTTGGGTGTAAACTCTAAAATCAATTTTGTCAAAATCACAATCCTAAGGTGATTCTAGCCCTTCCATAGTTAGAGTTACTTTAGGAAAGTGTTATATTTAATGAGACCAATATAGTCCATATTTTTAAATCTTTGTTGTTTTCAAAATCACAATCCTTGAAGGGTTCTAATCTTCCTATGGTTAGAGTTGTTTCAGGAAAGTGAGATATTTTTAGAGACTTGTAAAAGTCCATATTCCATTCCCTTTCTAAATTGCTTTTTTTAAATCTCTTTCCAAACTTCTTTTTCAATCTACTTCCTAAAACGCTTTCAAAAATCTCCTTTTAAAAACTTTCTTTTCAAAACTTTCACTTTCCAAAACTTCTTTCAAAACTCCTTTTAAAAAAAGCTCTCTTCAAAATTCTACTTTCTAAAAATGCTCTTCAAGTTTCTCTCTTAGAAACTCCCTTCAAAAGATTTACTTTCCTAATTCGAACCTTTCCTAATTCTAATTTTTCTCCAATCTTCCAAGTCCAAGTATTCAAAACAATTCTTCTCCAAAATCTTTCCAAGTCAAATCCAATCCTTCTTTTCTAAGTCTTAAGTGTTTCTAGGTTTCCTAAAATCAAGTCTTTCTAAATAAAATCTTTTCAAATCTTCCAATCAAAGTTCAATCTCTTAATCTTCCAAGTCAATTTCCAATTCAATCTCTTTTTCAAATCAAAACCTTCTATTTTCAATCAGACTCTTGTCCAAACTACAATTGACCTGATTGCTCTAAAGGGATACGTAGGCAACCCTCAGGGGTGCGGTCACAACTTCTTTCAAATTTCAAATTTCTCCATATTTTTCAAATCTCGAATTTTACAATCTTTTCAAATCTCCAATTTATTTTCAAACTTCCAATTCCAAATTTCTATTTCCAAATCTCTATTTTCAATTTCCAAAACTTTTTTTCCAAATTCAAACTTCCATCTTCTCCTTTTCAAATCAAATCAATTTCTTTCCAAATCAATTCTCTTTTTCTTGTACATGCATATCATGCATCATGTCAATTTCTTTTCCAAACATTCTTTTTCAAAGTGGATAGGATTGAACAATAGTTAGTTAAAGACTCTCATAGGTGAATCTAGGGTCGATTGACATGTAGGTACCGAAAGGGTGGGGTAGGGTGATGGCTTAGTGCGTCTTCCCTACACGAAACCAACCTCCGAACCTGGGATCACTATTTTCGAAGACCAAAAGGAGTTATTTTTCAAAAAAAGAGCTAAATGTTTTCCAAAGGTTACCAAAAAACCTGTTTTACTTAAAAACCCTCTCTTGAGGTGATATTTTCAAAACCTTTTTCCAAAAACCCTAAGTGTAGTTTTCAGATTATTCTTAATTTTTAGATAACCTAACTCACCTTAAACAAGTTAGGTGGCGACTCCAAATCTTTTTCAAAAGCCCTTTATTCAAATCAATTTTCAATTCAAACCTAGTTGCACTCATTCTTTTAGGAGGGTGAGTTCTAACGAGAGAGTACAATATTTTTTCCAATTGTGTGTGTATTCCTCGACTGCGAAAAATTTGGGCGCGAGAGTAGAATTTCGTTTGAATCATGTGAATAATAGAAATTGATGTTTTGATATGTTCTGAACACTATGGTGATATTATTTTTGCATTTTGGTGCTTGTTTGATTGAATTTGAGTAATTTTACGTGATTATGTGAAGAGGGTTTTTTGCAGGAATTGGGGGTTTGTTCCTACAGGCTTGGGCATTAAGTTTTTTGGCTAGATTTTTGTGTAATGCACCTCAGAAAAATGGGTTCAACAACCGTGTGAAGTTTCATGATTTTTTGAAAACTTTACGATTTTTTTATTTTTTGAAAAATAGGAAAATAATTAGAAATTTAGGAAAATGGGAAAACTTAAGAAATTGATGAATTTTTTAGAGTTTAAAATTTTCAAAATGTAGGAATATTTTTAGAAAACATTTGAAATGATTTTGAGAAATTTTAGGATAACTTTGAAAACCATTGATTTATTGAAAAAATAAAACATGCGTTTTGAAAATTTCAAAAAACTAAAAGTGTGCAGGGGTGCTGATGTTATGTGATTGTAACGTTGTAAAGTGCACGGTTTTGTGTTTTGTGTTGATGTCATGGGTGTTGTAGGGACCATTTTTTAAACAAAATTTCATCAAAATTTTTAGAAATTAGGGAAAGAGTTGGTAAAGGTTTAGAAATAAAATCTTTTTGAAGGAAAAAGACAGAAAACCCTTGAGATTTAACCCGAAGTTAGAAAATCAAAAGGTGTAGGAAATTCGTTTTGACTTATCATTTGAAATCTTTTTATTTATTCTTTTATTGTTTGTTGTTTATTTTATTTTACTTTATTACGTTATTATCTATCTGCATGCACCATATATTAACACATCTTACTTTGGCTTACTTTTTCAGGATGGCAGATGTGGGTGATGATGGTTCTGAGAGGAGACGACGCTCGGGGAAGGCAACTCGGACAGATTCCACGGGTGGTTCCAGTCAATCTAGAGGTAGCCGACGTTCTACCTGACGGTCTTCCTCCAATCAGAGCGGACAGGGGAGTAGGCCACCTGTCGACCCCTTTCCTCCAGTTGAGCAAGCCTTCGCGGAGGAGATTGGTGCTAAGGAGGAGGTATCAGGCCTTGGGAATCAGGTGACCGGTTATAGGAGAGCTCCTCCAGACATAGGCAGACGGATGCTGACTTGGGAGACCTGGAGGTACTGGACATCCCACCGCTCTGGGACCTTGCTTATCACCCCAGCGTATATTCTAGACAGCATTTGCCCCCTCTTCGAGTACACACAGCTTTTAGAGGGGCTGTTCATCAGGTTTTCGTGACCATGCAGCGGGCTGCTCTATCATATCGTGCCTTCTTGGCTGAGATCGGATTTGGAGCCTTCATGGGATTACGTGCTAACTGCCTGAATCGACATTTGGTACTGGCGGTGGTTGAGCGGTGATTTGGAGAGACCGGGACCTTCCATTTTGTCGACTTTGAGTTGGGAGCCACTCCCTTGGATTGGGCAATCATCACAGGGCTTTCCTTCATTGGCCAGCGGATCACTCTACAGTTAGTCAGTAGAGATGAGGTTTGCATTCTGCTAGACTTGCCCCCTCCCGAGCGTTGCCTTCCCAGTCTCTTAGCTCAGTCAGGACGACCGCACATTTGCTGCTGAGCCACCATCTGCCAGGCGGGACATTATGAAATGGTGACTTGTTTTGTACATCATCTTCTGCTGCTTCTGCAACAACAACAAGTCACTTGTGCCTTTTCGTTTGGTGAGCATAGTAGTTGATCTCGGGGCTTTATCGGAGCTGGATTGGGGGTCCTTCTCCTTTGGCTGCTTTTTCCAATCGATGCAAGTCCGGACTTCTTCCTGTTGGGGCAGCATGACTAGTTTCTTGTCTGGTAGAGCTATGAGTACTTGCCTGTGCATCGCCCTACAGTTGTCGAGGATGACCTTTGTCCACGAGCTTTGAGGTGGGCTCATGACCAGGTGACCCAGCGATCGGAGATTACTGACTTTGTGATGTGACCTGGCGGCCCTTCATTGGATTAGTTCATTATGAGACTGTACGATACTTGGTCCCATTGTCCCTATCGAGGGCTACTTTCCTCAGTGATGATACTTGGGAGTCCTATCTCAGAGAGTGACACTAGCGGCAGTTTCATGAGGAGTTCCAGTCAGCAGAAGCTCCACCAGAGTATATGATTGGGGCCTTGATGGCGGGAGTGCCTATCCCCTATCAGGAGCTGTAGCCGGGTGCCAAGTTCTTGCTTCCTCTAGATACCGATTATGCTGCGCACTTTGGGGTTCATTCTATCGGTGCCTTCACTCGGTTTGAGGTAGTAGTTGGCGGGTACGCTGTGAGCCAAGAGGTGGTTAACTTGTGGCGCCGAGCTGGAGGATATGTGCCCCAGGCTGAGTTTACTGCTGTGAGGGATCAGAGGGAACGATACCAGACAGAGCGAGATCAGTATTAGGCAGAGGTGGCTTCCTTGACAACTCGGATAGCTCAGATGGGAGGTGGCGGGGTATACCGTCTTTTCTTCCCTTCTTTTTGCTCTGCTATTGTTTAGTTCTTCTTTCATACGACTGATTTTGGTTACATCTTCTCTACAGGATGCTGGTGCTTCAAGTAGTTATCCGCCTCCTTCGATGCCGGGTTTCGGGGATTTCGATTCATATGAATTGGCTTTGACCTTTGATAGATGCCCCTTGTGGAGACTCTGATCTTCCTTTGCCCCTATTCCTGAGATGTATTTCTGTTAGACAGTTTTATTTTGTAAGTTTTGTACAAAGATGGATCTTTATGGTATTTAGATGCATGGATAGGCAAAGACATTTATGATATTTTCAGCTAGGCATATGATCAGATTCATGTGATGGATGATGATGTTATGTATCTATTACATGAGTTGATGTTGGTGACTTTCGTTTTTACATGGAGTTATGTCCTATGCGAAGCTCATGCGATTTTTATTTATTTATTTATTTATTTATTTATTTTTTGAAAAATGTATGCACATATTAGAAATACATTAACTAACAGAATGATAATGGGTGCTGTTGAACTCGATATCTTTAGAATGGTAACTCCTTCCTTTTCGGGGGTCTAGCCTCTCCTCTGGCTCAACCTTACCTTGATTGGATGATAGCACTTCGCACCTTTCTCAACCTTTGGATTGCCTCCGACTTTCTGCCTCGGGGTTAGTGTATATGATTATTGGGCTGAGACTCTCAACTCTCAAGGTTTTAGCAAAAGTTTACTTGACCTTTAGTAGAACAATAAGCGGCTAGTCCTTTCAATCTGATGGGACTTTGTTTAGGACCGTAATGTAGGCTAGGTTATAGGGTTTTCAAAACGATGGGATATGTAGGCTCAAATTCAATGTTGTTTTCGATAGGGATTAGATCCGTACTATCCTTGACTTTTTTTCAGTAGGGCTAGCATCCCTCCTTAGCTTCGGTAACGTATCTAGCTCATTTAGATCAAGCAATCTATTTTCAATCAGAGTGGACTTTAGTAGGATTGTAATATAGGCCATGGTTTTGGGGTTTTGCAAGAAAGGATAAATGCTCAAACCTATTGTTTCTACTGGGTTTCTTTGTAACCTAGGATCAACTTTAAATTCCCTTCTTCTCAGGGTGAAAATGACTCTTTTCTTTCACCCTTTCTATATGCTTCTTGAGATAAACATAACTCTCTTTTCTTTCGATCTTCTTATTATGCTTTTGAAGATGACTCTATCATAGTTTTCTTCAGGCCTTTCCTTAGGTTTTTTTTTCGGCCTCTTGCCCCTTGGCAACTCTTTTCTTTTGTTTTTTCCTTTTTATCTTTTTTTGTCTTTTTGTGGAACGAGTAATTCTTCAACCCTTTTTCCTTAGACCTTTTCTTTAGTAGTTCAATCTAACCCAATGTGGGCGGTGATCTCTAGGTTAGGGTTTTCTTGAAAAAAGGATAGATGGCTCAACGGGTTTGGCAAGGGGTTGCTTTTGACTGTATCAGAAATAAAATGAGGGCCTGTCTTCACTTTGAACTAGATTGCTTGATCTATAAAACTTTCGATACTATCTTAGCAAGATAGAGGTGGATACCTTTCCTAGAGTTTTCAACTATTGTCTGCCCCAATGTGGGGAGGACAGTCTTGGATCGAGATTGACAAAGAAAATTTTTGCTTTTCGTGAGGCACTAGGGATTAGGCAAAGGGAATATAAGCATTTTTTATTATTACTATTTTTTATATGTTGATTAATGAAAGATGGCTCCGCTTCACTTTGACAATCTGGCCATGCATCGCTTAGCTTTAGTGTCTTGCAAGTGTTGCCTTTGGGTAGTTTCCTCACTCAACCTTATCTTCTCTCTCTCTGGAAAGCTGATCATTTGGCGAGTGGTTAACTCATGCTATCATCCCTTCAAGTCTGATCATTCCATAAGATAAACCATGTCCCTTGCATAGAAAGTAGTTATCATGCACAAGAGACATATAAGATAGCAGCAATGAATAAAAGGACTATCTTTTGATTACTATTATCATTTTTTATGGAAAGCATAGAGTTCTTGAGCAGTAAGAAAATGTAAACAATGATTTAAAGACATGAAGTAAAAGGGATAGAAAGAAAGTGGGTGAAAACAGCCCTCTCTTGTATGCTTTTGATAGGATTCCTGCATTCTTTAATAAGGCTTTGGGATGATACTCATATCAGCATTCCATCCATGGTTGAGATCTTCAACTAAGGCAGGACAGGTAGATGCTTCTCCCGGAGTTCTAGGTGAGTTGGCAGTGATGATGTAATTGTCAGCTTTCTTGACCGTCTTGCCTTCATTTGTTTGCTCCGTGGTTTCTCTAACAAACCAGTCGGGCGACTCATCCTCTTCCAGCCTGATAGGTCGAGCCCAGGGTTTTCTGCTCTAGTGTCCAGCCGTGGCTCGGTGTTCCTCGGGTGTACACAATGGGGATTCTTATCATTGAGTTTGGACAGCTCCTGGTCAATTTTCTACACAGATTCATATGCGAGCTCGTCTTCAGGGGTCAGCATTTTATCGGGGTTATACCATAACCAGGCATGGCATTACTCTGTATCTTCGCATTCTATTTCCTCCCCATCCTTGTAATATATCTCTTGGCATGTAGTAAAACAAACCTTGTTACCAAATTTGTAATGACGTTGCCGTTGTGGTCTAGCGGAGGGTTCGTAGCGCCATTCAGAGAAGGATTTGCTAGTTGTATGTCAATAATCTTGTTATCTATCAGGTCTTGAATCTTATGCTTGAGGGTCAAACAATCTTCAGTGTCATGTCCTTAGCCACCCGAATGATACTTGCAGCTCGCTGCAGATTCAAAGTAATGAGGCAGAGGATTGGGCCGGGGTCGGGCAGGAATAGGCTTCAGATATCTAGGTGCTAAGAGACCAAAATAGGCCGTGGTTTGTGAGCACGCCACTTTAGTAAATGTTTGCTTTTTCCCACTTGTTCGCCTAGGCCGAGGAAGTGTTGCAGATGTTTTTTATGCTTGGGAACCGACCTTTGGTGAGGTCACAACCAGGTTGATGGTTTGGGAATTGAAAGGGCTTTGGGTTTTATGCTTCAAAATGGGATAATTTTCGGTGACAGGGCCAAATGGGTTGGGATGGTATCCGTAGGAGAGATTGTACAATCCATGGGTTTGGTTAGAGGTTGGTTTGGAAGGCATTCGAGCAAGGCCCTCGCCTTGGGGAGGTTGTTGGTAACCAATGGTCGAGGCATAGTCTTGGTCTTCCTTCTTCATCCTTTTTCATCCATCATGGTTTTGGCCCTGCGACGACTCTGCTTGCTCATGGGTTGCATGCGATAAGAGTGAAGATAGTATGTCTTCCATTTTGGTCATCCTATGTCTGACTCCTCTTGCCTCTACTAGTAATAGAGTTAAGGTATCAAGAGTAAGTAATTCTATGGGCGTTTCTTAGCTTTCGACTTGTAAGATGGGGGAGGAACGAGGAGAGGTACCTGAAACCAATAAAGGAAAAGAGTCAGTGTTTTATCTTGACAAGTCTTTATGCAATGCATGCTCTACGGTGCCCCTCTTTTAGGATGGAAGCTAAGCATGATGTACTGGCTCATTTTTGGAGATAGGGGATTGCCCCTATATGCCGATGCCTTACCATCAGATGGGAACCTTTCCTTCATTCATGCATTTATTCACTCACTTATTCGCAAAAAATGAATAAATACATTAAACTTCGGATTTTAATATACACATGAATTGAAATACATTTAAACAGGGGGAAAGGGAACATGTTCCTTTAGAGATTCCACCTATCTAATTTACAAAGGAAACCCTAACCTACTCTTGAGTCTTTAGACTCACCTTCGTTGGATTTGATATCGAGGAGGTCATTAAGAGATCTTGCTGATTAATTGCCCCTTGTCTTCTTGATAATCCTATCTCCGTGAGCATAGAGGGATTGGAGCCCCTCTTAGGGAATGAATTGAGGTGCATGCCATGAGTCCTTAAGGTTACGTGGGAACCCTTAGGGTTTGGGTAGGTCTAATGCAAGGGAGAGTGACCTTGGTGTCACTCTCAATGGGTTAATCATATGCATGAGAATGCAGTGACTTGAGTTACTTGGAACTCTCATCTTGACATGGAATACGGGATGTATGAAAATAGATGCATAGAGTATAAGGAAAGAGAATACAATTGATGTACGTATGCATGTATGAACAATTAGCCAGGCATTATAATAGTACAAATACAGTCATTATAACAACAGGAATAGACAGGTATAGATGAAAAATAAGAGCAGTCGCCCTTTCCTCCATGGTTTTGGAAAATGGTGCGCGTGTCTTAAATCCGGTAGAGGTTCGGCTATGCAAGGTGTCTATATAAGTATGAGGTTAAGGTTGACTAATGTGTCCTAAAAAGGCTCGTTCCCCGGATCTTCAAACCTAGGCCCACTCCCTGAGGTGGTGCCATGATCGGTTGGTGATCCGAGCAGGAGAATCATGAAGAGGCCGTAGGAGAAGAAACTGACACAGCATCTTACCCACAACCAATATATCGTTCCCACTTTCTACTAGAAAGGATCTATCAGGGTAAAATGCAAGTATGCTGAATGCAGGTGCACATGCAGTGTGTGTGTGATTTTTGAAAGCGGAGGAAAGAGCCCAACAACTCTCATTCATCCTGTTCATCACATTCATGCACGGGAGTTAAAATTTAAACAAAAAAAAAGTGCACCTACAAAACAAAGATGTAAGAGTTAGTATGTGAATGTCTATCTTAATATAAGATAATATGAATAAATGTATGTTTTTTGAAAATAATTTTGAAAATTTGGTTTTGAAAATTTAAAGTGAATAGGATTGAACTAGTTAATTGAAGACTTTACATGGGTGAAGGGTAAAGAGACACGACTATGGCCTAACCCTCTAAGTGTCCCCAGTGGAGTCGCCAGTTATCGTGCCTAGATTTTTCACACTCAAGGAATACACACACAAGTGGGAAAAATACTATACTCTCTCGTTAGAACTCACCCTCCTAGAAGAATGAATGCAACTAGGTTTGAATTGAAAATAGATTTGAATAAAGGGCTTTTGGAAAACATTTGGATTCACCACCTAACTTGATTAAGGTGAGTTAGGTCACCTAAAAACTAAGCACAATTCGAAAACTACACTTATGGTTTTTGAAAACGATTTTGAAAATACTTCCTCAATAGAGGGTTTTTAGGAAAATAGGTTGTTTGGCAACCTTTAGAAAATAATTAAGCCATTTTTTAAAATAAACTCTATTTTGGTCTTTAAAAATAGTGATTCTAAGTTTGGAGGTTGGTTACTTATAGGGAAGACGCACTAAGCCATCACCCTACCTCGCCCTTGCAGTACCTACATGTCTATTTACCCTAGATTCGCCTATGAGAGTCTTTAACTATCAAATGTTCAATCCTATTCACTTTTGGAAAAGAATGTTTAAAAAAAAAAAGACATAATGCATGATATGCAATTGCAAGAGAGAGAGTTGGAAAATAGATTTAGAAATTGATTTGAACAGAAATTGATTTGATTTAAAAGATTTTTTAAAAGAAATTGGAATGGATTTGAAGAGATAGATTTGAAATTGAAAGTTTTGGAAATTGGAAATAGAGATTTGAAAACAGAAATTTGAAATTGGAAGTTTGAAATAGATCATGGAATTAGAAACTTGAAGAAGATTGTAGAATTAGAGATTTGAAAGAAGTTGTGGAATTGGAGATTTAAAAAATGGTTATGACCGCACCCATAAGGTTTGCCTACGTATCCTTTTTGAGGAATCAGGTCAGTCGTAGTTCGGATAAGAGTCTGACAGAAAATAGAAGGTATGATTGGAAAAAGAAATTGAATTGGAATTTGGATTGGAAGATTGAGAGATTGAACTTTGATTGAAAGATTTGAAAAGATTGGTTTTAGGAAACCTAGACTTAGGAAAGAGAGGATTTAGAAAGGACTTGAGATTAAGAAAGATTGGACTCGAATGTTGGACTTTGAAGATTAGAGAAAGATCGGATTGAATTTAGGAAAGGTTCAAATTATCAAAGTTTCGTTTTAGGAAAGTTTCATTTTAAGAAAGGTTTCGAATTAGGAAAGTTTTGAAATAGGAAATGTTTCGTTCTAAGAAAGTATTGAAATTGAAAAGTTTTGAATTTGGAATGTTTTGAAATAAGGAAGTTTGGAAAGTAAGAAAGTTTTGAGTTTAGGAAGCTTTAGATTTGGAAAGATTTGAAGTTTTGAATTTGGAAAGTTGAAATTTGAAAATGGATGAAACTAGAATAGGGTTGAATTAGGAAAGATTCGGAAGCTTAATGTTTAAGAAAAGATTTGAAAGTTTAAGTTTAGGAAACTTAAGGTTTAGGAAAGTAGGAGATTAGGAAGGAGTTGAATTAGGAAAGATTCGGGTTTAGAAGGATTGAGATTCCTATTTCCTAAAACAAGGGATTGGATTTTGTTTCAAAAAAAGGAAGATTGGATCTAGTTTCCTAAAGGAGAGATTGGGTTTGGTTTCCTAAAAGGAAGATTGGATTTGGCATGGATTTAGAAAGATAGAGTTTTGGAAATACTAGTTTTGGGAGGACTATAGTTTTGACGTAGAAAAGAGGTTTTGGAAATAAATATATATAGTTTTGATGTAGAAAACAAGAGGTTTTGGAAACCAACGTTTTGAGGCCAAAATAAGGGATTGGAAGTCATGTTTTTGGGAAGGAAAATAAGGGTTTCCTAAATGTTGGCTCTAGGGCTTGACTTGGACTCTGAGAAAAAGTGATTTTTGGAAAGTGAGTTCTTAGAATGAGAAATTTTTTGAAGGAAATGCTAGAGAGAAGTTTCTAGAAAGAAGATTTTGGAAGGAGCTTTTAGAGAGGAGTTTTAGAAAGAGAACTTTGGAAGAAGCTTTTAGGAAAGAGTTTTTAGGAAAGAGATTTAGGGAGAGAGTTTTCTAATAAGGAAACCTAGGGAGTGTTTTTAGGAAAGGAATTTTGAAGAGAGTTGAAAAGGAGTTTTTGAAAACAATTTTTGGAGGGAGCTTTTGAAAACAATTTTGGAAAGAAGATTGGAGAGAGTTTATGGAAAGTATGTTGGAAAAGAGATTTTTAGGAGGAGATTTTTTAGAAGAGTTTTTTAGAAAGTATATATAAAATACCTCACTTTCCTAAAATGATTCTAACCATACGAAGGTTAGAACCACTTTAAGATAGTGGTTTTGAAAACAACAATGTTTTAAAAATATGGACCGTATTAGTCACTTTTAAATGTGACACTTTCCTAAAGCAACCCTAGCCATGAAAAGGCTAGAATCACCTTAGGATTGTGATTTTGAAAATAAGTTTTCAAAAAGAAGATTTTAATGCAAGTTTGAAAATGATGTTAATGCAAGCTTTGAAAACAAGTTTGAAATCGAATTTTGGAAGAATGCAAGATCATGATATGCACAATGCAAAGAGGGTCGTGAACATATAAGGTTAAAGGCTTCACCACATAATCAAGGGGGCCGAACCCACGTGGTCTCCGGTTAGACTAAAAGAAAGCCCCCGACACAGTGACTCTCCAATAGTCTAATCCTACATATAGACAGGGAATTCTCTTGTTTCAAGCATGTAAGAAGGGGGGGGGGGGGAAGAAAATGGGGGATTAAAATAGAATAAAATCCAAGTAGGTTAGGAGAGAGAAGAGAGGGGGGAAGATGCATAAACGTAAATAAGAAGCCTACCTTGTGTCTTCTTTAGTTTGCTTAGCTTTGTGCGCTTTGCTTTGCTTGCCTTGCTTCGGTCTTCACTTCAATCTTCAAGAGTTTCTCTTCAACCTTCAAAGCTTCATATTGTAGCACTTCAAGTCTTCAAAGGAGGCTTTGGAGGCTAGTGTATGAGTGTATAGAAGTGTATGTGAGTGTATAGGAGGCTAGGGTCTGTGTATAGAGGCTAGGGTTTGGAAAATCTAAGGTGACTAAGGTTTTAAGAGGCTAAGAGCTCTATATATAGAAAATTAAGGTTTTTAAACTGAGTTTGCAGGCCCCTTTAACGCTAGAGGAGGCTTTGTATTTATGGAGATGGGATAGACCTGGTGCCTGTTGCAGTGGCGCCAAACCAAAAATGCTTCTAGCGCCACTAGGAGTGACGCTAGGCCAAATATTGGCTTGGCGCCACTACTAGTGGCACTAGCCAGTTAGGAAAGTTTTTTAAGGTCAGCAAGCAACATATCTTGAGAAGATTTGGGCGCTTGTACTAGTGATTATCGTGTAATTTTTAGCCTGGCTTCACTAGGAGTGACCTCGAAAGGTCCGGGAAGCATTTAAGGGATCGGGAATAACCCAGAAGGCTAGAAAAGGGCAAGAACCCTCAGAATAGGGTCCCGAAAGTATTTAACTTGAGAAAGGATGACAAATTGTGCTGAAAGGGTTGACTTGGCCATTAGGGGCAAAACGGTCATCCGGACCGGAAAGCTGCTGGGACGGACTCAGAATGTCCCAGAAGATGACCCGAGATTGAGAAACATTATTCAAAATATTCTCAAAGATTACCAGTATGATACCCAGAGCCGGTGTGGTTTGAAAAGGCGACTGGCCTACTAGGGGCAAAACGGTCATTTTGCACTGGGTTTACCGGAACTAACTCGGAATGATCCAAAAAGATAAAGAAAGGTTGAGAATACTATAAAAAGCAATCTTAGGAGGTTACTAGTTTGATACCCAGAGCCGGTGTGGCTAGGAAAAGGCAACTGACCCACTAGGGGCAAAACGGTCATTTTGCATCGGGTTTACCAGAACTTACTCGGAATGATCTGGAAAGATAAAAGAAGGTCGAGAATACTATAAAATGAATTCTCGGGAGATTACCAGTTTGATACCTAGAGCCGGTGTGGTCCCCAGGGCGTTCGGATGCCTAAGGGCAAATTGGTCATCTTGACCGGAAAGTCTCGGATTTGGCCCGAAACTAACTAGAAGGCACCTAATCATGCCAGATTGCTTTTAAGACAATCTTGGAAGCTTGGACTTACCGTCCTAAGGACTCAAGTGTGTTCTCAAGAAACCTGTCAGAAAATGGCCCAAGGGGCAGTTTGGTCATTTTTCACTGAAGTGGACTAGCAGGCATTGGCGTTGACCTGGGTTTTGAGTGTTTCCACCACTCTGACGGCGATCTCGTGACATAAGGGTTTATTGGCAATTCCCTATATCGACCTGCTTGTGAGTATTTCCGCTACTTTGATGGTTGCGTTGTTTGCGAGTATTTTCACTACTCTGACGGTTCGCGATCATTCCCGAGACTGCCTGATCTCGGGAAGCTGCTAAAGGGACTTAGCACATGAGAAGTTAACTTTCTCGAAAGGCATGCCAAAATGGACATTTCTACATTGGCGAGCTAGCAGGCGCCAAAAGTGGACCGTTCTACCATATAGGGGACTTGGAGTCTCGTCTCGATCGACAGGTTTAAAAGGGACTTACCGTCTTCTGAAAGACGTGCCTATTAGAATTGGAAAAGTGTCTTATCGTCTTTGAAAAGACGCACCTAATTTGAAATATGGAAAAGGGACTTACCATTTTTGGAAAGACGCACTTGATTTGGAATTGGAAAGGGGACTTACCGTCTTCGAAAGATGTGCCTTATTTGGAATTGGTAAGGGGACTTACCATCTTCAGAAAGACTTGCCTGATTTGGAATTGGAAAGGGGACTTACCGTCTTTGAAAAGACATGCCTGGTTTGGAATTGGACCGAACAATGGCCCTAAAGGCATTTTGGTCATTTTGCCTTTATTTGGACTAGTGGGCCTGTGAAGCAATGATTAGATAGGATTAGACATAGAGAGTTGATTTCGATTGGAATACATCCATATTAACTTGAGTACAAGTGTGGACAGACCGTAGACTGCCGAGCGATAAAAAAATGGGGTGCTTACAACGGGGACTCTCAACAGTCCTTCCTACGCATGAATCAGGGAGTCCCATATTTCAACAGTCCTTCCTACGCATGAAAACCCAAGTGGGTTAGGAGGGAGAATAAAGAGTAGGGTAGCACATAAACATAAAGAGAAAGCCTACCTTTCCTTTTTCTTATTTTGCTTGCTTTATTTTCTTTGCTTTACTTCGGCTTCGAGAGCTTTGAACTTGTAGCACTTGAGTCTTCAATGGCTTGCTTTAAGATTGGTGTATGAGTGTATGAAGTGTGTATAAGCTAGGGTTAAAGTATATGGAGGCTAGGGTTTAAGGAGACTAGAGAGTGCTAGGTTTTGGAGAGACTTTGAGCTCTGTATTTCAAAAAATAGTATTTTTGGACTGATTTTGGGGACCCTTTTCACATAGGGGGAGGGTCTGTATTTATAGATACAAGACTAGCCTGGTGCCTATTGTAGTGGCATCAGGGCAAAATCCCTACTAGGAGTGGCGCTAGGCCAATTTTTGGCTAGCCACTTAGGAAAGTTATTAGGGGGGTAAGAAATGTATCTTTCAACCCTTGATACATAAGGCAAAAGATTTGGGTGCCTGTACTAGTGACTACCAGGAAATTTTTTGCTTGGCCTCCACTAGGAGTGACTTCGGAAGGTCCAGGAACGTTTCGGGAGGCCAGGAATGATCTGGAAGGCCAGAAATGGATAGAAACCCTTAAAATAGTATCCTAGGAAGTAATGGGCTTGAAAAACAATATTGAGATTGCTGAAATAGTCGGCTGACCCATTAGGGGTAAAACAGTCCACTAAATCGGGAAACCACTGGAATGAACATGGAATATCCCATGAAAGGACTTGCAGATTAGAAACACTATTTAGAGTGTTTTAGGGGATTTCCAGTTTGATGCCTTGAGCCGGTGTGGTTGCAAAAGGTGACCGGCCCTCTAGAGGCAAAGCGGTCATTTTGCATCAAACTCACCAGAATAGACTCGAAATGTTTCGGAGAGGTGCCAAAAGATTTAGAATATTGTTAGAAGAATCATCAAAAAGTTACCGGTTTAATACCTAGAGCCAGTATGGTTTCCGAAGGCAATCGGGTGCCTAGGGATAAAATGATCATTTTGATCGGATGGTCCCGAAATTGGTCCAGAACCGATTGGAAGGCATTCAAACATGCCAGATTCTCCTGGGGACAATCTTGAAAAGGTGGACTTACCACTCTGAGGACTTAGGTACTTTCTCGAAAAGCATACCGAAAAAGGCCCAAGGGGCTGTTTGGTCATTTTTCACCGAAGTGGGCTAGCATACACTGGGGTTGACCCAGGTTTTGAGTGTTTTTGCCATTTTAATGATTTGTAATGAGTTGATGTCCAAAGGTATCTCATCCTTTGGTAAACATGTCACGACCAAGAGGGGAGTTCGGTCCCGTGACAAGGGGGTTTGTTGGTAATTTTCAATGTCAACCTGTTTGCGAGTGTTTCTGCCACTCTGACGGTTGCGATATTTGTGAGTGTTTCCACCACTCTGACTATGCACTTTCATTCCAGAGATTGCCTGATCTTGGGAAGCTGCTAGATGGACTTATCGTTTGAGGAATCAAATTTCTCAAAAGACGTATCGGATAACGAACATTCTACATTGGCGGGCTAGCAGGCACTAAAAGTGAACCGTTCTACCATCTCAAGGACTTGGATTTCGTCCCAATTGATAGGTTTGAAGGGACTTACCGTTCTGAGGAATTTTCTCGAAGCACGTACTGGACTGAATGGACTTACTGCCTGAGGGATCAACTTTCTCGAAAGGCGTGCCAAATTTGATTTGGAACGGAATTGGATTTGAAATTAGATTTAAGATTAAAATAGGGACTTACCGTCTTTAGGAAGACGTGCTAACTAGAATTGGACTGAGCAATGTCCCAAGGGCATTTTGGTCATTTTGCCTCTATTGGGCTCGACAGGCCCGCAAAGTGATTGATTGATTGGATTGAGTCTGAAAAGCTGCTTTGGACTTAAATGTGTCTGTATTGGCTTAAATGTGAGTCTGATCGGGTTAGAGATTGCCAAGTGGGCAAAAATAGGGTGCTTACAACTGCCCCTGTTTTTCTGTCTTTACTTATCGAAGACAGAAAAGGATAAAGTAAGAGTTCCATGTTGATCGCGAGGCGATCAGAGGAATTAAAATTAGAAGGTTTTTGAAGAATGGAGTAGTTGGAATCTTGAATTTTGAGTTTGAAAATTGGATTGTCTTGATTTTTGAGATCTAGAATTTTGAAAATTTGATTTTGAAATGAATCTGAAATTGAAGTTACTTGTTTGAATAGATTTTGAAATCGATTTTTGAAATGGATTGATTTGAATTAGAAGGGTGTACAAAACATTTGAAATTTGGAACAAAACTTTTGAGGAAAAGTTTGAAAACCTAATATTTTGAAACAGGCTTTTTGAAGTGAGAGAGGTGAAAGCTTGAAAACTCGAAAAAATTTAAAATGGGGCTTTTAAAGAAAAAAGCTCAGGAAACCTAAAACATGTTTTTGAGAATGAAACTTTTTAAGGAAGAAATTTTGAAAACCTTTGGAACACATTGTTTTTAGAAAGGAGCTTTTTGATGGATAAAGCTTAAAAAACTCGATAAATGTTTTTAAGATTAAACTTTTTTGAAAACCGGAGAGTTTTTTTTTTTTGAAGGAAGAAGTTAGAGAACACCAAAAAGTTATTTTTGAAATAAAACATTTTGAAGGAAAATGTTAGGAAAACCTAGAAAGTATTTATTTATTTGTTTATTATTATTATGTTTTTGAAATAAAATCTTTTTAAAGGGAAAAAAAATAAAACATTTGAGAGTGGGTCCTTTTTGGTAGAAAAGAGCCCTAGAAACTCAGGAGAAACCTTTGGAAGTGAAGAAAGAGTTGGAAATTTTGAAATGAAATCTTTTTTGAAGGAAAAAAAGAAAAAAAATTTGAATGAGGGGCCTTTTTGGCAGAGAAGGTCCAGAGAAACTCGGGGGGTCCTGGAAGAAAACTATTAAAAGATAAACTTAGAAAATGAAATTTTGGGTAATGGTTTTCGAGGAAAACACTTAGAAAATTTTTTAAAATGGATTTTAGGATTTAGAAAACTTCAATATTGATAGAAATTTTGGAAGGAGGAATTTTTGAGGATTGAAACCTTAAAAATGTTTTAGGATTAATTTTAAAGAAAACTTTTTGGAAGAAGAATTTTTAGAAAACCTCGAAACTTGATTGGAAAAGAAACCTTTTGAAGAGGAAGCTTAGAAAAGTTTTAAGATGGACTTTGATTGAAAATTTTTGAGATTTTATTTTGAAAAAGACCTGGGAATTGATTTTGAGATAAACTTCTAAAAGGAACAAGTTTAGAAACTATTTTGAGTTGATACACAGACAAAATGTGTAGAAAATTCATTTTGACTTAAAACTATGAGCACTTGGAGGCAAAAATATTTAGAACATTTTGACTCAAAACTTGAATTTTTAAAGACAAAATGTGTAAAATATTTATTTTGAGTTGAAACTTGAATTTTTTGAAAACAAAATGTATAGAAAATTCATTTTGACTCGAAATTTGAATTTTGTTTATCTTTTCTCTTATTTTTTTTTATTTATTTTCTTTTCCCTTTTTTGTGCATCTTCTTTTTTTTTTTTGTCCTCTCTCTCTTTTTTTTTTTTTTTGCTTTTTACTTAATATTTCTCTGGTTGATGAGTTATTGCCTTTTTCCTTTTCCTCTGCCTTACCTTCGGGATGATTAATGTGGGAGAGGTTGCCTTGCTAACTAAATTTGGAATTGATGAGGGTACGACTAAAAGCTGAGCTGGCAACGACGAGAACTACGCTGGCCGAGAATAGGACTACTGCTATTGATAAGAAGAGGGTGGCCTTGCTGGGGCTACTGTAGGAAATTCTCCAAATGAGACTGGTGTAGACGTTGAGAGTGCCACTGTTGGAGTTGATGCTGAGGTTGACGTTAAGGTTGAGGGAACTTGTTAAGGCGGCCCTATGGTTTATGTTTTCCATTCTGTCTGGCAGAATAATACTCTTCTGGGGGAAATTAATGCTTCGTCTAATGGGATGATACTCCTCTGGAAAAATTATACTTTTTGAACCAGCGCTCCATCTGGTAGAGCGATGCTTCTCTAGGGAAGTCCAAGGTTGATGTCTTGAAACCACTACTTCTTGAACCAACACTCCGCCTGGCGAAACGATGCTCCTTTGGAGAAGGCCAAGGTTGATGTCTTGAAATTGCTTCATCTTAAACCAATACTCCGTCTAGCAGAATGATGCTCCTCTAGGGAAGTCTAAAGTTAATGTTTGATACTTCTTGAACCGACACTCCGTCTGGCAGAACAATACTCCTCTAGGGAAGTCCAAGGTTGATTAGGGAGGTCAAGGGTGGGCCATTGCCCCATTCACGATTTCTTGTCAGCTATGGAAGTTTGAGCTTTCTAAGGTGTATGCTGGTGTTGGACATGTCTGAGGTTACTTGGTCGCGGGGTGGCTTTAGCTCCTTTTTGCGCTTTACCTCGTTCTTTGTTTTCTATTTGAGAGAGAGAGAGAGAGAGAGAAAGACATAAGGAAAGTTTTTTGGCAAATATAGTTTACTTATGCCAATTCTAAAAATGCATAGGTAAATGGGTGAATGCATGTCCTACTTTTTCATAAATACATATACAAGAATGGAATTAAATGCATGTCATACTTTTTTATGAATGCACACATTTTACATATGAGTGAGAATGGATGCATGCCCCTTAAGTTTGCCCCAGGGTTCATGTTTAGCTATGAGTGTTATATCCTAGAATCAGATAGTCCTTTGAATTTCAGTTTCTCTTTTGTGATTCCCCTTTTTTATTTCGTCCTTTTTCTTGTTAGGATGTGATAGTACTTGCACTACTCTTCGAGATTCAACCCATTGACTCGTTTTCTCCCCTCTCTCTTGTTAGAAGAAGAAAAAACTCTCTTTAGTGGACCTCACGGTTTCTTTTAAGACTCTTCTTTGGATGGTGGGCTCTCTCGAGTGACAGCCGGCATCACCCTTAGGCAAAGCAACTGGTAACTTCCTTCCTCAGTTTGAAAAGACCTTGAAAGTTATTAAGAAGTGCAGGTAAACCTAGTTTTTGATAGAACTATTGAACTTTTCAAATTATAGAGACCCTATAAAGACATGATCAATCAATGAAGAGCAAATATAGATTTATGAATATCAAGATGCAGCTTAGCTTGAAAAGATCAACATCAAATATGCATAAAACCACACAAAATGAGCACAATTGGTTGTGAGATAATCAAGACCATATTGGTGACAATGTAGTGGTGTAAGCGTGAACTTCATTGAGACTACTGAGAATATAGACCCTAGGCGTGATCTACGCTGGCATACCATGCCTAATATTTTGTAGATTAACACACCTAGAAGTCAAACCTGTCTTATTCTGTGATCTTGGTTTGCTCTTCTCTTCTTTTTCTTCTTCTCCTTTTTTTTTTTTTCTTTTATGGAATTCCAGCCCTATCTCTCCAATGATGGAAACATTGAAACATATAGATATGGCGACTTTCACACACATGAGTAGATAACCTTCTCCTCTTGTCATATAACAATGGTAGCTGCACTCACACTCACTAGTAGCCCGTTCCATAAGTGATTGGAGAGGGAATCAATAAAAGGTCAATCTAAGTATGAGACAACTAGCAAATATTTAACAATGGTGGAACCATTTAAAATAGATCATAAAGACGAATTCCATATTCTAAGAAGTCTCGAGAAGTGTGCATTAAGATGAACATGAAACACTAATATGGTAAAGATCATCAAAACCATTGACTTATATTTATACAAGTGATCATACACACAAGATTCAATCTCAAGCAAACATGCACATCAATATCTTCACAATTGAATATTTGCCCCAGTGATTGTGCACATGTAAGAAAAATACTATCAAAACTATTTTTGAGATTTTTTCTTTTTCAAAGATTCAATCATCTCAGGCTTGCCAGTATGCGTGAATCTTCTTTTTGAGGGTGACGCTACTTGCTGTTTTGCCAGGACGTCCTTCAGGGGTTGCTACGAGCTACGTGATTGACCTTCATCTTTTACCCTTATATATTTCCCCTTTCTCTCTACTCCTTATTTCTCTTTTCCCTCTTTTTAAAGTCGTAGATTGTTTCTTCTGAAAGTGGTGCTTATGCTATCCCATCCTCCAAGTTAGGGTAAAATATTTCAAAGGAAATCCCTAAAAGAAAACATCATTCACGGAATGCAATGAGGCAGTTGATACAAACATGAAAATTTTGAATCTTTTTCATCACATGATGTTATTTTCATGCTCAAAATTTGAATTAAAAAGTAAAATACGAGTTTGAAAGAAATCCCCTTTTTCCGGAATAGCACCTCAGACAGGTTTTGGAATTATACCGAAGCCTTCTATACTCCCTTCACGGTGTGTGCATCTGATTGCCCAAGGGTAGCTAAGCTTGCGAATTGGGTGGCAACATGGTACCAAGATGATGGCTAAGAAACAACATCTAGTGGATGGATGGTCCACTCCTTCTTGTTTTTCAATGTGGGTTAGGCCTCCTCCAATAACTGGGCTTATCCTTACATGAGTTTGAATTGGGTGAGATGTTGGAGGAGTTCTATGAGTTCAGCTATGCTCCTTGACCTGAAAAAAAAGAAAAAGAAAAATAAAATATAGTTAGCATGTGGAGTTAAAGGTTTTATGCAATGTACATCTTATAGAGATCTCTTCTTTAAGGGAATCTAGGCATGATGATGAGTCCATTTGGAGGTGAGATTTTGCCCCTATTATGCAATACAATATCTCTTCAGCATGGGCCAATTGATGTTTCTTTGTTTGGGTAATCCTGCCTCCATCGACAGAGAGGGATTTAGGCCACTCTCGAGACATGGTTCTAGGCATACCATGAATCCTTAGGGTTGAGAAACCCTTATGAGTTTTGGTAAGTTCAATTAACATGAGATGGATTGCTCATTTCTCTCTACGGTTAATTAAGTATATGAGAATGCAATGACTTGAGTTTCTTGAAGCTCTTGCCTTAGAATAAATATGGATGCATGGGTATAATGAAAGTTAATATCCAAGCAGCACGATAATAGTAAATGAATGGTTTAGAAGACCCCCTTCTTGTCTTGCTTCTGCTTTCGGTTCTCTAGATGCTCGAAGAGGAGGGGGGGGGGGGGAGGATAGAAGACGAGAAACAAGAAATAAGTTAGTGCCTTAATTTAGAAGTTTTTATGCAATGTATGCCCTAGGTGTGATATCACAAACCTCTATCTAATTATATTAATGAGAATTTCTAGTGTATGCAATATTTAATGTTAATTATTTCTTCTTTTGGGTAAAAAATGACCAATGAGAAGTTGTGTTGTAACTTATGTTGGAGGTGTGAGACACATGGGATTATTTCCCATATGTGTTTTCTTATAACACAAAACACACACACACATACACACACACACACCAAAATTGGTGGAGAGAGGGAGAAAAAGAGAAAGGGGAAGAAGGAAGGGGAGATTGAAGGAAGAAAGACTTGAAGGAAAAGATTGAAGCCTTTGAAGACTTCACCAAGCTTGAAGAAGGTAAGGTTCATTTCTCTCTCTACAATTACATATATATATATATATATATATGTATCTATCTTGTGTGATTTTGTTGGGTCTTTGTATATATGCATATATATGAGTTGGGTTTGTCTTGGGGGACTCCTTGAATCCCAATTACTTTGAATTTGAAAGATTGAAGCTCAATATTGGAGGATTGGAGAGTTGGGGGTTGAAATTCCCAAATAAGTGAAATGTTAGGGTTTTTGATTTTTTCTTTAGATCCCTTTGTTTTGATTGTTTTTTCTCCCTCATTTTGAGTTATTATCATCCTTGTGGGCTAATGCTTGAGCTCTAAGAGTATCAGGAAGGTTTGGAGAAGTTTTGGTTATGTTTTGGTCGAACTTCGAGTGTTGCCCAAAACTGGGCGTTCGAACTCCCGATATGGAGTTTGAACGGTGGGGAATTAGCCTTGGAGTTTGAAATCGCCGGAGGGGAGTTTGAATGGTCAGAGAAGAGTTTTTTCCATTTTTCTTCTTGGAGTTCGAACTCCCACTTGGGCTTTCGAACTCCCAATTCATTTTGCTTCGGCGTTTGAACTCCCCGATTGGGCGTTCGAACGGTCTGTCAGGTTGGGCATTGTTTAGTAAAATGGGCATAACTTTCTCTAAAAAAACTCGGATTGATGCACCGTTTGAAGTGTTAGAAAGTGAACACATAGGCCTTTGTACTCATAGAAAGTTTTCTTGCTAATTCTTTATAGATTGAGAGATATGGAAGTTTAAAGTTGACCCAACACTATGCCAAAAATCTTATTTTTCCAAAATGTTACCTCATTCTTCGTGAGACCTAACTTCTTCACTCGAAATGTCTTTTCAAGCCATGACCTATCAAATTAAAGGCCTTTAAGCCTATTTTCATATGGAACTAGCCTTGTGTGAGAATCATTTGTTTGAGGTGGTTAGGCCGCGATGAGAGGAACGATGTTTCAGGTTTCATACTTCACCCTCAACCTTATGTTCTCGGTTTACATTGGGGCCTTGCCTTAGAGTTAGTCTCGCCCTTCCATGATGAGAGTGAGGTGTTGGTGAGACGGGGTTAAGGGAATTATATGCTTAGTCTTGGTTTATACGTTATTGCCTTGCCTTAGCATCGTGTATTGATGTTCCGTGTTTCTATGTGAATTATGTGTAGGAGCACCTTGCTTAACGCCCATTCAGTTGGATAGAGGTGAGTAACGATATGCCATGAGTAAAACTTATTACTCTCTAAATGCTTTCAAGTTTAATTTCATGCATTTCTTTTCAATTATTTCAATGTATCAATGATTACGTACAAGTATGAATGCCATGCTTTGAATTATGTATGAATCTTATCTATGATATGAACTACAACCTATGGACTAGAACGTTCACATAAATTAGATGTAAGATTCCTAACGTACGACTCTAACTCGAGCTCTTTTCATGGCAAGACCCTAAACTTGCAACGATGGTCCCACGGTAGGGGACACGAAATAGTCTATCGCTATGTTGAGAGATGTCCCTTGGCTTAAAAGTCTAGATGTGACCTTTATGGTTACTATAACTGAGCATAGCTCTTATAATTGACTTAAAAAGCTTATGTGTGACCTTTACGATTACTATAACTGAGCATAGCTCTTATGATTGGCCTAAAGTACTCAACATGCTAATGATTGAGTGTAGCTCTTAATGACTAAGCCTTGTCTCATGATTGAGCCCTACTCTCATGATTGGCTTAAGGCACTCTATGTTGCTAAAAATTGAGGGCAGTTCTTAATGACTGAGCCTAACTCTCATGGTTGGCCTAAGGTGCCTATACGTGACCTTCGTGGTTACTATGTTGACCTAAAGAGTTTATGCGTGACCTTCATGGTTACTATGTTGACCTAAAGAGCTTATGCGTGACCTTTGCGGTTACTATGTTGGCCTAAAGAGCCTATGCATGACCTTCATGGTTATTATGTTTGCATAAAGAGTCTTATGCGTGACCCTTGTGGTTACTATGATGCCCAATACCAGAAAGACCTCTTAAGTGGGGTGAAGTGAGGGATATATTGACTTAAGGAGCCCTATGTGTGACCTTCAAGATTACTGATGTGGAGCCTAGTTCTGATGTTGGCCTAAAGAGCCCTATGGTGACCTTTATGGTTACTGATGTGGTGATCTTTATGGTTACTTATGCGGAGCCCAGCTCTGATGTAAAGACATGACACACACGTATGTTTTAGAATGAGAAATATGATTCATTCAAATAATTCGCAATGAGTTGCATATGTTTTCACAAGTAATAAGGTCACGATATACCTCTCCTTTTTACGATATTATGATATGTCCTACAGTACCATGCCATGGTATGCTTATGACAAGCCACACTACGCCATACATGATCATGTTTCGATTTACACCTCACGCCTATGATATTAGGTTCAAATGATATAATGTTTCAATATGATGCTTATGATATCTATGTTTTTCATATCTACACTTTATACAATTTTGAGAATAATGATATAGATGTGCCTAAGGTTATACGACGAGCTAAGATGTACACTCACAAGTTATGATTTATTTTGCTAATGATAAGCTATATCATACTTTACTAGTTCGTGCTATGTTGTGATTACTGTAAGCACCCCATTTTTTGACCGCTCGACAGTCTATAGTCCGTCCAGACTTGAGTTCAAGTCAATATGGACATATTCTAGAATTCTAGTCCTAATCTAGTCAATTCATCGCTTTGCGGGCCCACCAAGTCCAAATAGAGGCAAAATGACCAAAATGCCCTTGTGGGCGTTGCTCGGTCCAATCCTATAGGCACGTCTTTCCAAAGACGGTAAGTCCCCTTTCCATATTCCTATAGGCACGTCTTTCCGAAGACGATAAGTCCCCTTTCCAATCCCATAGGCACGTCTTTCCGAAGACGATAAGTCCCCTTTCCAATTCCAATAGGCACGTCTTTCCGAAGACGGTAAGTTCCCTTTCCAATTCCGATAGACACGTCTTCTCGAAGACGGTAAGTCCCATTTTCCAATCTCGGAGGCACGTCTTCCAGAAGATAGTAAGTCCCCTTTTTCTAAGTCCAATTTCAATCCCTCTCTTGAGAAGGTTGATTCCTCGAGACGGTAAGTCTATCCTTTCTGGCATGTTTTTTGAAGAAAGTTTTTTGGAACAGTAAGTCCCTTCAAACCCATCGACCGAGACGAGACCCCAAGTCCCCTAGATGGTAAAACAGTCCACCTTTGGCGCCTGCTAGCCCGCCAATGCAGAAATGTCCATTTCGGCATGCTTTTTGAGAAAGTTGATTTCTCAAGCGCTAAGTCCTTTAGCAGCTTCTTGAGATCAGGCAGTCTCGGGAATGATCGCCAACTGTCAGAGTAGTGGAAGTACTCGCAAACATCACAACTGTTAGAGTAGCGGAAATACTCGCAACCAGGTCGATATAGGGAATTGCCAACAAACCCCTGTATCACGGGACCGCCGTCAGAGTGGTGGAAACACTTAAAACCCAGGTCAACAACGATGCCTGCTAACCCACTTTGGTGAAAAATGACCAAACTGCCCCTAGGGCCATTTTTCAGCACGTTTCTCGAGGAATTACCTAAGTCCTCAGAACTGTAAATCCACCTTTCCAAGATTGTCTTAAAAGCAATCCGGCATGATTAGGTGCCTTCTAGTAAGTTTTGGGCCAGTTCCGAGACTTTCCAATCAAGATGACCATTTTGCACCTAGGCATCCAAGCGCCCCAAAGACCACATCGGCTCTGGGTATTAAACCGGTAACCTACTGAGATTGCTTCCTATAGTATTTTCAACCTTCCATTATCTTTTCGGATCATTCCGAGTTAGTTCCCGCAAACCTAGTGCAAAATGACCATTTTGCCCTTGGGGGGCCAGTCGCCTTTTCTGACCACACTGGCTCTGGGTACCAAACCGCTAGCCTTTGAGAATATTCTAAATATTGTTTCCAAATCTTCAGTCTTCTTCTGGGACATTCTGAGTCCATCCTCGGCAGCTTTCTGGCCCGATTAACCGTTTTGGCCTTAATGGCCCGGTCGACCCCTCTAACAAACCCTGGCATCCTTTTTCAGGTCCATTACCCCCCAGGACCCCATTCTAAGGGTTCTTACCCTTTTCCGGCATTCCGGGTCATTCCTGGTCCCTTAAATCCTTCCCAGACCTTCTGGAGTCACTTCTAGTGAAGCTAAGCTAAAAATTGCATGGTAGTCACTAGTACAGGCACCCAAATCTTCTCAAGATATGTTGCTTGCCGACCTTAAAACTTTACTAACTGGCTGGCGCCACTCCTAGTGGAGCCAGTAGGATTTTTGGCCTGGTGCCACTGCAACAAGCACTAGGTCATCCCTCTCCCTATACATACAGAGCCTCCTCCAGCGTGAAAGGGGTCTGCAAACTCAGTCTAAAAACTTTACTTTTCGATATACAGAGCTCGTAGCCTCTCTAAACCCTAGCCTCCTTAGGTTTTTCAAACCCTAGCCTCCTATACACTCATACGTTCTCATATACTCATACACCAGCCTCAAAAGCCTCCATTGAAGACTTGGATTGTTGCAAACTGAAGCTCTCGAAGATTAAGACAAAGACTGAAGCGAAGACCGAAGCAAAGCAAGAAAAGCAAAGCACGCAAAGCAAAGCAAAATAAACCAGGTAGGCTTTCTCTTTAAGCTTATCCATCTTCCCCCTCTCTTCTCTTTCCTAACCCACTTGGATTTTCTTTTATTTTAATCCCCCATCTTCTTCCCCCACTTTCTTGCATGCTTGAAACATGGGACTTCCCAGTCCATGTATAGTATTAGGCTATTGGAGGGTCACCATGTTGAGGGCTTTCTTTTAGTCTAACCGGGGACCACGTGGGTTCGACCCCCTTGATTATGTGTTGAAGCCTTAACCTTATATGTTCACAACCCCAACTTGCATTGTGCATATCGTGATCTTGCATTCTTCCAAAATTCGTTTTCAAACTCGTTTTTAAAAGCTTGCATCAAAACAGTTTTGAAAACTTACATCAAAATCTTATTTTTTCAAAACTTGTTTTCAAAATCACAATCCGACTGTGATTCTAACCTTTTCATGGTTAGGGCTGCTTTAGGAAAGTGTTACATTTAACATGACCAATATGGTCTATATTTTCAAAACATTGTTGTTTTCAAAATCCCACTATTTTGAAGTGGTTCTAACCTTCTTATGGTTAGAATCGTTTTAGGAAAGTGAGATATTTTATATACTTTCCAAAAACTTTCTTCCCAAAAATCTCCTCTTAAAAATCTCTTTTCCAACATGCTTTCCATAAACTCTCTTCAAATTCCTTTTCAAAATTGTTTTCAAAAACTCCCTCCAAAAATTTATTTTTCAAAATCTCTTTTTAAACTCCTTTCCAAAAAGCACTCTTTAAAATTCCTTTCCTAAAAATACTCCCTAGGTTTCCTTCTTAAATCTCTTTCCTAAAAAGTCTTTCCAATAATCTCCTTCCAAAAATCTTTTCAAAAACTCTCTCTTCAAAACTCACCTTCTAGAAACTCCTCTCTAGGATTTCTTTCCAAAAATCTTCATTTCCAAAAACCCATTTTCCAAAATCTCCTTCCTTCGAGTCCAAGTCAAGCTCTGGAGCCAACAATCAGGAAACCCTAATTTTCTTCCCCAAAAAAACATAGTTTCTAATTCTCTATTTTGGCCTCAAAACCTAGATTTCCAAAATCTCACCCTTTTACATCAAAATCATAAGTTTCCAAAAACCTCTTTTCTAAGTCAAAACTATAGTGTTCCCAATCTTGGATTTCCAAAACTCCATCATTCCCAATCCATGTCAAATCTAATCTTCCCTTTAGGAAACCAAATTCAATCTTTCTGTTATGGAAACTTGATCCTATCCTCCGTTTTTCGAAACAAAATCAAAACACCTCTTTTAGAAACAAAATCCAACCCCTTGTTTTAAGAAATAGGAATCTCAATCCTTCCTAGTCTAAACTTTCCTAATTCACTCTTTCCTAATCTCATACCTTCCTAAACTATAGGTTTTCTAAACCTAAACTTTTAAATCTTTCCTTAAACTTTAAGTTTCTAAACATTTCCTAATTCCTCATCTTTCCAAATCTTAGCTTTCTAATTCTAACTTTTAAAATCTTTTAGAACTTCCCTATTTTTAAACTTTCCTAAGCTTCAAATCTTTCTAAATCTAAAACATTATAAACTCAAAACTTTTTTACTTTCTAAACTTCCCTATTTCAAAACTTTCTTAAAACGAAACCTTTCCTATTTCAAAACCTTTCTTAAAATGAAACTTTCTTATTCCAAAACTTTCCTATACCAAAACTTTCCTATTTCAAAACTTTCCTAAATCAAAACTTTCCTATTTCAAAACTTTCCTGAATTGAAACTTTCCTAAAATGAAATCTTTCCTAATTCAAAACTTTCCTAATTTGAACCCTTCCTAAATCCAACCTTGCTTAATCTTCCAAGTCCAACATTTGAATCAAATCTTTCTTAATCTCAAGTCCTTTCTAAATCCTATATTTCCTAAGTCTAGATTTCCTAAACCTCAATCTTTCCAAATCAAATTCCAATATTTCTAATTCCCAACTCCAATTTTCAATCTTCTATTCTAAGTTCAAATTCAAAATCTATTTTCTATCGGACTCTTGTCTGAACTACGACTGACCTGATTCCTCTAAAGGGATACGTAGGCAACCCTCATCGGTGCGGTCACAACTTTTTTCCAAACTCCAATCCTACAATCTTTTTCAAGCTTCTATTTCCATAACTCTTCTCAAGTTTCCAATTCCGTAATCTATTTTTCTAATTCCAAATTTCTATTTTCAATTTCTAAACCTCTCCAATTTCAAATCTATCTTTTCAAATTTCTTTTTAAATCAAATCAATTTCATTTCAAATCTCTTTCCAAATTTATTTTCCGACTCTTTTTTTCTTGCATTTACATATCATGCATCATGCTTTTCAAAAATTATTTTCTAAAGTCGATAGGATTGGACATTTGTTAGTTGAAGACTCTCATAAATGAATTTAGGGTGGATAGACATGTAGGTACTGCAAGGGCAGGGTAGGGTGATGGCTTAGTGGGTCTTCCCTACACGTAACCAACCTCCGAACCTAGTATCATTGTTTTCGAAAGACCAAAAATGCAGTTATTTTTCTAAAAATGGCTTAAATATTTTCTAAAGGTTGTCAAACAACCTGTTTTCTTAAAAACCCTCTCTTGAGGTAGTATTTTCAAAAACACTAAGTGTGATCCTCGTATTATGTTTAGTTTTTAGTTGATCTAACTCACCTTAATCAAGTTAGGTGGCGACTCCAAATATTTTCCAAAAGCCCTTTATTCAAATCAATTTTCTATTCAAACCTAGTCGCACTCATTCTTCTAGGATGGTGAGTTTTAACGAGAGAGTACAGTATTTTTTCCACTTGTGTGTATATTCCTCGAGTGTACAAAATCTAGGCACGACAGCTGGCGACTCCACTGGGGACACTTAGAGGGTTAGGCCATAGTCATGTCTCTTCACCCTTCACCCATGTAGAGTCTTCAATTAACTTGTCCACTTCTATCCACTTTCAATTTTCAAAACCAAATTTTCAAAATTGTTTTCAAAAAAAAAAATGCATTTATTCATAGTATCTTGTATTATGTTTGCCATCCACATATTAACTCTTGCATATTTGTTTTGTAGGTGCACTTGTTGTTTAAATCTTATTAACTGCTATGCATGAATGTGATGAACATGATAAATGGGAGTTGTTGGGCTCTTTACTCCACTTTCAAAAATCACACACACACACTGCACGTGCACTTACATTTTTACCCTGATATGACCCTTCTAGTTAGAAAGGGGGAACGGTATATTAGATGTGGACAAGATGTTGTGTCAGTTTCTTCGCCTACGGCCTCTTGATTGTTTCCTTGCTCGGATCACCAAATAAACACTATTCGTTGCTTAGCCCACTAGAGCTGTCAGTGATCTTTTTTCAAATATCCCCAAACCTATAATGATCTCCCACACTGGGGTAAGCACAGAGTAGTTGACACGGCAGAAACACACCTTTTTTTTTACGAACATTGTCTAAATTTTGTATAAGGCTTTATGGACTAAGCAATTTAATTTGAAGTGATGAAAGACCCTCATTTCTTCTACCATATACAAACAAATCCCTTTGTAAAGCCCAATTGACTCGGTTACTTTCCTTAAGAAAACCAACCAAATGATCACCGGCCATACTGGGTTAAGGCAAAAGTCATAAGTAGGAGCTAATGAGCAATGATAAAAAGGGTGATTTCCGAGAAGATATAATGAGCAATGATGAAAAGGATGATTTCCAAGAAGATATAATGAGCAACGATGAAAATGGTGATTTTCAAGAAGTTATGGCGTCTCTAGTAAAGAAGATATTGTGCTTGTGGGGATCTTCAAAAGAAGATACTGTCATTCTAAAAAAATAAATGAAAAAAGTTGGCATCTCTGAAAGTCGACTTAGCAACAAATTTCTTGATGAAAAAAAGGATCTTAAATTAGAAGGTAGAAAGTGATCTAGAAGAATAACAAGAGTATGAAGGAAAGAAGAAAGTAGTGAATGGAAGTTAAGTTGCCAAAGGTGATCATTGGTCTTTTAAAACCCCACAAGTGATAATGTTTGAGTCTTTCTACCTTTTTTATTCACAAACCCCTTAACCTAGCCTACATTACGGACCAAATTAAAGTCCTCTTTGATCAAAGAAAATTGCTTAGTCCAAATAAGTCTGAATAATACCAAGATAAGTAGGATGAGAAATGAGAACTGGGGAGGAATGCAGGGGTAATCTCATGCTCCAAAGTGTACTCAGATGGTTTTGGTTTAAACAACCCACTAAAAAAAGATTTTTGAGCCTAAATATCTCTTCGTTTCTTATAACCCCTAAACCCAGCCTACATTACGGCCCTAAAAGAAGTCTTTTCGGATTAAGGACTTAGCTGTTTATCGCTCTGCAAAGGGCATGCGAGTTGTCGCTCGAGCCATGGTTGCATTTTAGAGATCTGAGAGAGAAAACCAAGTGAGATTAGAAAAACCTAAAGAGTAACCCTATTGAAAGTAGTGATAGAATAGCAAATCGAAAGGTCAAGATCCATGGAGAATGGTGCAAATGCTATCACACCCCGATGAGAATGGGACAAAACTAAATGGGGTAAAATCCTAGAAGGAAACAGAATCCTGAGAGTATGGGCCCTGGGGCAATCCTGGGATATTCTTTGTTAACAACTTATATACTTGCAATAGTAATGCATCCATGACATGTATAACCTGTACATCTATTAAATTTCTGTGTAGTTCGTATGTATTCATGTATTCATCAAAGGCATGACATGCATTTAATTCCATTTTTGTATGTAAATTCATCTAAAAGTATAATATGCGTTAAATTCCATTCCTGTATGAACTTGTGCATTCATAAAAAGATATAGGTAAAAAAATATAGGACATGTAAAATAAGTCATGCATCTAATTCGATGTGCAATCATAAAAAAGGAAAAAAAACTATGATATGCATTCACCCCTTTATTCGTGTATTTTAGAATTGGCATAAATAAATTGTTATTGCAAAAAAAAAAACTAACTCTATGTCTTTCTCTCTCTCCAAATAAGAAACAACGAACAAGGTAAAATGCAAAAGGGAGCTAAGGTCACCCCTCCAACATCTCTAGCACCGGCACACACCTTAGAAAGCTCAAATTTTCATGACCAACAAGAAATAGAGATTGGGGCAATGGCCCACCTTGACCTCCCCAATCAAATGACTTCTAACTTGAGAAACCATGTATGCTGAAAAAGGGGAGTAACGAATAAGTGTTCGATCGCTCAAAGCTGGAATAATGAAGCATATCCCCGAAAATGAGCATTGACCCCTTACTGGAGTTTGGCAAGGCTCACGAAGGTCTCTCCAACAACCATGGGAGAGCAGTGCACATAAGTAATAGTCAACCAAGTCATCCCCCCTGGTGGAAACATCAACAAGTTTAGGAGAAGTAAAGCTAGGGCTACCATGGAGAAAGGGACCAATCTTAAGAAGTATGCCAATCCCCTATGTGTCGCAAACTCAAAATGAGATAAATAAGAACTTCACCAGAACATGAGGAAACTGGGGCAGTAGATCAGAAGAAAAGGCCGCACAACGGAGTCCAAGCTAGGACGAGACCACTGTAATTCAACCATCCGGGAAAATGGGTCCTACGATGTCGGTAGAATTATCTTGGAAACCAAGAAAAAATCCATACTCGTGAGGGGTAGGGGTAAGCTCGCACTCCCCAAAGCGGAAAAGAGATAAGCCAGGCTGCCAAAAGGGAGTCATTGCCTCCATGAACCTGGGAATAAGCTGCACTGATAGGAGTGAAGCCACCCGACTAAAGGATCGACGAAAGATATCCTACTCATTTAGAGGGTAACTGTCATGCCAAGCTCTCAGTCGACTCAAAATCATGTCTGTCATCCTGAAAAGGTAAGCCAAGGTAAGCGGTGTTCATATACGGTACATGCAGATAAATAATAATAAAATAAAGCAAAAAAAAAGAAAAACTTACAAAAATAATAATAATAATAATAAGATTTCAAATGATAAGTCAAAAAGAATTTCCTACACCTTTTGATTTTCCAACTTCAAGTCAAATCTCAAGGGTTTTCTGTCTTTTTCCTTCAAAAAAATTTTATTTCTAAACCTTTTCCAACTCTTTTCCTGATTTCTAAAAATTTCGATAGAGTTTCGTTTTAAAAATGGTCCCTACAACACCCATGACATCAACATAAAAACACAAACCGTGCACTTCACAACGTTACAATCACATGACATCAGCACCTGCGCACACTTTTTAATTTTTAGAAATTTTTAAAACACGTGTTTTATTTTTCCAATAAATCAATGGTTTTCAAAAATGTCCTAAAATTCCTCAAAATCATTTCAAATGTTTCCTAAAATATCGCTAATTTTTCCAAATTTTAAACTCTAAAAATTTCATCAATTTCTTAAGTTTTCTTTATTTTTCCTAATTTTTTTTAAGTATTTTTCTATTTTTTAAAAAATAAAAAATTCACCAAATTTTCAAAAAATCACGAAACTTCACACGGTTGTTAAACACATTTTTCTAATGCACGTGGCATAAAACTCTAGCCAAAAAGCCCAATGCCCAAGCCTGTAGGAACAAGCCCCCAATTTTTGCAGAAAACCCTCTTCACATAGTTACTCAAGTTCAGTCAAAAAAGCATCAAAACGCAAAAATAACTTCACCACAGTGTGCAAAGCATGTCAAAACATCAATTTCCATTGTTCACATGAATTAAACGGAATTTTACACATTAAAATCAACATAGGATAGAAAACTCACTTTTTGGAGTTCTCCAGCGAAATCTTATCTTCCGGTGACTTTTCCGGCAACGACGTCTACTTCCAGCAATCACTCGTGGTCCCTAGGGAATGCCTCTTCAAGGTTCAAGTCGGTTTCCTCGCAATGCCTCTCGATTTTTTGAAAAACTCGTCAAATCCCGTAGCAACGTCGAACCAGCAGTTTGTTAGTTTTGATCCTAAGCCTAGCGCCACTGCTAGTGGTGCCAAGCTAAAATTGCCAAAGGCGCCACTCTTAGTGGTGCCAGTTCCAAATTCTAGGCAACTTTGCCCTTTTTCCCGCCAAAAATCGATTTCAAAGGCCTTTTGGGCCCAATATTCATTTCCACAATCCCGTCTTCCAAAATTTCCAAGGTCCGTCCCTCTGACCACCTCATGGTCAAAATGAGACTCTTACTCTATCATTTTTTGTCTTCGACAAGCAAAGATAGAAAAAGAAGGGCAGTTGTAAGCACCCCATTTTTGACCACTCGGCAGTCTATAGTCCGTCCAAACTTGGGTTCAAGTCAATATGGAAATATTCTAGAATTCTAGTCCTAATCTAGTCAATGCATCGCTTCGCGGGCCCACTAGGCCCAAATAGAGGCAAAATGACCAAAATGCCCTTGTCGGCGTTACTCGGTCCAATCCCATAGGCAAGTCTTTCTGAAGATGGTAAGTCCCCTTTCCATATTCCCATAGGCAAGTCTTTCCAAAGACAGTAAGTCCCCTTTCCAATCCCACAGGCACGTCTTTCTGAAGATGGTAAGTCCCCTTTCCAATTCCAATAGGCATGTTTTTCTGAAGACGATAAGTCCTCTTTCTAATTCCAATAGGCACATCTTCCCGAAGATGGTAAGTCCCATTTTCCAATCCTATAGGCACGTCTTCATGATGACCGTAAGTCCCCTTTTTCCAAGTCCAATTTCAATCCCTCTCTCGAGAAAATTGATTCCTTGAGATGATAAGTCTATCCTTTCCGGCTTGTTTTTTGAAAAAATTTTCTTCAGAACTGTAAGTCCCTTCAAACCTGTTGATTGGGACGAGACCCCAAGTCCCCTAGATGGTAGAACGGTCCACCTTTGCTGCCTGCTAGCCCGCCAATGCAGAAATGTCCATTTCAATACGCCTTTCGAGAAAGTTGATTTCTCAGGCGCTAAGTCTGTTTAGCAGCTTCCCGAGATCAGGCAGTCTCGAGAATGATCGCGAACCGTTAGAGTAGCGAAAGTACTCGCAAACATCACAACCGTCAGAGTAGTGGAAATACTCACTACCAGGTTGATATAAGGAATTGCTAACAAACCCCTGTATCATGGGACAGCAGTCAGAGTGGCAGAAACACTCAAAACCCAGGTCAACACCGATGCCTGCCAGCCCACTTCGATGAAAAATGACCAAACTGCCCCTAGGGCCATTTTTTGGCAGGTTTCTCGAGGAAATACCTAAGTCCTCAGAACGGTATGTCCACCCTTCCAAGATTGTCTTAAAAGAAATCCGGCATGATTAGGTGCCTTCTACTCAGTTTCGGCCCAATTCTGAGTCTTTTCGGTCATGATGACCATTTTACCCCTAGGCATCCGAGCGCCCCAGAGACCACAACGGCTCTGCATATTAAACCGGTAACCTCCTGAGATTGTTTCCTATAGTATTCTCAACCTTCCATTATCTTTCCGGATCATTCCGAGTCAGTTTCGGCAAACCTGGTGCGAAATGACCATTTTGCCCCTGGTGGGCCGGTCGCCTTTTTCGACCACACTGGCTCTGGGTATCAAACCGGTAGCCTTTGGGAATATTTTAAATAATTTTTCCAAATCTTCAGTCTTCTTTCGGGCCATTATGAGTCTGTCCCGGCAACTTTCCGACTCGATTGACCATTTTGCCCCTAATGGCCCGGGCGACCCCTCTAACAAACCTTGACATCCTTTTTCAGGTTAATTACCCCCCGGGACCCTGTTCTAAGGGTTCCTATCCTTTTTCAGCTTTCCGGGTCATTCCCGGTCCATTAAATCTTTTTCGGACCTTCCGGAGTCACTTCTAATGAACCTTGGCTAAAAATTGCATGGTAGTCACTAGTACAGGTGTCCAAATCTTCTCAAGATAGGTTGCTTGCCGACCTTAAAACTTTCCTAACTGGCTGGCGCCACTAGGAGTGGTGCCAGAAGGATTTTTGGCCTGGCACCATTGCAACAGGCGTCAGGTCATCCCTCTCTCTATAAATACATAGCCTCATCCACCGTGAAAGGGGTCCGCAAACTCAGTCTAAAAACTCTACTTTTCGATATGCAGAGGTCGTAGCCTCTCTAAACCCTAGTCTCCTTAGGTTTTTCAAACCCTAGCCTCCATACACAAACCCTAGCCTCCTATACACTCATACATTCTCATATACTCATACATTAGCCTCAAAAGCTTCCATTGAAGACTTGGATTGCTGCAAACTGACGCTCTCGAAGATTAAGACGAAGACTGAAGCGAAGACCAAAGCAAAGCAAAAAAAACAAAGCGCGCAAAGCAAAGCAAAATAAACAAGATACAAGGTAGGCTTTCTCTTTAAGCTTACGCATCTTCCCCCTCTCTTCTCTGTCCTAACCCACTTGGGTTTTCTTCTATTTTAATCTCCCATCTTCTTCTCCCCCTTTCTTGCATGCTTGAAATAAGGGACTTCCCGATCTTTGTGTAGGATTAGGCTATTGGAGGGTCACCGTATCGGGGGCTTTCTTCTAGTCTAATCGGGGACCACGTGGGTTTGGCCCGCTTAATTATGTGGTGAAGCCGTAACCTTGTATGTTCACAACCCCAACTTGCATTGTACATATCATGATCTTGCATTCTTCCAAAATTTGTTTTCAAACTCGTTTTCAAAAGCTTGCATTTAAACTGTTTGAAAACTTGCATCAAAATCTTCTTTTTTCAAAACTTGTTTTCAAAATCACAATCCTACTATGATTCTAACCTTTTCAGGGTTAGGGCTGTTTTAGGAAAGTGTTACATTTAAAGTGACCAATATGGTCCATATTTTCAAAACATTGTTGTTTTCAAAACCCCACTATTTTGAACTGATTCTAACCTTCTTATGGTTAGAATCGTTTTAGGAAAGTGAGATATTTTATACTTTCTAAAAAATTTTTTCTCAAAAATATCCTCTTAAAAATCTCTTTTCCAACATGCTTTCCATAAACTCTCTTCAAATTCCTTTCCAAAATTGTTTTCAAAAACTTCCTCCACAAATTTATTTTTTAAAACCTCTTTTTAAACTCCTTTCCAGAAAGCACTCTTCAAAATTTCTTTTCTAAAAACACTTCCTAGGTTTCCTTCTTAAATCTCTTTCCTAAAAAGTCTTTCCAACAATCTACTTCCAAAAATCTTTTCAAAAACTCTCTCTTCAAAACTCACCTTCTAGAAACTCCCATCTAGGATTTCCTTCCAAAAATCTTCCTTTCCAAAAACTTACTTTCCAAAATCTCCTTTCTTAGAGTCCAAGTCAAGCCTTGGAGCTAACAATTAGGAAACCCTAATTTTCTTTCCCGAAAAAACATAGTTTCCAATTCCCTATTTTGGCCTCAAAACTTAGATTTCCAAAATCTCTCCCTTTTACATCAAAATTATAAGTTTCCAAAAACCTCTTTTCTACGTCAAAACTATAGTCTTCCAAATCTAGGATTTCCAAAACTCCATCCATCCCAATCCATGTCAAATCTAATATTCCCTTTAGGAAACCAAATCCAATCTTTCCGTTATGGAAACTAGATCCTATCCTCTGTTCTTCGAAACAAAATCAAAACACCTCTTTTAGAAACAAAATCCAATCCCTTATTTTAGGAAATAGGAATCTCAATCCTTCCTAGTCTAAACTTTCCTAATTCACTCTTTCCTCATCTCATACCTTCCTAAACCTAAACTTTTAAATCTTTCCTTAAACTTTAAGTTTATAAACATTTCCTAATTCCTCATCTTTCCAAATCTTAACTTTCTAAATCTAACTTTTAAAATCTTTCAGAACTTCCCTATTTCTAATCTTTCCTAAGCTTCAAATTTTTTCAAATCTGAAACTTTTGAAACTCAAAACTTTCCTAAACTAAAACTTTCCTAAAATGAAATGTTTCCTAATTTGAACCATTCCTAAATCCAACCTTCCTTAATCTTCCAAGTCCAACATTTGAGTCAAATATTTCTTAATCTCAAGTCCTTTGTAAATCTTATCTTTCCTAAGTCTAGGTTTCCTAAACCTCAATCTTTCCAAATCAAAGTCCAATCTTTCTAATTCCCAACTTCAATTTTCAATCTTCTATTCTAAGTTCAAATCCAAAATCTATTTTCTATCGGACTCTTGTCTGAACTACGACTGACAACCCTCCAAAGGGATACGTAGGCAACCCTCATTGGTGCAGTCACAACTTTTTTTCAATCTCCAATCGTACAATCTTTTTCAAGTTTCTATTTCCATAACTCTTTTCAAGTTTTCAATTTCGTAATCTATTTTTCTAATTCCAAATTTCTATTTCCAATTTCTAAAACTCTCCAATTTCAAAACTATCTTTTCAAATTTCTTTTTAAATCAAATCAATTTCATTTTAAATCTCTTTCCAAATCTATTTTTCATCTCTCTTTTTCTTGCATTTACATATCATGTATCATGTTTTTCAAAAATTCTTTTCTAAAGTAGATAGGATTGGACATTTATTAGTTGAAGACTTTCGTAGATGAATTTATGTTGAATAGACATGAAGGTACCGCAAGGGCGGGGTAGGGTGATAGCTTAGTGCGTCTTCTCTACACGTAACCAACCTCCGAACTTAGGATCATTGTTTTTGAAAGACCAAAAACCGAGTTATTTTTCTAAAAAGGGCTTAAATATTTTCCAAAGGTTGCCACACAACTTGTTTTCTTAAAAATCCTCTCTTGAGATAGTATTTTCAAAATTGTTTTTCAAAAACCCTAAGTGTGATTCTTAGATTGTGCTTAGTTTTTAGTTGACCTAACTCACCTTAATCAAGTTAGGTGGCGATTCCAAATGTTTTCCCAAAGCCCTTTATTCAAATCAAATTTCCATTCAATCCTAGTCACACTCATTCTTCTAGGAGGGTAAGTTCTAACGAGAGAGTACAATATTTTTTCCATTTGTGTGTGTATTCCTCGAGTGTGAAAAATCTAGGCGCGACAACTGCCGAGGAAGATTTACGTCTCACTACTATGGTACTATGTTCGAAACGTTATAACATTTCATTATGAAAGCTTACGATATAATGTTCCAAACTATATCACTACTATGGTGCTATGATACCTATGTTCTCAAATTTATGCCTTATGCATTTCGAGATTGGCGATATGGATGTGTCTAATGTTATACGATGAGTTAAGATGTATTCTTACAAGTTATGATATGTTATACTAAGAACAAGCTATATCATGTACTACGGGAGCATGCTACGACACGTCTCTCTTTTTCAACATTTTGTTTTAGAAATGATGAAATATCGTAACACGAAACCCTATGCCACACGTGTTTGTTAGCCTACGCTTATACGTCATTGAGTTCATGTCATATATGCATAAATGTACTTCTATTGTCATGTACATTAAATATAAATGTTAGTCCATGGTATTTTATGCTCATGCATCATTGTTATTCACTAAGCATTAGCTTACGTTTTTTAAAAATGTTTTCAGGTTACCAAATAGGGAGGCCTTAGAGGGAGGCCCATTACGAGGATATTTGGATTGTGGCCCACGGGCCTTATGATATGTAACGTGTATAAGGGCTAGACCCTAATGTAGTAATATTATAATGTTATAATTGGGGTGGACTTCGATAGGCCCATTTTATGGTATGTTTATGTTTTGGAGATTAGGCACAGCTCTACTATGTATGACACACATTTTACCTTATGTTTATAAAAGTTTAATTCTACAATTATGTATCTTTTAAATGATGAATGCACATGTATTCAACCGGTTTATGTAATACGGCCTTGGGTAGCCAAGCTACTGGCTTGTCATGCACCCTAAATTCAGATAGGCCGGGTTTCGGTGCGTGACACTAGGGGTGTCCCTATTTTGAGAGGGAAACTAAACATATGATGCATTTGGCTCACTTTTTGGAGATAGGGGTTTTGCCCCTGTATGCAGATACTTTACCGTTTGCGTGGGAACATTCATTCATTCATTTACAAAAAGTAGAGGAGTACATTGAACTTTGAGTTATAAGAGAATCAAAGTACATTTTAAAAAGAGGAAAGAGACATTTTCTTTTCGGACTTCCACCTATCTACCTTTGCATTTGAGATCCTAAACTACTCTTGAGTCTTAAGATTTGCCTTCTTTGAGTTTGATGTCGAGGAGGTCGTTGAGAGACCTTACTATTTGATTGACCTTACTATTTGATTGCTCCTTGTCTTCTTGGCAACCTTATCTCTATAAGCATAGAGCGATTGGGGCCCTTCTTTATGGAATGACTGAAAATGCATGCAATGAGTCCTTAGGGTTACATGAGAACCTTAGGGTTTTGGGTAGACTTAATACAAGGGAGAATGAACTTGGTGTCACTCTCTTCGGGCTGATCATATGCATGAAGATGTAGTGACTTGAGTTACTTTGTTACTCTTGTCTTGACATGAAATATTGAATGTATGAACATGGATGCATAGAGTCGAGAGAGATAATGCAATTGTAAAGTAAACATGGATGCATGGGCAGTTATACAGGCATTATAACAACAAGAATGGATAAGCATAAAAGAAAGTAAAGCAGTCACCCTTTCCTTCATGGTTTTGAAATTGATGTGCTTGTCTTAAATCTAGCAGAGGTTCAGCTATGCATGGTGTCTACATGAGCATGAGGTTGAGGGTTTAATAATCCTTCCTAAGAAGGCTAGGTTCCCAGATCTTCAAACTTAGGCCCACTCCTCGAGGTTGTGCCATTATAAGTTGGTGATCCGAGCGGGGGAACCATCAAGAGACCGTAGGCGAAGAAACTGACACAGCATCTTACCCACAACCAATATACCATTCCCCATTCTAACTAGAAGGGACATATTCAGGTAGAGAATGCAAGTATGCAAATGCTTGTGCACAATGCAGCGTATGCATGAAATTTTAAAAAGTGGAGGAAAGGACCCAATAACTCCCATCCATCATGTCCATTCCATAGATTCATAACATACATGGCAGTTAATATGATATAAAATAAAAATGTGAACAAGGGTCCACCTACAAAAAATAAAGATGTAAAAAGTCAGTACTTGAATGACAAACTTAATGCAAAATAGAATGATTAAATATAATTGAATGTATGCTAGGACACGTTTTTTAAAATAGCTTTGAAAAGTTTAATTTTAAAATATTTAAAGTGGATAGAATTGGACAAATTAATCAAAAATTCCAGATGAGTGGGGGTGAAGAGACATGATAATGGCCTAACCCTCTAAGCATCCCCAGTGGAGTCGCTAGCTGTCGCGCCCCGATTTTTTGCACTCGAGAAAAACAAGTGAGAAAAATACAATGCTCTCTCGTTAGAACTCATCCTCCTAGAAGGACGAGTGTGACTAGGTTTAAATTAGAAATTGATTTTGAATAAGGGCATTTGGAAAAAATTTGGAGTCGCCACTTAACTTGATTAAGATGAGTTCGGTCACCTCAAACTAAGCACAATCAGCAGATTACACTTAGGGTTTTTGAAAATGTTTTGAAAACTTCCTCAAGAGAGGGTATTTTGGAAAAACAGGTTGGTTGGCAACTTTTGAAAAGATTTAAGTCCTTTTTGAAAAATAACTCCATTTTGATCTTCGAAAACAGTGATCCTAGGTTTGAAGGTTGGTTACGTGTAGGGAAGCACACTAAGCCACACCCACCTCATCCTTGCGGTACCTACATGTTTATTCACCCTAGGTTCACTCCTTTAGAATATTTGATTAACAATTATCCAACGCTATCCACTTTTAAAAGAATTATAGAAAAGAAATTTGACATGATGCATGACATGCAAGTGCAAGAGAAATATTTGATTTTGAAAAATAGACTTGAAAGAAAAGCTTAATTTTGAAAATAGATTTGCAAAGACTTGATTTGAAATTGAAAATAGATTATGGAATTGAAAACTTAAAAAAGGTTGTGACCGCACCCACGAGGGTTGCCTACATATCCTTTTTTGGGAATCAGGTCAGTCATAGTTCGAATTAGAGTCTAATTGAAAATAGACACTTTGAGGTTTTTGAAAAGTTTAACTTGAAAAGGTCTGATTTGAACTTTGAATAGAAGATTTGAAATTGAATTAGGAATTGATTTTAATTTGAAATAAAACTTAAGAATTTTGAAATTGATTTTGATTTGAAAATATTAAACTTTGGAAAAAGAACATGGACTTGATTTGGAAAAGAAGTGTCGTGCCCCGATTTTTAGGTGTCCAAGGTCCTTTCGGCTTGAAGACCCAAAAGCACGAAACTCTATCACTAGAACTCATCCTCCTAGAAGGACAAGTGCGACAAGCTTTGAAATTTGGTTTGACTAAGGGCTTTTAAGAAAAATAGGAGTCGCCACCTAACTTGATTAAGGTGAATTAGGGCACCTAAATGTAACGACCCGAATTTTCGGACCGTTAATAAATAAAATAAATAACCTCAAATAAGATTTAATCACGCTACAACTCCAAATATACCATTATAAGTGGTTCCAAATTTAAAATTACAACTTCAAATAACTCACAAAAATAATAATACTTCTTCCTAGGCTCCAACATACGTAACTCCCAACAATAATGTCTCCAAAATAAATATGAATTCTCATAGGCTCAAAATAATATTCCATCGACACCTTATATGCTTCCACCTGAAAAAAAAAATTTAACCAGGAAGTATACAATACACAGGAGTACAAATGCTTGGTTCAGGATATTTAAAAATGAAGCTCAATGAATAAATCAGTTCAACCGACGAGATTTAAAATAATAATAATTATTATTATCAGGAGCCAACCAAAATTCACGCTGGTATAATAATCCAATATTTTTATTAGGCCCAATACCTGACCCTTCTCAATACCCTGTCAAACGCCACCTATGCCCCGTAACAATTCCAAAGTCTATAATCAACACCCTGTAGGGTCATCATTCCATAACTAATTTCCAACAACAGGCTAACAGGTGTGCTTGTATATGTACTAATTAGTTCCATGGCACATCAGCCAAAACATAACCCAGTAATTTTTTATTTAAAAATAATGTGATCAATGAATTAACGAACACAATAACCAAGGATTTGCTTGAGGAAATTTAATAGATTCAACAACAAATCTAATCAGAGAATTATACAACGAGTATGAATATTCAACAAGAATACAACTCAGGAATAATAGAAATAAACTCTTTGCAAAGAGATTTCAAAAGAAGCATATTGTACACAACCCGGTTACCTCAAGTGATTTCGACCAATTTTGTAGAAATCATCACAGCTCTCCATAAATTAAAACCAAGGTAATAAAAATTCTCTTTTTTTTTATTTTATTTTTCCACTCACAAACAAGACACCTTTCCACCACTACTATGTAGATATATATACTTTCACCCGAATTATGTAATAAGATGGCTTGATAGTGCCCTTAATTTATAGGCCTTGTGAAGTCTTGTGGGGATGACAGTTAATAAGACATTTGTTGTCGTGCATGTTCATAGTTAATGAGAGGTTGACACCCACAATGATAGGTGTCAGATGAAGGTAAAGAGTGTAACTGGGTGATGACACCTTATGCTCCAAGGTGTTAGGCGCATGGATGATCAAAGTGTTGGTGCAAAGCTAATTCCCTACACCCACACATACATACATCTAGCTGGCTGTCCAAAGCATAGCCATGCAATACTTTTAGGCAATGAATGGAGAAAAGTCCAAGGAACTAGGCATGCTCCACTTCGCGCTTAGCCTCAAAGTCTATGATTAATACATATCGATTACTCTAACAATAATGTCTAGTTACTCAATATTTTCGAAAGCTCAAAATCTTGCTTTTGCCTTATGACTATTTTTATTACCTATATATTTATTATGCCCATTTATTCATTATGGGTCTAGTGATCAAAAAATTTTAGAATCATTAAATTATTTTGGGGTGTTACACTGAAGCTAAGTGTTAATCCGAAGACTAAACTTAGGGTTTTTAGAAAGGTTTTGAAAACTCCCTCAAGAGAGGGTTTTTAATGAAAAAGGTTGTATGGCAACCTTTGGAAAGATTTAAGCCCTTTTGGAAAATAACTCCTGTCCTTCGAAATCATAAATCTATGGTCTGGGGTTTGGTTACGTGTACGGAAGATATCCTAAGATCATCACCCTACCCCACCCTTTCAGTACCTACATGTCTAATCACCCTTTGTTTACTCACTACAATAACCGGTTACCATTCGCCACATAGTATTCACTTTAGAATTTTAAAAAAAGGGTTTAGTCATCACTTTTTGGATGAATGATGCACGATGCAAGTTTTTGGAAGAAGTTTGAAAATAATGGCATTTTAAAAGAGTTTGGAATGGAAACTTTGAATTGATTAGAATTTTAAAGGATTGGAGTTGGAATAAAAGTTATGACCGCACCATTTTAGGTTGCCTACGTATCTCATTTAGCGAGAATCAGGTCATTCGTAGTTCGGGCGAGAGCCCGGTGGAAAATAGGAGCATTAGGGCCTCTGGAAGGTTTGAAGACACTTTGGGGTCTTTGGAAAAGTTTAAGACACTTTGAGGTTTTTGAAAAGGTTTAAGACACTTAGAAGTTTTTTGGAAAAGTTTAAAACACTTTGACGTCTTTGGAAGTTGAAAATTTTTTGTGGTCTTGGAAGTTTTGACTTGAAATTGGGTGGTGGCGTGTTTTAAAAATGTTTTTGAATCAACTTGAGGGAGTTTTGAAAAAATGCTTTGGCATGACTCAAGAGAACTTGAAAGTGTTTTTGAAGTCTTATTTTGAAAACCTTGGAGGCATGACTTTAGAATGTTTTGATGAATTAGTTTTTGAAAATGGTGTTTTGGAAATGGCTAAGGGTTTGGAATCCTCATATGGACAACCTTAGAGGTTGTCCTTGATTTATCACTTGTCCTTGGAATCCCTAACCATGAGGGAGCTAGGGACACCATAGGTTTGTGACCTTTCAAAAACATTGTTTTGGAAATGTCTTGAAGATGGAGTGTAAGGACATTTGAAGAGTTTATGGATTTAGTTTTTTGAAATCATGAGAGTAGGAGGTTTTGGAAAAATAGTGTAAGCACCCCATTTTTGACCGCTCGACAGTCTACACTCCGTCCAGACTTGTTTTCAAGTCATTGTAGGCATATTCCAATCGAAACCAATTCTCTAGGTCCAAATTCCGTCTTTCCATCGCCTCGTGGGTCTGTCAGGCCCAAATAGAGGCAAAATGACCAAAATGCCCTTAGGGGCATTGTCCTTTCCAAAATCTTTCCAATCCCACTCTCGAGACAGTTTATTCCTCGAGACGGTTCCAATCCAGGCACGTCTTTTCAGAGACGGTAAGACCCCTTTTCAATCCCTCTCTCGAGACAGTTTATTTCTCGAGACGGTTCCAATCCAGGCACGTCTTTTCGGAGACGGTAAGACCCCTTTCCAATCCCTCTCTCGAGAAAGTTTATTCCTCGAGACGGTTCCAATCCAGGCACGTCTTTTCGGAGACGGTAAGACTCCTTTCCAATCCCTCTCTCGAGACAGTTTATTCCTCGAGACGGTTCCGATCCAGGCACGTCTCTTTGGAGACGGTAAGACCCCTTTCTATTCCCTCCTTTCCTCGAGACGGTTCCGATCCAGGCACGTCTCTTTGGAGACGGTAAGACCCCTTTCCATTCCCTCTCTTGAGACAGTTTATTCCTCGAGACGGTTCCAATCCAAGCACGTCTCTTCGGAGACGGCAAGACCCCTTTCCAATCCCACTTTCGAGACAGTTTATTCCTCGAGACGGTTCCAATCCAGGCACGTCTCTTTGGAGATGGTAAGACCCCTTTCCAATCCCTCTCTCGAGACAGTTTATTCCTCGAGACGGCCCGAGTAGCGAAACTACTCACAAAACCGTTAGAGTAGCGGAAATACTCACAAATAGGTCGATATAGGGAATTGGCAACAAACCCTTGTGTCACGACGACCGCCGTTAGAGTGGCGGAAACACTCAAAACCCAGGTCAACACCAGTGTCTATTAGCCCACTTTGGTGAAAAATGACCAAACTGTCCTTTGGACCTTTTTTGAGATTTTTCGGTTAAGATGACCAATTTGCCCCTAAGCATCCGAATGGCCCGGGAACCACACCGACTCTGGGTATCAAACCGGTAATGTCCCGAGAATACTTTTTCTAGTGTTCCCAACCTTCCTTTACCTTTCCAGACCATTCCGAGTCAGTTCCGGCCAACCCAGTACAAAATGACCGTTTTGCCCCTAGAGGGCCGGTCTCCTTCTTCGACTACACCGGCTCTGGGTATCAAACTGGTAATGTCCCGAGAATACTTTTGATAGTGTTCTCAACCTTCCTTTACCTTTCCGGACCCTTCCGAGTCAGTTCCGGCAAACCCGGTACAAAATGACCGTTTTACCCCTGGTGGGCCGATCTCCTTTTCTGACCATGCCGGCTCTAGGAATCAAACTGGCAACCTCCGGGAACATTCTGAATAATGTTTCCAGATCCCAAGTATTCTTCCGGGACAGTCTGAGTTCGCCTCAGCAGCTTCCCAGTCCGATTGACCGTTTTGCCCCTAAAGGCCCGATCAACCTTTTCGACACATTTTGTCCTCACTTTTTAAGTCAAATACCTCCAGGACACTATTTTAAGTGTTCCTGCTCCTTTCCGGCCTTCCGGGTCATTCCCGACTCCTCCAAATCATTTCCGGACTTTCCGGAGTCATTCCTAGTGAAGCCAGGCTAAAAGTTGCATGGTAGTCACTAGTACGGGCGCCCAAATCTAGTCAAAGATACGTTGCTTGCCGACTTATAAAGTTTCCTAAGTGGCTGGCGCCACTAGTAGTGGCACCAAGCCAAGAATTGGCAGTGGCGCCAAGAGCAATTTTGCCCTAGCGCCACTACAACAGGTGCCAGGTTTGTCCAACTTCTATAAATACAGAGCCTCATTCAACGTGAAAAGGGTCTGCAAACTTAACCTAAAAATCACATATTTCGATATACAGAGCTCAAGCATCTCCAAAACCCTAGTTTCCTTAGGTTCTCCAAACCCTAGCCACCCTACACAAACCCTAGCCTCCTATACACTCATACACACCCCTATACACTCATACACTAGCCTTCAACCATCCTTTGAAGACTTGAGGAGCTGCAATCCAAAGCTTGAAGACAACTTTTGAAGGCTAAAGGTGAAGATCAAGACGAAGACCGAAGACCAAAGACAGCACGGCGCACAAAATAAACAAGACATACGGTAGGCTCCCTATTTAAATTTCCGCACTTCCCCCTTCTCTCTTCTCTCTCCTAACCCACTTGGGTTTTCTCTATTTTAATCCCATCTCTTTCCCCCCCTTTCTTTGCATGTTTGAAACAAGGGGATTCCCGGTCCATGTGTAGGATTAGGCTATTGGAGAGTCACCGTGTCGGGGGCGTTCTTCTAGTCTAACCAGAGACCACGTGGGTCCGGCCCCCTTGATTATGTGGTGAAGCCTTAGCCTTGAATGTTCACGACCCCAAAATTGCATTGTGCATATCATGATCTTGCATCTTTCAAAAATCGTTTTCAAAGTTGTTTTCAAAATCGTTTTCAAACTCGTTTTCAAAATTGCATTAAAATCTCTTTTTCAAAAACTTGTTTTCAAAACCACAATTCTAGGGTGATTCTAGCTTTTCCAGGGCTAGGATTGCTTTAGGAAAGTGTTACATTTAAAGTGACCAATACGGTCCATATTTTCAAATCTTGTTGTTTTCAAAACTGCTTTCCTAAAGTGGTTCTAGCCCTCTTATGGTTAGAATTGCTTTGGGAAAGTGAGATGTTTTTACACATTCTAAAAACTCTCTTTTCAAAAAGTCTTTCTTCCTAAAATCTCTTTTTCAACATACCTTCCTGAAACTCTCCTCTCCAAAATTGTTTTCAAAAACTCCCTTCCAAAATCTATTTTCAAAACTCCCTTTTTCAACTCATTTTCAAAATTCTCTCCCCAAAATTCACTTTCTAAAAACATTCCCTAAATTCACTTTCCTAAAAACTCTCTTTCCAAAAATCTTCCTTCTAGAAACTCCCCTCTAGGATTTTTCCTTCTGAAATCTTCGTTTCTAAAAACACACTTTCCAAAAACTCCTCCCTAGGATTTCCCTTCTAGAAAATCTTCGTTTTCAAAAATGCACTTTCCAAAAACCCTTTCCTTAGAGCCCAAGTCAAGCCTTAGAGCCCACAATTAGGAAACCCTAATTTTCTTTCTAAAAACATGATTTTCAAACTTTGCCCCAAACCTAGGTTTCCAAAATTTCTTGTTTTCACATCCAAACGATACACGTTTCCAAAACCTATTTTCTACGTCAAAACTATAATTTTTCAAATCTAGGGTTTCTAGAATCTCCATTTCCAAATCCTTGCCAAATCCAATCCCTTCCTAATCCAACTTTTTCCTAACTCAAATCTTTCTTAAACTTCCACTTTCCTAAATCTTTAGTTTCCAAAACTCGCACATAAAAATCTTTCCTAAATTTTAAAACTCAACTTTCAAATCTTTCCTAATTCTACCCTCTTTTCAAATCTTAACTTTTCAAATCTAAGCTTTCAAACTTTTCCTAACCTCAAACCTTTCCTAATCTCAAGATTTTCTAAAAAACTTTAAGACTCTCCAAATCTTAAACTTTCCAAGTTTCAAGTTTTTCCAAGTTCTAAGCTTCCAAACTTCAAAACTTTCTTAACTTGAAACTTTCTAAATTCTAAGCCTTTCTTAAATTAAACTTTTCCTAATTCAAAACATTTCTAAATTCAATACTTTCCTATTTCAAAACCTTTCTTAAAACGAAACATTTCAAACTTTCCTAAGTTGAAACTTTCTTAAGTTCCGAACTTTCCTGATTCAAAATTTTCCTAATTTGAAACTTTTCAAAAATGAAACTTTTCTAATTCAAAACTTTCCTAAAATGAAAACTTTCCTAATTTGAAAACTTTCCTAAGTTGAAACTTTCCAAATTCGAAACTTTCCTAAATTGGACCTTTCCTAATTCAAACCTTTCCTAAATCCAGTCTTTCTTAAACTCTCGAGTCTTTCCTAAGTCTCATCTTTTTAAGTCTAGGTTTCCTAAACCTCAATCTTTCCAAAATAACTCCAATTTCCCATCTTCTATTCTAAGTTCAAATCAAATCCTCTATCCAATTCAATCTCTTTCTTTCAAATCAATCTCTTTTCAATCGGACTCTTGTCCGAACTACGATTGACCTGATTCCCCCAAAGGGATACGTAGGCAACCTTCATAGGTGCGGTCACAACACTTTTCAAACTTTTAATTCCACCCTCATGGGTGTGGTTTTCAAAATTTTGTCAAATCTCAAATTCCAATCTACTTTCAAACTTCCAATTTCAAATTTCTATTTCCAAATTTTCAAACTTTTCAATTTCAATTCAATCTCTTCAAATCTATTTTCAAATCAAATCAATCTCTTTTTAAATCTATTTTTCAATTCTCTTCTATTACACTTGCATATCATGCATCATGTTAGTTTCTTTTTTTAAACATTGTTTTTCTAAAATGGATTGGATTGAACTATAGTTGGTTAAAGACTCTCATAGGTGAATCTAGGGTAGATTGACATGTAGGTACCGAAAGGGCGGGGTAGGGTGATGGCTTAGTGCATCTTCCCTACACGTAACCAACCTCTGAACCTAGAATCTCTGATTTCAAAGACCAAAAGGAGTTATTTTTCAAAAAGGGCTAAATGTTTCCCAAAGGTTGCCAAACAACCTGTTTTTCTTAAAAACCCTCTCTCGAGGAGATATTTTCAAATCGTTTTCCAAAACCCTAAGTGTAGTCTTCGGATTATTCTTAGTTTTTAGGTGACCTAACTCACCTTAATCAAGTTAGGTGGCAACTCCGAATCTTTTTCAAAAGTCCTTTATTCAAATCTATTTTTCAATTCAAACCTAGTCGCACTCATTCTTCTAGGAGGGTCAGTTCTAACGAGAGAGTACAACATTTTTCCCACTTGTGTGAGTATTCCTCGAGTGCGAAAAATTTGGGCACGACAAATAGGTTATGAGAATAGTTTACAATTGAATGATAAAAAAAAGGGTTCAAGAGTTTGGAACCTTGAAGTGTATTAACCTAAATAGGATTGGCCTAGGGTTAGGGGTAACCTAAGGTTAACTAATTTGGGTTAGGTTAACCTAGGGTTAAGATGACCTATGGTTAACTAACTAAGGTTAGGTTAACCTAGGGTTAAGATGACCTATGGTTAACTAAGGGTCAAGTTAACCTAGGGTTGGTGAACTAGGGTCAAGTTAACCTAGGGTTGGACAACTATGGTCAGGTTAACCTAGGGTTAGGTAACTAGGGTCAAGTTAACCTAGGGTTGGATTGGAAAATTGTTTTGAAAGTTGGTTGGATGCACTTTTTGGAGAGTGTTTGGAAGAACAAAATATGTTATGTAGTGGACTTAGGTTAGCAATCTTTTTGAAGATCATTTCCATGAAAATTTTGACTCTTGCCAAGAATATGGTTTATATGGTTGATGCTTGGAGACCATTCCAAGGAAGGTTTCCTCATGACCATTATAACCATTATCTTGACAAGAGTATCGATTTTAAGAATCAACACAATAGTGATAACCTTTGAAAAACCACTTTTAATACAAAGATGGAGAGAATGAACTATTGAAAACCATTTTCAAGAAGGAGATTTTGAAAATCATTTTTAAAGAAAACTATTCCAGCAAGTTAACGTCCAGATGGCCTATGTAAGGGATACCTCTCAAGTGAGAGTTCCATAGGGCCATTCCAACCACTAAACTTGAGATAATAGAAACCATAGAAATCAAAGAGTTTGAATATCATTCTTAGGCAAGCATAAAGAGAAAAGGGAAACATTCTAACAATTTAGGCTCCTATGGCCAATGTAAAGGGAGACCACTCAAGAGAGGGTTCCATGGGGCCATTTTAACCACTAAATTTGAGAGAATGGAAACCTTGGAAATTAGAGAGTTTGAAAGCAACTTTTATGCAAGTTGAAATGCAATGATGCAAAAGTGTGAATTAGGGGGTAGTAGGGGATCTTCTAAGGCATGACTCCTAAAGTCTCATCCCAAACTTCAAGGGACCAACTCTTGAAACTATTTTCAAAAGGAATATAGAGCTTGAAAATGGTATGAAAACAAAAGCAATGTAAGCATTGTAGAACATGACAATAAGTATAAAATGAAGCCAAGCATGCAAAACATGATCAAAATAGTAATATGCAAGGGGTCATGATCACATACAAGGCTTATAGGCTACACCACTTAAACAATGGGCTCTTAGGCCATACCATTTTAAAGTAGGCTAGTAAGAGGTCCCCCTGCACAGTGGCTCTCACTTGCTTTCCTTTAGGCATGATCTAAGAGCCCTCTTTGTCTCAAGCATGCAAGAATGGGGGGTTGTAGATGGGGGTTAAAATAGAAAATAGCCTAAGTAGGCTAGGAGGGAGAAGAGAAGAGTGGGGAAAGATACAAATGTAAAAGGGATACCACCTTTTGTCTTCAACGCACTTATGATCTTCCAAAGATGCTTTGATTGGAGCTTGAATGACTTCAAGAAGGCTTAGAGGGATGGTACGGAGTGTTTGATGGTGTATAAGGCTTTATATGTGAAGTATATAGGCTTGGGGATGATGAAATCTAAGCTAAGTGTTGGAGAAATGAAGTGTGTATAGAGACTCGCAGTTCTGGAGTGACTTCAATAGAGCTTCGCATTAGAAACCGGAGTTGGAATATGCAAAGGGTGGTCTGGTATTTATAGAGATTCTGGAACGGGCCTGGCACATGTATTACATGCGCTTGGCCAAAATTTGACCCTGCGCATGTAGGACATGCGCAGGTACTGTTCCATTACCAGAATGACAAGTGGCAACCCATGTACTGGATAAATCTTGGTTGCTGATCAAAATTTGGTCGATCTGATAAAAATTTGAGTGCATGTAGCATACGTTCCACCACCAGGAAGGTTCGTTCAAACTTTGCCTTGATAATTGAGTCAAGCGGGAAGGTTTCAGGGGAATCAGTCGCACTCGGGACGTTCTCCCGGGGCTTCTAGTGAATTTTCATATTTTTGGAAAGTTTGAATTATGTTTGGAAGTATGAGATATCATATTGGGAAATGTGCATAAAAGGACAATTTTATGGAGCTTCTGTGATATGCTTCGTGGTTGTTCGAAAGTAGCTGTTTTCATATCACATGATCAAGGCCTTTGGGAAGCAATCTTTTCAATCAGACCATACCAATGGAAAGTATTTTGGAAATGCTTTCGGGAATTCCAAGATTTGTGCATTTCTCAAGTCAGTTGATGGTGCGTTATAACAAGGGAATCGGGAGAAAAGACAATTTAAGCAGAGCGTCTGCTAGACGCTCCAGGGAACTTTTATCGAGTCGTGTGAGTTTAGTGTCGCAAGGTCCTCCTCGGATTAAACAAGTGTGTATGGTGAAACCCTTTGCTCAAAATCCCAAGGCCGGTGCTGTGTCAGGGCATATTTGAGTTTTCAGAGGTAAAACGGTCATTTTGACCAAGATTGGCTGCAAATGGTTAGGAATGGTTTGGTGTGTTGTGTTAAGTATGTAGGGTTGTTCAGGGATGGTTCTGGGAGAGTCTTTTACCATTCGGCGAGGTTTGCGCAGTGTTGAGGTGTTCAGGGGCAAAATGTTCATTTTGACTGGAGTGGGCCAGAATAGAACCGGATTCGGACCAAATGGCGTGCGGGGGATGCCTAATAGTTTAAAAATATTTTAGAAGGATGGGCTTATCATTTTGAGAGATTTTGAACTTTCCCAAAACGTGCCTGGAGGCCCAAAGGGCAGGTTTGGTCATTTTTCACCGAGTCGGGCTAGCAGGCGCCGGTGTTGACCTAGGTGTTAGTTCCCATGACCGCCCAGTCTCGAAAAACTACCTGTGCGGTGTTGGTCTCTAAGAACGCCCGGTTCTTCTAGAACTACCTGTAGGGGTGGTGTTCGTTCCTGAGAATGCCTGGTCCCAAAAAGCTACCTGGAAGGGTAGTGTTGGTTTCTGAGAACGCCCGGTCTCGGAGAACTACCAAATGATGGACATTCTACATTGGCGGGCTAGCAGCAGCAAGAAGTGAACCATCTGGAATTTGATGAGGTGTTGGTCCCCGGGATCGCCCGATCCCGGGAAGCTACCTGGATGACGTTGGTTTCCGGGACTGCCCGGTCTAGAAAGCTGCCTGGAATAATGGTGCTTATGGCTCCAGCGGGTCCTTGTGGACCTGAGAAGTGACCAGTTGGTTGGATGGGAGATTGTAAGGCTCATCCCACACCTGCATGTGTTGTGATGTTGGAAACCCAAACCTGGTCGGGCCGGAGATTGCCAAGCGAGCAAAAATGGGGTGCTTACAAGAAGGAGTTGAGTTTTGAAAATATTTTGACTTAGAATGAAGTAAGAAAAGCATCTTGGTTTAGAATGAAGTTTGAGAAAGGAGTTGAAGCTTCCTAACTTGGGAATAGAGTTGAGCTATGGATTAGGTATCCTAGGTTTGGAACATGTAGTTGAATTAGGAAGGTTTGATTTAGATTTGAAAGGTTTGATTTTTGAAAGTTGGATTTAGGAAATGTTCGAATTAGGAAAGTTAGATTTAAGGAAGATTTGACGAGAGATTTGATTTGATTTAGAAAGACTTGGCTTAATCACTTGATTTGAATGAATTTAGAAAGTTAGGTTTAGGAAAGACCAGATTTTAGAAATCTTTGAATTTAGGTAAGTTTCAAAATAAGAAAGTTTTGTTTTAGGAAGGGGCCAAATTATGAAAGTTTTTGAATTTAGAAAGGTGTGAACTTAGGAAAGTTTTGAATTTAGAAAGATGTGAACTTAGGAAAGTTTTGAATTTTTAAAGATTTGATTCCTATTTCCTAAAGTAGAAGATTAGATTTTATTTTCAAAAATAGATGATTTGATTTGGTTTTTAAAATTGGAGGGTTGGATTTAGTTTCTTAAATGGGAAGATTGGATTTGATATGGAATTGAAAAGGTTGAGTTTTGGAACTCTTGGATTTGGACATCTATGATTTTAGTAGAAAAAGGGGGTTTTTGAAAATCTACAATTTGATGTAGAAAATAGAGGTTTTGAAAATCTACGATTTAATACAAAATAAGAAGTCATGTTGTTAGGAAAGAGAATAGGGTTTCCTAACCATGGATTTTATGGCCTGACTTGGACTTTAAGGAAAAGAGTTTTTGGAAAGTGGATCTTTTGGAAAGAATGTTTAGGAAACAAGTATGAGAAGAGTTTTTTGAAAGTAGATTTTTGAAAGGTAGTTTAAAAAGAGTTTTTTAGAAAGTAAACTTTGAAGAGACTTTTTGGAAAGGAACTTAAAAAGCAATTTTGAAAAGGGGTTTGAATATGGACTTTGAAAAATCTTTTGAATATCTCACTTCCTTAAAACGATTCGAATCATAAAAAGATTAGAACCATTCTAGAAATGTGATTTTGAAAACAATATGGATTCAAAATATGGACCAATATGATCATATTGAATATCGCCCTTTCCTAAAACAACCCTAACCATGGAATGGCTAGAATCATCTTACAATTATGGTTTTGATGAAAACCAATTTTGGATTTATACCCAAAACATGGACCTTGGTGGTCACAATGAATATAACACTTTCCTAAAGCAACCCTAACCATAAAATTGCTAGAATCACATTACGATTGTGATTTTGAAAACAAGTTTGAAAAAGAGATTCGAATGCAAGTTTGAAAGATGATTTTGATGCAGATTCTGAAAACAACTTTTAAAAACAATTTTGAGTGGATGAATGAATATGACATGCATAATGCAAGCAGGGTCATGAACATACAAGGTTAGCTTCACCATATAATCAAGGAGGCTGAATCCACACAGTCTAAGATTGAACTAGAAGAAAATCCTTGACACGGTGACTTTCAACAGCCCTTCCTATGCATGAATCAAAGAATCCCTTGTTTCAAACATGCAAGAAAGGGAGGTAGAAGATGGGGAATTAAAATAAAAGAAAACCAAAGTGGGTTAGGAAAAAAAAGAGAGAGGGGGTAGTACATAAACATAAAGAGAAAGCCTACCTTCTCTTCTTCTTGTTTTGCTTGTTTCATTTTCTTTGCTTTGCTTGGGCTTCTAGAGCTTCGAACTTGCAGCACTTGAGTCTTCAATGGCTTGCTTTGAGGTGAGTGTATGAGTGTAAGGAGTGTGTATAAGTTAGGGTCAAGGGATATGAAGGCTAGTGTTTGAGGAGACTAGAGAGAACTAGGGTTTGGAAGGACTTCGAGCTCTATATTTTGAAAAATAGAGTTTTTGGACTAAGTTTGTGGACCCATTTTCACGCAGATGGAGGGTCTGTATTTATAAACACTAGACTAGCTAGCACCTGCTGTAATGGCGCCAAGGCAAAAATCCCTATTGGAGCCACTAGGAGTGGCGCCAGCCACTTGGAAAAGTTTTAAGGGTAGTAAGAAGTGTATCTTTTGACCCTTGGTATGCAAGGCAACAGATTTGGGCCCCTGTACTAGTGACTACCATGTAATTTTTGGCTTAGCTCCACTAGGAGTGACTCCGGAAGGTTTGAGAGTGTTTAGGGATGCTGAGAATGATTTGAAAGGCCAAAAATGGATAAAAGCCCTTGAAATAGTATCCCAGGAGGTAACAGGCTTGAAAAACAATATTGGGATTGTTGAAATGGTCGGCCAAGCCATTAGGGGTAAAACTGTCCACTAGATCGAGAAACCACTGGAATGGACTTGGAATGTCCCATGAAAGAACTTGATGATTGGAAACACTATCTAGAGTGTTTTGGGGGATTTCCAATTTGATGCCTAGAGTTGGTGTGGTTGGAAAAGGTAACCGGGCCACTATGGGCAAAACGGTTATTTTGTATCAAAATCATTGGAACAAACTCAAAATGTTCCAGAAAGGTGCCAGAAGATTGAGAATACTATTAGAAGCATCCTCGAGAGGTTACCGGTTTGATGCCTAGAGCTGGCGTGGTTCCCGAAGGCAATTGAGTGCCTAGGGGAAAAATGATTATTTTGATCGGACGGTCCCCAAATTGGTCCAGAACTGATTAGGAGGCATTCGAACATGCCGGATTGTCCTTGGGACTATCTAGAAAAGGTGAACTTACTGCTCTGAGGACTTAGTTACTTTCTGGATAAGCATGCCAAAAAAGGCCCAAGGGGCAATTTTGTCATTTTTCACCGTAATACCTGGGTTCTAAGTGTTTTTGCCACTCTGACGGTGTGTGACGAGTTGGTTTTGAAAGGTATCTCGTCCTTTGATTAACGTGCCATAACCAAGAGGCGAGTTCTGTCCCGTGACAAAGGGGTTTTGTTGGCAATTTCTGATGTCGACCTGTTTGCAAGTGTTTCTGCCACTCTGACAGTTGCTATATTTGTGAGTGTTTTCGCCACTTTGACAGTGAGCGTTCATTCTAAAGACTACTTGATCTCGGGAAGCTACTAGGTGGACTTATCGTTTGAGGAATCAATATTCTCGAAAGATGTGCTAGTTAATAAACATTTAACATTAGCGGGCTAGCAGATGCCAAAAGTGAAATGTTTTACCATATTAGGGACTTGGGTTCCGTCCTGGTCAATTGGTTTGAAAGGATTTACCATTCTTAGGAATTTTCTCAGAGCACGTACCAGACTGGGTGGACTTACCGCCTAAAGGATCACCTTTCTCGAAAGGTGTGTCAAATTTGATTTGGATTGGAATTGGATTTGAAATTAGATTTGAGATTGAAATAGGGACTTACCGTCTTTAGGAAGACATGCCAACTGGAATTGGACCGAGAAATGCCCCAAGGGCATTTTGGTTATTTTGCCTCTATTGGGCCTGACGGGCCTGCGAAGCGATTGATTGATTTGATTGAGTTTGGAAAGCTGGTTTGGACTTAAATGTGTATGTGTTGGCTTGAATGTGAGTTCAATCAGGCCAAAGATTGTCGAGTAGGTAAAAATGGGCTGCTTACACAAGGCAGTAAAGGAAGGATTACTAGTGACAGACATGAACTGCTGGAATAGTGCAGGAAGATCATTGACACTAATGATAAAGGAGGAGGAGGAAGAGAAGGAGGGAGTTACAAAATCCTCTGTAGTAGCAGCAGTAGACTAAAGGCGTGGGTTTTAGCAGTGAGGAATTTTAAGGTAATTAATAAGAAAGTGACCATGACCACGTCGATGACAGTGCTAACAAATCTGAATGGGATAGTTAAGTAGATGATGGTCAGTGGCATGAAAAAATGTGCAAGAATATTCATGAGAAGGAGGACTGGAAAAGGTCCCAGTAGGCAGAGTAGAAGAGTTGCGGGAACCACTAGTACCCGAAGAACCTCAAGCACCACTAGAAGAGCCTCTAAAAGAAGTGGTGGAGCGAGAATTACATATGGCAAGTACTGTGTCCATAGGTAATGGCTGAATAAGACCAAGACATATCTCCTGAGATAAGAGCTCAAAACTAGCCTGTTTCAAGGTAGAAAGAGGGTAACAACGTAGAAAAGAGGCTCAAACAGGCTCAAAGACATTGGTAAGAGCCATGAGAAATATAATCAGGCACTGTTGATTGTAGTAGAGAGCAAACTGAGTAGCATTAGTAGAGCAAATCCAAATAGGCACAGACAAAGTCAACTAGTTCCATAAAGTATACATTTGAGAAAAGAAGGTGTTGATAAACTGGCGAGGTTCATGTTTAAGATAATGTAGAGAAATTAGAAGCTTGTATTGATGGGCAAGGTCTGCAGTAGTATATCGGTTGGTCAAAAAAGCCCAAATGAAGTGAGCAATGTCAACGCACCCAAACTAGAGGCTAATAAAGGGAATTAACGTATTTCGAAACCAGGTGATGATCTGGTAATTCTTATTGTCCTATTTCTCAAGTCATTCAATGAATTCTATGCCCTTTCAGCTACACCTTTAACAGGTGCCTGAATATCTCCAGTGACATAGCGCAAAAGTTTTCTTCCCTTGAGAAAACTGGACATGGCTTAAGACCAAGGTGTTGTGCCCCAGTTTTTGCACTCGAATGTGGGAAATACACATGGTACTCTCTTGTTATAACTCATCCTCATAGAATGACAAGTGAGACTAGGTTTGAATTAGAAATTGATTTAAACAAGGGCTTTAGGAAAAAATTTTAGGGTCACCACCTAACTTTGTTAAGGTGAGTTAGGTCACCTAAAAGAAGCACAATCTAAAGATCAAACTTAGGGTTTTTGGAACACATTTAAAAAAACTTTCTCTTGAAAGGATTTTGAAGAAAACAGGTTGCTTGGTAACTTTGGAAAGATTTAAGCCCTCTTTTTTTTTTTTTAAATAACTCCTTTTTAGTCTTTCGAAAACAGTGATTCTATGTTTGGGGGTTGGTTACGTATAGGAAAAATGCACTAAACTATCACCCTAGGTTCACTCATTTAGAATCTCCAGTTACTAAATATTCAATTATATCCCGTTTAGGAATTCTAGAAAGAGGTTTGCATCATCACTTTAGGGATGATATGATGCATGATATGTAAGTGCATGACAAGAATTTAAATTTGAAGAGAGATTTTGAAAAAGAAAATCAAAATTTTGAAAAAAGTTATGACCACACCCATGAGGGTTGTCTATGTATCCCTTTATTGAGAACCAGGTTAGTCGTAGTTCGGACACAAGATTCGATTGAAAATAGACACTTTGGGGCCTTGTTTGATTTGAAAAAGCAACTTGTGGCTTTTGGAAAGTTTGACTTGAAAAAGTTTTGGGTTGAACTTTGATTGGAAGATTAGAAACTAAACTTTAATTTAAACTTGACTTTGATTTGAAATTGAACTTGGAGTTGACTTTGCAATAAAACTTGGATTTGAAATTAAACCTTGAAATAGTACCTAAACTCATCTTGGAAAGTTTAAATTGAGCTTCAAATTCATCTTGATTTGAATTGGAGTTTGAAAATTATCTTGATTTAGACTTAAGACTTAGAAAAAAGTTGAAGTTTCTTAACTCATGATTAGGGTTAAACTAGAGCTTTGGTATCCTAGGACTTAAATAACCTAGGGTTTAAACATGCACTTGAAAATTTTAATTTTTAGAAAGCTTAATTTTAGAAAATTTTGAATTAGGAAGGTTCTATTTTAGGAAAGTTTTATTTTAGAAAGATTGGAAAAGATTTTATTTGATGTAGAAATATTTGATTTGAAAATTTTGTAAAGCTAGAATTTGGAGAGTTTGAACTTAGGAAAACTTTGAATTAGAAAAGTTCTATTTTAGGAAAATTTTCATTTTGAGAAAGATTTGATTTAGGAAAAATTGAATTGGGAAAGTTAAGTTTCAAAAAGTTTGACTTAGATTTAAGGTAACTTGGGATTTAAGCAATCCTAGGATCTAGGATTTATGTAATGCACTTGAATTGAAAATATTGGATTTCAATTGAAAAAGAAAAATTTTTCTTTTTGGCAATTTTATCATTTTATATGACATTTTAATTAAGAAATCAATATTTTATGTGAAACTCCGCTTTGGAAAGTTATGGTTTCCTAGACAGGGACTTTAGGATTTTGACATGGATTCCAAGATAGAGTTTTTGGAAAGTAAATCTTTGAAAAGAATTTTTGAAAAGTAGATTTGCAAAGCTATTTTAGAAAGATTTGAATGTATACTTTTAGAAGTTTCTTAAATATCTCACTTTCCTAAAACGATTCTAATCATGAGAAGACTAGATCCATTCTAGGGTTGTGATTTTAAAAACAACTAGGGTTTGAAACCCATTTTTGAATCTTAATGGTCTCATTGAATGTAATACTTTCCTAAAACAACCCTGACTATGGAATGGTTAGAATCATCTTAGGGTTGTGGTTTTGAAAACAAATTTGAAAATGACATTTCTGAATGTGAGTTTTAAAGAAAACTTTTGAACGCAATATTGAATGCATTGTATGAACATAATAACCACAATACAATATGGACGTGAACATACAAGGTTCGGTTTCACCACATTACCAGGGGGGCCAAACCCACACCATCTTAGGTTAAACTTGAAGAAAGTCCCCGACACGGTGACCTCCTCCAAGACCTTCTTATTCATAAACTGGGAGATCACTTATTTTAAGCACATAACAAGAGAGGGTAAAAGATGAGGATTAAAATAGAGAATAGTCTAAGTGGACTAAGAGGAAGAGGAGAGAGAAGGGAATTGCATAAACTAAATAGAAAAAACTCACCTTATCTTCTTATTACTTTGTTTGCTTCAATATACTTGCACTTTGAGAGCTTTGGGTATGCAACATTTGATCTTTAATGGTGATGGAAGGCAGGTGCATAAGTGTTTAAAGTGTATAGAGGCTAGGGTTTGGAGAGAGGCTTGAAGGAATTACGACTTTGGGGAAACTCAGAGGTTGTTTTCAGAGAGGCAGGATTTCTGGTGCTATTTTTCGAATCCAGAATATAATGGGGGGTGGCTTGCATTTATAGGCAACCAAAACTAACCTTGGCACCTGTTACAGTGGCTCCAGGCTTAATTTAAGCTTGGTGCCACTAGTAGTAGCGCCACCCCCCTAGGAAAGTTGTTAGGTTGGCAAGAAACAAATATTTAACCCTTGAGACGCAAGGCAGAAGATTTAGGTGCTTGTCCTAATGACTACCATGTAACTTTTGGCCTGGTTTCACTAGGAGGGACTTTAAAATGTTTGAAAATAATGCAGAAGGTTTCGAGACTCGGCCAGGAATGGACAAGAACCCCTAAAAGAGTGCCCCAGAGATAACCGATTTGACAACCAAAGCCAGTGCAGTGAAACAGGACAAGTGACAAGAACAAAATGGTCATTAGAACTCAACCAGTTAACTGGATCAATGCTGGAGAGTTGGGAATACTGTTAGAAGCACCCCCAAAAGGTAACTGATTTGATACCCAGAGCTGGTGTGGTTCTTCGTGACAATTAGATGCCTAGGGGCAAAATGATCATTTTGACTGCATGCTCTCGAAATAGATCCGTAAATTAATGGAAGGCACTAGAATGTGCTAGATTGTCTTTAGGATATTCCTGGAAGGGTGGAATTACCATTTTGAGGTCTTAGGTAGTTTATCAAAAAGCGCACTAGTGGGGCTTTCTAAGGCGTTTTGGTCATTTTTCACTAAAATGGGCTAGCAGGCACTAGTGTTAACCTAAGTTTTAAGTGTTTCTTTCACTTTGATGGTGTATGAGGAGTTCGTTTCCAAAGGTATCCCGTGCTCTAGTAAATGTTTCACAGCTAAGAGGCATGTTCGGTCCCGTAACATAGGGTGTCTGTTGGCATCCCCGAGGTCAACCTGTTTGCGAGTGTTTTTGTCACTCTTACAGTTTCTATGAGACCCAAGTGGCTACATGTGTGTAGGGATGAGATCTTGGCAGGCTACGGTAGTGGTAGGTTGGCTCCAAGGTTAGGTGCTGCCACCCCACACTGCTTAAGGAAGGAGAGGGGAAGTGTTATATATGTAAGCAATGCATCTCCTTGGTGTAACATATTTTAAAGTTGTACGGGCCAAGGCCCAAACAAAATAATATTACACGATATGGATCCTAGGTCATGAAAAAATGGTATCAGAGCTAATCCCAGTCAGAAGTGTGCGAATCTAACCTAATGTGAGGATGTATTGCCCATAAGGGGGGTGGATTGCGAGACCCAAGCGGCTGCATATGGGTGGGAATGAGATCCTAGAAGGTTACGTTAGTGGCAGGTTGGCTCCAAGGTTATGTGTTGCAATCCCACACCTCTCGAGGAAGGAGATGGGAAGTACTATATGTTTAGGCACTTATATCTCCTTGGTACAACGCATTTTAAAGCCGCACAGGCTAAGGCCCAAAGCTAACAATATTGTACCCTATGGATCCTAGGTCGTGACAGTTGCAATGTTTGTGAGTGTTTTCATCACTCTGGCAGTGTGCGTTCATTATAAAGACTGCCTGATCTCAGAAAGCTACTGGATGGTCTGATTGCCTCGGAGCCTTAGGTACTTTCCCAATCGATGTGCTGAATAGCGGACATTCTATATTCGTAAGCAAGCAGGCACCAAAAGTGAAGCGCTCTACCATCTCGAGGACATGGGTTCTGTCCTAATCAATGGGTATAAAGGGACTTATCGTTCCGAGGGGTTTTATGTTTTATTAGTAAGCAAGTCATGCTGGATAGACTTATAGTCTGAAGGATCAAATTTCTCAAAAGACGTGTCAGATTGAGTTTGACTGATCTTGACTAGAATTGGAATTGAGATTGAAATACGGACTTACCGTCATTAAGAAGACATGTCAACTGGAATTAAACTAAGTAATGCCCCAATGGTATTTTGGTTATTCTACTTGTGTTGGGCTTTGCGAGCTGGCAAAACAGTTGGTTAACTGGATTGAATCTGAAAAGCCCGTTTGGGCTTGAATATGTATGTGAAGTTCAAATGTGAGTCCGGTCGGGCTGGAGATTACTGAGCTGGGAAAAATGGGGTGCTTACAGCTACCCCACTTTTTTTGTATTTGCTTGTCGAAGGCAAAAAATTGATATAGTAAGGGTCCTATGTTAACCGCAAGGCAATCAGAGGAATTGGATTTGGAAGGTTTGAAGACTGGAGCTTAAAAATTGCAGATTTGCCCAATGGGGCATTTAAATCAGATTTTGGTGGGTAACAAGGCAAAATTGCCTTGAATTGGCCTCTGGCGCCACTACTAGTGGCACCAAGCTTAAAATCGCCTTAGCGCCACTACTAGTGGAGCCATGTCTAAGGATTAAAAACTTAATAGTCCCTCATTCGAGGCATATGGGTTTGGCTTGATTTTTGTTTTGAGAGCTTGTTCTAAAGCTTCTACAAGGAGGACATTCGGGGCTTACAGGTTTTGTGCCTATGAGCTTGGGTTTTGTATTTTCTTGCAATATTTTTGCACAGAATATCTTAGAAACATGTTCAGGACATTCGTAGAAAGTTTCATCAATTTTTTAAAATGTTTTCAATTTTTTTAAAAAATAGAAAAATGCCTGGAAAATAGGGAAAATTGAAAAATTGATTGGATTGTTTATGTTATGTATTTAGAAAAATAGGAGAATATTTTTAGAAAATATTTGAAGTATTTTTGAAAGGTTTTATGATTTCTCTTCTCTCTTTTGTGTTTTGAAAAGTTTTGAGAACTCTTGGATTTTTGAAAAATAGAAACGTTGTTTGAAAATTAAAAAATCTTAAGAATATGCACAAATTGTTTTTTGAAAGGTTTAGGAAACCTAAAAGTTGAGGAATAAGATAGAGTAGACTTCGCTGGGGTTAGGGCAACATGATTTGCGTCATTCTTTCCTTTTCTTCCTTTTCTTTTTCTATACTTCTTTTCTTTTTGAGTTGTACATATCATACAATGATACCTTTACCTTGATTTGATTTTCAGGATGGTAGATACTAGTGATAGTGATTCTGAACGGAGACGCAGGTTCGAAATGAAGCTCGCACTGACTTTTGCGGTAGTTATGGTCGCTCTAGGGGTAGCTATAGGTCAGTTAGCAAGGCTTCTTAAGGTAGGAGTGGGAGTGGAAGTATGCCTCCGGTCGATCCTTTTCCCCTAGTAAAGCCTGTTTTTAAGGAGGAGATGGATGCAGAGAATGAGGTGCTTGTTGACTTAAGGTTAATCCTGATGTCAATTTTGATGATCAGGCAGTTGGGGTAGTTGGGGTTAATCCCCATGTCAATTTTGACTCAGCTAGCAAGGCTTCTTCAGGTAGGAGTGGGAATGGAAGATAGCTTTGATGGATTGAAGATCTCAATCTATTATAATACCCTAAAAAGAAGACTCCTTGAAGATCTTATAGTACTGTTAAAGCTGAACTTGATCAAAAGAAGGATGAATAAAGATTTCTTGGTAATGTGTTGACACATAAAAATAAAGAGTCGACACATGAGGACAGTGGTCAAAGTCTGGAGACAGTATGATCAATGTGTCAACACATGAGATTGAAGTGTTGACACATGGAGACAGTGAACAACATATGAAAAATGTAGGCTAGATGTATTGACACATGGAAATCAAGTGTTGACACCTGGGAACTAACGACTATATTTTTAAATGTTATATTGAAGTGGGCACGCATTTAATGAAGTGCCAACTACCTCCAATGGGTGAATTCAATACAGGGATTTATACACAAGCTTCCAACTATATTTATACACAAGAAATACAAGAGATACAATATTCACCAACTAATCAAGCTGAGAAATTCTGAAAAATTCCTTTTGTCTTTGTTTTGGCATTTAGTGAGCTATTCAACTCCTATTCACTCTTCATAGAGAGTTTGTATTTCATTTGTATATCTTTCATACATTTGTAAGTAAGAGTTTGAGTGTTCTCTTGTAAAGGAAAAACACTTGTAAGTTAAAGTGGATTTGGAGAAAACCATTTAGTAGCTGGAAGAACTTGTTAAGAAGTTCTTATATAAAAGTGAGCTGAGCACTTTGGAAATTAGCATCCACTTTGTAATTAGAGATTGCATAGTGGAAGGAGATTTCAAGGGGATCTTGGGGTGAGGACGTAGACTACAAATTGTGGTTGAATCTCAGTAATTCTTGGTGTGCTTTCTCCTGCTTTGTTTTCATTTCTTTATTGATTACATTGCATTCCATATATTTTAAATCACTATTTCATTCATTAAATTACTTTTAATTAATCTTAATTGCTTTAATTTTTTTAAAAACCCAATTCACCTCCCCTCTTGGGTTGCCTTTTGGGCTAACGATTGATATCAAAGCTAGTATTCCTGTTTTAGGCTTAGCAACCTAGGAATAAATCCATGGCAACCAACTTTGGAAGCTTTCTTGGTGAGGGTCAATCCACAAATAGATCACCTATGTTTAATAGCACCAATTACAATTATTAAAAGAATAGAATGAGAATATACATACAATCTGTTGACTATGAATTATGGAGAATTATCTTGAACGGTCCCAAAACTCCTATAATGAAAGTAGACAGGGTTGATGTTCCTAAGCCCGAATCTGCATGGGGTGAAGATGTCCTAAAACTTTTGCAAATCAAATGCTAAAGTCATGAATATCTTGTATTGTGCTTTTGATCCTAATGAATTCAATCACATTTCTACTTGTGAATCAGCTAAAGAAATATGGAATAGATTAGAGGTAACACATGAATGTACTAATCAGGTTAAGGAATCTAAAATCAACATCTTAGTCCACAATTATGAATTGTTTAAAATGAAACCGGATGAGTCTATTACCGAAATGTTTACAAGGTTCACTGATATTATTAATGGTTTGAAATCTCTTAGAAAGGTGTATACTAACAATAAGCAGTAAGGAAAATCTTAAGGTCATTGCCAAAGACTTGGGAAGCTAAAGTCACGGCGATTCAAGAAGCAAAGGACATCAACACATTGTCTCTTGAAGAACTCTTAGGCTCTCTCATGACGTACGAATGAACACAAAAGCAGCATGCCCAATATGATGAAGAAAATAAAAGGAGGATAGTAGCATTCAAGTCCACCAGCCAAGGAGAGGAACTGACCAGTGATGAGAATGATGATGAAGACATTGCTCTCATCATATGAAAATTAGAAGGTTCATGAAGAGAAAATAGAAAGAAGGAAAGAAGCATGAGGCCAAAGGAGATTCTAGTAAAGAATCAAACATCATATGCTATTGTCACGCCCAGATTTTTCGCACTCGAGGAATACTCACCCAAGCGGAAAAAATGCTGTACTCTCTCGTTAGAACTCACCCTCCTAAAAGAATGAGTGCGACTAGGTTTGAATTGAAAAATAGGTTTGAATAAAGGGCTTTTGAAAAAAATTCGGAGTCGCCACCTAACTTGCTTAAGGTGAGTTAGGTCACCTAAAAACTAAGAATAATTCGAAGACTACACTCAGGGTTTTGGAAAACGATTTTGAAAATATCTCCTCAAGAGAGGGTTTTTTAGGAAAACAGGTTGTTTGGCAACCTTTGGAAAACATTTAGCCCTTTTTTTGGAAAATAACTCCTTTTTGGTCTTTGAAAACAGTGATTCTAGGTTCGAAGGTTGGTTACGTGTAGGGAAGACGCACTAAGCCATCACCCTACCCCGCCCTTTCGGTATCTACATGTCAATCTACCCTAGATTCACCTATGAGAGTCTTCACCTAACTATTGGCCAATCCTATCCATTTTAGAAAAACAATGCTTGAAAAGAAATTAACATGATGCATGATATGCAAGTGCAAGAAAAGAGACTTGAAAAATAGATTTGGGAAGCGATTGATTTGAAATTGATTTTATTTGAAAATAGATTTGAAGAGATGGAATTGAAATTGGAAAGTTTGAAAATTTGAAAGTAGAAATTTGAAAATAGAAAATTTGAAATTGGAATTTTGAAAGTAGATTGGAATTTGGGATTTGAAAAATGTGGAGACCGCACCCATGAGCGTGGAATTGAAAGTTTGAAAAGTGTTGTGACCGCACCTATGAAGGTTGCCTACGTATCCCTTTGGGGAAATCAGGTCAGCCGTAGTTCGGACCGGAGTCCGATTGAAAAGAGATTGATTTGAAAAGAGAGAGATTGAATTGAAAGAAAGAGATTGAATTGAAAACTGGATTTGATTTGAGATTAGAAGAGGAGATTGGAAATTGAAATTGAGAATATTGGACTTGCTTTGGAAAGATGGATTTTGGAAAGACTTGGTTTTGGAAAGATGGAGGTTTAGGAAAACTAGACTTAGGAAAGGTAGGAGACCTAGGAAAGACTTGAGATTAAGAAAGATTAGATTGGAATGTTGGATTTGGGAAAGACCTTGAAAGATTTGAAAACTTGGAATTTAGGAAAGATTTAGATTAGGAAAGTTTCGAATTAGGAAAGTGTTATTTTTGGAAAGTTTCATATTTGGAAAGTTTTGAAATGGGGAAAATATTGAATTTAGAACTGTTTTGAATTAGGAAAAGTTTAGTTTAAGAAAGGCTTAGAATTTGGAAAGTTTCTAGTTAAGAAAGTTTTGAATTTTGTAATATTTTGAAAAAGGGAAGTTTTGAAAGTGGAAAGCTTTGAAAACATGGAAGTTTTGAAAATAAGAAAGTTTCGTTTTAGGAAAGGTTTGAAAAAGGAAAGTTTTCAGTTTAGGAAATGTTTGAATTAAGAAAGTTTTGAGTTTAGAAAAGCCTTAGATTTAGAAAGATTTTGAAGTTCTGGAAAGTTTAGAATTTAGAAAGTTTGGAAGTTTAGAAAGATTTAACTTGAGAAAGTTTCAAATTTAGAAAGTTTTGATTTTAGAAAGATTTGAAATTTAGAAAGTTTAGGATTTAGAAAGTTTTAGAGTTTGAATTTTAGAAAGTCTTGAAATTAGGAAAGGCTTGAATTTAGGAAATGTTTTGAAAACTTGAATTTGGAAAGTTAAGATTTAGAAAGGGGGTTAAATTAGGAAAGGGTTGAATTCTAGAATTTTAGGAAAGATT